>JALPQD010000220.1:0-1208717 GCA_023101885.1 Typhlomys cinereus
TCTAAGTGGAGCCCAATGACATCGAAAAAAATGTTTAGTTTGGAAAGTTGAATATTCAAACACACTCAGAAAGAATGGTTTTGTCATTCCCATACAATCTAATTTGGGATTTTGGCAGCATTTACTAATCTCCAATTCTGAGTTATGAGGTAATCTATCAAAAGATTACAAGTACCTAAAATCATTGCATGTGGAGAGATTTTCTTTTGTTTGGGTGTGGTTTGCTGCCTTTCCATGGCCAGCACATACAGTGGGTGTTTCATTGTGTAGCAGTAAACATGACCCTAGAGCATAATATTAAAAAAATATATATCAATGGGGGCCACAAATTCAAAGGCAAGAACAACAGACAGGAGTCAGGAGAAGAGACAATAAGGTATGAAGGACCAGCGAATAAAAAGAGTGGAAAATGTGGATCATGTGGAAGATCCTGGAAAGACATATATGGAGGAAAAAAACACCAAACCACCAAATATAGAGCTACTACTGTGCCAAAACATTTTGTTTTGCTTGCTATCTTGGGAAAAAAACCATCACTTTATCACTATGATGCTATGACAGAGGATGCTGACCGGGCACCTGCCAGGACGGATAGATAAGCCATTTGAAAAACATTCAGAAAGCAATATTAAAAATCTGTTTGCTCAGATAGCGCAGCTGGTCAGGTGTAATGCTTTCTAAGGTTGCATTATTTAGCTTAAATCATGCACACACACATTTTCTCTCTCTCTCTCTAAATTAAAAGGTATTCCTGTTTGAAATTCAACTTTATTGCCTAGATTCATTTATCATTGACGTGCCAGTAATTTATTGCCATCACTACGTGCTAATACACACAGGTTCATTCATAGACATAGGAAATTCGGAAGGCCAGTCTGAAGGGGTCTGGCCTGGCCATGAGAAATGTCACCCAGGGAACCAAGTTCTCAACTTTTCTTCAGGCTAGACCAACTGATGCCCCTGAAAAGTGATTTGCAATAGAATGAGAGGAGACAGGAGAGCAGGTGGTACTGAGTTTGGAACTGTGTAGAACATAAGAACCTAGAAATATACCCAAGCCCATTTTGCAGTTCTTAAATACAGAAGGGCAAACCTAGGGCACACCAGCAAAGAGTCACTGTCATTATAAAGTGATTTTTCTCTTCTCAAAACAGATTTCTCAGGGGCCTTTTTTCTAAACTGCAAACCCGTTGGAGCATCAAGAACACATTTCAAGATGATGTACATGCAGCTATTAAATAATCTATTAACAGTCAAATGCTGCATGGTGCACACCTGTAAAACAGCTGTTTGGCTAAAACAGAAAGACAGTCATGAAATTCAACTTGATTCACAGCCAACCTGGGCACAAGGCAAATCAGCACCTAAACACCAGAGAGAAGAGAGCGAGGGAAAGACACAATTGTTGATGAAAAGGGATGAATGTGGAAAACTGGATCATGCTTAAGACTTGTAAAGATCTCAGAAGGGGCTCATGGGACCACTGGTAAAGGTCTTGAAAACCGTTCTCCTGTGCCACAGGTGTGATCCTAGTTTAAAATGTCATCTTATCCAACCAGATAATTTCTTTACTCCAACATTCATCAAACACGTGGACTCTCTCTCTCTCTCTCTTTATATATATGTGTGTGTGTGTGATATGTGTATATGTCTCTCATTTTTTTGTGTGTATATGGTGCATGTGTTGCAAGTCTGCTCACTAATGTGCTGAGCGCATGTACACATATGCATGTGGAGGCCCAAGGTTAGAGTCAGTCATTACCCTCTAGTTCTCTTCCACCTTACTCACTGAAGTAGACTCTCTAATCAAACTCAGAGAAAGCCAGTGCAGCTTATCTAGCTGGCCTACCTGCTCCTTCCACCTTACTCACTGAAGTAGACTCTCTAATCAAACTCAGAGAAAGCCAGTGCAGCTTATCTAGCTGGCCTACCTGCTCCAATTATCCCTTGTGTGCCTTTCTACATTGGAATTACAATTGACAGTCA
This sequence comes from Typhlomys cinereus, assembly GCA_023101885.1. Classification (NCBI taxonomy): domain Eukaryota; kingdom Metazoa; phylum Chordata; class Mammalia; order Rodentia; family Platacanthomyidae; genus Typhlomys; species Typhlomys cinereus. The sequence continues at coordinate 1,987 of JALPQD010000220.1, forward strand.
TGCCTAACTTGCATGTACATAATTTCTCAGGGTTTGAATTCCTATCTTCTAGCTTTTGTGACAAGTAATTTAATGACTAGTCATCTCCCCAAACCCATGAGAACTATCCCTCTATATCTATCTGCTTTCTAAGCCACCTCTACTTGGTTTAACCATCTTTCCAAATGCAACCAACTTATACAAAATGATGTACATGCAATTATTAAATAATCTATTAACAGTCAAATGCTGCATGGTGCACACCTGTAAAACAGCTGTTTGGCTAAAGCAGAAAGACAGTCATTAAATTCAACTTGATTCATAGCCAACCTGGGCACAAGGCAAATCAGCACCTAAACACCAAAGAGAAGAGAGCTTGCCACAAAAGCTAGAAGATAGGAATTCAAACCTTGAGAAATTATGTACATGCAAGTTAGGCATGACTGTCAATTGTAATTCCAATGTAGAAAGGCAGACACAAGGGATACTTAGAGCAGGTAGGCCAGCTAGATAAGCCATACTGGCTTTCTCTGAGTTTGATTAGAGAGTTTACTTCAATGAGTAAGGTGGAAGAGTAACTATAGGGGTAATTACTGACACTAACCTTGGGTTTGGGGAGGCCTCTGCCTCTCTCTCTCTCTCTCTCTCTCTCCTCTCTCTCTCTCTCTTTCTCTCTCTCTCATATACACACACAAACACACACACACACTACTTCCCCTTACCCTTACTATGCATTTGGAATAGGGCCAGTCTGCCTGAAATGAAAATTCTGGGTCAGTACCAGCTTCTTTGCATTTCATTGATAAGAGTCAACATGTCCGCTAAGTCGGCAAATATTCCTCTTGACAACCATGAATTATGCTAAGATCACAGAGTTAAAGACCTTATTAGTGGTTTGCAGAGAGCTCAAGTGGAAAAAAAAAAACCCAGCTGTGATATTTTTTCAAAAGGGAGCGATAATTCTCCTATAAATCAGCAAATGTTTGCTACTGAAGTTTTGCTATTTCCAGCAACTTCCTCTTTTTAAAATTGATTTCAATCAACATCGTACTACAATAACCTTCCAAATGGAATCCTGGAAGAAGGGCCTAAGAAAAGTACAATCCTCACCTTCAAGTGGGAATGAGGGAATGCTGGCAATGTAAAATTTATCAAAAAAAAAAAAAGAGAGAGCGAGAGAGAGAGAGAAGTCTATCAAAAAAAAAGAGAGAGAGAGAGAAATGAAGTTCTAGGTTAGAAAAGTAGAAAGGAGAAAAGAATAGATTCCCACATCAATTCTCCCAGGGCAAAGGACATTGTTTCCTGTACTCCCCAGAAGACCATCAATCAAAGCAAGGCCCCACTGTAATTTCCATAAAAGTTGTTAGCACAGTTCTATCTACCAAGGGATTTCTAGAAAATAAATATGGAGAGGCCTGTGGGCATGAGTGCATGTGGGAGAATGATGACACATGATTGGAAGAGGTCTCCAGCCGGCAGTTCCCAGGCAGCCATGGAAGAAAGAACTGTATTACCTTGTCTTCTTTCTTCCTGACTGGGCCTCATGCTAGCTAACCATCCCTTAGCCTCTGCCACAGCTTGGATGTGATTCTGCCTACTGACTGCAGATCAATAATTCCCATCAAACTAAACTGCAATGGGATGACCATCTGTGTTTGGCATACTCCACCTGGAATCTTGGTTAACATGAAGCAATCTCATTTTTCTTGACTCTGGCTTACATCATGGCATGGTATATAATCACAGATTCTTAACTTAGGAGGAGTTATATGACTAAGTGGTGTTTCTGTACTCAAGGTTTATCAAACAGCAGATCTATAATTAGTGTCATCTTTTCACTCTCAAAAATGAGTAAGTTCATTCATGCTTGTCCTATATTGAAAAATAAAAAAACTAACAATTTCAGTTCCCCGATGATGCCGTGGAATGCATCCATGCTTAATGCCTTGAACAGTGCCTCAGCAAAGTTCTATATCCAGAACAGCCACTCAAGAGACCTTTCCTGGATGCCGGCTTTCTCAGATGACTGAGGGAGAAGTGTCAGGCCACTCCAAATGAACAATGTCCTTCCTTACATGAGATTCCTCCTAAAGAAGTTGAAGAATGCCTGTTTTGGAATGGACAGATGCCAAAGAGAAAAACTCAATCACCCATCTGTGACTTCAAGTAACCCTCACTATAATCATTCATTCAAAAGGAGAGGAGGCAAAGTGCAGACTTGTTTAGCACAATATAATTGTTCATAAAATGTAGTTAGCATGGGATTCTCATAATATTTTTCTTTTTGAGGACAGGGATATAAATTCCACTTGCTAATGTGGTAAATAAACGAATGGACTAGAAGGTGGGTCAGTGGGTAAAATGACCTCTTGTGCATGCATGAGGACCTGAAATTCAAGTCCTGTAATCTAGAGTCTACCTAAAATTCACGGCTGCACTCAAAACAGTGCGATGAGGCTGGAGAGTTGGGGGAGGGAACTGGCAAGGAGGGAGATGGAGATCCCATGATCTCTGGAGATACCTCTGCATTGACTTGTTTCAAGGGAAGAAAGTGGGCAGTTATGGAACAGGAGACTCAGTTACCTCCTCTGGCCCAAGGTGTATGCACATGGGTGTGTGCACATGGGGTAGGCACATGTGTGTATGTGCCTATACGCACACATTTGTACATATGCCATATGCACAAATGAAAGAAAAGGAAGGCAGGGAAAGAAGGGAGGGATGGAGGAAAGCAGAGAGATGGAGAAAAAGGAAAGAAGGGAGAGGGAGAGAGGGAGGGAGGCAGGGAGAGAGGGAGGAGAGGGGGAAGGGAGGGAGGGTAGGGAAAGGAGGGAGGGAGGGTGAGGGAACGGGAGGAGTGAGGGAGGTAGGGATGGAAGGAGGAAGGGAGGAAAGAGAGAAGGATATAGGAAGGGAATAAAGAGAGAGAAGAGAAAAGAAGATAGAAAAATGAGAATGAAGATAAGAAATAGAAAGAAAGAAAGAAAGAAAGAAAGAAAGAAAGAAAGAAAGAAAGAAAGAAAGAAAGAAGGAAAGAAAGAAAAATCTGTCATGGAAATCAATGAGATGAGCATTTACATAATGTGCACATAACAGAATTGTTCAACTACTGTGATAAACATCCAGGTTCTACATTTCCTGGCATGCAAAAGTGTAAGTTTTCCATGCCTTCAGTGGCCTCTTGATTCTAGCTGAACCACAATAAGTTTGACAGAGTTTCCAGCAGGACCTGGGTGACCTTCTTTGATGCTCTGATGTTAAATACAGCTCTCCAGGGTCACCACTGGAGCTTAAGGGGGTTGACTGTGTTATCACCAACAGACCTACAAATTTATATTCTACACTGCTACAGTGTGCAGACCTATTAATGCCCGAATTTTGAATCTATTCCCTACTAACTTTCTCAAAAAGCAAGGAGAGGAAGCACAAGTGCATTTTCATGGAATGAGCCCTTATGGTATGTCCACATACCATACCCTTATGGTAAGGTGGGCTCCAGGAACTCAGTCTCCCACCTAGAGAGTGAAATACATTCCATGAGCTTGCCATCCCCTGCATGGGCGAGCACCCAGGCACCAATCTATATTTTACAGAAATTGAACCAGGGAGCAGTTGAATTTCCCTATCAAAATTTATTACTCAGTAGAGAAGAAAGAAGAACACAAAATGGTTTACATAAATTATGGAAAGTTATTTCGATTAGGGGTTTTGTATTTCCTTTTAAAAGTCTTTTCAAAACATCAGCAATCACAGTTCAGATCATTTTCCATTTCCGTTTCAACATTTTCATCTGCAAATGGTTAAAGGAATTGCCAGCTAATATTACTTGCGCTTTCTAAGATTCGGGCTCTGCAATTACCGGAAAAATCAACAAAACTCCCATCCCAAATCTGAAACTTGCAAATTAATGGATACATAATGACCAGAAAACATGGGTATAGATTATTCATTTTTGTTCAAGAAAAAAGTGATCAAGATTGACACCTCAATTTCTGATAGGAGGAGAAAAGCAAATCAATCTTCAGGTGAAAGTGAGATTTTAGTTCCTTTTTTTTTTTTGCAACTTCTACTGACTGTCAAGAATTTTTGAAGTTATCTCAGTTTGCCTCAGGACAACATAAAGAAATACAATGGCTCATAGACTGGTGAGTGCAAAGCAAAAATAGGCACTCATGGACAAGTTAACAAAAGGAGAGAAAGATTCACGACCGGCAGGCAAGCAGGGTTTGGAGGTTATTTCAAAGGGGGTCTATGCATGTTCATTTTGGGAAACAGTTCATTGAACAGGCATTCCTGCGTTCCCTCAGTTCAAGGTCAAAGTGCAAGAAGGACCAATAGAAGAAACAGTCTGGGAATGCTTAGCTCCAGGTCTTTCAGCACAAACTTAAAAGTTAAAAAAGTGAACAGGCCTGCCTTGGGCATGCTCAGCTTGCATCATAAGGTTTTAGATAAAAGTAAAAGAGGATGTTACAGGTATATGAATGTGGAAGTCTGCTAGTAATTGTGTCCGCAGCAAAGATGGTGTTAGATCAGGATGGATCAGGAGGATGTGAAACACACAAGGAAGGACATTTAGGCCAACCTCCACAGCAGTATATAGTCCTTTCATTTAGGGCTATAAAGGGATGTAGCTTCTCCGTGGGAATGAGGAACAGCAAGCTGGAGTTTGTATTGGGCTTGGAATGGAAAGAGAGCTAGACAGAAAGTTCCACTAGATGAGCAGATGTTTTAGGATGGGGGCAGTTCTAGGGGATATTTGACTTGGGCATGGAAGAAGGGGCTGCTTTCTGGGACTCACTTGGGGCCCTGTTCAGAGATAGGTGTCTCTAAAGTTTGCTCCTATGTTTTTACTTTAACCCTTTACATAGTAACTGGGTAATACAAATTGATTTGTCCATATAAAATGAAAATCACTCTATTTAATAACATGAAATACTAAGAGGGGGATGGCAGCTGAGAAGAGGAGCACTTGCAATGCAAATATGAGGACCTGAGTTCACATCCCCAGAACCCAATGGAAAGCACATCATTTGGAGGGGCTGAGTGAACTTCCTGGATGGGAGAATGGGTGGAGTGACATGGGTGAGGAGGAGAGTAAATAAAGGGTGAGGAAAATACATAAAGCTGAGCATGCCCAAGGCATGCCTGTTCACTTTTTAACTTTTAAGTTTGTTAATTATTAATATAATTAAAAATAAAATGTGAAATAATAAATATAGAAATAAGCATTGTATTTTTCTCATATGCAAAATATTAGATTTAACTATACATATGACAGGAAAGTAGAAGAGGATTATTTAAGGAAGGGGCCAGTAGGAGGGAGAAAACAGAGGTTAGTAGGGGATGAGTATGAACAATGTATACAATATACATGTATGAAATACCATAAGGAAATCTACTTTGTACATAACTCAAAAAATCGTTTCTAAAAAAAAGAACACACAAGCCTATAATTGTAGTATTTTAGACAAAGTGAAGGGCTGATGGGGAAGATGGAAACAGAGTAATCTCTAGTGTTTGCTATTTGGCAGCCCCATTCCAGGTTCTAAGAGAATGACAGGTGATGGAACTGGACACATGACCTCCTTCACTGGCCTCTATGTGAGTATATAAGTGTATGCACTTGTGCATATATCACACACTTACACAACACAGATGTACTAGTATTAAGCCCTCAGAACAACATGCAAATGCTAAGAAACACCATATAAATTCCTGTTAATTCCATATAAATTACTGTTACACAACTCTGCACAAAACCTGGGTTCAAAATGGCTATGTTTGGGCTGGAGAGGTGGCTCAGGGGTTAAGCCTCTGCCTTGCAGGCGGAAGGTCCTGAGTTCGGATCCCAGATCCCACGTATAGACGCCGGGCGGAAGCGGGGGCGGCCTGCGTTTCTGGTCCTGGTAGGGCAGAGCCTGTGAATCCCGGGGCAGACTAAACAAGGAGGTGGAGGCGTCCATGGTGGTTCCCGATTTCGCCCGTGGTTCTACACACACATACACACACACACACACACACACACACACACACACACACACACACAATTGAATAAATAAAATTTTAAAAAATGGCTATGTTTATATTTTGTGAAAATAATTTAGACAGATATTATTCCATGAGGCAACACCTTAATAAAATATTACACTGACGAGAAAGTAAAAAAGGCAAATGACATTTGAGGGTGGATTGCTGGTGGAATAAGTCTGTTCGCAAATATATGAATTGCTGTTCCTTCTTCGTAGAGACAGAATCCAATAGCATGCTTCCTGTTCTCTGAGGGCAATCGCCAACTTCCTGATCTTAGAAAATAAAAAGTTGAACAGCTTATAAAATGGTTCTAGAGATTTCCTAAGTACAAGTCAGACTTGGCCAGAGAGTATTTGGGATAAAAAATAAGCAATATAGATAGATGAGATTTCCTCTGAAATCAAGGTCTCAAAATTAAAAAAAAAAAATGAGTGAGTTTTGCATTGCAGAAGCTCACGTCCAGTTATTTTTTTTCAAGCCTCAAAAAATGTGTGGGACTACGTCTGTGAATAAGGAAATAGTTCCATGAGTCAGTGTCTGAGCTCTCGTGGCCTTGAAGCCAGTCCAAAATGGGAAATTCTGCCACTTTAGATCAACTTTATGAGCTTTAAAAACATGTTTTAGCTTTTGAATCACTGAACTGTGTTTTGTGACAAAAATTCCCTAGCAAGGTCTAGTGCATGCTAGGACACCCCTGAAGGAGCTGTCAATTTCTTATTCTTTGTTCTGGAACTTGGCCAGGCCACACAGTGATGCCCTTAAGTTAATGGGGGTAGGACCTATTCAAAACCTTATTGGCAGAAAACAAACACTGTGTTGGTCACAAGAGGGGTTGCCTCTGCTAAGTTCTACCCAGGTGGTGGCCAAGAGAATCAAATTCCCTAAGGACTCACAGAGAGACCCCACTTCTGCCAATGGCTTCCACTCAGAGCCCCAACACCAGGTCTCGCACAAACAGCAAGAAAACAAAGCTATCACTGAAGTGTGTCTAATTGCTTCTATCCCAACACAGGCATAACTCAGCCCTTCTGGAACAACCTCATAAAGGGTATGTTATGACAGGCTTTTAAACACACTGGCAAACTGTCCCTCCATTCATAGTGGGGTAAAAGAGGCATAAGTCTGGCCCCAGGGCCTATGTTAGCCTGCAGAGTGTCTTTGTACAAATTAAAGACAGATGTCCTCTGGGTGGGATTGTTTTACACACACATTGTCTGGACTGGCCGTCAGGCACTGTGCTTGGCATTTGGAATGCAGTCTACATTTTAGTTCTTTGTGTTCCTTGGACACCTTCATGCAAAGAAACAACATCAGCAATCCTGGGTGATCCCCCTGGCTTTCTGAAGTTAGAGCCCATCTTTAAGCAAAAGGAAAGCTGGGGCCAGCACTAGCATTCAGCACATCAGGTTAAACCTGGAGACCTGAGTTCAATTCCCAGAGTTCCACAAGAAAAAAAGACAGAACTGACTTTTAAAAGCTGCCTTTTGACATCTACCCAGGCATCATAAACCTTCTCCTCTTCCTTCTGTTTCTCCTTTTGCCTCTCTCACTCTCTGTCTCTCTCTGTCTTTCTCTCTCTCTCTCCTTCACTCCCAAATAAGCAATAAAATATTAAAAAATAGAAAGGGGAAATCTGAATGTAAAATGGAGACTTGAACGTTGCAAAGAATAAATATAGCTGTAAGTAAAATGTACATGAAAGGCTTTCTTTGGATACAGAATGTATATTGTTTAAATCAACACATCATCTCAGGTTAAACTGATTTCTACTTAAAATACTTTTCAAATCCCTATTAATATGCTAACTTCATGGATGGGAGGAAGGAGGGAAGGCCTCGTTCTTTAGTGATGAGGAGAACATCCAAAACAGATGAAACCGACTCTATAAAATTTGTAAGATGATACATACTCTGTACTTAGACAAAATGCTTCACTAACATCTTTCGAGCATATTTCCTCAACTTTAATACATAAAAAGTCTAAGTTTTATATGGTATTGCAATCAAAATGATCCTTTTAAAATAGATACTACAGTTGCTTTTAAAAATTATGCAAACTGATGTTAGGTAAGGGCTTACTCCAACAGTAAGAATAAATAACAATATAAGATGACCAGTTTATTTTAAGCTATTAAGCATTATGCTCCTGTGTTCCAGAAGAGCCCTCAGGTATCAGAATAAGTCTCAAATGCCTCTGAGGATTTGGTAAACGCCATAATGCGCACAGAGTGCTATTTGTAAGGAAACTGAGGTGCAGACCGACCATGGATGCCCACTAAAGCTTGGTCTCCGTGTTGGGAAGCAGCAGTGGGTAGAGGTAATGAAGATACTGTCCTATTTGAAAGTGGTAATATCAGGGCTGAGGATGCAGCTCACACTCTGGGTTTCATCCTCACCATCAAAATGCTAAAGTAAAGAAAAGTGAAAGCGATGAAGCAGAAGTCACTTTCTGGCTTAGTTTTGAACATTGTACAGAAAATGTTATAAAATGATTTGGTTATGGCTGTGTTCAAAATCATTACTCACTATCTTGAAGTAATATTCTGCAATCAGATAATGCAATAATTTAATGCATCTCTGACTTTTCAGACACAACCTTCCTAATATTAGAAGGTAGTTAGCAAGTGTTTGCCTGGATTCTGAAGACTAAGAATGTTGCTTTATGCAATCACTCCTGCAGTGTGGTATGTCAAATGGGGTTCTGGACTGTTGGAATATGTAGTACCTAAAGTGTACTTTTTGTCAGTGCATGATTTTTAATAATAATTAGTTTATTTTCTTTATAGCATCATATATAAATATAACGAGTTGATATCATTTTCACCCGTTATTGCCCCAAACTCATTCCCACTCTTCCCTTCCCCCTGCCAACCTTCATCCCCTCAATCAGTCTCCCTCCTCCTCTCCAGTTGTCCTGCACATTGGACCCACCAAACTTCATCAGAGTTGCCTGAAAGGGTCTCTAGCTAAGCACTTGATGGAGTATGCATGATATAACAGTGGGTATACTATTGAGAAAGGTGCTCCCCACCATCCAGCGTTGACCCTCAGTTGTTTCACAGAGAAGCCTGGTGCCTCTTGAGATCTTGCCCTTTTTGCATGGTGAAATGCTCATAGACCAAATCTTGTGCAGGTCTGGTGGAAGTAGAATCCATGGATGCAGTTGCCCTGTCATGTCCAAACAACACTGTCTGGTAGCACCTCTCCCCCACCAGGCAGGCTGTTCCATTCTCATCACTTCTCTTCCAGGATGTGCAGAGCAAAGCAGTCTACTGTGGTCTATTCTCTACCAAAGTGCAAGTTTTAGAATAAAAAGAAGATGAGAAAAACAAAACAAGCCAAGTCTTATGGCCCAAAGTCACCATCTGAAATTATACTACAGGACTATTTCCAAGAGAGAATGTGTAAATCCAACTATCTCTATAAGAAACAACCAGGGAGACAGTACACATGACTTTTTCCTATTTTGAATTCTTTGTGTATCCTGTTTTTCAACTGGGTAGATTAAGCATCAGCTCAATTTGTTAATTGCTTTCCTTAAAACAATTAACTATTAATTATAGCCACTGTTATTAGTCAGTTCCAAGGCTTCCAAACTGCAGATGTTTTTATAACAGGCTCCCACTGAGATTGGCAGTTTAGAATATTCTCTGCCAGCAAGCTGCATTCCTCTTAGCAAGTGTCTACATGCAAGATAATGTCCTTTCTTAATAGGACTTTTGTGCAAGAGAAAATGAGCAAAACACCATAAATGCACAGAAAATTCCAAGGAAAACCCAAATGTCTGCAAAATGGACTTTCATTTTCATGGTTTTGGGTAAAAGTTTTACATATTGCACTGTCTGAGAAGCAGTTTTCAAAAGGCATATGAGTCATCAGAGGTCACTTACATGGAGTTTGACTGTTTGATGTCTCCACAGTTTACAGCCATCGTGCAAAGAACACTATATTAAAAGTGGAGCAAGGTAAATATTTAAGTTCACACAAGGAAGTGGAATTTTTCCCAAGCTGTATGGATGCATCAAGTGTTTGACCAGACTGTCTCCTGGGAACAGCCCCTTAGACACAGAGAGCTCCTACACAGTAATTCACCTTTAACTTGACACAGGATAACTTCTGTGTCCCACAACTCTATTGAACCTTGCGTGTAATTTAAAAATACTTATCAGCATGGTATTAAAAGGGAAGTCCCAGTTACACATGCCCTTTGAAGAAAGCTTTATTGTTGCTTAAAGCTGATCACAATCAACATACTCGAGGAGTCTTGCTATATGGGAAAACACACTTAGCATTCATGACTCGCTTTGCATCCACAACTTCTCCCTAACATGTTCTTTTACATAATTGGTAGGTCTCCCGCTAATGTCAGGACAATATCTGTTAGCTCAAAGTTTTCTTTCATGAAAATTGTTGCATTGGTTTGCTCAGTTTATGTTTATTAGATGCTAAACTAAAACAGAGGAAGATCAGTGTGCTCAGTGTCACTCGTGTTCATTTCTGTTCAATGTCACTCATGCTCCTATTTGTTTCGACTCGTTGCTGCGGCTCTCCTTCACAGCCTGGAACAAATGCAGTGAGCCTGAACTCTACCTACTCTGGAGTGTCCATCACTTGAGCTTTCAGAAATCTCCACCTGCTCCACACCACAACCCTGGTTAATCACATTTTCCCTAAGATGCCAGGCTGGGATTTCCTGGCTTTGCTGAGAGCCAGCTGTGTACCTTAAACCACAGGACTCTGGATCGCTCAGCCAAATTTGTCCTGCAAATATGAGAAGAAAACAGCCTTTCCATGTGCTATTCATCTAAACCGATGGCTTAAACTACTTGACTCTTCTGTCGGGGGATACTGTCTAGCTCAAAGCCCTACACAGATCACTCAATGGCGCAAATGGACTGTGAGGATTCGGCTCTTTGTCTCCAAGAGCAGCATGGGGCATCTGTGTGGAAGGAGCAAAAGTAGTTCCATAGTTCATACTCAAAGTGAAGCTGGATGCATCTGCTTCTCACGGACCCCAAAGACAACATAGGCTGTGCAATGAGCAAATCCACAAGTTTGCTTTAGTGTGACTTTGGGAGGGAAGGCAGTCGTAACCATGTGTGTTTGCGAACCAGTTCTCTTGTCTGTGAGCTACAATGTAGGAAGCACAATGTAGGAATTTCATTTATTTTAGTGTTACCCAATTCAGATGAGTAGGTTTTAAATGGCCATTTAAAAAGTTTATTCAGCTGTGAACACAGATTAGGACTTTAGAAAATTAAAGCTCTTTAATGGGACCGTATTTTGTCAGAATCCTTTCTTACTTATAAGGGAAAAACACAAATACCTTAGACTTAAAATACAGCTATTGAAATTTAGTGCACTTAATAAAAGAAAAACAGCATTCTCATTTCATCACAGAAAGGATTGGGGATGATTTGGATTAGGTAGTTTAAAGCATTGCAAAAACATTTGGAAGGATGTATGTCCAAAATTCAAAGGAGAGTCATATAACTGGATGAATATAAAGCATGACTTGAGTTTAGATGATGTTTTTGAAATCTTTCTGACACTGTTAGAAAGCAAACCTAAGTTCTTACACATGCTACACATTAAACATCAGCCCCAAGCCATCTGTGATTTTTTTTATGTTGGATATCACAATGGATCAGAGATATCCTGGAAAACACACTTTTGCTGACAATGAGGTCCAGCAGAGTTCAAAGCACTCCACAACCCACAGGCAACACAAAAGAATCCCAACTTTACCGTGGTGGTATATGGAACTGCATTCTTTGTCACATAGTGCTCAGACTCTATGAAACAGACTTTTTTCCCAAAGCATTGTGAGATCCAGAGCCCTATGTTTCTTTCTATAATATAAAGCAGGGACCAAAATCAAGAAAAGCCTGACTGAATAAATTCTGCAATTTTCAGGCAGAAATGAGGCATTTTAAATTTAGAGAAGGAAGTTGTGTAAAATGGTTCATGCCTAGAATCCCAGCATTTGGAAGACAAAGGGAGGAGGGCAATCAAGATTTCAAGGCCAGCCTGGGCTATACAGTGAATTTCCCAAGCCAATGTGGGCTACGCAGCAAACCCTGTCTCAGATTAACCAACTAGCTAATTTAAATAATGCCAGTGAATTCGTGCCCACTTCTACACTCGCTCTTGCTCTAAAGAACAGTCTTGGAACTGGGGAGGTAGCTCAATGGATCAAGCAGTTGCATAGCAATATGAAGGCCAGGGTTTAAGCCTGCAAAACCCACATAAAAGCCAGAGAAGGGTGGCTGCCTGTAGTCCCAGCCTCCTCTGGCTGGTTTCGCAGGGCAATGAGGCAGGCTAGGCTAGCTGGACTTGGGAACTCTGTGCTCAGCAAGAGACTCTGCCACAATAAATAATGTGGAGAGAGATTGAAGAAAATACCCAACATTAACTGAGGGCTTACACACACACACACACACACACACACACACACACACACACACACAAAGTGACTGTACTATTTAGTTAAAACAAATTGTCTTCACACTCTTTTGAAATGATTTGCTAACAAGCATTTCCCTTTCCAAATGTCTAAAAGACTAAACAAAAACTGTTATAGTGCATATTTATGAAATTTCCAGGTACATTATCTCCTGTGTAGCCCAAACTGGCCTGGAACAGAGCACAAGCTGTCTTCAAACTCTTGAACCTCCTGCCCCAGCTTCTCCAGTGCCTGGGTTAAGAATACACAAAAGAGAATATGACTGGTTTCCACTTTTCTAATTAGTTTGATTTCAACACGCGCATGCTAAAATCTAAATTTATGGGCAGAGAGTCAGCAACATGTTCGGTTGCTGTTGTCGTCATGTTGTTTTTTGCTCATGTGGAAGTCCAGGCAGTACTCAAGCCTTCAAAATCCCAGCTGCCTTGACTCTGCAGGCTGTGTCTGAAATCTCTGAAGAATACCAAACAAGTGACATGCTGCGGAGCCAGGCATCCAAGTCTTGGGATGCTGAAATTGAAAGTAACATGTGGAATCAGTTTGGAAAAAATCAACTAAGTTGGAGAAAAAAATGACACAAGTAATAAACTAAGATAGAATGGAGACTATTTTATAAAAAGGAAATAGCTTTAGGGAAATAATTTGAAATGCAGCAGACAGAGCTTGCAAAGCCAGAGAAACAGATTTGTTCACATGGAACATACACTCTTAAATATTTTGTAGCTGACTCTTCAAATAGTATACCTATATTACAGTATTTTAAAACCTGCAGTTTAAACTACAGTGCAATAATGTTTCATTAATAAGTACATTCGTTCTTTAATGCAAGAGATATTTCATTGTGTGTGTGTGTGTGTGTGTGTGTGTGTGTGTGTGTGTGTGTGTATGTGTATACAAGAGGACACTCAAGTGTGTGTGTCTATGGAGGTGCAAGGATAATGCCAGAAATCATTCTGGTTTGTTCTACCTCCTCACTGCTTTTCTCAGGCTCTGCCTTCCAGGGAATGAATTTCAGGCCCTCACCATTTCCTACCCAGGATTTTTACATGGGCTCTGAAGATGCCAAGTCAGTTCCTTTTACTTGTGAATCAAAGGCTTTAACTCCTGAGTCATCTCCCCAGCCCATCTTTAATGAAATAAAAGTAGTAAAATTAATGTTTTCTGACACAGTAGGAAAAGTTGTCCATAGACATCAGCAAATTAACTTAATGGAGATATCACTTCTTCGGGTCTCAAAGTTTCCTAACTGTAAGCTGAAATGAAATGTCTTCAGAAGTCTTCCAGGTTCTGTCTAGGAATCTATGAACTGAAGATCTCCAGTACTTCCAATGGCAAGGAAATGTTTAATGAAAGTGACCTTCGAATGTTTTACAGTTGCAAGCAAATACAGTCCATGCATTTGAGAATTCTGTGGGAGTTGGCCTTGAACTCACTCTGTGTTGTCCATTCTGATCTCAAACTCACTGTGATCATCCTTCATCATCCTTCCCAGTACCGACACTACAGGTGTGAGCCCCAAACCAGGTTCAGGGTGTATGCAAAGATTCATGAGGCAAAATAACATCCTCAGATAACTGTAATGACTAGTTATAGAAATTTTATTCATAATTATGTTAAAAGGACATTGAAAAACGTTCATTCAGAATTAAAATTACAGTTAGACAAGAATACTATCATGTCTACCTTAAAATATAAGCATGAAAGTATATCCAGTGATTCTGCAAATTAACTCATTATTACAGTTGTTGCACTTTGTAGTTAGACTGAACATGGTTCTGCCCACACTAACTATACATAGTTTCTTTTTCTTATCATTAACCAATAAACAAACTATTACAGCAGTAATTTATGAAGCATTTTAATTATATAGGTTATTAGAAGTAATGTAAAGATGACTGAAAAGTACATGAGAGGATGTCTATAGGAAACAACGTCATGTCGTATATGAGTATATGAGTCAGAAACATCATGGATATCAATATCTGCAGGGACCATTAAAAGAATACCCATCAGGATATTGAAGGAAAATTATACTATGCTGCATAAATGTCACTGTTCTCATAATTACAACCATTGTCTTAGCAAAAGCATTAATCTGGAAACATGAAAGGTAGTAAGAGAGAGTTTGCAGTCTACCCAGCTAATCGTTCTCTCAGTTCCTCATTTCTGTGGTTCTTTGCTTTCACAGATATTGCTGTGATACAATGGTGTGACTCTAAAGATTTTTCACATCATTTCAATGTCCCACCCAGGTATTGAGTGCATGTGACTCACTAACAGATACATTTATTTCATGCTTGTCATTAAATATTTCCTGAAAGAGGTGGGATTGGAATCCCAGGATCCTAACTGCAATTAGCACTATAGTACAATACCCAAAGGATCTTCTAGAAATGCATCATGCATACATTGTAAGGTACTTAGGAAATTTGACCTTAAGTTGCTCATAGATCAGTGCCTGAGCTGTGAAGTGTGCTATGGAAGAATATGCCACCACTGTCATTGTCATTATACTTATCATTTAAGGATCTCTTTATTCTATTAGCCATTTGAGAGCAAATAAAAAATCATTTTCATTTCTCTTGATATACTCAGGAAATATTTACAAAAAAATTACAAGTGAAAATATGCATGAATGGAATGATGAATAAAATAAGTAAGAGAGAGGAAGACAGAAAACCTAATATGCTCATTAAAGTCCGTTCTTCTGTGGCCATCTGGTCTTTCCCTAAACTCTTGCCAAGTTATTGTCAAGTCTTATATGTGACCCTGAAGAAAAATCTTCTGGCTTTCAAAAGCTCTGCTAATTTCTTTCATCTTACTAACTTGTGTTTGGCTCCTAGAATGTTGAATGTTGAAGACAGACTCCTGGAAAAACTACTTTTTCTATAGAATTGGAGATTAATTTGAGCTACATAAATAATAATGTAATCAAAGACATGAACTTTCTTTTATATACTTTTATATCTCTAACCTTCCCCCACTCCTTCCTGTAAAATAGTTGCCATCATCATTTTGAATCAAGAACTCTTATCTTTGTTGACACTAGTCAACTTTACATTTCTAGAGCATCAATTTTAACCCATACAAACTGGATTGAAAAAATACTAATCCGTGCTAGCCAAATTCATGGCAGACTGGTGCAGAAGCCAGAAGGATACTGCAGGACCACTTATGAACATTACTCTGCTAGAGTGATAAAGAGAACTTTATATTGCTGCTTAATTATAATCAGAAAGTTGATTGTTGATCAAAAAGTCAAAACCAAGAAAAATTAGATGCAAAGGAGGATGAAGTTTTCTGACCCGTGTTAGAAGTAGATGCTTCTCTCTTTAGACGTGCCATAATCTAGAAACAGAGACAGATTGATGGCCAACATTCTAATAGTACTGAACTAGCTTTGTGGTACTGTAACTATCAACTATAAACAAGTTGCTCACGTTGGCTTTCCATTTCAGAGGCTCCAACACATGGTTATCTGACCTTGATCCTTTGTGCCCATGAACAGGAGGTTGTCACTGAGGCGTTCTGTTGTCTTCATGATGGTCAAGTAGTGAAGAGGGACTGGTAGGACCCAGAGTCTCAGGATCCCTTCTATGATGTGCCCTTCAATGACCTTACTTCCTTCCCCTAGGACTGGCCTTCAGCAACCACATCCTAAGAATGCAGCCTTTAACAAAGAAGCCTTTGGGCGATGCCAAAGCCACTGATTATATCAGAACTCTTAAATAAGGAGTGCTGAGAAGAATCAATGAAATAAGATGTAAAAGCTATACTGCTAAGTAATTAGTACTCTGTGTCTGTTTTCTTCAAATTAGGTTCTGAAGGCACTTGAGTGAACACAAACACGTTCAGTCTTGATCCTACAGTTCTGTATTTGTTATTTCCTATAACTAATCTCCTGGAGAATAGCTTTCTTCACCTGTATCTTGATATAGTGACTTTTATAGACATATTAAAATCTACTCAGCACTAAGCAAAGTAATTCAATCAAACAATTTCCCTGATTTATCAGTGTTGATTATTTCTACCTTTTCTTTCTTCAGAGATGAATAGTCAGAAGTATTTTACTTTCTATATTTAATAACTCCTTATCAAGCCTCTGCCTTGCAGGCAGAGGGTCCTGAGTTCGGATCCCAGATCCCACGTATAGACGCCAGGCGGAGGCGGGGGCTGCCTGCGCTTCTGGTCCTGGTAGGGCGGAGCCCGTGAATCCCGGGGCAGAAGGAGGCATATGCACACAAACACAATTGAATAAATAATAATAATTTAAAAAATTAAAAAATAACTCCTTATCAAAAGGCAGAATGTATTAGTAACACCTTGATCAATTTGGTATTTTGAAAGATTGTAATGAAAACCAGATCAATCTGAAGACATAATTCAACATAGTGGTGATTACCATCAGAAAAATCTTTATAAGTGTTCTATTTCAAATTATACTTGATTTTGAAGGCAAAAACAATCAGTAAAAGATTTTTAAGGCTTAAAGGACATTATGTTTATTTGTGATGGGAGATGATGTCAGGGGTGGTATTTTCTGACACTCTCAATCTAATTCATTTAAGACAGGATATCTCACTGAATCTGTACCTCACAATATCCACTAGGTTAGCCTGCAAATTACCAAAATCTGTCTGTCTCTTCCCCCTAACATAGCATGATTGAAGCCAGCTTTTTCATGGGTACTAAGGATACAAGCAATCTCCTCAGGCCTAAAGTATGACTTTATGAGTAAAAATAACACACACAAATTCTGACTTTTAAACCATCTCTGTGGGAGTGTGAATAGCCATAAATCATCCATTTTAAAATTATTTATTTTAAAGACTGATATCAATCTGTAACAACCAGGAATTACTTCTTTTGTAACACAGCACTAAAACATACAATGAAAGGTTTTATATATTAACTTTAAAATGAGCATTTAAATAAGTAGATCCACAAATTCTTTCAATGGCTATACAGGAAATAAAGAACACAAGAAATGACTGTTAACTATTGAAAGATATTCTGTTAAAAAATATCAGCTCTTTGATTAACCTACAGATTGAGTGTTCTATGTGCATACTAGAGGTTGATTTAGAGTTGCTTAAACTTCTCATCACACTTATATTTTACTGTTAATGTATAGTAAGTTGCTTTGTTGTTTTATTTTGAAGAGTACTTGTAAGTATTATTATCTTTGTTTCTAGTTGCATTGTGTAGCTGTATTCAGAAAAATACATTTTCTCTGTGTTGCTGTGATATCCTGATGATTTCTGAACATATCCTAGAGATAGGGAGAAGGCTTGAGTGTCAGTAACAAAGATGGAAACAATGTTTAGAAGGAAACAGCCTTCTAATTTATTAAAACAGTCTCAAATTTATTAAAAGTATTCATTGGAAGTAGAAACTTCTTGATCCTTAAAGGAAATAATGTGCATTTAACATTATCATTCAAGTCCAGAATTTCAGCTTCTTCGCTCTTGTGAAACTAAAACTCTAGCTTCTAAAGGTCAAAAAGAAAAATTAATAAACACATTTTCATGGGAAAATGATCAGCATGTTCCAATAACCCAATCTAAAGATAATGTTGTGAGCTTTAAAAATCTGACTATCTTTAACTATTGACCAACAAATTGTATACTTCCTTGATGAAAAAGAAAACAGAGAAGACAATTTAAAAAACCCCTCTGTCAGGTGACAGACAGGCTTCACAGGACAGTTTTGTTTGCAAGCTGCTCAAGACACTTGGCCAAGAAGCTCAAACGAAGAACTGCAATCCTTCTCACGGTCTGCCTATCAGCATACCATCCCCCGGAGAGCGATGTAATTGAAGGGCTGTTGTTCTTATTTGTACAAAGGTATGCAAAAACTTATAGCAGTCTCTTCATGGAGTCTCTTCACACAATTCTAATCTTCAGATTTTGTGTGTTTTAAACACAGAGCTCACATCTTTTTCTGATCAGTTTTCTCAACACTCGCTGCACAATTTAAGCTCCCGCTACCAGACCTCATCCTTGGCTTACAGCAATAGTCTCTTACCTAAGCCCCCTCTGCCACCTTTCCCTCCGTAATGTGTATTCTTGGCCAACCAGAGTGATGCTATGAAAGTGGAAGCCAGATCTTGTCACTCATCTGCTTGAACACTCTGGTGGGACCTACTCATGTCAAGCACAGTGAAAGTCAAAGTCCTGGAGCTCCCTTGGGCCTGCGTGGTCTCCTGCATCACTTTTCATTTCTCAGCTCAGCTCAGCTCAGGTTTCTTCTCTGAATTGACTGCATTTCAGGGACTTGGGGCTTCTTGATGCCTTTTCACTCTGCCAAGTGTGCCCCTGCTTAAGACGTTTGCATTGACTGTTTCTTCTTCTTTAAACCCAGATATCTGTGAAGCTTATTCTGTAGACTGCTTTGGTCCTTCAGCTAAATATAATTCTATATATGAACTTTGTCTGAACACACACACACACATACACACACACACCTGCCAAGTATTATACATTCTACATTATGTTTTTTTTCTTTTTAATTTGGAGGACAGTGTTAGGAATCAAAACAATTTTGTTAGGCAAGTGCTTTACCACTGGGCTCCATTCCCAGGCTATTTTTGTATTTCTGATGCTTTGATATCTGAGGTCTTTCTGGCACTAGAGGGATGTCAGTTAGCTCTGGTTATAGCCCTCCAGTTTATGTGCACATTTTTCACTTGCAAATCAATTAGTCTAGGACCTATATCCACGACCAGTCCACACACTTTCTACTTCCCCCAAATCACAAGCCAGGAAGCCAGGAACAGTCACTGCACCTACCCACTGGAATTTCAAGTCACTACGCAGTTCATTCACTCATTTCTTTGGGAAAAACCACAATAGAGGTTCTTGCTCGTGGATTCTCTCAGCTTTCTGACTAAAAGTGGTGCTTCACAGTGTGAATATACATGATATGGATGTCCCTTTTATTGGGAATTTCCAAATATAATAATCTCTCTTTTCACTGCCACTTAGATGTTCTGTTGACCTTGTTATTCATAAATTATAATTACCATAACCTACATTCTAAAACACATACAGCACACACACACACACACACACACACACTACAATATCTCTATTTTGTGCCACGTCTTTGTAATATGGTCCATAATCCTCTTCAGTTTTTAAATATATACAATCACTAGAATGTAAGTTCTCTGAAATCAGGGATGTGGGAATATTTCCTTCACAGTTGTATCCCTTGGTACCTAGAAAATTAGTTAGACATGTAATGAGTACATCATACATCAATGGTGAATAAATGAATGCAATAGTAGCAAACTTAGTAAATCATTACTCCTACTGACAAACTACAGTCAGAGTATTTGTCTAAAAATTGCTACTCCAAAACATGCTGTTTGGATGACATGCTCCAAAATAATGCGGTTTATGTCAAATGATGCCATGGAAAAGCACTGAAACACTTTGATACTTAAGGATCCTTTTCTGTAATTAAAAAATTCATGCTGGGGTTGAGAGTGTATTTCAGCTGGTAGATTCATGAGAATCTGGGTTTGATGTCTACCACTGGACATGCGTGGCAATGCCAATGTGTGGGAGGTAAAAGCAGAAGATCAGAAATTCAAGGTCACTCTCAATAATTTCCAGGACGGTGAGTGCTACAAAGGACCCTGTTTCAAAAACAGCAACAAATTCATCTTAGGGAACTCAAAAAGAGGTATGCAGTTTAGCTACAATTCAATTGGGAGCACCACTGAGAATTTAGATAACTATTTGGATGAATTTATCTAAAAAGACACCTTATTAGGACTATGGCAAAAATATAATGTTTTGCAACCTTATCACATACTCTATGGATCTTTTTTGTAATTTATTATTTATTCAATTGTGTGTGTATGCGTGTATTTGTGTGCGCACGTGTGTGTATGTATGTGTATGTGTAGAACCACGGACGAATTCAGGAACCACCATGGACTGCCTCCACCTCCTCCTTGTTTACTCAGCCCCCAGGATTCACAGGCTCCGCCCTACCAGGACCAAAAACGCAGGCCGCCCCTGCTTCTGCCTGGAGTCTATACATGGGGTCTAGGATCCGAACTCAGGACCTTCTGCCTGCAAGGCAGAGGCTTAACCCCTGAGCCACCTCTCCAGCCCACTCTATGGATCTTTAAGTATGAATTTCCTCCTCAAAAAATTAAGATGCATTTTTGATTATGAAGAAATGTACCCTTTGGATGCTTCTTTCACAAACTCTATCAAAAACTCAGTAGGCAGAAACAATATTTACAAAAACTGGTCCAAAAACAGCAGTTTATCCAAAGGCTTAATATCTCAATAAACCCAGATCATCAGATGGCCAGATGACTAAATCATGTTTATTTTGGCATCCAACTAAGTAATTTCCACTGACTGACCTCTTTGATTTGTGGCTTTGCCTAAACTGAAATAATTCAAAGACCCAATCCACACACTAATTAGAGTAAACAAAAAGGAAAGGTCATTATGCTTAACTATCCACAAAGAAAAAGAAAAGAGAACCCCTTCCCCATGAAACCAGACATATGAGTGTTTGGAGCAAAATTCATGATGAGCCCTCACCTTCCTTTCAACCATATGGAAGTGGTACCTAACACAGGGCATTATGTGCATGTGAGGTGAACCAAAGAGCAACACATAGGAGAGATCTTTGATGAAATATGGTGTTCTTATTTTTCATAACATTTGCTGAAGTAGAGATCGGAAAATCTTTAGTTTTTCCAAAGAATCACCTACAGACTTTAAGAACATAACCCCAAATCAATTCATACTCATTGATTACGTTCCTGCTGGCATGGAAAGCAGTGAACTTATACTAAGAGATCTTCGCAAAGTAAACAGCAGTCTCAAACTATATGAATATACTGTTTAGGGCTTTGTTAGCCATACTTCAACTTGAAGATGTGATATAGAATGTTGTGGTATTAGGAAATACTGTATTTCTTTGAACAAAATGGCATGAAATTTCCTAATGGAAATTGGGACTAATAAAATAGACTGTTTCTCTTTTTCACTTAATCGTCTGGAAGGCCCAACCAAAATCCCAACTCCCCTAGAGGAACACAGCTCAAGTATCATGATTCTAGAGTACCACCTCATAAAACCAGGAAGCCACATCTTGCTCTTCTGTCCTCCATATTTTGTCTAAGTTCCATGCATCTATCTGTTTGTACTTCAGTCTTACTGCATTCATGTCACCAAAGGTTTTTCAGCCCTTAGTGAGATGAAATAGATTGCTAATAATAAGTAGACAAATGGCACAGCGTGTGATTGTGGAAAGAACAAGCACTATTCCTTTCATGGAAATATAGATAAAAAATCTAATGTGCTAAATTGAAATCCCCAAGTGCGATATATTTCGGATTTTATAGAATTTTTTCTGTCATGATACATCTAGACAGCACTCTAAGAGACTTTAAATACAATCATCCTGAGCATCCATCAATAAAAATGGAAAAAAAAAGTTGAATAGGAAGTTCTTGGCCTAATAAATGTAACTTTAAGGAAAAGTGGAAAATACAAGCCAGAGATTGTATTAAAACTTAAGGTAATCTTATATGGTACATGAATGAAGGTCTTAAAGAAACGCAAAATACTTGATAAACTGATTCTATTCATAGTGTTAGCTATGCATATTTGTTAAAATTAGGAAGTCTAATTATCTGCAGATTTAAAAACTTGTGTTTCTCTCCCGTTAAGAATTTAGCTGTGCTTTCAAACCAAATATATATGTATATTGATATATATGTATATATGCTGAGATGGACAGTTATATAGATGATAAATAGATAGATAGACAGACAGATAGATAGATAGATAGATAGACAGAGATTTTAAAAAAATATATCAGCACTTTCTGCAATTTGTGTTAACCTAGTCTTCAGAGGTCATTTTTGAGGCCACTTCATGCAGTTCATGAGGATTTATTCTCATATAATATGTATAGCTGAAAAAGTCTTGCATTCATTTTGTACAGAGGATATTATCTTAATTAGGCTGCAGTTGGCATATTAAAGGCCAGGATGTTTAACTAACAGAATGGCACCAGCTCTAGCAGCAGATGGAGGGCAAGTGGGTTGTTTGATCTACAGAAACACCTGATTGGAAGCAAAATTAACTTATCCTTATGCCTGTGAGTGTTTAGTGTGTCAATAAGGTACGTAAACCTTAACGCACAATGCAACAATGAGGGACATTTTAAGAACGAACTTCATAGCAAGAGCAGCTCTGAGAGAATGCAGAGTTCTGGAGGCAATTCTCGAAATGAAAAACAAAGCTGGTGAATAAGAGAAAACAACAGAAAGAAGTTCCTCTTTGTGCAACCTGAGTGGATTCATGTGGCTAATGGGCCAGCTTTTGAGTCTTCCCTCTCATACATATCCTTTTCTGTTTTATAGCAAAGACACAGTACTTTAAAAAGAAGATGAAATCTCCACAGGCAAGAACTTTATTGAGAAGTCTCAGTATGCTGGCTATGTTACTGCAGGAGCCAAATAATTATTTATAAAATTATTTGTCTTACCATTAAATACATGTGTCATGAATTATTCTAGGTCCTACATGATTTAGGGCAAACAGAGGCTACTCTAGAGTTGGATCATTGCATTGACTTGACTGTGGAACTCACATGGAAACTTCCACATCTACTGTGTCAGTCAGCAGCCATTGCAAAGAGAAAAAGCACTTAAGTAACTGTTGTAAGTAATAACAAAATACAAATCACTTTGGTGCTAGCGAGAACGCAGTGGCTTGTAAGGATTCCCTGCTTTACATATATGTGTGAAGCCTATGATCTATGAAGTCATCTTCTGGGCTGCTTTATCAGACTCGGCCATGATATCTAGGGAGTCAGTTCTCCACTACTTTAGGAAGAATGTCTCAGCCAAGATCATGATAGGTTGACTGGAGAGAAGAGCAAATATCCCTGTTTATGGTCTTTTGATAGTTAATCTTGGTTGTCAACCTGACTATACCTGGGATGAACTTACAAATCAGTTCCAGATTACCCGAAGAAATTGTCTGGATCAATATACTTGCAACACTAAGA
Source organism: Typhlomys cinereus (assembly GCA_023101885.1). Taxonomy (NCBI): domain Eukaryota; kingdom Metazoa; phylum Chordata; class Mammalia; order Rodentia; family Platacanthomyidae; genus Typhlomys; species Typhlomys cinereus. Next base: position 25,519 of record JALPQD010000220.1, read on the forward strand.
ACAACTGTAAATCTGGATGGAACCTCCCTGTAGCAGACCAGATAAAAAGAACAAGACAGAAGATCTCTCTGACTCTCTTGTCCTGTGCTGGAAAACTCATTCTCCCTCCTGCTGCCCATCAAAACCCAGCTTCTTTCACCCTTCCTGAGAGACAAGTCCAGAGACTCCCTAGGAATAATCTAGCCTTTAACAGCAGACTAGGACCACTGAAATATTCAATTTCTGGACTGAGCAGCTACTGGCAACCATTGTTGGATGACCTGGAGCCTCTATACCTCACAACTGATCCACTGTGGGCTATTTTCAGTCCTGGGGGTGCTCGGGTACTAGCTAGTGCAGGTATCCTAGATGACCACAACACAAACAAAGGTAATGTGGGAGAGGGAGGAAAACAGGCTGGAGGGGAGAACACGTGGGGTGGGATGGTATAAAGGGGGGAAGTAGTGGATGATACAACACATATATTCATTATTAATATAATTAAAAATAAAAATGCAAAAACAGACTTTTCCTTTTGTTGGGGATGTGTTTCATTGATAGCTAGCCCAGCATCTCCAAGATCCTGGGTTCAATTCTCAGTATCCTGTAACAAAAAGATGTCCCCTATTTTATATGAAAGGTATTTGTTGCAGCTATTTATCTTTATTATGCTGTGAGACAATGCTCATACACAATTTCCAGGGAAAGGGGGAGATTTATTTGGCTTATTGTTCCAGAGAAGGTACTGTGACAGAAACTAGAAGCTGTTCAAGTCACAGCCAACGTCATGGAGGCAGAGAGCAAGACCACAAGCGAGGAAGCAGGGCTGGGCTACCAAACTGCAAAACCTACCCCTTCCATGAGAAGGAAACTCCAACAAGGCTCCAATTCCTAGAGGTGTCATGACTTTCTCAAATATTAAGATCAGCTAGTATTCAAATACATGTCTGTGGGGGCAATTCACATTCAAACCATGACAGCATTCCAAATAAAAGTGTCTACAAATGAATGCCTCCTTACTTGCCTATGTTCCATAAGGGATTTAAATATATAAAAACCAGTGGACACCAGAAGCCACAAATTGAAGTAAATTTTTCATTCCTATGATCACGAGGAGATTATAGGAGATTTTCACATTATGTTATAGAAAAATGTGGAAAAGAGAAAACTAACTTACTTAAGGCTGAATAATTATGCCAACAATATTATAATGGGAAGGTGCAGTACTTAGCATCCAGGGATTCCTGGGACCTGGAAACATTAGGGACACTGCATAAATTTCTTTTATCATGAAGAATTACTTTCCTTTCCCTAGTGGGTTTCTCTTAGTTCTGTCTCCTGCTGTCCCTGCAGCCTGTGGGGCTATGTCCAAGCTATTTTTTCCCCTTTAAAGATTGAGTTTAGACTTCCTGTGGCTGCTTCTCTAGACTCATCTCATTTGTAGGATGGAACCCTACCAGGTCCAGCTCCTGGATGCTGAAGAGGATTCAATGGAATTCAGCTGTTAGCATGATTGAGCCCCAACTGTTCAAGTCATTTACCAAAACCTAAGTGTGAATATTCAGGTTGCTTCTTTAAAGTTCATGTAAGAATCTTCTAGAAAGAAAGCATTTCTGGGAAGGTTGTCAATTGTTCCTCTGACAAGCTTAACTTAACAAGCTGATTCTTACAGGATTATTAAACTTGTTATAAAATCTCATTTATTACATATACACCTAAAACAACAGCCTTCTATTTAGAAGGATAGCTTCTTTCAAAGGGAACCATTATGTGAATCACAGACACACATTTTGCACAGAACTTGCATGTTTAAAAAGAAGAATCCTTAGGTAATGTTTGTGGCAAATTTAAATACAGGAAATTTTCCTCTCATTATTATCATTAGGTGACTTTCTAGGAGCATTTCAAGTTTTTGAAAAGAAGTGTTACAAAATTACATTCATTCCATAAGAGTCAAGTAACCTGCTAATTTCTTTTTTTATGTTTTATTTATTTTATGTGTGTGCCTGTGTGTGTGTGTAGTGTGTGTGTGTATGTGTGTGTGTGTGTGTGTGTGTGTGTGTGTGTGTGTGTATCAGAGGCACTGTGTATCCCTGTAGAGGACCAAGGGTGACTTCAAGAGTCATCCTGAATTCCTTCTACCTCCTTCTTGTTTCCTTCTGGGATTTTGCAGGCTCCACCCACTAGAGCCAGTAATGCAGGCCCCTGCTGTTGTTTCTGCCGGTCATTTTTAAGTGGGACCTGGGATCTCAACTCAGGACCTTCTGCTTTCGAGACAGGTCTTAACCCCTGAGCCATCTCTCCAGCCCTGCTAATTTGCTTATTAAAAAACTATTTCAATCAAAATGAACCAATTGTGAACCACATTTTATTTTCTTTCTAAGTCTTAGCTAATGTTTCTTGGAGCAAGCATTAGTCTTGGTGTCTGTTCACCTTTAGAACACTAAGATATAGAATATTTCCATGTAGAAAACACATAAGCAATTCTAAGTATTTATGAACTAAGTAATGGGAATCATAAGTAGACTGGATGTTTAGCAAATTGTAGTCTTTACAGTCACTATCATTATGGGCTGTGCCTCAAAAGAAAACCTAAACACAAGGTAGCCAGCCATGGCTGACTAGTATAGTATGATCTTCTGTGTTTGTTCCTATGAAATAAGAACATTATCTTTCATTGCTGAAGCCAGAGCTCTATCCTCAGGATTTAAGATAAAATAAACACATATTTCTAAATTGTAGAATTGACCATCCCTGGGTGAACACAGTCATCAAAACGTCAATGTCAAGGAAATGATGGCACCAGGCACTTCATCTAGGGCACCTGTAAGAAAGAAGGGTGCTTTCTGATGAATTCTTTGAGATTTAGCTAATTCTGTATAGTGTGGGATCTATTCAGACATAAACAAAATTGGTACTGAGACTCTGCTATCTGGAACATCAAATTACCTCAAAAGTCATTGTTTTGTGGCATGACTGGAGGTCAGTGGATAACTTTCAGACATCAGTTCTTTCCTTTAATAAGAAGTGTCCAGGGATCGAATTCAGATTATCAGATTTTTGCAAAGGCTGAGCCACCTCAGAAGTTCTTAATTCAAATGTTTTACCATAGGACTATGTGACCATGGATAAAGTAATGGGGACTTCTTAAGGTAGGAATTCAGAGCAATGAAAGATTGCGGACATGATTTGGTCAGTAAAATGCTTGCCATGCAAACATGGGGCCCTGAGTTGGATGCCTAGTACAAGTTGCATGGGCTCATGCTTATAATCCTAATGCTACAGAGGCACAGATGGAGATTCCTGGGACTTGCTGGTTAACGAGTCCCACCAAAGAGGTAAGCTCCAGGTTCAGTGGTCACTGAGAGATACTGTCTCAAAAAATTAGATAGTAATAAACTTAAGAAGACACACAGCATCAACCTTTCCCCCTCTCACATGTACACAGAACACATATATCCCACACACATGTGCACACACACACACATACACAAACACACAAGCACACAAGTATTCATGTTTAAGTCCTATTCTTGACTCCAAGTTTTGGAAATGACACTAGAAGACTTTCATATTAAAGGCCTTGGTCTCTAGCCCATGGAGTTATTAAAAAGTGTGAGCTTAAGAGCTGGTGACCAGTAAAAAGAAGGTAACTTACTGGTGCTGTGCTCTTGAAGGGGATGTGAACACCATGTCCCATCCCCTTCATCAGCTTCCTCTGCCACAAGCTCCTGTCATGGTATATGGTGCTGCCTTAGACCAAAGCTGCAGGAGGAAGCAACCACAGATGGGTACCTCCAAAAATGTGATCTAAAACAAACCTTTCTTCCCTTATACCACACTATCTCAGATATTTTAATAATAATTATGAAAAGTCTACTGACTTTATGAATGCCTATATATATGACATCTAGCGATTTTTCTGGAGTTGTAAGTGTGACTCTATATGGGAAATTTTCATGAGCAGAATGATTTCACCAAAGACCTGTGGTGGGTATATGAATGTATAAAAAGTCCTTCGTTTATCTGCACTGGCCGGACAGTGAAGCACAGTGGCCAACAGTTAACTTAAGAGGCTGGCTTTCTGGGCTTGATTGTAACTCAGTATCTCTCTAGATAAATGATTTTGGGATAAATGGAGTCAGCCAAGTACACTATGCCCCAGATCTTTGTGGCTGATATGTCAACAATAATAATACATGCTTCACTAAATGGTTATGAAGAATAAGTAAAAGCCCTTACAAACTCAGTAAAACTCTAGGAATTAGCTATTATCAATAATATTTAAGAAACACTTCCTAAATATGGACATATGACTCTTTCATATTGAGCAGTAATGTCATCTGAACATTTCTTTGTACTTTCAAGTTTTTTCATGATTTTGTGAGTCTAATATCATTTTTTTAACAAAAGAAAGTGGCTTCTGTGTGAATTATTTTCCCTTGAAATAAACAAATTCATTAGGAAAGAACAATTTAACATATGCATAAAGATTTGATACTTTGTGCTTCAGCAAGGATCCCTTGACTTATTCTATGAAAATGAAAATCCAATTTTTCAAATCAAAGAAGCAATTTCACATGTAATATCATTTGGCCATTTGCTTTGCTGAGAACTTGAAGGTAAAAGCAATTCTTTGCTTATTAGACTTGAGCTTTGCTTCAAACGTGAGTTAAAAACAGTTAAACAAAATTTGTCTAGAAGCAAAAAAGAAATTTCCTTCATCATGCCTGGCATCTAATAACCCTGAAGGTTGCCATTCCCAAAGGCAGCAGGTCTAAATAGGCTTAATATCTCTATGCAGGGACAATGCAGGGGTGGGAGCCCAGCCCGTGGCTTTCAACTGACAATGTCTGCAGGAGGTACTTGAGAAGTAAGGAGCACACCTAAGAAAATAGCACTGCCTGTGTTAGACTCTGTGGCTATGCCACTCTGAAGTCCACAGGGCAATTCAGTAAACGTGAACAGTAATCACGGAGGGTTGCAGATGAGAAACAGAATAAAAGGGAAAGAGGGAAAGGAAAAAGTGTAGAAAAAGGCCAAAACCCAGGTGTGTGTGTTTTCCAAATCAGAACAAAGAAAATAAAAGCATGAAATTGTGTGCTTTTACCCACACAAGTTGAGCCTCAAACTAGTACACTAGTGAATTTTTATGTTACTATCAAAAGCAAATCCAACACAACACTTTTTTTCCTTTTATTTTTTTCCCAATCATACAAGCTCAATAGGTGCCCCCATCCTCATCCTCTCCCTCCCTCCACCCCTCCCCAGTCCCCCTTTGCATTCTCCCCCCTCTTTCCCTTCCTTTCACCCCCTCCCTCCCCTTCTTCCAGTTCCCTGCCTTCCCCTCCCATCCCTTGGAGCTTCCCTCTGTGTGAATACCAAACCTCCCTCTGAGTCCACTCCATAGTGAGGGATATTATTATGACTGTTAATCCCTTGCCTCTAAGGATCCTACTGTCTGTGATCCATGCTACACTTCGAGGGGTCGTTTACATGTCAGTCATTGTGCAAGTCACGCAAAGTCTGATTATGGCTACTGCAGCCCTAACTTGTGTGGAGTATCTTGCATATCGTTGGTCCTCCCTATCTTTAGCCTCTTACAATCTTGCTGCCCCCTCTTCTGCAAGGTTCCCTGAGCTTTAGGATGGGGAGAGATTTGCCTGGTCTGGCTCCAGGTGATTATTGTAGGGTCTTTGATATTCTGAATTATGCACAACTCTTTTTAAAGGTGAATAAAGTGTACTGTGTTTTGTAACTCCTCAGCTGAGTCATTGGAGTTTTCTGGCTGGGGCACGAAATCATCAAGAGAAACAAGTAAAGATGCGTTGAGATGGAATAGGAACAGTGCATGGCAGACTGGTGAAGAAAGGAAGGAAGTAAATGGGCTGGAATGAAGTTTAGTGGTAGAGAGTTTGCCTAGCATGACAACCTAGGTATTTTTTTAAATTTTTTTATTATTATTATTATTATTTATTCAAATGTGCGCATGTGCGTGTGTATGTGCGCGCGCGTGTGTCTGTGTGTGTGTGTGTATATGTAGAACCACGGACGAACTCGGGAACCACCATGGACGCCTCCACCTCCTTCTGCCCTGGGATTCACAGGCTCCACCCTACCAGAACCAGAAGCGCAGGCTGCCCCTGCTTCCGCCTGGCGTCTATACGTGGGATCTAGGATCCGAACTCGGGACCTTCCGCCTGCAAGGCGGAGGTTTAACCCCTGAGCCACTTCTCCAGCCCACAACCTAGGTATGAGCCCTGCAATTTCAAAACTAAACAGACGAACAAAATGAAGAACCAAGGATAGAAATGTGTCATCTGTGAGACACATCAGAAGTTCCACAATAAAGTACCAAGTCAGAAGTGACTATTCTTTAGAACACTGAATGTGGAGGTATACTTAAGAATTCTAGATGCAGGATGCTATGTCTATAGTAGTCTGGCAAATAAAGCCACAAAATTAGGAGAAACTATGGGCCCTACAAAGTACTGACAAGCAATGTTCAGTGTGTGTTTGGTGGTTGGAAGATTGATAGTAATACTCAGTTATCTGTCTACCAAGGAGATTACTAGGCTCCGAGAGATCATTCCCCAAGTCAAGGATCACAAAAAGGCCCTGGTTGAACCAACATGGACACAAAACAAAACACAAGTGTATGAACAAGGCAGGAAGACTCACAGAGAAGTTGGGCTAGCAGGGGAAAAGATTGAGAGAAAGACAGACAGACAGATAGAGACGGAGAGAGAAGAAAAAGTAGAGGGAGAGTAATCATAATGTGTTATCTACAAGTATGAAATTGTCAACAAAATTCATCAGTAAAAGAAAGCAAAGAGGAAACAGTAAATCAAAAAATAACACACTCTGTTTTATAACAGTGGTATAGATGTGGCCACTTAATAAATTCCCTTTTTTTCAAGACCAAGCCATTAAGCGAGGATACATTTGGAGGGCACTAGGACGCCATTTAATTATGCGGCTGTAGCAAGTCATTAAATGAGACCCTTGTGGCTTGAAAACAATTAATGAGTCATTTAATGAATTGGACACCAGTATATTTGGAGGAGCCCAAGTGGCTCCAAATAGTAAATGCACATCCCCATGTGCGTGATTAATGACAGGAGGGGCATGGTCATTAGGAGAAATAAAAATAACTGGCAGTGAAAAAGACCTACAGAGCTTAGCTACCACACACTTTCAAAAGAGGGTACTCATGCTTCATGGTGCCTTTTTATTCTGCTTACAGGAGCCAAAAGTTAATCCTTAATAATGCCACCTTAAAGAAATTTCTTTACATATTTTTTCCATAAATGACTCAAATTTGGTCTATATGGTCTTATCATAAAAAGATTTCTCAGAGGCATATAGTATTTTTTTCTATTTCCTTCTGAAAGATCAAACACCATAGGTCACACTTTCAAACAACAATGGCACTCCCATCAGTCTTATTACCAGTTTTAATTACTGCTTACGGGAGCTAAAATTCCTTCATTGTAGCCTCCAAGACATACTGACTGATACTGTCAACCCGTGTCAACCCCATGACACTTTTGCCTTAAATATAAAGCTGATCATCAGCTGTGATCCGTGGAGATCAGCTGCTTGGCCACTTACATTTGTATCCATATGGTTAGTTCCAGCACGGTCTGCTGATATGCCCTCACCTTGCACGGGCTTCACATTGAGGCCTAGTGGGACTGTCCCCCCCTTCACTTGCTCTAGTTCTTTCTCTTTCCAGCTCCTCCCTCAAATACACATTTCATTGGCTGTCCAACTCACTCTAGTCCACTGGACTCTGCCATAGTGAATATACTCATGTTCATTATTTTAATCATTGTTTTGAAGGCTGACAAACGGGCAGAAATCAATCATTACTAGGAAACGAACTTGGTCTGAAAAATAAAATCATTAATTTATGCCAAGTCTTTGATATTTGGGGATGAACTCCTGATCATTTTTAGCACACCAGAATTCCATGGGGTGACATTTCTATAAATTTTTCTACATGAATTGAAGTCCATAATTATTTGTTAAATGATACTTTCTTATTGTTGTCTGGGAATGGATATGTACCTATGACTTTCATGTGTAAGTGTATCTGCTAGCTTACTTTGAAATTAAATGTAATGGTGCTGGAGAGATGGCTCAGGAGTTAAGCTTCTGCCTTTAAAGAAGGACCTGAGCTACCTGGGTTCAGATTCTGGACCCCACATAATTTTTAAAAAGAGTTTTGATTTCTAGACTTGGATGTGAGTAGTACCTTGGCATAATTTGTACCCTGGAAAATTATCTAAATATGGAAATGTTTAAATGTCCAACAACAAAAAATTAAATCTATGGTACATTCCCACTATAAAATTAAAAAATAAATAAGGTGAATGCAATGATTTAGGTGTCATGCGTGAATGCAAGGAAATGTCATAATGACACCTTTTCTTCTATTAATATCCACTAAAATAGTAATCTGAGTGTCTGACACAAATAAATTAAGAAATAAAATAAAGGCATAGAAGGAAGACTTCCAAAGGCCTGTGCTTTAATTAGAGCACATCCAGTATAATTTGTCACATGTACATCCAAGCACCTTGGATGGTCACAAGTAGGGTAGAAAGCATGTTCTTTTGCCAGACTCTGCAGCCACATGGAGCTAAAAGCTTACATATGATGAAATGTGGGTTGTGCAGAAATCCTGTTTTCATTTCTCTTTTGACTGTCTCATCGCTCATATCATCTGCAAATGACATACATCCTGTGGTTGCTGTCTCTGTAATTATGAAAAACTGCCCATCCTATTTCAGCCAGAATCTGTTTTCCTTTCAGTCTGGGGTCAAGTGACTTCAGTAAGTTTTAGCACTTTTACATGACAGTGGAAAATATTGCCTTTGATATCATGGATGTTTGGAGTGCTTTCTATTATTTCTTTCTTTATCGAACACCAGGGAATGGATATGTACCTATGACTTTTATGCTCACATAAACTTGTGAGCATGCACGCACAGAGTAAGAAAGGGAGAGAGGGAAAGGGGGTAAGGAATGGAGAGAGGAGAGACAGTGGGGCAGAGGCCTTTCTTCTCTGACACTCTTGAGCCCCATCTTTCATTCCCATGTATTAATAGCCATGCTATAATCACCAATTTCTATAACAAAAACAGTTCACTGAATGACAATAACCATGCCACATAGAGTATCTCATCAGTAACTACAAAGTTGGCATAAATAAAATACTTGAAAACTTACATCCAATATCTGAAATAGTTCTGTTGTAAAACGAGTGTGTTCTGGGAACATTAAAGTGTTCATGCAATACTTTGAGCACATCCATAAGGCTAAAACTATTTGGAGGAGGAAGAAGATTAAGGGGAGGACATTAATGGACTACGATGGTATGCTTCTTGGCTCCTTGTTGTGACTGCGGAATCACTTGAGATAGAAGAAGAGGAAGATGAGAAGGAAGAAGAGAAAGATTTGGAAGAAGAGAAAGAAGAAGAGAAAGAAGTAAGAGGCTCATAGTATTCTTCTTTCCTCTTGGTGGATATATATTTTTCTGGCAAAAGATAATAATTTTCATTGTTGAATTATACACTGCGGAGCTTACATCTGAAAGAAACACATCCATCCTTTGAAGAGGGCTGAGTTCCTATGATACACATCAGACCCATCTGGATTGTCTCCTAGATCACTGAGCACCTGCTACTCTTTTCATTGTTTAGGAGAAGCCACACATTTCCAGCTTTTCACTTTCTCCTCGATAACTTTAGTTGACAAATTTTCCCCTGCAGTGTAGAAAAACAAATGACCCAGAGAATGAGTTAAAAGTTTAAAGGGGGACCCTCCATTTCTTTGATCTTAATATTGGGTGGTAAGGAGCCTGATCAAGACATGTCCTTCCTTGGTCAGTCTTGTGGAACAATATTGAACTTATGTTAAACAAAATTTTGGGCACATGGTACTGCTTATCCCCATCCTATTAACTCTACAGTTGTTCCTTCTTTGAACTGAAGAAAATCAGGATTAGTAAGAAAACGAAAAAGGAAATGTCCTACACAGAGAGCTAAATTACAATGGTTACATTTAAAGATTCACGCTTTGTTCAATGATAGGAAAATGACACATTTAGTGAAAACTGTTCTTCCAATTCAAAGTATGATCCCTTCATTGCAAAATAACAAGCACAATAATAATCACACATAGGTTTTGAATTTTTTGAATTTTGATCATTGCCCAGGCTCATGAAATACAGCATCATCCTGGCTCATCATGCTGGGCAGCAGCTCTCAGCCATGGTTCTGTCAATCATAACATTGAGGAGGTGAAGAAAGACCCACTATAATGTATTCTGTTGCTAACTTGTGATTTTCAATAAGTAAAGTGTATTCAAATGCATTTCGATTTGTGATATTCTTAACCCGGGTAGTTTATCAGGATGTCTAAACATTTTAAGTCAGAGAACATCCTATTTATGTGACGAAAGTGTTTTCTTCCTTATGCAATGACTTGTTTGCTGCTGATGCTGACAGAAAATCTAAATGTCTAATGAGGGTCATTTCAAGCTAACATGACACCCAGAAAAGGCCAGAATTCATTTTACATATCCCCTCTAATGTACAAGGAATGACAGGGTAATTTGAAGTTGGAAAATATTATTGGGGAAAAGTACATAAAATAATTTGCTAGGCCAAAAATTGAGTTGTGGGAACTATGCAGTGAATTAATAATCCAGAAGGACTTTAAGCCATTTTATCATCAATTAACCAGCGGGGAAATGGAGAATTCACTGATAAATTAGATAAATGCCAAGGACCACAAAACGTATTAAGATAATTTGCCTACAATTTGGCTACTACAGGTTTTTTAATACGTTTTCCCTGTGGATTCTATCATTTCAATTTATTATCCTACATAAACATGACCATAGACTAAGTTTCAAAGTGTCATATTCTCTACAAAAATAAAGCTTAGTTGGTTATGAGAGAGTATAAATTGAGTATGCTGAGTGTCTTACTTTCCAGAACTCTTTGACTTAATGAGATAAAACTCCTTGTAAAAATTCAGAAACATCTTTACAATGATATCATCAGTTTCTGTTTTGGTATAAGGAAGCATAAACAATAGAATTTCAACAATCTGGTGAAAAGTACATATGATGTTCTTGTGATATTTCCCTACATTTCATGTCTCATGTTTTATTAAATCTCAAACTTCTGATTCAGTAATTTTTTTAACTATTTGATGAATTTCTCTATAATACCTGTGTAAATGTCTCCACTGCTATATCTTCCAACTGATGATCCAAGAGGAAGAATCAATTGTGACAGCATGCATGTGGTCATGCTGTTCCAAGCCTCACTCAACACACATGCTGGTGTTATGTTAAGCAGAATACACTAAAGAAATAGGCAAGGACAACTGTAACCACTGCAATATTAAGTGACATGCTATTATAAGGAGGCCAGAGGCAGTGGCTCAATGACATTTTCAAGTGTCTTTTTCTCTCCAGAGAAAGACAACAGGTGCCAGGGTAAATGTTGGGGTTTGTTCCTCAATCTCATTGAAGGATTAGTCCCATTTACTCATTTTTCCACTAGAATATGAATTGTGAATACATGTTAAATCTGAAATCATAGGTCCAGTCTACAGGAATGGAAGCAGACATTAATATGTATTTTTAAGCAGTGAAGTAAACTTTATACATATTTCTACTCAAGATTGGCAATAACCTGGAGATACATGGTCATGTCTAGATGCATGGACAGGTATGATGGTTAATCACTGTCCACTTGACTGGGTTTAGAATCACCATGGAAACACTCTTCAATGTCTTTTGAGGGAGACTTCTGAGGGTTTAACTGAAGAAGGAGCATATACTTTGAAGATGCACAAAAACATTCTGTGAGCTGGGTTACCAGGTTGGACAGAGTAGAAACTGAGATGACGACCAGCAGTCATTGTTCACTATCTTTCTGACTATGCATACAATGTGGCCAGTTGCCTTCTGTACCTGTTTTCATGCTTTTCTTCCCATGATGAACAACATCCCATGATGAGACAAAATGAACCTTCTTTTTAGATAAAATTTTCATTTCATATGTATGTGTACATGTAATATGCATATATGAATCCATGTTCACATGAGTAGGAGGCATACATGTGCCTGTAGTGGTATACATGAGTAGGTCCACTATGTATGTGCATGTATAATACTGCAGGTGATATCAGGAACCATCCTCTTCTACTGTCTCATCTTATTTCATGAAGCTGGGTCTCTTATTCAAACTTAAAGCTCATCAATAGAGCTAGTCCTCTTGGCCAGCTTGTTGAGAGGATACACAGTCTTTTCAGAGGCTGGAATTACAGGTAGGCTGTCATGTCCACCCAGCATCTTCACATGGGATCTGGAGTTTTGAACTCTTGCGTAAGTGATTTAGCCACTCAGTTACTTCTTTCTTTCCCTAAGCTGTTATTGTTAGGTATTTTGCAGCTCATTCCACAGGAAGAAACACCTGCTTCATGCTGCAACCCTAGTTGAAAGCCTGCAGTAGGGAAGGCCACCAAATGTAGGTAGGGGACTAACTACTGGTATTTTGCAAAGTGCATAAGTAGAAAGAATGGATCTCAAAGAAAGAACCTTTTTCTATCTCTCTTTCTCCTTCCCTCTCTTCCTACTCTTACTCTATTTTTAGTCATCTATAAGAATTTCAATCTGAGCATCACTAATGTCACTTTATCACTGCACAATTTAATGATTAATTAATATTCAATAAGACACAAATACCTTGTGAACCTCATCTTCCAATCCTCACCTGAATTTTCATTTTAAATAAGATCATCTATTGTCTACATTTTTTTTTGGTTTGGACAATCTATGACTAATTTCATGACCAGACATGCTTAAAGAATATATACACTTTTTTTAAAAATTTATTTATTTATTTATTTATTTTTTATTTCAGCTCATACAAACTTATTAGGTACACCAGTTCCCTCCCTTCCTCCTCCTCACCCCATACCCCCTGCTCCTCCTCCCCACCCCTCTCCCTCCCCATCCCCCAGTGCCTCCCACCCCAATTCCCAGAGAATCCTTTCTTATGCATGTCTGATTTTCCTCTGGGCCCTTCTCTCCGATGACGTACAAGGACCCAGTGGCCTTTCCCTGAACCCTTTCCCGTGTTCCCCTTAGGTATAGGAACACTGCTGTGGCTACCAATCCTTTACCTCCAAGGCTCTTGGTGCCTTTAGCAGATGCTAGACTTTGTGAGGTCAACAGTGTGTTGCACAATGCGCAGGGCATGCAAAGTCCAATTATGATTGCTTCAGCCCTAACTAGAATAGAGTATCTTATATATCATTGCTCCTCCCATCCTGTTGCTCTTACACTCTTACCGCCCCCTCTTACGCAAATAAGTAATGAGATATCTGATTAAGTTCACAGACTTTTGTTCCTGATCATTTACTACTGAGGGGGTGTGATCTCACCAGAAGAGGAGGGCATATAGTCTGGCAGATAAAAAGTAACCATTTTGCAAATGGGTGATAGACCCCTCCCTTAATATGGTTTCCCACTTTTATTACATCTACCTTTGAATGTGCTTTTATCACAAGACTCTAACAGCTTTTTGTCTCTGGCGAAGGGGAGAATATATACACTTTTTAAAAAATTGATGAGAAACCTGAGCTTAATAACTTTAAGATGGTGTGTAGTCATGGTTACACTTGTTAGGGGAGCAATGCTTTCATACACTATACAAACATATTTTCTCAATAAAATAAGGGCAACAAAGTCAGAGACATACAGTGCAACTAAGCTGAAGGAAACAGATACATGTCTACTTAATGAGAGACATTTTCAGGAAAAACTCTGTCATGACCAGTCAGATAAATTTTCTTCAAAAATTACCTTTGAAAATATTTTCATGATAAAGAAACATAGGGTAAAAATTGTTTGGAAAACAAAACAAAACCTCAGCTTTGTGTACATTTCACATTGTCAAGCTGAAGAAATAATGTAGTACCCAAGAACGTTCTTAGGCACTGATGCAAAGACTTCTCTTATGAGTTTCAAATCAGCTTCAAAGCAAAATCCCCCTTTTGCCACAAACAAGAAAACAGCTCTTACTCTGAAACATCATAACCTATGCTGCTGACTTAACAGTTTTTCCTTCTGGATTCTTTACTCCTCTCCCAGAAACATAGTGTAAATAGGACTTGGAAAAAGAGAGTACCAGAGGAGGGGTTTATTGCCCACTGGTGAGGCCACCAGGGTCCAATGGATAATTCCAGACCCAGGACCACACAGATGGCTCTTGTTAAAACACTGGGTCACAAAACAAAACAAAACAAAACAAAACAATCAAATCAAATCAAATCAAAACAAAACAAAGCGAAGCAAAGCAAAGAAAAACAAAAAAACAAAAAAAAAACAGGACTGCAAGGGAGAGATGTAAGGGAAGAAAGGCAGATCATAGTAGGAGGGAAATAAAAACCTATGGGGAGTAAGAGTAATAAGAATTCACTATACATATGTGTGAAATTGCCCAAAAAACTAAATTTATTTAATAGAAAGATAGGTAGTAGAGAAGGATGAATCATGAAGATGTATAAAGATTCATGGTCCCCAATTTTGACTACTTCCTGATTTTGAAGTATCGATCTGAACAAAATGCCCTTGTCCAATGCTGCTGAAATTTTTATTTTCCAAGTCAAAGATTACAATAAAAGGTAAGTATGAAATGAGTGCCTTTGCATACATCAAAAAATCAACATAGTAAGTTTTTCCTTCTTCACTAAAGGTCTCATATTTTATGATACTTAATTTAAGGGAGATGGAAAAAATCTCTCGCTTTAGTGAATCACAAATTCCTGAATTTTATTTTTATCTTGAGAGGAAATTACAGTTGAAGGCAAAAGAAATTCTGCTGGCAATTTCTAAGAAAACTTGAACAGATCACACTGACTTTGATTTCTAGTTCTATGTTGAAGCATGAATTCACAAATTTCTGAACTCTTAATTCCACTTGCATTCAGCTAAGTAACTTTGGAAGGCATGGTTGGCATGCACAAACACACATCATTCAATGCTTATCATTTCATCACAGAAATTCTTTATTTTCTTGACAAACTGGGGACATTTTGTCACATTTCTGACTTTTAAGCCCATCAGTGATGCAACTTGGTTACCCATGTTACTAATTACATGACCGCAGAAAAGCACTTCTAGGGCTAGGGACATGGCTCTGTGAGTGAAGCACTTGCTGCCCAAATGTGAGGCATGGAATTTAGATCCCCAGAATTCACATAACTGGCAGGTAGGCATGAGGATTCCCAGTTCTAGGGAGGTAAAGATGGCATCTTTGGAGGTAGACTGGTGAGTTTTGGATTCAACTGAGAAATCCTGCCTCAATATAAAACATGGAGAGTGAATGAAGAATACAGCCCAAGTCAACCTTGGGCCTTTAAGTACATCTGTACATATGCTCTGTGTATACACACCTGCACATACGCCTATGAAAACACATATAGACAGCACACATATATGTACACACAAAAGAATACATTCCTAAATATTCATAATATTCCTGCATATAATTTGTTTCTCAAATTTTATTTTTCTGTGCAGATGGAAGCAGTTGCTCTCCCAATAAAATAGAAGCCCAACTCTGTCATTACTCTTTTTGAATAATTAAAAAAACATTATTTTGTTCCCATAATATATTATTAATATATTTGTGTGTACACAAAGCATGAGTCCAATGCCAAAGAAACAATAAAGTATGTCCAGCATTGATTTATTTATTTTTATAACTTCCCTGTTTTGAAAGTTAACTGTAAACAAAATGACACACTATTATACACTCTGTACCTATTTCTAGGTCAAAGCACAAAAGTATGTTAACAAGATCAGTATATACCAGAGAGCATTTAGGCAATGTTTCAGCTTTATTATATAGTTGCTGGGCCTTTGTTCTTAGAACAATGCACTAGTCCCAAAGATTGATTCCCTTAGAAGACATTAGAGAAGTCATTTCAACAAATCTGCCTCAGGAAAAGATTTCCTCCCCATTTGTTGGTGGAGCTTTAGCCAGGTGGCAAGAAATTATCAAGTTATCTTCACATGGAACTTTCTAGTACATTTGATGCTGAATGCTTCCTATCTCTGGAAATTCACCCAAAAATTTAATGACATTTTAGCTTGATTGTCCTCAGGCTTCACAGACAACCATTCAAGTTTTATGGCTGCTTGATTCTTTTTTTCTGAAATGCTTTCTGCCTCCAACTTTACATGCTCACATCACCTCTACCCTTCAATGCCCAATGCAAATGAGTGTTTTTCATATCTGTTTTTTCCCTCTGTTTCCCAGCAAAGAAATCAATTCCCTTTCCTAAATCTGACTGTCTTAGCTCTGGAAAAATGGCCTTCTTCAGTTCACACATGACTTTTAAGAGTCTGCATGTTTTGATAGTTCATCCTAAAGTATCATAGCTCTCTATGTCCAGAGATTCTGCTGCAATTTCTCCTATGCTATAGCTTCTGCTAAGAATGGACCCCACTGTCCCTAACCATCAGGTTAAGGAAACATGGAGAGTAGGAGAGTCAGTGATTTACATACCCAAATGGAATTCAGAATCCTGGAAAAGTTGACTGTGATGTTATTTACTTTTCTTTTCACCGTGACAAATATCTGAGAGAGGTAAAACTTTTTTTGGTTCATTGTTTCAGGGGTTTAATCCATCATAGCAGGGCAGGAATGGTTGAACAGCTCAGTGGCAGCAGAATTATGAGCAGGAGATCCATTCTTGTGCCCAAGACGCAGCATGCTAGGCCAAATTTAACCTGGGATGGGTACAAACAGATCTGCCCCTAGTAGTCTATGTTCGCCAACCTGACAATAAATCCCAAAGGTCTATGTCCTCCCAAACTGCACCACCAAGTTACTTTATTCACTACAGATCATAACAAAGGTAACAACGTCAATTGTGATCACAGGTGCTAGAATGCGCTAGAAAATTACAAATTCAGCTATGTCCTTCTGGTTAGAATGCTTTACACATTATCCCTATCACTTGCTGCATTGCATGTCTCTTTACACTCCTCAGCCACGCAGTAACAGGGCCAGAATTTTGAGAAACTTAGTCCCAAGACAAAGAAAAAGCTCTGCCAATCATTTATGATGTTCTCAGAACTGGAATTGTTTCTGAGGACTCAATTTCAAACTCCCTTCAGCACTAGATCCAACCACTACTGAATCCTATTTTGCAGTGGAAATAGATTTTTAAAATACCAATGGACATGAAATGGAATGTCATGAATCTTCTGTTGTTGTTTTCAGTGTCTAGAGATAGTGTCTAATGCTGTAGCCCAGGCTGGCCTTGTTCTTAACAGCTGTTCTACAACCAAGGTTTCTGAGTGCTGTGATTACATATATTCATTTATTATTGTGTGTGTGTGTCTGATATGTGTGTTTGCCTATATATGATGGACCATGTGTGTAGGTTAGAGATCAATTTATGACCTCATTTGCTCCCTTCAGCTTTATACAGGTTCAGAGAATCAAACTCAGGTCTTCAGGCTTGCATAGCAAACACATCAGCCCATATACTGTTTTAAGGCTTCTGATTACAGTTTAAAATCCATTGAAAACTTTATACATTGAGAGGATACTGATGGTTTGGTCTTAGAAAATTCATATTTGGAAAAGTGCTCCATTAAAGAACTCTACTAGTACAAAGCAAGGTTAGATCCACATATATCCAGGTAGAGAATCATCATCTTCAAACAAATCTAGTATAGTGCACTATTCTGTTGAACACTCAGTATGATAAGAACAGAACTGGCCAATGTTCCACACAGCTATTCTTCACTGTTTCCAGAAAGTCTGAAGGCATTACCCTTCTAAATCACTGTAGCAAAGAACTCTTGGAACTCCACAGAAAAACAGTAGTGTCAACTACAGCTTGCCTTGGCACACATGGTGAGAACCCAGCATGGCCCCTTTTGCTGTATCAAGAGGTCTTTTGTTGTGAAAACAATTCTTTGGTGTCCTGTAAACAGCCAACATGTTCTATTAGGAGTCTGTGCAATCATTTATATCAGCTTAGAGATTAGACAAGTGGAAAGAGAGAATGAACAAAACAATCCCAAACTCTTTCCCAAATACTGGTGACCTGCAAGTAGACCAGAGAAGCAAAGGAAATTACGGGATGCAGCAGAAGGAACATTTCTATATTTAGATTGATGTATTCCATGGGAAAAAAATCCATTGTCCCATGACCAAAGACCTTTATTGCTGGAGGTCAAAACCCCTGGACAGAGCTCACGGACACTTACTCAACCCTTTCTCCATCCGCCCAGCATCTGACTCCCTGCCCAGCTCCCCTGCACCCCACCCAGTGTTGCGGCTCAGCAACTGCCACCCCTCTGGAGCATCCTATGCTCCAAAACACATTAGTCTAGGTGTGGCCAAAGTGTTCTTGACCTTACTTCATGTCAAAATTATTGAGGAATTTCTTTTAGATGTACATGAACCAAAACAGAAACAAGAACAGGATGTTCTGAGGACACAAGCATCCATGACCGACATGGGTCCTGCTGGGTTGAGACTCTCTTTGCTAGCCCGCAGATTCTTGCCAAGTCGGACTGTTATGCTGACCTGCGCCATTCTCTAACAAGCCAGTGACCACAGTCTGGAAAGGAGAGGGCTATATCTTTCAGATGTCTGAGTTTTCCCTCCAGTCAGGTCTCTTCATCAGGATCCTAGTCTTTAGTTCAGGGAAGAAAGTTTCCTGGGGTAAATCTCAAAACTCTTCCTCAAATTTTTTATGGTATCTTTTTTTCCTATAAAAAGGCTTCATTAAGGTTCTGGACTATTTCAAAAGGTCCTCAAAATTCCTTCTCAAACATGGTAAATATCCTGAAGAAAAAATAATTTGCTCATTTTTTTTCCAGCCTTTAGACTCATTACTATGAGAAAGATCTTCCATTCATTTTAAAGCAATTAAATTACTCCTAAATGTCCAACACACACACACACACACACACACACACACACACACACACATTCAGGCTCCTAAAGTAAGGAAAAGAATGACAGAAAATCCTGTAATCACATAGGTTCTATTAAAAATAGCAAACTTTATATGATAGTCCAAAAAACAAGTGCAATTGCAGAAAACTACAGTGACAAACAGACACAAATAGCACACACAATTAAGTGGGAAATGTCCAAGTAGCCTCACTGAGATTATACTTGATCAGTGGCTACTTCAAAGTGTGTCAATGTCACCAAATGTGTCCTCTCACACAGAGCAATAGTGTTACAATGGTATGTTCTGCCTTCTATTTTTTTTATTTATTGTGAAATTATTAGAAGAGGTCCTTGAGACTCTTCCCACAAACATGTAGTTTTATACAAGGAGGTCCTTGCACTTGAGAAAGGAAACCTATGTGTTGCTATTCTCTAGGGGACAGAAAAGATGAAACCTCTCTAACTTCAAAGGAAATCTCCTTTCCTAGTTCCAATTTTCTACTGCAGCCATGCTGCCCAGGTTCAAAGCTGAATTGTCTTCCTGGTCACCTTATTCAGCCTGCTCAACCTAAACCTTAGTTTAATTGTGTGTAAGAAACAGATAGGACCAGTACCTATGTCAGGGTTGATAGGTAGAATACAGGAGACGGTCAGTGCACATAGACATTTAACACAAAATGTAGTGTACAATCAGCACTGAGCTAATCACACAGGAGTTTTCTTTCTGTACAAAGATTAATAACAAACTCTGTCACAAATGTAGCATAACCTTAATTAGTAGAACTAGTCATTAGAACTGTATGACTCTTCATTTACTCCTTACAAGTGCCAAGAAATGACTTAAGTATTTTAAGTACATGGTATCTGGGGCTGAGAGAGAGCTCAGGGGTTAAGGCTCTGACTCCTAAACTGAAAGTTCTGAGTTTGGATCCCAGGTCCCACCTAAAATTACCAGGCAGAAATGGCAGAAGCCTGCACTTCTGGACCTTATGGGTGGAGCCTGGGAAATCCCAGAGCAAAGCAAAAAGGAGGTGAAGCAATCTGGGATAATTCTTGAAGTCACCTTTGCCCTCCGCAGGGACACATAATGTCCTTTGATACACACACACACACACACACATACACACACACACACACACACACACACACACACACTCATGCATGCATACCCACACATGCACATGCACACACACACTAAATGAATGAATAAATAAAGTTTAAATACGTGGTGTCCAACTAACTTTTCATTTTTAACCATATGTAAAGATATATACAAATGCCTTGCTTTCCCATTCCAATTTTTGCTGATATCTAGCACTTTCCACAGGAAGTACATTTTGGCTCTTTCCATATTTTGCTTTATTTCAGTAAAATGCCATGTATCTTCTTTATTGCCATCATTTATAAAAGTCATTTGAATAGAGGCTAAGTTCCATTTGTTTATCTGTCTGTTTGCTTGTGTAATTTGTATAAATTCTTGCCAAATCATCCTTATTCTCTCAGAGGGAGGCTCTTCACTTTGCTCGAGATTGATACATGAGTCTGACCAGAAGTTATGTTCATTTTACAATCACAAATATTTAACTCATCATTGGTGTATTACTGCTTTGACAAACACTTGTGAGAGTGCACTTACAAAAGTCCATGCTCATGACAGTACATGAAAAGGTTTAGAAAAACCTACAGTATTTTCTACCACAATGAACCTTAAAGAATGTTTTGTCATTTTCCCAACAGTGAGATAACAGTGTCCTGCTTGATCAGCACTATTCTATTAAATAAAATACAAATTAAATATTGTATACATTGAAAGGTAAGTAACTTCACTATCCAACATAGTATTAAACTTTAATTATTATAACTTACTATTAAAATCAATATAATAACTAATATCATAAGAATTACATGGTATAGTTATGAATACTTTATGCTAATGAAAAAATGTAATTTAGACAAACACTGATACATAAGCTCACCAGAAAGTCACCATTATTACAGATGACTTTAACTGGTTCTCTGTTATTACAGGAGAGGACCTAACTCAATCATGAGCCTTGAGTTCTCTATCAAAAACCCATGCAAAATTGTTTTAGACTGCAATAATCTTCAAGACACAGCAAAACATGCCACCATGCATCCAAGTGAAATTTATAAAAATGCACACAAATGATACTAACAGAATTTCAAAGAAACAAAATTCTTCCACACTTTAAGATTTGCAGTTTCTTTTAAAACATATGAAATAACCATAAATATGCCTCATTCTTAGCTACAATACAGTTATCATATTTAAAATAATAGTTGAAGAATAATCAGTAATTCATGGTTAAAAAAGAATAGCAATAAATAGAAATACAATACAAATATTTTTAGGAAGAATAACAATTTCATCAAGTAAGAGAAATATTTTGCATAAATCAAAAGAATATGTACTAGTGGTAGGTTTTAGCTACTAGCTAGTTATTCACCTAAATATCAATTTGAAATGGTTGTTGTTTTGACCAGTAGTTTTTACATTGTAAAAACTGACTAAAAGAGAAAATGATTTTGTCTCACAGGCATGGGTGTTCAGCACATGACTGGCTGACCTCATTGCTCTGGGACAGCTGTTTCTAAGTAAGTGGATGCATCTCCACAGGGAGCATATCTCCGAACAAAGCTGTTCACCTCATGGTTGACAAAAGAGAGAAAAGGAAATGTCTGGGAGCCCACAGTGCCCTCCCCCTCATACAAGGGCATATTCCCAGTGACCAAAAAGTTTCCCAATAAGCTCTACCTCCTAAAAGATCTAGCACCTTTGATGAACACAAGGCTGAGGAGCAAAGTATTGCCATCTGGAAGCTTAGGAGACACTTCAAATCTAAATTACAGCAAGCAAATCATTTAATATGTAGTCTCCGTCTTTCTTTAGAAGTAAATTTTATAGGGTTAGAAAATGCCTAGACTCCATTAAATCAAGTTTGATGCAACAACAGAAAGACATCGGACTTCCTTTTTTCCTAGAATATGCCAAGAGTTTGTAGTATTCCTCAATATCGTGCTCTCCATTGTTTTAATGCTTGGAAAATGAATACAATCACTGATACATAAGCTCACCAGAAACACATGCACAGGTTCTATTGTCCTTAAACAACAGCTACATTTTTAATGAAGTCATATTTGCAAATGGTACTTTGAAACTTGTTGAAACTTAGTAAATACCTTTCATTATTGATAATGTTGAACTCTTACAAATCTATACCCTACTATTAACAATGCTCAGTGAAATCTCCAATGATGTTTCTTTCTGGATTTCAAGGGTAAATGTAGAGACACTAAACATATTTTTTCTCTGGGATTTTCCTAGATCAAACTTCACCTTTATCCTGTCTACCATTTTCCCATTAGACTATTTCAGCTGTGTAAATTTAATATGCTGCCCTGCTCCATTCAGGAAATGTCTCGTCTTTCCTTCAGATTGCATTCATCCTAAAGTATTAAGAAAACTAACCATTACATGAGAATAATTCTTTAGAATGTATTCATTCCATAAAACTCATGATTAGTGTGAATTTGCAGAACTGACAGAAGTAACTTGGGGTTGGCTGAAATAATAATTGTCAGGGATAGAGGAATGATGTGAACGTACACATTAGAAAACTAGGAAGGGGTTAAAGTCACCAAAATGTTCACATGCCTCCAAAAACTGGAAGTTAAGATTGTGTGTTTCCGACACATAGTTTAAGGAAAACTGAAGCAACTGTGGAAATCTGCTTTATGCTGACTATTTCCAAAATAGGGTGTTGTTGCTAAATGTCTTATTTTTTAAGTTTCAATTATTTCCATAGCTTCCTGAGATAACTGAGGCTGAAACAAAAGTAAGGACTTTCAATTAGAAGTTTCCTAGGATGACCAAGAACTTGAAGGTGTTTTACAGTGTTTTTCACTCTAAAATATGTTTATTATAATTAATGAATATAAAATATGACAGATGTTCTCAAACTCTTTTCAAAGAAAGTAAAACCTTTCTCCACTTGCCCATGAGACATAGAATAACAAGTTGGACAGTGAAAAAAAGCTTCCTCATGAAATTCTCACTAATTAACTGGTCCTATCTGACCGATAGTCAAAGGACATGGATCTATGAAACTACAAACATTCATGACAATATTGGGTGTGGAATAAGAACACTGATAAAAAACGAATCCAGGAAATCCATGTGTAGTTTAGCTTTTGGCATCTGGCATAACATTTTCTTTTGTATAATGACATCATTTTGTTCACTCTATTAACCAGGATAAATTTACCTGAACACATTTGTCATCTAACACAGATTGTCCACAGCCAATCTCACATGAGGTAGTTGAGCTGTTTAACGACATTCTTGTGAAACATACCTCAAGGAATTCTGAGATGTTACATGGTCAGGAAGTATCGGAATAATCAGTAACAATGCAAGGAAGACTTAAAAACACAAAACCAAAGAGACCACCTTTTGGCTCATTTATTTCCATAATGAGAGAGCACATAAAAGTTTTTGTGTAATTTGTATTTGTAGCACAGTAAGCCTTACCTCTATGAACTAAAAAATATCTTTCTCCAGTACAAATGAAGCTTCCTTCATTTGCTTTCTGAATTCTTTGATCAATAAGAAAGCAAAAGATTTCAACTCAAAATGCAACCATAGTACTTCCAGTGCAGAATACATCCAGGGGAGGGTCATTTGGTTGCACAAATTTTATATTAACTGTAGGCGAAGAATCACTATGATTTCTAGAGATGCCCCATCTCTCAAAGCATCCTTGGTACTACACAGACACAGGCACTTTTTCCCTTTGTTTTGACTCTCTTTGGACCCACTCAGAAAACAGTACTGACAGTAAATCTACAACGTACAATGGCTCCCTGTAGAACATGTTCTAGGGGTTGGGGAGATTGCACAGGGTTTAAGGACATACAAAAGCATCAGAGTTCAGATCTCAATCAAAATTGTCTGGTGGGTGTGGTGGCCCATCCGTGATCCCAGTCCTGGAAAACAAAGCTTGGGAATCACCAAAACAAGCTTATTAGCCAGATTTGGCCTGTAGGTGAGGTTTGGGTTTAGAATCTCAGTCTCAGTAAGGATTATGGATAATGCCAGATATCACATTCAAGTCTCGACACGCACAGGCGCGCAGCGCGCACACACACACACACACACACACACACACACACACACACACACACACACCTGTACATGAATTAGGGGGAGGATAGTATATCCTTAAGTTAGTAGACTCAAATCAAAATCAGGAAACTAAATGGACTTTAAGAATGAAATTTTCAACTTTCTATCTATAAGATTGTGAATTGGCTAGATAAGAGCCAACTGTAAAACACACACACACACACACACACACACACACTCATACATACCAAAGAAAAAAGAAACCCAGAAATACAATTAGTCATCAGTAAAACCTTTTCATATTCAAGTAAAGGAATCTTCCCAGATAGAACATGAACATTTTTCTTCAATTCATGAATGGTATTCCCCTGCTTACAATAATATGTCACATTATTTGTGGATAATTAGCTTTAATTAGTCAGAGTCATAAACACATATATATTAATTCACAAGTTTAATAAATTCAATTTCCATTTCCCAGCAAAAATGAAAATAATTTTGTCTCAACCCTTTTAACCTTAGTAATGCAGCAATAATTGCCTTCTTTGTCATCCAACATATATCTTTTTGGAACACAAGTTTTAAAATGCCTACTGAAATTTAATGTTAAACCTACAGGAACCATCAGACTTTACCCTTTTGAAAATGGCAGTATTCATCCTTGACAGATATATATCCACAGCAGTGATGTTGAATGAAACCAAAGCATGTATGTCTTCCTTTTTTTTAGGTACCAACTCATTAAATGAAATAAACAAAAAATGCTATACAAATTAACTTTCCAAAAGACCCCATATAGTATGGGCTGCAGCCCTGCAATATTACCAACCCTGGTCTGTCTTAGGTGGGTGGCAATGCTCCTGTGTTAACCCGGGATGCCCTGTTTGATATGCTGCTCTTCACAGCATTAAATGTCACTCATTTCTTTGCAGCCCAGCTGTCAGCTCCTAAGTGGCAAATGCAGAATGTTCCATGTCATGTACCACCCCAGCAAGTGATTCTGTAACGTCACATCAGCCGACAGCTGTTTCTCAACGATTCCCGGAACTTGAGATTGTTTTGAACCAGGATCTACACAGATGTCTTTGTCAATACAACTCTTGCGCAAACAAAAGATCAAGATTTATCTAAACAAAGTCTGGATGACAAAAGGGCTTCAAACCTAATAGCATAAGAATCACATGTTTAGCAGCTTTGATGGCATAAAGCATTGAAACAGGCCAGGGAGACTCAAGCATGACTGAGATGCGTTTGTGTTATATCAAACCTCCAAAAATGAAGGTAGCAGAATGAGGGAACCCAGTTCAGAAAGTGGGTATATAACACATGCCCTGCTGGGGGTTGCAGGAAGCTCCGTTCAAGGTACTTCTGTTTTTTTTCTCAAGGCAAAATGAAATAGAGTTGGAGTCCCAGGCAGCTTCACGTTTAGTTTCTGAAAGAATAAGAAATCCAGACACAAGGGATGGATGGCAAAAAGTATAAGTCACAAGGCTGCAAAGTCTAAGAGGCCTGGACCAACTCTTGGCAGGATATGAATAGATCCTTCATCCTTTACTTCCCTTTTCCCCTGATTGGGAAGTTGGTTAAACAGAAGGAAAAACCAGTTGCTATTGAGGAGGTGCGGGCAGTGAGAGCGATGTGAATGCTTTTAACTGCAATAAACACAAGACCAGCAAAATTTCTCATTGATGATTAATGGGTTGTGTCAAATTGAGAAACTTGAAGAAAACACAAAGAAGCACAACAAAAGCCTTCCACAATTGTTGTTTATTAGTTAGCTTTCTGTTCTGTAACAAATGCCAGCCATAATCAACTTATTAAGAGAAAAGGTTTATTATGACTCATGGATTTGGAAGTTTCAGTCTGTGACTGGGCTGGCAGACAGGTTCCTTTGATTTTTCTGGTAGGAAGTTAACACTTCACAGCAGGAGCAGGTGATAGAGCAAAATCACATCCTTCATGGTTGGAAAGCCAAAAATAAAGAAAGAGCAGGGGTCTGAGTTCCCAGTACCTCTTTCAAGGGCGTCTTTCAAAGCATAAAATGTCTTTACTATAATCTGCCTCTTAAAATGTCAACCATTCCCAGTGTTGTCAAACTGGGAATTTAAGAAATGGGGCTTTGGGGTACATTTAAGACCTAAACTGTGCTCTTTCTGTTTTGTTTAATAAAATTCTTAAAGAACTATTGAATTTCTACCGCATTAAAGTGCTTGGAAAATACCAAGCATTTAGTAACTTTTTTAAATGTTATTTTATTCTTAATATTTTTTTCATTTTCTCTATTATGTGTGTGAGCAGTACATGTATGTGTTTGCAGCTGTGTGTGTAGGTATGTGCATACATGTGGGCAGAAGCAGTTGAAGACAAAGATCAACCAACATAAAGGGTCTTACTCTACATTCGCCAATTTGTTGTCTTGAGGCAGGATTTATCACTGAGCCAATTGGCTAGAATGATTGGCCAATGGACTGGCAGGATTCATGCCCCCAACAGTAGGGGCTCTAATTCAGGTCCTCACGTTTGCTTAGAATATTACCAACTAAACATCTCTTCAGCTTCCAATAAATATTTTTAAGTTGCTATTTAAAAACTGTTTGCATAAGATCTCAGCTTCTTAACTGAAGGAAACTGGTTATGTAATTTTACACTCATGTCAAAGGTCATCTGGAGATCTGTAGACTAGAATATGTATGTGCTAACCGTAAGAGTAGCCATGAACTTCTTAGAGATTATACTAATTAAGATACAACTTGGAGCCAGTGTTGTGGCATATCCCTCTAATCCCAGTACTTGAGGGACTGATATAGGATTGGAAGGATTGGAAGGAAGGAACAAAGGAACAAAGGAATGAACAAACGAACAAATGAACGGATGAAGGAAAGAACAAAGGAACGAAAGAAGGAATGAAGGGGAAGGGAAGGGAAGGAAAGAAGGGAAGGGAAGAGAAGAAAGGAAGGTGAGAGAGAGAATGAAGAAGAGTGAGAAGACAGACAGAAAGAGGGGGAGGGAAACGCTAACTAAACATGCCAGGTATAAATGGCAATTGCCCGTATTTCTGACCCTGGAAGGCAGGACATGGAAATCCTAAAGCAAAACAATAAGAACGTAGAGCAATACAGGATGATTCACAATGTTACCCTCAGGCTTCCACAGGCACACACACATTCAAGTGGCCTCTGGTACACACACACACAAAAATGGAAGTGAGAGATAAATTCTATTGAACAATATGGCTTCAGATTACAATAAGATTACCTCTTAATATTTGTCTCATTGTAAATTCTACAAAATGTAGACATTTTGCAAAAAGTTTTATATAAAATCTTGTTTATATGAAATATCACCATTTCATATATCTCCTATATTTAAAGTTAAAGAATCAGACCAGCATTTCCTTAGGATTAGGAAATAATACTAACTTCTATCCTATCTGCATAACCTTTATATAGCACTTTCTCTGTATGAAAGGCAGGAGCACACTGTTAAGGAAGGAAAGTACCCACCACTGAAAGCAGAGTACAGTGAGGACAAAACCATGTGCTCAATAGTCTTAGCATATTCTGAAGGGTTATAACAGATGTGCTCCATTGCTAGCTGGGGTGCAGCTAGGGGTTAGAGGAGCTGCAGGAAAGATAAGAAAGAGTGGACACTTGAACTGAGGCTTGAAAAACGTCAGAAATAACAAAGCAAAAAAGAAGGGCAGGAAGAAGCCATACACACAGAGAAGAGGGGCGGGGATGGGAGAAGACAGCATGGGGAGGGGCACTTGGGTCAGTTAAGGGAAGCTGGACGTGCAATACACGACAGGAGGCTGGAAGGTCACTTGATCCCTCACCAATTAAGCAGGTCAAATGACTCACAGTGGCTAGGCTAGAGTTTATGCAGCAGTGGGGGCACATGGTTAAGATTTCATGTACCTTGTAACCTGGAAGGAAAATATCTTAGTCAAGCACATTAACTCCTGACAAGGGTTGAAGCTACACAGTTAGAAGAACCTGTAAATTTCCACATATCTGATTTATCCTATTGGTTTTGACATTGACTATAGGCAGGATTGATGATGACTAAAGAAGCCAGCATGCCTGCCACCCTTGTGAAAATTTAGGTTTCTCATCGGGCAAAGAAAGAGCACATCTAAAACAAAAGATGCCTCTGAATTGGAATCAAGATCACCCCAGGCTATTCCCAAGGTATGGGTGTCAGGAGTCTCTACATTAGTAGCATTCATCTATTTGTTTTTCCTACTCCTTCCAAGTCTCTTTCTTGTCTTTCCTGTGTAAGGGACAGGGTTAGATGCTGTGTCAGGTTTTCTTTCTACTACAGAATCTTGGGACCAGCAAGTAAGCTGGACCAGTGTCCTAACTCAGGCTGTTCATAATTCAATTTTGCCAACTTCTAAATGTTGCTGTGTGCGCTTTCCAATAAATAAGCACAGTTGTTGTTGTTACTCTTCTCTTGCTGGGAGAAAATATTCTGACCCAAGCAACTTTTGGGAGAAGGTGTTTATTATCTGGCTTACGTTCACAGAGGGAATGTAGTCCAATTATGGTAGGGAGCATGTGACCGAAGGCACGGGAGCTGAAGCAGGAGGCTGATCCACATCACAGCCACCATCAAGAGGCAGAAAGAGCAAGAGAGTAGATAGAGAAGAAGTGGGATCAGTTCACTAAAACATCAAGGGTCACCTCCAGGGACATCCTTCCTCCTGCAAAGCTTCAACTCCTAAGGGTCCCACAGCCTTTCCACACAGTGTCACATAGAACTGAAACATATGAGTCTGTGGGAGACAATCGATAATCAAACCATGACAGCAACTGTTTAAACTAATGATGGCCAACAGGCCTCTGTTAGGATCTGGATCTGAAATGTGTCCCCAAAGGCTTATGCTTTGACTCTCATTCCAGAACTGATGGCACTGTATTGAGAGTCTAAAGAAATGTGAGAAGGGGGGGGGGGGTCTGGCTGGCAAAGTGGTAACTAGTGATGGGTCTTTGGATGATATTAAGCCTGCCCCTGACTCCTGTTACCCTCTCTCTTCCTGGTTTTCTGCGATGTGAACAGCCTGCACCACTTGTTCCAGCTGCTACGAATTCAACGCCTCTGCCTCAGCCTGAATCCTCCTGAAAACAGGAGCCAACAACAACCATTCAGGTACTTTTCCATGGCAACAGAAAAATAACTAATTCATCACCCCAAGCCCAAGCTTTCATTACAATCCAGACCTACCCAGGGGAATGAAAAAAACAGGGCTGAGCTGGTTGAACGACTAGAGCAAAGTTCATATCATGAACTGGGCTTTCATACATGCAACGCATTTTGTCCGAGTAGTTTCTTCAAACCAAACGAGGCTCCTGAATCCAAAAACAAGTCAAAAAGCCATTGAATTAGATGACTTTTAAGAATCCTTAACATTCTAAAATCTAGTTTCTGCAGTTTCCCTACTTCACAAATGTTGACAAGTCACAAGTCAACCAGCTTTATTGGATGCATGACATATCTAAAATCCATTCTTAACTAGAAAGGTCTGAAAAATTGAGTCTTAGAAATAGCAAAATAGAAATAGGCCAAACCAAGGAAATGTGTGAACAGTTCCATGGTTCCCCGTAGATAGCTAACAGCTATCTGGTCTCTGGCAACCCTTAGCTGTCCTTTACCTCTATTTCTTCCTTCAACACTTTAGGGTCTGTCAAAAGTCTTTTTCTTCTAATCCCCAGATCACTCTAGATCTTCCTAGTTATTTTTCTTTTCACAAACTCTTCTCTTTAAACACTCAAGTTTTCTCATAACTACTAATTGCAATATAAATGCTAAAATGTGGGCTAGAGAGATGGCTCAGGGGTTAAGACACTGCCTCACAATCAGAAGGTCTTGAATTCAGATCCCAGGTCCCACATAAAAATGCCAGGTAGAAATGGCACTAGCCTGCACTTCTAGCACTTGTGGGCAGAGCCTGGGAAATCCCAGAACAAAGCAAAAAGGAGGTAGAAACAATCCAGGATGATTCCCAGTCTTGGTCTTCCACAGGGCACACAGTGCACTCTCTCTCTCTCTCTCTCTCTCTCTCTCTCTCTCTCTCTCTCTCTCACACACACACACACACATACACACACACACACACACACTAAATGAATGAATAAATACAGCTCAAAACAATAAGTAAATATATAAAAAAGTGAGAAGTCAAAGTAAACCGCTACTATATACTCTTCAGAGCCCCTGACAAAGCAATATTTACATTCTTAACGGTGATAATTTTTGCTAATTCAAATGAATGTCATACGTGGCAAAAAATAAATCACGAGTTGTAAATATCCATGAAAATGAAGTGGGGGAACTACTTCGATCAGCAGGTATTTATTAGAATCTATTTTTTTCTCATGACACTGGGTCAAGCAGTGTGGATTTCACCGTGTAAGAAGTAGCTGGTCGACATTCAGGCGCCTACAAGCGACTCTACATTAGCATGGTACAGGGGTCCCACAGGGGAAGCACCACAGGAAGAGCACGAGAAGAGGGGACAGATGCTTTGGGGGAACAGTGCTACCAGGAAAGAGTTTCAGCGTGAACATTTGCCCCAGGAAATCAGTGGCACTGGACTGTTTTGCACTTTGCAACTTTTGTGCTTTTTCTCATTCTGCATCTCTACACAAGAGGACAGGGAAGTTGTTGACAGTCTTGTCCATTTACTATTCCCAAATTAACACTGATGGAGGTAAACAAAAGCAGGGAAAATACTCTGTAGTCTGAGGACACATTAAGTAAGTCAAGAGAAAAAACAAATTTAGGAAAGAAATGCCTGCCTACCATTATCATGTACTGCAAGCATTTTTAGAACACCCAAGCCACAAGTCCTAGAAAAGAGAAAAAGACATTTCTATAATAAAATATCAAGTAAAATATAAAAATTTTAAAACTTTCCAAGTGAGAATACTGGCTTTAGACTTCTGAACTCCAAAGTGCAAAAATTGCTCATTTCTACCACTTCAGATGTCATATGAAGTGTTGAAGAGACCATGTAAATAAATGACTCTTGTCAAGAAGCACATGAGGCCTCGTGGGACTGTAAGGTGGCTCATGTGTTACATGTAAGCCTGATGACCTCAGACCCACATAAACGTGGGAGGGGTAAGCCAACTCTAAAGCTGTCAGACCTCCATGCTTGTGCCATGGCACTAGGCCCACAAGCATGTGCTCTGCAATATAAATAAATGAATATATACCAAACAAAGATAAGTGATTATTTCCTATGCATCCAGTGTGCAATTTTGAAGTTAGAAATACTTCACAAGTGTGTATATTATAGATCTAAAGGGAAGAAGAGGGGAAGGAAAGGAAGAAAGGGTAGAAAGAGAGTTAATTTTAGCTCATTTATGTTCTCTCTGGTCACTGAAATAAAAGAATTAAATGCTCTTTCATAACATTATGGAAAACTGAAATAAAAAGTGAAATAATCTAATGACATCCTACAGTAATTATGGTCTTCCTCCTGCTTCAAGTTTTTATGACCTTAGGCAACTAACTTAATTTGAGTATGTTTTAACCTTCTCAATTGCAATTCAAGAGACACAGATTCAGAGTTTATTTGAATGTTTAATGGAACAAGTAAAGTGTGTGGGGTATTATCTGTTATAGTTGTATAAATTATGATGACTATTTTTGTTCCTTCAAAAAATTTAGCTATGCCTAAGACCAGGAATCACAGTTCTAATTATTTTTTTTATATGTAGAAACTTTTCCTGATGACTTTCAGTGAGGAAATGATTTCAGAAATTACTGTTTTCACTATCCTCATCACCAGGGTGTAACATATCCTAAAAGGTCCAATTAAAGAAGATTATTTAAGATTTCTGTTGAAAATAAGTCACAGCTACAGCCTTACCATACTGAATGTATCCAATCTCATCTGCAATAAGTCATGGGGGGAAAAAAGCATAAAACTCATTCAGAACCATGAGATTTCATTATGAATTGCTTTGGTTTCTCTTTTTCCATTCATGCAAGGGAACACCATAATTTCTCTTTATTTGAACATATGAACTCTGTTTTCTTTCTCATTAATATTTTTTAAGTTAGCATATAAAGTAATGAGTATCATCATGACATTTAAATACACATGTGTCATTGTGTCATTATCCTTTGTTTTCATACATTCCATTCTCCCATTCTCCTCTGCCAAGTGCCCCTGCTTCCCTTAGGCAGGTCAGTCCCCTTACCTTCCCCAGAGAGTGACCCCTTCTGTTTTCATGTGACAATCCTCACTATTCTGCCTCCCTTTCTTAAGACTTCTGCCTCCTCTTTCAGGATCTACTTTCTAGTTTTATATCCTCCCCCAAGACACATGCGCGCGCGCACACACACACACACACACACATTCTTGGTGCAAGGAAAGAAGGTGAAGCATGCAAAATGCCAGGGTGAGCTAACAAGGAAAAGAGAGGTTAAGATGTCAAAAGATACGGCTAGGAACAAAACTCCAATTCTGTCAGTGATACAGTGGTTGATTGATGGCTCTCAAACTCCATGTCAACCCCTAGATCATCACAGACTGTAGACTGGGAAATGGCAATTAGCAAGGTATGTTTAACAAGAAGAGATTGCTGTGTGTGACTGTGTGTGGGTGTGTTTGTAGTGCAAGGGTGTGTGTGTACAAGAATGTGTGTTTACGTGGGTATGAGTATATGTGTATGCGCTTATGGTTTTAAGTATTACCTTTAAGGAAAAAATTTAGTACAATATTGTCATGATGAAACATAAAAGTCCAAATATAAGATTCTAGTTTTTTAAAAAGAGTTGAGGGCTGGAGAAGTGGCTCAGAGATTAACACTCTGCTTCACAAGCAGAAGATCCTGAATTTACATGGGATCTCAGGTCCCTTGAAAAAATGCCAGGCAAAAATGGGCTGTGACCCTTGTGAGCAAAGCAAAAATGAGGTAGAATCAATCTAGGATGATTCCCGAAGTCACCCTTGGTCCTTCACAGGGACACACAGTGCCCTCTGATATACACAGACATACACTCACATAAATGAATAAAAAAAAAAAATTAAAAGAGTTAAAAAGGATAAAGCACCAAAAAACCTCACAAAGACTAGAGAAATTGTTCAGTGGTAGACGACACACCCAGCAAGCTGAAGTCTTGGGTTCCAGGCACAGCACTGACCAAAAACAAAGTAAAGGAAAAAGAGAAAAAGTCCACAAAACAGTGAGACCTATTGTAAAAAATAAAAAAAAAAATACATAGTTCTCAAGAAGATTGTCTTACTGGTAAATACTGTCAGTTTTCTAAGTTATAAGATCAAAATGGCCAATTTTAAATTATGTAATAATACCAGTAGCAAAGGATTCTAAGTACTCCTTTATTATAAGTACTATGTGGTAAGTATACTACTTAATTTAGTATTTTAAGCTTTATAACAAAAAGAAACTAAAGCTCAGAAAGTTCAACTAATCTGCCTGAGGTTGTACAGTTATGAAAGGCAGAATACACATCCATTTGCTTTGTTCCAAAAATAAAATATTTTAATAAAAACAGAGTTTCGTCTAAGTCCTGAGAGACTCATAATTGGGAGAAAGAAGAGAAAGACCATGAAGTTTTTTTTTTATATTCGTGTGTATGTTTGTGTGTTTGTGTGTGTGTCTTTGTGAGCTACATGTGTGCATGAGTTGTATGTGTGGTGTGTATGCAAGTGTATATTTAATGACATGAGTGTGGGAGCATATGTGTGTGGGAGGTTACACATTATAGGTGAACGAAAGCTAGAGACTGATATTTTTGATCATCCTGGATCTCTCCTCCACCTTGTTGCTTCTGAGACAGAATCTCTAATCAAAACCAGAAGTTACCAAAAAAGAGTTTCTGGAGACCCTCAGTCTTTTCAGAAGCTGGAATTACCATGTAGGCCAACATATCTACCTGCCATTTTACTTAAGATCTGGGAATCCAAACTCTGGTCCTTATGCTTGTATGGCCAGTGATTTAACTGATCTTGGACTTCTGAACTTCCAAATGCTGAGATGCACACCAAGTTTTATGCAGTGCTGGGGACTCAAAGATAGGGTTCTGCGTATGCTACACAGGCACTCTACTGAGTAAGCTATATACCCAGCTCACACAATACAAGTATCTGAGACAAGAAAAATAGAAAAAGTTCATTTTGAGAAATCCAAAAGCCAACAGCTGCTGAAAATTGGTAATGAAACCAGACATTCATGGGCCTAGTATCTCTGTTGAAATGAATTAAATCAGAATAAAAAGAGCGTTAGGAAATAGCATTTGAGTTGTAATAGTTGTTTAGTACTATATTCCTGCCATAAGAAATTGTCATTTCCACATTCTCAGAACCTAAATTATATTTAACAAACATGTTAAATTACTAACCCAGTACAATGGCAGACTAGGTAGATACAGACATAAACAAGTACAAGGTCCCTGCCTACTATAGTTAAGCCTGGCTGTCAACTTGACACACCTGGTATTAACTAAGATAGGCTGAGACCACTTCTGTTAAGGATCAGTTGAGACCACTTG
This sequence comes from Typhlomys cinereus, assembly GCA_023101885.1. Classification (NCBI taxonomy): domain Eukaryota; kingdom Metazoa; phylum Chordata; class Mammalia; order Rodentia; family Platacanthomyidae; genus Typhlomys; species Typhlomys cinereus. Next base: position 60,190 of record JALPQD010000220.1, read on the forward strand.
ACAGGATTGTACCCACCCTAGATCCTATCAGAACCTCCAAAACTCTCATAGGATCCTCCCAGTACTGCATCATATAAAAAACCCACCAAAGAGAACAGATGCCTTATTGGAGCTGTGCTAGGATTCGCTCTTCCTTCTGGCTGTCTGGTTTCTTCCACCTCTAGCCTTCCAACCCTCCAAATCGTCATTGCCTAGACTAAAGACTATAGGAATTCTTCAGCCTTCAGTCATCATTGGACTACCTCAGCTACCAGCACCCATCGTTGGACTACCTCGGCTACTGGCAGCCGTCATTGGACTACCTTGGCCATACTGTAAGATGACTCAATACATTCCCTATATTATATTCATTGTGTTGATTCTGCATCTCTAGAGAACCTGACTAATACACTGCCCATACGTATTTTACATTTGAAATCCATTTTAGTTAAATGCATTTATAGCAATTGCAAACTGACTTTGAGGTAAATGTCTTTGAATTGTGATGTATATTTTAATATACTTATTTTTAAATATTTAAATTTAATTATTATATATTATAAATTAATTTCATATATATTTTAATATATCTTTTAATATGTATCTTCAAACTGTGATTATATAGATTTGTATATATTGAATTACATATACATATAAATATACATATATTAAATGAATGCTAGACTGATTCTATATATAATTTATATCTTTATAATTCTTTTCCCCAATGGAAACCCATAACAAGTGGTAGTTAGACATAAAGATGTATGGTCCTTAAACCGCCATAACAATATGGACTTGAAAATTCTAGCCATAATTTTGATTTTGATCACTGTCAATAAAAAAAAAACTTGGGCTGGAGAGGTGGCTCAGAGGTTAAGCCTCCGCCTTGCAGGCGGAAGGTCCTGAGTTCGGATCCCAGATCCCACGTATAGACGCCAGGCGGAAGCGGGGGCGGCCTGCGCTTCTGGTCCTGGTAGGGCGGAGCCTGTGAATCCCAGGGCAGAAGGAGGTGGAGGCGGCCATGGTGGTTCGAGAATTCGTCCGTGGTTCTACACATACACAGACACACACACACACACACACACACACACATGCGCGCGCACTTACACAACACACATGCGCACAGTTGAATAAATAATAAAAAAATAAAATAAAATAAAAAAAACTAAAGAGATGATAATGATCAAAGTTTAATTTATCTGTTCTGCAGATAGTTGACGATACATTTTTAAGAAGGGGAATTTTCCCTTGTCTCTCTACAATGGTTCTCTGTGGTGCTCCTGTGGCCTCTTATCCTGAGGCACTACGTGTCCCCAAAGGCACAGGCAGTTTAAGAGGGTTACAGAGACTAGGCTGGAATTCCAAAGTAAAGTTGAAGGGATAGGAACTGGAGTTTTTACTTAAATTACTTAACAAAGCAGTATAGTAACAGTATAAGAACAACAACAAAAAGTCTAAGTTCTCTTTTCATATTAACTCTTTTCAACCAAGAAATTTTGGACTGGATAAATCTTTGTATGAGAGGACTACCTTATATGTCCTGAGCTATTTAGCAGCATCTCTTTTTCCCCTAAAGTCAAAGCAGTTCTCACATGGTGGAGACCACCGAAGAGGACCCAGACATCACGATGCATCTCCAAAGAGGCAATATCACCCCCATGTATAACCACTGACTCACATTAAAAACAACATATGTAGGCCTTTACTGCACTGTTCTTTAGGCAAGTTTGATTGCTATAGAAAGAAACATGGGTGTTTTCTTTGAAGATGCTATAATTGTGGTTAATTATGCAGAGACTATACTGAACCCAGTCTGTGTGATGTCCCAAAACTGCTCCACTTGCTGACCTCCAGGTCTAAGCCTGGCCCTGATGCAGGCCTGAGAGGTCCCCGGTGGTCTTGGTATTGGATGGAATCATGCACCCATGGGTTACCAAAGAGGCCTTAACCCCTGTGGAACAGACTCTCTAGGGCCAGGATCAGGCTGTTGTGTGGATTAGATCTCATCACCATACCTGCAGTTCCCTGGTCCTGCCCAAATCACGGAAATGCTGGTTTATGTGGAGCCTGGCAGGACCTATATCACTTGGAGGATATTTGGACCAATGGGAAACAAAATGTGGGAAAGATCAGGAAATAAACTGATCTAGATAAAACAAAAACACAGAGACACTGTCATTTCATACAGTCTCTCCAGAGACAGACTGTGCGACCAAGTATCCATCTAATGTTTTTCTATGAAACTACAAACAAGTCAGTACCACCTTCATTCCTTCTGTTCCTTTTGCTCTTGTGACTTAGAACAGTTTGAATGTGAACTGTCCCCCACAGGCACATTCCTATCATAGCTAACAGTTACTTGGGAAAACAGCAAAGCCTTTATGAGCTTAGTCAAGGTTGGCTGGCAGAAGCAGGTCACTGGGGACAGTTGTATCTGTCCCTGATTTCTGCCAAAGTCTCGGTTTCCTGGTTCTTTACATGGGAACTGGCCTGGCTCTGCCACAACTTCTGGAACCATGAACCAAAAGAAGCAATCTTCCTTCCAGTTATTTCTGTTAGGTGCTTTGTCCCAGAGGTGAAAAATCAATGATTATTCGATTGCTTTCCTAGGGATAATACAGTCACCCCCATTTTTTTAATGCAGCCTAAAATTTAGAGTTCTAGCAATCCCGACCTACGACAATTCAAACAGAGGGAAAAGAGAGGAAGAACACGGTAGAAAAATAGAAGGAGGGAAAATCCATTATGGGGAAGCAATAAAATCTAATTGCCTATATATCCTTCAGTTAAAAGAAAATACCATCCACGTTTTTCAAAGTTTCTATTAAATAATAAAGTGCTTCTAATATTCACTGTCACACACAAGCTAAGAATGAAGAAAGTGCTCATTCTAAGTCCCACAATCCCAGACAGGGAATTCCTTTATATTATACACTTTGCCAGTTACTTTAACCTTTGCTTTTTTGTATTTTCTCTATCTGCAGCCTCTGCTGAGCAAATGAAAGAACATATTTCAGAACAGCTACATAAATGGCTTTTTTGAATTGGGTCCAAGATTCAAATTACTTTGAGAAGTTCATGTCTAGAAAATTAGTGAAAAGTATTTTTACTCCAAGCCTGCTGATAGTTGTACTGCTTATTTTATTGTGAGATCCTTGGGACATGAATGGGAAGGAAATTTACCATGTGATATGATACGAGAGATAAATATTTATAGCAAGCAGGATCTTTTGGTTAATAATTAGCCTCCAGTAATCCTTAGATTCTGAATGCTCTCCCAAATGATCTTACTCTGTATAGCAGTCAAAATAATGAATTACTACTCCAGCATGGTGGTTCATAGTTAGAATCCCATCACTTAGGGAGCTGGGGAGTGTGGTTTCAGGAGTGTGGAACCAACCTAACATACACAAGTGACAAATCCCCTCAAATATATACACACATCCACACACATACATACATGCAATCACAGTTCTTTATACTGTCTTGTAAAACACAGGACTGAAGGTTCACGGCATTGCTTAGTCAATTGCACATATGCTTCAATGTCTTGAGCATCCATCCTTTGCATTCTCAATCTTTTGGCTGAGATCAAGAATAGCTACCTCTGCATGTTCTATTATTTATACTCAGCAACATTTAGATGGATTGTGAAATGAAATGTGTCACCAACATGGCAGAGAAGCTTTTGCTTCTAACATCAGTTTGCATTTCTTGGGTCTCCACACACAGAGAGTAAGCTTTTCAAAGTTTAATGAGCTAAAAACATCGCTTGCCATCTTTTCTACAGTGAAGATTCTACCTCACTGGGTTCGTGGGGATTTTTGCCTTTCTCAGATGCTCCCAAGTGAAATAGATGATACTAGTAGATCAAGTACCACACTGAAGACCCACACTTTTAGGTTCACTTTTTATAACCTGATTCAAATTTTTTATTTCTAAATTTAAATAACTATTTATTGAGTGAAATCTATCATCATCCCTTCTGCTAGTTTCATGAAGAACGAGATGACTGACTTCCACAGGAATAATGGGAAAGAGCTGAAATAAACTGTGGATTACTCTTCTCCTGCCTGGGTCATATAACTCCAACCTGCTCCTCAGGGTCATACGTCATTATAAAGAGACAAAACTCACAAATGGGAACCAACTCTCTCAAAGGAGTGAGTGGGTTGCAGGAAGTAGAATATTTATCAACAAAACCAGTTTATAAGTGTAACCACTCCTAGAAACACTGGAAATTCAATAACTAGAAATTTTTATTGCAGTACTATGTATGTTCAAGGGAAACTTGCTGATTCCTGTAGCTGACAACAATAGAGCCAGAGAAAATCATGGAGTTAATCATGCTGGGAAATAAGTCCGAAAGCATGGTGCTGTGAGAAGCAAAGTGTTATGAGAACACCACCCTTTGTAATCCTGTCACTGTGAAAAACTTTGCTCATATATGGCCTTGACATGTTTATATATGTGACTGTCAATTGTCTTATAATTCATTTTTTTAAAATAGTTCAAGGGTAAGTTGGCTGGGGAGATTGCTCAGTACCTAAGACACTTGCTACACAAGTGTGGGGGTTGAAGTTTGGATACCAGAATTTGCATAAAAAATCAGGCGGGTGGATGGCCCAGTATGTGAGTCAGAAATAGGGAATTCTCCAAGCAAGGTGGCTAACTAGGCCAGCTGAAATGGTACATTCAGCTTCAACAAGAGATCGTGGTTCAGTATATAAAGTGAAGTGCAAATGAGGAAGACATCTAATGTCACCTCATGCCTCTACGTGCACAGGCACCTTTATACACATGTACACCCACACACACGCAAGTGTGCTACACACACTCACACTACACAGATACATGTATGCCTACCCAAAAGTCAGAAATTGGTTTAGTTTTTCTTTGAGTCTTTGGTGTTGCATATATGAATATTTTGCATATTGTAGGTACTCCACAAATAACTTCCAAAAGCAAATGGATTGGTAAGAAGGGTGTGCTCCATTTGAAGATACCCCTGTCTCTGATCTAATGGCAAAGAGCTATGAGCTTCTAAGCAGAGATCATCTTTCTCAAAGCTCTGGTCCCTAGACTGTCATTTGAGACTTCTGAGTAAACCACAATTTACTTTTTTTTTATCAGCAACTTGAAAATGCATTAAAATTCATGTCTTTCCTAAAGTATATTTTATTTACAATGTACAATTTGGTAGCTCTTATAAAGAATTTAACAGATAGTAATCCAAATGCTGATTATGTGCTTTAGAATCTCTCAGAACGAGGCGTGTAAGCAGTGGTCATGTTGGCACTGATTACTCTGGTCTTTCATGATTAAACACCTGTGAGATACTAATCTTTTCAGCAAATTTGCTTTGTATTTAGCTTGCTAATTATAATTCCCCACAAGAAGAGTAGAGGTTCAAAAGTTTTAAGACACTTTATTTTTAAACAACTCAGTTGACTTCTCAGTGAAGGTTTTGAAGTAGGAGGACTGATAATAAATGTAGAATTTGTTTTATGTACTGAAAATTACCTGTAAGATAAAATAATTATCATTTTTCATATCTAAATTTGGTACATAAATGATTAAAATCCATCGGCTAGACAAGAATAGTTTTCCTCTGTGTATGATAAGGGTTATTTCTAATTTAACTGTGCAGTACATAGGACTGGACTATACATAGACATAGGAAAATTATGTCATTACTGCTGGGTAGTGGGGTTAACATTCAACACCATAATCTTACTGTTCTATGCTCTATTTAAAACCACAGGAAACATTGATTGAGAACTGCTAAAGTGAGCTGTGATGACTAACTCCTACCTGAGGTCTATCACATTGCTCTAAAGCAATTTAAGAAGTTTAAGAATATAGTTCAGGAAACTGCATAGAATTGTCTTATAAACAGATGCATGTACAGAGTTCCCATAGCATAAGTAAAGGACTTGGCCTTTGAGGAAGGAGGGTAGAAAATCTCTACTGATTATTTTCCCTGTGTATTTTTCTACCACAAAATGCATATTTTTCTTCATGTTCCTGCTACTTCACCATCACACACACCTCATGCATTGGGGCTGAGATAAAATATTACACAACATATTATACCTCACTGCGTAAAATTAGTTTTTCAATTTTAAAAATAAATTTGAAAATAATGCATGATTATATGAGGGAGTGGGATGGATAGGTATACATGGAAAACATGTGCATATGCACTTATACTATTTTACAATACACATGAAAAATTGACCATATTGAAAAGAAATGTGTGTAGCATATTCCATAATTTTTATGTTTCCTGTATCTAATAATCATGAAGACTATTTCATCATAAATATGCTGTTCTTAATTTTGAAACACAAATGAATAGCTTACAAAACTATCTGCTACCAATCAACCAGAGTGGGAGCACACACTGTAATCCCAGTACTCACAAGGCTGAAGAAGGACAATCACCATGATTTCAATTCCACAAATACCTATGTTTACATAAATGTATGGGCTTTGAAAGGTCATGAGGAGCTAAAAGCTTCATAGGAGATTGGACATTCATGAGCACCCTTTCGAATAACAATTCATGATTCTCACTGTTTTAAAACGTTGTGCTAATGCTGCCTAAACTCATGATAATGAAGTCAAGTTGTTTTATCTGAAAGCCTCTCTCTGTGGATTGAAGAGTGGATTTAAAGAAATCTTTCTAGCTATCTCTTTAAAACCCTATGGCAAAGGGCACCACTTGGTAAAATTGAAGTGAATCAAAACAAAATAAAACAATTGCAGCTTGTAGATGCAATAACTATACAGAAAATGGAAAACAATCATCAGCAGACATTGAAGGTATTTACAAGCTCTCTCTGAGAACAATACTTGTACCACTGAGTACTTCACTAAGCATTCTTCATTTATTATAACGTAATGATTCAGATTGGCTCCACCCTCACCGAACCTGGAATTTCATTCATATAGAAGAGATTTTTATAAATATCCTTATTATTCTGCAAGCTTCCCTGGATGTCAGGATGTACAGAACCTTGCTAGGGAACTGACAGAAGTCTCGACTAATTTCCTCTCACCTGAGATTCACCTGAGGGATTAGAAGGGGGAGGCATATATCCAGTACAAAACCCCAACTGCAAAAACAGAAGATGATATCCAAAAACAAATAAAAAAAGGCTAAACATATCTTTCATTCCACAAGGAAAATTTTTAAAAAGTCTCTTGGTAGTAGGCACATTTTGATTCTTATTTTTTATAACATTTTATTATTATTTCCGCTCATACAAACTTAATAGGTAGACCAGTTCCCTCCCCCCTCCTCCTCCCCCCGAACCCCCTGTTCCCCCTCCCTCCCTCCCCATCTCCCAGTACCTCCCCCCCAATTCCCAGAGAGTCCTTTATTGTGTATGCCTAACTCTCCTCTTGGTCCTCCTTTCTGATGACATAAAAGGACCCAGTGGCATTTCCCTGAACCCTTTCTCGTGTTCCCCTTAAGCATAGGAACACTGCAAAAGAAAATCAACAAACCACAATCCAGAACTTCAGAGACTCTATATCATCCACATAGAACTAAGCCAGCCTAATCTCCCCCCATCCTGAAGCTCAGGGACATCTGCAGAAGAGGGGGCGGTAAGATTGTAAGAGCAAAAGGATGGGGGGAGCAATGATTTGAAGAGTCTCCACACTAGATAGGGCTGAAGCAATCATAATAGGACTTTGCATGCCCTGCGCCATATTCGTCACACTATTGACCTCACAAAGTCTAACATCGGCTAAAAGCACCAAGATCCTTGGAGGCAAGGGATTGATTCTTATTTGACAGTATCCACAAAAGTGGACCATAGAGAAATAAAGCAGTATTTTCCAGGTGAAACTGCATGTTTTCAGGGATTCAGGGATGACTAATCCATTTCAGTATATGAAAACGGGATCCCACTATATCTGAGAACCCTAAGGCAAAAGGCATAATGTTCTAGTACAGGTGCCCAACTGCTTGGCATGCAGTAAGTATGTGGGGAGTATAGCTTTGTAGACAGAGACACAGAACTAAGAGCTGAATGAGGTGAATCCAAGTCTCTGCTATTCTACACTTACCTTGGGAAAGGGCATTACCATATATATATATATATGTTAATACATAACACAGGTATGTATAATACTTGAACTTTTGAGTATTAACTGCTAGCCATGTGGAAAAATTGACTGGAATAAACTGAGTTTCCAATTAATATGAAGGGATACTAGGAATGGCAGAGTATCAGTGCAGATATTAATTCTTGAAGATTAATGAGTAGAACAAATTTCTGGAGAGTGTGTTGCTGACGTACAGATTGACAGGTTCCAACTGAAGTTTCTGATTTAGTAGAATTTAGGCATGGCTGAGGATTTGTACTTCCAACAAATTTCCAGGTAATGCTGATGATGCACAGAGAGAACTACTGAATTAGGGATGTTATGTAGAAGGCACTTCTATCAGAGATCAAAATGAGATGGAGGTTTCAAAGCAAGATCCACAAGCCTGCAGAAAAAATACTGCACATGTCTAAATTTCCAATTTGTTTTTCATTTGTTTGTAATCATTCTGCAGACTACTGTTTTGCCACCATGAAAATCTAATATTCGAAATAATCTGGACCTCACTGCCCTCTAGCCAAATATAGAAAGTGTAAACATTCAAATACTTCATGCAATATGTTATAAAGGGCTTCATTATTTCCAATAGAGATTTAAAATAAAATAGAACACAATAGCTGGGAAATTATTTCTTATGGAATGGCTCATTCTACTCAAATAGCCACAAGATTTCTGGTCAATGATGATAATGAGTTCTTGACCTATGAGAATTCCCCACCATTCTGTCCTTCCAACATTTTGAATCTTGACAGGAATTCATTCTTTAGGCCATCCAAAATAGTTTGGTGAGAAAAAGCTCCCCCCCAAGGGATTAATACAAATCTATCTTTTAAAAATTTCATTATACTTTGTGGACAAAAAAGGTTTAATCCTTTAAAAAGAGCCATATGATACATGAAGATAAAGTGAATGGATAGTACTACTAACACTGTCCTTCTTAAAGCCAAATGACTCAAGGAAAAATGTAGCCATCAATGAGATTTTATTTTCTTTGTGCTTTACCTCTAGATTTAAATACGTCATAAGTTCCCCACATGGCTTTATTCTCCAGTGATCTATAAAGGCCTGTTAGAGATTTGTTCCCCCAATGGTTCTGTTGCAAGTGAAAAACCTTTAACACAGAGACTGCGTGCGATGTCTCTAAGTCAATGGAGGCATAATCCTGAAGTGGATTCTGACTCTATGATGATTTTCTCATTCTTGCCTACTTCCTGGCCATAGAGTTTGTGGTTGCTTCCACTATGAGAGCTGCCTCACTACAGGTCCAAAGCAGCAGAGTCAAGCAATTACGTATTGGCAACTTCGAAACTGTGCACCAAAATAAACCTGAAAATTGAAGTTGAGTTGATTATCTCAGCCATTTGTTGGAGTGACATAAAGCTGATTGAAAGACTCTTGCTTTCCATTTTTAGTAATGTCTTCTGTATTAAAATATAAAGACAAAAGGGAATAAATAAGAATGCTGTCACCAGAAGGGGAGGGCATATAGTCTAGCAGATAAAAAGTAATCATTTTGCAAATGGGTGATGGACCCCTCCCTCACTGAGGTTTCCTACTTTTATTACATCTACCCTTGAATGTGCTATTATAACAAGACTCCAGTTTAACAGCTTTTTGTCTCTGGCCAGGGGGTGACATACAGTGCCCAGCAGGATGGAGTGAAGGGCATTGCAGGAGCAGCAAAACTGCAAAAGAAAATCAACAAACCACAATCCAGAACTTCAGAGACTCTATATCAATCACATAGAACTAGGCCAGCCTAATCTCTCCCCATCCTGGAGCTCAGGGACATTTGCGGAAGAGGGGGCGGTAAGATTGTAAGAGCAAAAGGATGGGAGGAACAACAATTTGCAAGATTCTCAACAATAGTTGGGGCCAAAGCAATCATAATTGGACTTTGCATGCCCTGCGCAATGTCCAGTGCACTGTTGCCCTCATAAAGTCTAGCATCTGTTAAGGGCACCGAGATCCCTGGAGGCAAGGGATTGACAGCCATAGTAGTGCTCCTATGCTTAAAGGGAACAAGAGAAAGGGCTTATGGAAATGCCACTGGGTCCTTATATGTTATCGGAGAGGAGGACCCAGTGAAGAGTCAGGCTTACACAATAAAGGACTCTCTGGGAATTCGGGGGGAGGCACTGGGGGATGGGGAGGGAGAGGAGGGGGAGAAGGGGGTTTGGGGGGAGGAGGGGGGAGGGAGGGAACTGGTAAAAAAATTTTACCCAATTTTAAAATGTGTAATTACATTTTTAATAAAAAAAAGAATGCTCTCATCACTAAACATAACTTTCCTGCCACTACTAGATCCAAATTACTCATCTTTGGCAGAAGCATCAGGCTTGTATTTACTCTTTAGGATGGTTGCCATTACTACGCTTGAGGTACCAAGCAAGAAATGAGATATTTGACACGTGAAATCTAGTGTTGTTTGCAAATGTTTGGCATGGTCACAATATTTTGAAAATAAGATAACTGACCTAAACGCCTCCACAAACAGCATCCAGAAGGGAAATCCAGTACTTTGGTCACACAAAGCAATATTCTCGGGGAGAAATGTTTATTGCCAAAACCTTGCTTGATGACTGACACTAAGACGTAAGAAAAGCTCCCACTGGTCCCAGTTAATACTTGTTCTTCTTTGGGTGCAGACTTGGTGTTGTACTTTTGCTACCTACAATAATTTGCCCCTACTCTGCACAGATTGGTTTAATATTTCATCAAATAAGAAGCCACTGTAATTGTTTCCCTGAAATTGTGACAAGATATATAATCTACTAATTTATCACCATTGGTTTGCACACCTATGAAATCTTTATGTCTGACACATTTGTTGGAAAACTCTGAATGTGTGTAAGGGCCCTCTTCACAGACAGGACACAGAACAAAAGTGATTCATGTGGTCCCCCCATAACACTCTCCACAGAAACAACATGTCTGACCTGTGTTGTTGCAAAGAAAAGAACCTAGATGAATAAAAATACTGAGAGTCTGTTGAGGAAGTTGGCATCCTCTGTACACTTGGCCAGACATGCTGGTCTGGCAAGTAAGGATTGTCCATCTCTCAGCTGTTTATGTGGTGATGGTGTGGCCAGTTCCCCTAGTCCTGGTGTTGGTGCATGCTCTTCCATCAAGCTGGACTGAGAACTATAACCAGGAATCGTAAGAGAATAAATCCTTGTTCCCATAAGCTGTTTGGTCATTTATCAGCAACCATGCAGGTTGACTGCAACAGGTGTGTACATGTGGTCAGAATTTGCAAATGCTTTTCAAAGGTAGAGTCGAGATACCTATGTAGTTTAGCCTGACCTTGAATTTATGATCCTCCAGCATGCCTGGAGTTGATATTACAGACTTGCGCAGTCATGCTCAGTTTGCAGATGACTTTTCCTATGATCTCAGATCAACAACAGAAAACCCGGAGTCCCTACAGCCTCTGTAAGCAAAATCCTCCTTTACTGTGCCTGGCAGTTAGTGGTTAGTCATTATGATCAAGTTAGCCAAAGACAGGCAGGACCAACAATCCTAAGTAGTCATTCACAGAATCAGCTGGCACCCATGAAAATGTGCAGTTTTTCATTCAGCTTTTTTTCAACAAGTTTGCATGAATTTGTTAGAAATTACCTACCCACGAGGAAATAAAACATCAGTTGCAGAACAAATTTACAAGCTGAGCTATGATGCTAACCATTTCCACCACTAAAGAATTAAATTTGTTCCTCAACTGTTCTTCAGTAATGTTGCAGTTACTCTGCGTGTTGTCAATAAATCCATGGCCAAACAGCTTATAGAGGAAAAATAACTTTATTCTGGTTTATGATGATCTGGTTGCAGTTCCTTGTCCAGCTGCGAATGAGAGTCTGCACTACTGCCAGCGGCTGAGAAAGGTGTTCACACCACATATCCACATATCTACAGGGCTGCTGAGACAGGGCCGCTGAGACAGGGCCAATCACTACTTGCCAGATCAGCATTTATGGCCAAATACACCAAAGGATTCCAACTTCCTTAACCATTTCCTTCCATGTTATTCACCTGCCCAGAACTGGCCTCACCCACTGTGGACTGGGCCTCTGCATCAGACAATCTCCTCCAGAATTGCTGGAGCTTAATTCAACTGCCAATCTTTACAAATGTGCCCAGAGCTCCGTAAATATCACATTGACACTTGTATCTAGCTATGACAAGCGAAGTCATAGACACTCACAGAACAGATTCAATTGAAACAGTAGATGTTGGGGCCTCTGTCTTAAACTTCTATGCCATTGTCTTTTTGTCTAATTTGCTCTTGAAATATTTGTCCTTCAAGTTTATTGCTTCTTTGCTCTACAGTTTTTCTCTTTATCTTCTTATCTTGTTCACCAAAAAGTATCTTAACACAGTCAGAGTTCACACAATACTCAGGGACAGAGTGTTTATGGTTATGATTAGAATCTGGAACTCCAGCAGACATTTTGCAAATACAGAATGTAAGAATGAAGTAATGAATAAACATCAAATTAATATAATTCTTTAATTTAAACTTCCTTCAGTATCAGCAGGTATAATATAAAAATTGCATTGACATTAGCTGTTCAGTGAATTCTACAGAGGAAAATGTGACATAAATCAAAACACTAAGGAGCATATGTAATACAGAAAATTTTAAGTAAAGCTATTTCAGTAAAGCTAATAAACATTTAATGCACTTCTGCCCTGCACTGATGTCTTACTGCTACTCTTAGACCTGTTGATATTTTATCACATGACATAAACACAGTATCAGAAAGCATGATGCCCTAAAGGAAAGGGACGATGTATGGTATATAATGCAGCTTCCTCTCATCCATGGAGGACATATTCTGATGACCTTGTGGATGCAGACCACATGAAACAATGTATGCCATGCTTTTTAGTAACATAAACAAGTATAATGATGTTGAGCTTATAGATTAGGTATATATGAGCTCAATGCAATAACTAATAAAGCAATTATAACTATATACTAAGTAAAAATTTGATAAATATTCTCACTCTAAATATGTTATTGTATAGTATTCTAATCCCCATGATGATATCAGGTCACATAAAATCTGTTCTTAGTAAGATGAAGTAAAGTGAGTTTCTGAAATTTTCCATTTACATTATCAGAGCATGGTTAAAAGCAAACAATTGAAATACGAAAAAATTAAGTGAAACCAAAAACAAGAGGAAACTCACATGCAAGAATAAGACCAAATGAATATATAAGAAGAAAGCTTATTATCATGCTTTGATTGATCCATTATTTTCTTGGAAATGATTGATGTATTTAGTTAACCTCACATTTGTTTTTTCTAAGTGAGATAAGAGCTTCTCCCTGGGTAAGATTTGGCAGATAATCTTTACACTTTGGGTTTAAAGTTTCTTTACTTGAAGTCAGCATGAGTGCCATTTGTAAAGCTGTTCTCAGGGAACCAGACATGGCTAAATATTCAAAGTCCCAGTGGATCAAGCAGGGGAGAAAATTTTTTAAAAGAAGAGTATTACCACAGGAAGCCTTTATGTCAGTACAGTTCTCATGAAAGGGTAGGAGTATAAGTGGGTACTTTCAGATAATTCCAAGCAAAATAAGTAACTCCAATGTTTCATCACATGATTATTTAGCTGCCTCAGGCTAGAATTATAAGATATGCTTAATCATATTTCCACTTAGAAAAAGACATAGACAATATACAGAATACCATGTTTTCAACTATTTCAGATTCTAGTGCCAAATGAAAACATTATGTGAAGTATTATTATAAATATTGCTTGCAGCACTGGAGAGATAATTCAACAGGTAAGGCACAAACTTACAAGTTAAGTTTGATCTCTATTAGCCCACATGGTGGAAAGAGAGAAATCAACCTCCAAAAGATGTCCTCTGACCTCTTATGCATGCACTATGGCATGCACACATGCATCTTTTCTCTATCTCTTCATCCTTTCTCCAATAATAAAGTAAATATTCATTAAAATAAATAGTATAAATAGTTCCTCAGGGGTCTTCAATTGGACTTATGGTTAAAATATGCATTGTGTGACTAACTCAGTCAAATTTCTATCATGCTATTTGTTTAATATTGCATGTAACATGTTACTGCAGAGGTACAGAGAAATAAAGGATTAATCAGTAAGGCAGACTAAAACTCACTAGCATTTATATGAAGTTTCCTGTGCACCAGACAATCTACTGGTCACTGAATGTCAGTTACCTCACTGACTCCTCAAAGTCACTGGATGAGATATGGCCACCATTACCCACATTTTACAGAGAAGGAAAGACAGAGGGGTGTATCTGTCTATCGCTGCACTTTGTATGCAATAGAAATGAAGTAGAAGGGAGAAAGATGATAGATGAAAGATAATAAAAAATCAAACAAAGCCAGAAAATTTTCATATTTTAGTGTGGTGGACATTTCTCACCAGTGGATGATAGAATCTTTTACCTGAACATGAAAAAATATATATTTTACAGGATCTATAATGTGAAATAATAAAAGCCATTAAATATTAGTTCAAAAACACTTAATAAAAAGACAAAACATATCTCAAAGGGTAAAGAACAACAAGGCAGAAACCAAAGTTATCTGGAAATGAAAAAAGAAGGAATTTGTCTTTTTATCATAATATACACATTTCAAACAGAGATCATAGCCAAATAAACACAAACAAATCTAAAGACAAGCCTCTTCAAGGTAAGCTCTGAAATGAAACTGAATTGACTTAGGAAAATAATTTTGGTGTGAAGAGAAAGATCAAAAGTCAATGACATCTGGTACATCTAATTAAAGGTGTTTAAAACAAAAGTTTCTCTAAAATTGCAGTGGATAAAAAATGGTGATCAGTATGATGTGTAAATCATTTTTTATTTGCTTAAAATAAATCAATTATAGGAGACTTTAAATCATTAACACTGGGGTAATATATATATATATGCTTTGTGTTATATAAAATAATGAGGTACAAATAAATACACTGTGACTCTAAGACATTCTGGAATGGTTGTTTAATAAGGGTATTATCCATATGATCTGTAACAAATGTTATTTTATTTTTAAAAAGAAAAAATCGTGTTTCTATTTTACTTTTATTTTCTCTTACTCAAACACTTCATGAATTGCTTCATTCTGTATCTACTACATAATTTGCAATTTTCTATATCCTTCTTTAATTTTTGTTAAAAAATTGTCAAATAGAACTGTTCCAGATACATAGTTTGTACCTCTATTCTTATTTTATTGTCTCATGCTCTTGTAAGTCATTCTTATTAACAAATGATTGTAGAACTTGTTTGAGTATTTTTTTCTAATAAAAGAAAACAAATCACATTAAGAAAAAAACAGCAATCAGTGCCTGTTCTAGACAGCTGGGTAGAAATATCTGTTTCTTAAAGAGTCTAGGCAGGTTTCTAGAGTTAAATTGATAGTAGTAATCATGTTTCTGACATTTGCTTCACTATCATAATCTGTTCTTTGTTAATAGTGATGACATAAACAGTACATATCCAATCAGCCATACTCGATGCTTCACCAATAAAAGTAAAATTATAGACCAGTTATATATACTCATCAAATTTTCTTTACCCATGCAATCCATGAACTATAATACCATAATAGTCATGATTCTTCTCTTGTAACAATTTGTTTCAATAATTTTAGGATGATATAATTTAGAAGGCCTTTATGAAGTAGACCTTTCAATGAGACAATGATTAAGTACATGCAGTGTTGCACAAGGCACACTGATGTAGAATTTGTTAAGAAATTGTATCTCTACTGCATTTTTTTTCCAAGTGACATTTAATGTAGTTTGCCTTCGAATTGTGGACTTGCTTCGCAATTGGATTTGACTTTAATGATATGAAAAGCATTCTAGGAATGGAGAAATGGCTCAGGGGTTAAGACTGCCTCACAAGCATAAGATTCTGAGTTTGGAGCCCAGATCCCATGTGAAAACACCAGGAGGAAATGGCAGCAGCCTATAACATATACCCCTGGAAGGTGGAGCCTGGAAAACTCCAGAGCAAAGAAAAGAGGGGGTAGCACAATCCAGGGTGATTCCCAAAGTCACCTTTGGGCCTCCACAGGCACACACAGGGTCCTCTGATACACACAGACACACACACACAAACACAGACACAGAGGTAAAAATAAAAATAATAAAATAACAAATGGAAAAGGACTCTAACTCTGATCATTCTATCACAACAAGCACTCCCTAAAATCCTATAAATATACGAATTTAATACATAAATTGAAGAAATTAAACCTGATCTCCCCTAAATCCTCAGGTTCTGAGTTGTTGTTCAGCCCCATATTTATCCAAAAAACTCTTGTATTTTTGGTTAACAGTTTCCTCCCTTTCTGAAGTCAAATGAGCACAACCTTTCATTTTCAGCATTACCTTAGGCAAAAAAAATGAGCATTTCAGAATTCCATATAGATGCCTATGAATCCAGAATCAATGTTTTCTATTGTCACATCTGTGATGCATTTTCAATGGGAAAAAAATTACTATAGGTAAATAATTCATCAGGAGAGTCAGTAGAAAAATGCTTAATTCCACAGCAACATTACACAGAATATAGTTCAAATATAGATTTAGTTTTCAATTCTTCCTCCCCATAAAGAAAATTCTGATGACTCACTTATTCAAACTATGAAATTTGGGCACCTAAATGACTGTTTTTTAATAAATGAAAGATGAATATTAGTTCAACTTTTATTATAATTATGAGAAACTGGGCTTGGGAGATGGCTCTGTGAGTAAAACTCTTGCCTTGAAAGAATTATATATATATAAGAAACATAGTGTGTTTAGATGAGCTTAGATGAAAAAAAGGCTATACTAATTAATTGAATTGCAGACTCTTATTTTACCAAAATGTAAGGGGTAGGGTGAATGGTTTTATGCTAGTAAGTTTTTACTGATTGGGTTAAATATTGTGTGAAAACATAACAAAAATGATTTTATCTAAAATAGAACAAAAGAAGCCCGTTTTGCTGTTTGATCATGTGGCAGCATGTGACAAAGCAATTTACATAAACAAACAAGGATAAATGACCTAAATATGTCAGTTACAAGTTTAAAGATTACCATTTAACAATTTACATTTATATTCTGTGGAAACACTTCTGTACATCTCATGAAACAAAATTCATTAATATTGTAATATGTTGTTTGGGTCTTTGCAAAGCATTACAAAGCTAAAATTTATGGAAACACAACTAAGCAACTACTTTATGGTTTGTCCATAAATATTGTTAATAATCAGAGCCTGGCATACACAAGGTCATTTCCAATCTTTTACTTTCTTCAGTTTTATTTTCTTTTCATTTATTTGTTTCAATCTACACACACACACACACACACACACACACACACACACACAAGTCACTGAGAAGGGACAATGTACCAATTACTAAGAGAAACAATCTTATAATCTCTCCTGAAAACTAGCCTACAGATAAGAAAAGACTTACGGTTTTAACTATCACTCTTGGATATAATATGAATCTTGCATAATCTTGTTTTGTCTTTTTAGCTTCAAGCTTGTTTGGAATGTCTCCTGGGTAGCACATTACAGTTGATAACAATCACTCCTTTCAATCCTCGGAAAATTTTATAAAAATGTACAGTACCAGAGACTCAGCAAGGCACATCCAGAATCAGACCAACCCAATCTCCCCATCCTAAGGCTTTGGGAATCTCACAGAAGAGGGTGCAGTGAGAATATAAAAACCTAAAGATGATAATACTCACCTTTGGATGAGACATACCACTCAAGGCAGGACTGCTGCATCTAGGAACTCACCTCAGTGAGACTTGTCCTTACCAGACTTGCATAATGACTGACATACCAACATGCCCCCATAGAATATTGAAGAACTTAAGAGAGTTAAGAATAAACAATGGATATCTTGGGGACTGAAGTTGGATGAGTGAAGGGAAATGCCCCTAGCAGTGTGGTGACCTGAAGAGAGGCAACTTGACCAGTCACAGAGATGTGAACCCCCACAAGAGTAGACAAGCTAAAGGCAACCCTGGGATCCACAGAAGCAGACAGGCAGAAGAGCAGGATTGATGGAGGGATGGGAGGGAGAGAGGATGGAGGGAAGCAGGGATAAATACTCAATATGCTTGTGAAAGTAGAAAAATTAAAAAATAAAAGGAGTACACAAACCAGGGTGAGCCTTGGGGTCCATGGAAATAGACCAGAAAGAAGGGTTTCAGGGAGTGGAATGGATTGAGGAAGGGAAGGGGAATGGGTGGGAGGGGGGAATGGAGGGAAGCAAGAATAAGTACTCAAAATGCTTATAAAATTAGAAAAATAAAATAAAAAGAAAAATTTGTCAAATAACTACTGATAAAAACTGACACTTTCTCAGATAGAAATATTGGGAGAAAATAAAGTCTTTGTTAATGTTTAATTGTTTCTTAATGGGAAAGGTGTTCTGAAACTGTATGAAAGAATTCTTGATTCCTTAATAGAAAAAATTTACCAACTATGTGGCAGCCAATGTTCCATTTATTACAAAAATCCATCTTCACAACAACCATCAAATAGTTACACTGTGGAACAAAACCCTAAGACAAAAAAAAAATGAGACATTGAAGAAAAGAACCCCCTTTCCCCTTAGAAAATTATTTCAACTCTTGATCTTCCATTTGGTTAAAGAACAATGAAGTCTCAGTTGAATTCCTTTAGCTGTAACTGTCTGGAAAAATTAAACAGCCTGAAACTAAACAAATCATTTTAAATATCCTTCCCTCAAATAAAGCTGTTAAGTTCTTTATCATGTCCTTTTGCAGTCTGGAATAACCTAATAAATTAAATACAGCATTCTCAGTTTCCCACAGCCAATTCTGAAGACACTCTTCACAATAAACTTTTGTTTTATTTGAGAGGTTTCATGGATTACACAATGTCAGGTTACATAAAAGGCCTTAATTAAGAACTTTAATGTTTTTATTAGACGTCACTGAAATTTTCTTATGTATGATATAAGGTCATGTACTTGAGGTTAGGTCATGTTTGGGGAGATGTGTGATGGTCTCATTGACAACAAGCTGAACACTGTTTCTTGAACTGGGAGCATGCCAATTAGCATCCCAAGCCTGCCTGTTCCCACAGGCAGCTTCCCTGTGATTGGAGACGGGCTTGCAGGACTCCTTCCCCTCTAGGTTCCCTTCCACTTCCTCCCTGAACTATTTTCCCAGACAAGCTGCTAAAAATATTAGCCTGTTCTCTACGCCACCACTTCCTCCTCTTGAGGTCAGAAATTCCATACTGCAGACTGGCACTAACTGCCCTTTCTCCTCCATCATCCCTCCACCTTTGCCATCTTCTATATGTATAATTTTTCTGCCTAGGAATTGTCTTTCCTTTCACAAACCTGCCTCTTTCTCCAACTTGTTGTCCTCTCCCTTCTTGAGTTCCTTTCTCAGTTTGCTTCTCCAGAAGCAATTTTAGTCCATTTTAGGACTCCAACCTCGACTCTCTGCTCTTTATCTACTGCAGCTTGCAACTGCCGCACTGTAACTTCTCAAGACCAGGCTATGTGAGAGACTACCCACTCAGCTTCAAACTTGGAAGAGATGATACCTCTACTCGGATGTTCTACAGGAATCTCAGGACTCAATAAATCCAAAGTCGACTCTTTCTGCTCTCTAAACCCTGGGGAACATGATGAATGTCCTTAGCCATCCTCCATTCATCTGCACCTTCCTCACCATATTGCATGTTCATAAAAAGTTGTCTGTAGTATGCTTTGTCTTCAGCTGATCATATGCATCCAGTAGCAAAAGCTTCAGACTCGACACACATGCACATGTGAATGCACACACACACATAGCACACATATACACACACACATACACACATACACATAAAGGCATGACTCCATATCTTTCCTCTTGATGTAGTTCTGAAATTTAAATGACAGCAGGAACCTTAAGGATTCTGTTCCTGATCTGCTTGAATCTACATTCCATGCCTTCTGCTTTACTACACCAGTTCTTCCAAAGCTTTCAAATGGAAAGGGTGTGAATGATCATAGTGTCTTCCTGTGACATTTTCAGTGATAAGTCATGTGATCTAAACAAAGGATTCTCTAAGGTTAAAGGCTAGTAGGAAACATTAGCAAGAGTTGTCCTATTACTCTTTCAATGAAAACCATGAATGACCTAACCCTGCCACTTCTGTAGAAAGGCTTAACTTGGGGAAAAGAATTGCTCACCATGAAATGCTCAGGGAACCAGATGTTTACGGAGTGAAAATCATTTTTACTTTGACATGTCTTGTCTTCCATTCCAGCATGAAGTCTTAAGACTACGGCCATTGCTCACCTTTTCAGGTAAATTCACAAAACTATAGGTGGCACAAGGATCTCTGTATATTCAGAGCATTGTTACCCAAAAAGAAGGAGTTGTGCAATCTCTAAGGCAGCATATTATTTCTAGAAGGAAGTATCTTAATAAGATCAAAGTATCACTTCTTTGTTTCACAGTGGATGACACAGCAGAATTTTGTTTTGTATTCTCAGCTTATGTGAAGTAGACTGCGTCCAGTTTTTTTGGCACATTTTTACACAAAATGAGTCTGTTAAAATATAACTTCTTGATCATTCTACTGATGTGTGTTTTGTTACGTTAAGGTTCTTCCAACCCAAATCTTGCCTGAGGCTCCCTTATAGAGCAATGGGAGTGAATGGAGAATAATAGAAATACTTGCATGCCAAACCTCAGCCATGTACATCAGAACTTGCTACACAGTATAGTCAGTACCTTCAGATCAAGTTGCATGGCATTTAATATGTACTTGGCCACAAACAGGCAATTTGGGCCTGAGTTTACCACAGTCTCCAACAGTTCCATGATTGTGATTAAACACACTATGGTGTGATTTTATCTCTAGCAGTATGAAACATGGAGATACCAACAATTAGCAGTTATTAATGAAAGCTTCCTCAGTGCTCACCATTCTGAGGGAAGCTCTGTGCATTGACCTACCCTGTATTTTAGCTCTGTGTTACAGCCTTTCTGTACATATCAATTACAACTTCTTTGTTCTTCTAAGGAAGCCTTACCAAGCCTTCAGAGAACAGGTATGTTACATAGCAGTTATCACTAAACCAGAGTGTAGATTTTATTCCCATATTAGAAATGAAGAAACAGAGGAACAGAGGGATCAGATTCTTAGTCCAAATCACAAAAGCAAGTAAATGAAAAGTCAGGGATTCTGATCAATCTTTTCAAAGAGTTGGTTAGAAAACAAAACAATGGAAGTTTGTCTCCTCTAAAGACTTTAACATACACAACATCCCTGCCAGATTTTTCCTAAGCCCCGTACATTCATAGTGCAAATGCATTGGTCAGTCCTACCTAGACTCAGTGCTGGGTTCCTGTGATTTATTTCATACAGTGGATACTTGTGACTTGAATCTGAGATGTTTCCCAAAACTTTATTGAAAGCTTGGTCTCCTGTGCAACAATGTTTGTAGGTGAAGTTTTTGGAGACAACTCCATCATGAGGACTCAGCAATGAATTAATCCATTGGTGTGTTGAAAGCTTAATGGAATATTGGGTGGTAGTAGAAAATTTAGGACATTGAACTTGCTTGGAAGAAACAGGGTATTGAAAGCATGGCTTTGAAGGAGATATCTTGTTCAAGACATTTCTATCTTGTTTTCTTTGCTTCCTGGTTGCACTGAGGTAAGCAGCTTTGCCCTGCTCTATGCTCCCTACCACAGTGTTCTGCCTCAGCTCAAACACAAAGCAATTAAACCCAGGTGCTCAAGACAAAACCCTCTACAGCAATGAGCCAAAATCATCACCTTCCCTCCAGTAGATGATTTTTCACAGGCATTTTGCCATAGCATTGGAAAGCCAACACAGACACATTTACCTTGCTTGTAGATCACATCCCATATATGAACAAACTATCATTTCTCATATACTGCCATAGGAGAGTAAATTGAACTAAGAGAACAATTTCCAAATGAAATATCTTGATGAATGTGAACATAAACAGAAGATGAACTCATATGAAAATTAGGCATGTTACATATTGGAAACATGATGTGTGCTCAAGACAGTGTCATTGTCTTGAGCACACATCATGTTCCCAATATGTAACATACATCAGTCTTCACTTTCTTTGTAAAGAACATGAAACAAACAGCTAAATTTCTGTGTTGGTAAGTTTTCTGTCATTACAGAAAATAATGTCTGATATTCCACTTACAAAGAGGAAAGGCTTATGTCTAGTTCATGGTTGGAGGATCTAGTCAATGATCAGATGACATTATTTTCCTATCTTATTTTGGGAAGCTAGATGGTGACAATGGGATGTACCTGGGAAAATAAAGCTGCTCACCTTGTGAGTTCTCCACAGAAGGAAGAAGGAGGCATCACCCAGAGATCTGAAGACTTCCTGCTAGGCGCCACCTTAACTGATCCACCACTTTCCACTAACACTACCTTAGGTAACAAGGCCAAACTGTAGCAGCTGTCAATTAATCTGCAATAGACTGTCTTCTACAAATAAATATGTCAACTTATTTTCCCACTACTTTTTTAGAATTTCAAATAAATTAATTGAAAATGAATCAATGCTTTTATTTAAAGCAAAATGGAAAGACTATTATAGACATTATGTCCAAAAGGATAATTTTTTTCAAATTTAACTTGTATTTATATATCTTGCCTGTGTGAGGTCAGAGGATAACTCAGAGTGTGTTCTCTTCTTCTACCCTGTTGGCTCTAGGGATTATAATCATATTGTTGGTCCATATTTTTATTATACTGAAAATTTTGGATCTATAATGTCTAAACAGACAATGGCATTTAGTAAACAAAATGAATAAACACTGACTTTAGAAAAGCTATTGTCTGCTTCTTCCATTTTTTGAATAAACATTAGCATCCTAATATACATTTTTAACCTTTTACATTCAAGCTGTGCTGCATTGCTCATTAAAAGAGTTTAAAGTTCTTGGGCCAGCTAAATAACACAGCAGGTAAAGTGCTCTCTCTCTCTCTCTCTCTATCTCTATCTCTCTCTGTTTTTCCCTCTCTCCCTTCCTTCCTTCTTTCCTTCCTTCCTTCCTTTCATTTCTGTACCAAAAAAATAAAATACATATTTTTTTTAAAAAGTTTAAAGTTTCTTCCTCATTAATCTAGTACTTGGAAAGTTTAAACATGCAGGAAAAATAAAATGAACAAAAGCACAAGGCAAAGGAAGACACCAAATTAAGTAAAAAGAAATCTGAAATAATGACTGAATTAAGTAACTTTAAAAAACATAAGTCAATAATAGTTTTTTTTAAAGAAAAACAACAGAGAAAAAATGTACCAGGATCACAATTTTTATCTTGTCATTTAATGTTTGATATTTGGATTATATTGTTAGTTAACAAGTTAACCAATGCACATATACAGAAAATTCATTCAGGAAACATTTTAGGTATTTATAAATATTAAACTCTATGAAAAGTGCTCAAAAAACAAAGAAAGTACATCACACATGATCACCATGCTTACAAAACTTGTAATTTAATGGAAAGAAAAGTCTACAATCATATAGTCACATAAATAGCAATATATATATGAATTTTTATGCATTTTATAAGATTTATTCAGTGGCAAATAACATTCCAGTTCAAAATTGGTTGCTGATTTGTGCTATTAGAAACTGTAACATTGCCTGTAGAAGAATTTAGATCTGCATCTCCCCAGGCAGTAACCTTAAAGTAAAGCAGAGATAGACAGTCTGTCTTCCAGTTAAGTCATTTTTCTGTTTCTAGGACAAAATATGTGATAAAAAGTCAACTTACAGGAGAAAAGGTTTAGTCTGTCTCATAGCTTCAGACATTTTGTTGCATGGTTGCTTTGGCCTCATTGCTTTTGAGCCTAAGGCAAGGCAGTACATCATGTAGAAAGTTGTTCACTACCCTTAGTCAGGAAGTAAAAAGAGGATGGGACCCAAGTTATGATATACCTTTCAAGGGCACATCTAAAGATCTACATTATCTCTTACTATTGTCGCCACTTTCCTGATCAGTGAGCAATCAAAGTTTCAGCAATAAGGTTTTGGGGATTTTTATAAACCAACCATGATGTATAACAATATATAACATTGAAGAAAGGATAAGTTGACCAGTAGTCCAATACAAAACAGTAGAGTGAATACAACTTTAAGGATGCATGTCAGACACTCCGAGAAAATAGAAAATAATCATATGAGGCCCAAGGACAGCTTAGAATCAGCTGGAGGACATTCTACAAGAGGGAAGGCTGTGTGACCACAAGAACAAAGGAAAGCATATCAAGAAGATAACAAACAACAGATGTTTATGCCACACAATTAGGGCAGAAGATGGGATGATCTTTGAGAAACTTTCCAAGTAAAACAAAAACAAGAGAAATATGCTCTGAGAGAACAAAAACAAATTAAGCACATGAATGACATTGACCCAAGTTAATCTGAAGGGATCAAGTGGATCCTAAAGAAGACCTTGAAAGAGTTTTCTTCTATTACAAAGTGTTGTTCCAAGTTCATTCAGACACAGGCTGCCCAGCAACTTGGATCTAAAATGTCTTGAAGATCTAAACATGGATAATAATTCCTAGTTTATTTTTTTTTCTGTGAGGTATCTAGAAGGCTCTTTTTGAAAATTTCTTGAGTCTGTTTATAGATTCCATTTCACTCATGATTTATCCATATCTCTTTTAAATTATGCAGTTCACTATACAATGAAAATGATCCAATTCCAGTTTTTATTTGGAAATTCATTTTATGCAAGCATAAATAATTACAGAGAATTAAAATCTTGTCATCTGATGTCCTTTGAAATGTTCTTAGTATTCATTACTTATAACTGCTTTTTAAAAGCTGGCTGAAATATGCTTTTCTCCATTCTTCTGACTTACAATATGAGTGTATCACTCCTAAGCCAACCTTTATAAATGAATTCTAAATTCCTTACTAATACATCTGATAGGCTGGAGAGATGGCTCAGGGATTAAAATCTCTGTCTTCCAAGCAGAAGGAACTGAGTTTGGATCACAGAGCTCATGTAAAAACACTGACAGAAATGGCAGAATCCTGCATTTCTGACTTTGAAGAGTGGAACCTTAAAACCCCAGAACATAGCAATAATGAGGTTGATTAAGGAAAATACCCAGATATTATCCTTAGGTTTTCAGAGGCATGCATAATATTCTCTTCTGCACACAAACACACAGAAATAAAAAACAAAACTACATTTGACAATTTCCCATTTCCAAACCCTGAGTTGTCTTTACATTTTTGTTACCACTGTGTAAACCCAGACTATTGTGTTACAGAAATTATGGTTGTGAAATTTTGCTTAAAATATGTGGGGAAAAGCTATAAACAAAACTCTGTGCCTCAGCAACAAATCTAAACAAATACAGTCCTATTGTACAAGAGGACCACTAACTGGTTTCTATCATTTAGCAATGTTCAAGAAGGCATGAACATTCTTGTACATGGATATGGTGATGGAGTAGGAAGGAGGTCAATCCTTGATGGTATCTGTCTCTATCAGTTTCTAGTCAGATGCATATAGACGTAATCACTCTACTGATGATTTATGATATGCTATGATATGAAGATGTAGAGGGCATCTTAGGGAGGTAACCATCTCAAATTTGGTGCTGGAGGGAGAAACAGAAACAAAAAGAGAGAGAGAGAGAGAGAGAGAGAGAGAGAGAGAGAGAGAGAACTTTTGGTATCCCAAAACCAAGTAGTCAAATAACCAAAAGCTTATTAGGAGATAGCCATCCACGTCATCTCTAAAATTATACAAGAGAAACTGTAACTGTGGGAAACTTGGGGAAGAAGGGATCAGTTTGAATTTGGAGACATGAACCAATACTTGCTTCTCTGAGGATGTTTTAATTATCAATTTGAGCACAATGAGGTTACATGAAAGTGTTTTCAACAGGCAAGTGACCCAGTCAGATGTGTATTTCTATAAGATCTTTCCAGTTGTGGAGTGAAGATTGGCATGACTGTTGATCACTGTTGTTAACTTCTTGGGATTAATTTAGGAATTTAGTGAGGTTTCTTTGTGGGTGTATCTGTGGGAACGTTCTCTGAAAGAACTGACTTAAAGATCAAGACGCATCCTGACCTTGGGCATATCAGAGGCCTTGCTGGAATAGAAGGAAAAAAGGAAGAAGCCTGCAGGGTGCCTCTGATTCTATCTGCATCAGTGTGAGTTATTTTGCTCCACCATGCCCTCCCCACCTGAATCCTCTGAAATCATGGACCTAAATAATCCTTCCTTCAGTAAGCTGTTTCTGTGAGTCCCACTGACCAAGAAGCTAAACAAAACAACTTGATTCTAGCAAAACAATTTGGGAGGCTTGCAGTAAGCCAAGAAAGAATGGTGGCTTAGGATCAGAGAGACAGTTCTGTGGATAAAGACACCTATGCACAAACCTGATAAACAGAGTTCAAATCCCCAAAGCTTGCACATTGGTGAAGTATGTGTTCCAGTTCACCTGCACAGTTGCTGATAAATGACCATTAAATGGTTTAAGGAACAAGGGGCTTATTTTCTCACTGATAGTCCAGTTATAGTTCGTAGTCCAGCGTAAGGGGAGAGCATGCACCAACACCAGGGCCGAGGGAACTGGCCACACCATCTCTATATAATGGCTGAGAGAGGGATGATCCTTACTTGTCAGACAGCATGTCTGGGCAAGTATACACAAGGATGCCAACTTTCTTACTCAGCTCTTTCTATTTTATTCCAGGGCCTAATCCCACTCACCTGGGCCTTTCCCACCAGCCAGACAATCTCCTACAGGTTTGATCTGGGCTTAACCCAACCACTAATTCTCCACAAATGTGCCCAGAGTTCAAACCCTCAACTATCAAGTTGAAACCTGTACCTAATTATGGCAGTACACAAGCTTCGATTTGGGGTATGCATCCCCCCTTAATACATTTGGCAGTTTAGGCATACACACAGATTTCTCTCTGACCAATGCATTTAGCAACCTAGACCTCAGTCTTCATCTGGCTACACATATAACCTTTTTCAGGTAATGTAATAAATTTCCCCTCCCTTGGTAAGTATCAAGCTTAAAGACAAAGAATGGAGGGACCAACTCAGTGTTAACTGGATGGATGCACACATGATAAACTGTGCCCTTAAAGCAAAATTTGGTGATTTCCCTAATTATGATCTTGTGCCTTGCATAAGTGGGTATTCATATGATTAGAATCAGAGAAATTGTGAGAAAATACATGTGCAATAGGAAAAATGATTAGATGGCAGATTGTATCAATCAAAAGAGAAACCCATTCAAATGACACTCCTCATCACTGCCCCTGCCTCCTTCAGACTCTATCAAAGGAAGCCCTAGGCACAAGCTGGGAAGCGTGAGTTCCTACCCCCACATCACCGGACTCTGCTGCAGATTCACTTTGAATAAAGTTCGAGCACTAGATTTGCAAACGTGGGTGGGTTTTTATTTAATTCTTCAATTAAAAAGTCAAGAATCTAGAAGCACCAAGTCCAGTCCCTGACTACTGGGAACAGCAGAGAGAACTGACTTCCCAAAGTTGTCTTCTGACCTCTACACAGCTCTCTCTCTCCTTCCCTCCCTCCCTCCCTCCTCTTTCTGTTTCTCTTTTTCTGCTTTTTTTCTTCTTTCTCTCCCTGTTCCTCTTCTCTTTTTCAAATAAAGAAATAATATACATATTTAAAAAAATAGCAAGATGGCTCAGTGGATAAAAGTGCTTGTGTGCAAACTTGGCAGCTTAAGTTTGATCCCTGAAGTCCCCGTGGTAGAAACAGACTGACTTCTGAAAGTCATTCTCTGATCTCCATACTCTTGAATGCTGTCTGTATGTCTGTCTTTATCACCGTTTTCCTTTCAAAATAGATAAAACACACAAAGAAATTAATTCTGTCTGGACCAATGAAAATTGACAAGAGGATGACAGAGAGAGAGAGACAGACAGACAGAGACAAAGAGACAGAGAGAGAGAAGAGAGAAGAGAAAGAAAGAAAGAAAGAAAGAAAGAAGAAAGAAAGAAAGAAAGAAAGAAAGAAAGAAAGAAAGAAAGAAAGAAAGAAAAAGTTTATTGGCTTGCTTGCTTGATCATTGTCTCTTCCTAAAACAACTTGACAGGACTGAGAGTGCACAAATCTGGTTTCCTGTTGGAGCTGTTTTGCAATGCCTTCACAATGAGACTATCATCTGCAGAATGACTTTGAATCATGCTTGTTTTTAAAAATATCTCAAATGAACAACAGATGTTAAAAAGATAATGAAGCCTAAACAACAAAGAAAGAAAATGAGCTTCCCAATTTGTCCATTGACTCCTAATTAACAAACGCTCGGATTGCTGTATCTGAGTCCAGAGCAATAGACAGACATAAACTGTGCTGATGAGAAAGCAATGGTTGAAGTTTTCATTGCACACACCTATTGGCTAATGAAAATCATAAATTTATTATCTCTATAATAGTAGTAATTTTTCAAGTCTACATTCTTTCACTGGAAATCTCCCATAGAATTAAAATTAAAATTGAGCCAACAAGAAACTCCTAAATCTGGAGGTCTCACTACTCTCAGCAGAGCTGCGTGTGTGTGTGTGTGTGTGTGTGTGTGTGTGTGTGTGTGTGTGTGAGTGTGTGTGTGTGGTCTTTTTGTGCAGGCATGTGTGTTTGTATGAAAGGCCAGAGGTCAACTTAAGGTGTCTTCATTTAGGTCTCTCGACTTTATTTCATGAGACAGGGTCACTCTCACTGAACCAGGCAGGGGCTTATTCTAATTTTGGCAAGATAAGCTGTCCAATGAGCTCATGGGATCAGTCTGTCTCCAACCCTGAAGCACTGAGCTTACAGACTCACAATATCATGTCTGGCTTTTAAAGGGTCTGGGGATCCAAACCCAGGTCTTCATGCTAGCACACCTAGCACTTTACCCAAGGAGTATCTCCCCAGCTCTTTTCAAGAGCTCTTTCTTAATTCTTGCTATTTTTAATTGGCACATATGCATTGTATATAGTACTGACCTCTGCCATCCTTTCTCCACCCCACTCTGTGACTTTAGTCCCCTTCTTCCCCTGACTGTTTCACTTCTACCCTCAAGTTATACACACAAATATGGTTTTATATTTCTATATAAAATCTGACTCTGAATTAACTTGAAACGACCCTCTCCATTGAGATGCAGCAATCGCTTGGGTGGAGCTCTGAGAGCCCAGAAATGCTTTGCTACAAGGGACACAGTAAAAGTACTAATCATTTCCAAGTCCTACTTACTCAGACTTCACCTCTCCTTTAGAGGTAGTTCCTGAGCAGAGAGAAATAAACATGCCTCCCTTGTTTGCACTGTTCATTTCAGTCCACTGTGCTTCCCTCATGCCTCTCCTAGAGCCAATTAGGAGGTGTAGGGAACCTGATCCTGGGGTCAGGCAAAGGCTATCCGTCTTCCTAGAGATACCGTTTCCACTTAAAAAGGTCACTCACTGCCAAACAGACACCATTAACATTTATTATGAAATACTGTGGCATATGTTCTGGCTGTCAGATGTCCTAGGAAAGAAATTATTTCTCATAGAGTTATTTAACACGACTCCAGTCTAAATCTTAACATATTTTTGTATTGTTTTAGCAAAAACTAAATCATCAAATGGACATGAAAAAGGTAAGAACCTATGAGCACAATGGAAACTTCTGACGCTCATGAACGAGAAGGACAGGTTTGCCCCATTAAAGAGTTATTATAAAGCTATGGGATTTAAGAGTGTGGAATATCAGTGTGAGGTGATTATGGGGTTTCCTCCCTTTATCTCTGAAGTTTATTATTTGTGTAGGGCTCACCCCAAAATTATCTTCTAAAGTAGATCATTCAGAAGCTCAGGAATCCATAAATACTAACTCTACATGAAAGGTAAATTAGCTCCTACTTAGACATGAAGAAATAGAAGTAAGGACAGATAGATCACCCCGCATACAACAGTGCTAATTACTTAGACAGGAAACACTACTACATAAATCAAATGAGTGAAGGTTAGGATCAGCAAATCCAAAATAAATGGTCAACAATAAAACAGAATGGGATATGTGTTACTATCCAATATCCAACTCAATCTCAACCAAATTTTTCCCATCAAATCTTGTTGCATGAACAAATGTGTCCATTATATTCTGATACACAATATAAAATTACTCATACATAATAAGATGGAGAACCTTTATACATTTGAATAAAAGAAATGATTGTCTACATAAAAATTTAAAACATAAGTTTAGAATCAAAACAGATACAACTGTATGTTCTTTTAAGCATATATATACTGATAAATTAAAAAGAAGCATGAAACTAAAAAAAGAGCAGTAAAAATACTTTGAAACTGAAATGTGGAATAACTTTTATATCAATTTTATGTGTATTTTATTTTCACAGGTCATAAGGGGTTTACAGAGCAGGATTATTCTTTAAATTTCTGTGTGTGACAACAATCTTCAATTTTCCTCCCTATTTCTGCTCAAACAAGAATCGATGACAAAAAAAATGAAGGTACAGAGATAAATCTCTTAGCTCAATTTTTGATTCATGAAATTATTGGATTAAATACTATACAAAGATAAATCACAGGTATGTATTCTCGAGACTTAGCAAGGAGTAAATAGAAATGAAATGGCAACATTGAAAGATAAAGCTGTTAAGATAACTTTGAACACTTAATATGCATAGCTGGTATTAATCATAAGGCCATTAACTAGCAATAATTAAGGATTTGATTTATCTTTTAATCAACAATTCAGGACAAGATTCCTTTAAATACCAAGACTAAGAATCTTATTCAGTATACTACAAAGTCATTTTACATATACTTCCTGTGAATATTTTACAATGCACATAACATCCATGTGATTTGTGTGTTGACTTTTCTTAAGATACTAAGGAAAACCAAAAAAGGAGGAAGGGCATTCAAAAGAATTCACATGTAATCCTGGTCTGGTATTCAACTATGCTTGTAAGAAAGTCAAGGATCAAACAAACAAAAATACATGCCAAATAAAGGACTAGATTCATCGGGGTGGTGGGAGGTTCAACCTTTGAGAGGAATACATACAGAAGCAGAGTAGCTGCACCCTGAAGGACACCCACAATGTACTTAAAAAACCATATGACATCTTGAAAGTTACAACTGAGAATTTCACATTCAAGTGTCACATTCTGCATATTTTACTTCTAAGGAAATAAATATGTTCATGGCACATTCATATCTTGGTTTCAAACCAGCAGAGTTGAGAAGGATGACTCAAAGGGAAACACTGAGCACCTCATTTCCATCCCAGGATCATCCTTGCAGGTGAAGTGTGCCAATTTCCAGCTAAAAAATGTATTATTTAAATATGAAGCATCATGCTAATGAAAGTGTGCAGTTACTTAAGCTTTCCTATCACTTTGATTCCTATCACTATGGAATACAGAGAACACTGCTTATTTTTAAAAAAAAAATCCAGATTCTTATTCTATGTATTTAGAGGAAAAGTATTAATAGTCTTTGGACGTGTGCAAACCTTTAAAGAGCTACTCATATTTTTTTGTAGGATGAGAGTAGGTAGAACTATAGATTCTAAGGAAATTTTTAAGATAATGAGTAAAAATATGATAGATGGGGAAGAAAAAGTAATAGATTTCCAAAAAAAAGGAAGGAGTTATCATCTTTGAATTTGTGGTTCTGTCCTAACAAAGATTCAGGGCAATTCTATGGTAACTGAAGCAGAAATGGTGAAAACGGACTCTTAATGCTGAAAGTCAAGGAGGGCTACTGATGCATAGATGTGCTTGGATGTCCACTGGAGGAAGGTGTTAAAAATCTCAATTTCAAGTACAGAGTTTAACCTCATGCTCAGAACACACTTTACTGATAATTTCTGGAGAATGACCAAGAGCAGTGACAAAAGTCTATAATGTTTGGAGCCTTTAAGATTTTTCTCTGACAAACATTTTATCAGGAAGTGCCACATTCGTGCTACTTCTAGTATAATTTTGTCCTTGGGTTCTAAGTGAATTGGATCTAGGCTTTTTTCCCCCTGTTTTTCTAACTCCATGCTTCTCTGCATAGGGATTGCCTATTCTTGTGCCTTTATTTAAAAGACATGTTTGTTTTTTGATATATTATTAGCATAGGATGTTATTTTGGTGTTACTTCCCACAATCTTAGGGTTTTGGTCTGAGGACTTACTCCTTGCTGGACCAAGGACTACTGTAGAAGTTGCTGGGGGAGAGAAATAATCACAAGACCCATCGACATCATGAAATCTGTAAATTGCAATATAAATCACCATGGCCACAGGTGACTACCAGTGTAATAGTGATATGAATACGAAGGTGAAACCAACAGCTTTCTTATTGGATTCAAGACCCGATTGTCAGAACAGTATCATCCCTCTTACTGTAAACCAAACAAGAACCTAAAGAAGTGAAAGGAAATAGATTAATAGGGAAGACAGCTGATGAATGGAAACTCATAGTGGAAATCTTTGGGTCTAAAGCACATATCAGTGGGGTGGCCTGAAGACAGATAACTTGATATACCTAGGAGGCCTGAGCCCCCACAGGAGTAGATAAGCTAGAGTGAAGGGGAGGAGTCCATAGAAACAAACAGGTGGAAGGGTGAGTGGGAGTGGGAAGGAATGGTGAAAGGAAGGCAGGAGATGGGAGGAGGGGGAGAGAGAAAGGGAAGCTGAGACGAGATGGAATATTGAATACTCATGTGTTTGCTCAGTTACTATTCCTTCAAGCTGGATGGAAGCCTGCGATACTATTAATGGTGGGAGAATTGTCTTCATGTCAGTATTGTTGGGATGGACATCCACAGTGGCTTCCTCAGTTAATTACTACCATTGCATAGAGGGCAGTGTCGTGGTTTGAACATGAGCTGTCCACCACATGCTCATGCATTTGGCTCCTTAGCTGGTGTTAATGTTTGGAAGGGTTGTAGCACCTGTAAGAGGTGGGATTTTGCAGGAAAGCACATCACAAGGGTGAATCTTGGAGTTTTCAGCCAGGTCCTGGCCTCCTCTTAATTTGCTCCTATTCTCTCTGCCTTTTTCATACCTTCTGCCTCCAATCCTACCTTCTGTTATGCAATACCTGCTGCAATAGAAACTATGAGCCAAATAAATCCTTCTCTCTTCTTTTAGTTGTGTATAAGTGTTGTCTCATACTGATAAAAGAATAAGTAAGTGCAAGTGGTGGGAGACCAGGTATATCTCATAGGATCAGCGTGGGGCATCCCAGCATGGGGCCACTACAGATCACTAGAGCTAAGGGTACAATG
Organism: Typhlomys cinereus; assembly: GCA_023101885.1. NCBI lineage: Eukaryota > Metazoa > Chordata > Mammalia > Rodentia > Platacanthomyidae > Typhlomys > Typhlomys cinereus. The sequence goes on from JALPQD010000220.1 coordinate 93,645, forward strand.
AGCCTGGAGCAAAAAGGACTCAGATCTTGATCAGATAACAGAAGATGAAAAACAATTTAGAAAATATGTATTATGGGAATTAGACTCTTTCCCATCTCCAAAACAAACAGAAAATAATAAATGAAGTGAAGAGAGGCAATGTCTTAGTCCACTTTCTGTCGCTCTGATAGAATTCCAAAAACTGTGGTAACTTAAAAAGGCAAAAAAAAAAAAGGGTTCATTTAATTCATAGATCCAGAGACTGAGCATGATGGGAACCTGACTCATGGAGAGGATCCCGTGGCCATTCACAAGATAGAAGAGAGACAGAAACCTAAGAAAAAGAGCTGAAATGCCAAGGTAGCACGGGGTTGTCTCCTTAGACAACATCCTGCTCTTGAAGTAACTAATCCAGTCCTGGAAAATTGTGCCAATTCTCTGAATGACCCACATCCAAATCAGAGACAGGAAAAAATAAATTGAAGACATAGCCAAGTGAGTATGCAAAAATGTAGGCCAGAAGTTGATTTTACTTGTTGGATATAGTCCACAAATTTTCCTCTGAGCTCTTAATAAAACAGGTATCTCAGTGGAAAGAACACTTGCCTAGTATGTGTGAGGCCTTGGGTTTGATTCTCAATCCCATACAACACAAGCACAGCAAGTCCTACCTCTAGAAGCAATAAGCAGTCATTGTAAAAGACAGAACATTAAGTCTGACTAAAGTCCAGATCACTCTGTTAATTTTTTACAGCTACTCAGCACATACTGTTAGGATACTGCAGAGTCATCCCCCCATACCCCCACCACAGTGATCTAAGTAGGTTCTTCTAGACAAGTTTTTAAAGTCTTTCTCGGTAAAAGTTAAGGCATGTGGCCTTAGCTTGGTTCAGTTAAAAAAAAAAAAAAATCCCTTTGAGCCCAAATCATGTGATAGTTCACAATGAATGAAAGTTAGAACAACACAATCAGCATGCGTTAATATAGATGCATAATTGTATTTATGTGTGTGCATGCATATATACATGGCTATGTCTACATATACTGTATTTTAAGATAGTAAGTGAAACATGTGAGCTAATGTACTGTCAGAAATCAGCAGTACAATGCAAAAGTGAAGGGTGTTAATTGAACAGTCTATAATTTATGACAAATATCCATCTGCCAAAGCATTAGGCAGTTAGATTTGCAAATCCTATGCTCTACTTTTTTTTTTTTCTCTCTCTCTCTGTCTATGTGTACTTTCTTTTAGCTTTGCTCTGGGGTTTCCCAGACTCCACCTTCCAGAGCCAAATGTTAAATCCATGTTCAGTTCCACTACCATTCCTGTCAGTGTTTTCACACGGGATCTAACTCATGCATGCACAGCACATGTACATACATATATAAATAGATAAGTAAACAATAAATAAATGGAATTTTATCATAAAAGTTATTAAAACTTCCCCCGGGGACACATTCAGGTCAATGATCCAATTTGAATTTTAGTTCTATTCTGTTTCAGTCAATTCAAGAACTATGTCTTACATCTGTACCTGGTACATGCTGCAGCAGATCCAGAAGCAAACAGAAATAAGCTGATGTTAAGAAATGGAAAGAAGAGAACATTTCATAACAACCAACAAGCAGATGAGTTCCTTCAATTGACTTACAAAAGGTAATAAGACATTGCATAAAAGAAACGTCAGAAAAAGTAGAAGATGGATAGCTGTAGATGGGATTGCAGAAAAGAGCAGGAGGAGGACAAGGAGGAAAGAACATACAGTGATCACTCAGGGACTATTTCCTGAGTGCTAAAGTTCAGAGAGGCATATGAGGTGGGAATGTGGTTTAGGTCAAAATGTCATGGACTTTAGGGAAAAGAGAATGAAGTTTTTAGCTCTCATTGCAGAGCTATTGATCAACTCATCCACATTTATTTTTATTTTAAAAAGTGTTTCTGCAATAGAGAATAGCACTTAGAAAGAAAAAATAGGGCATACTTTCCACACATCTGCAAGTGATATTTAATTCCTGCCAAGAGGAAACCTGTCTACAGCATGCTAATGTCTCCCAATAATAAATCTCATTTGAACACATCCTCACTGTTGAGGAATAGAACTTGATAACATATATTTTTAATAGACAACTTACATGCATTATATGATTAAAATAGATATAACTATATGTCTTACAGGATTATAAGAAGTCTACACCTCCTTGCACATGTCCATTAACAAGACCCCTGATATAAATGCTCTGGACCACATTTGTGCTTAGCCCAAACTTAGGTGATCTTTGGCTACAACCTTATCTATTCTCTAAAAGAAAAAAAATGTGTGTTTTTCCATGCTTTAAAAATGTTATATATACATTCACACATCAGTGATAGATAAGGACAATTAGCCTGACATTGGCCCAATAAATCAGGCTCATAATAATTTTATAGGAAACAACTGGGTTTCTGTTAGATTAGTTAGATTAGCACTGAAAGAAACTTTAGTTGACAGTAAGTGCCAATGGGACACTTTCATAACAAATACTATGAATTGGTAATGTTACGAAGTAAATCATCTAACTCCAACAGAAGCAAAAATAATAACAACAAAGAAGAAAACTGTGCCAGAGAAAAAACAAGCAAAATAAGAGTGGTATCCTCAGCACTGAACTAACCACTTGTCTCTGCAACATAGAAATTAGCGGTTTCTCTGCCCTCTGGTGGCAATAAAATCAATTGCAACATTTAGCAAAGTGATGCATAATAAAATGTCCCTGTTATGAAATCAGATGTTTTTCCTGTGCCAAAATGTCTGTAATAAAAACCCTTATTGCTACATGCCAAGTTTCAACTTTTGAACTTTCTTCCTGGTATTTAACTTTTAGATGGCCTATTTTTTTCAATGAAAACTACTGGTTTTGTTCCTTCTCTTTTATCTTACTCTAGTTTTATAAATTCAGTAAGCTAACCACTTAATTTCAAGATGATTTCATCAAACTTCACACATACCTATGCCCAGAGTTTATGACAACTTCTCCAAAGAACTGTCAAAACTCCTTTTGTAAACATACAAGTTTCTAAGAAAAGAGTTCTATCTGAAATACTGAATTAACTTATAGTATTGACATTTATCTTGAGACTTTAGTTATTTTATTTTCACCAAGGCAAAAACTTCTCATTACTTGCCTGACCTTAAGAATGGAATTGGTTTCATTCTCAATTTGGTAATTTGGAATAACATACTTATCAAGGGTGTGTGTTTGTGTATTCCATTCTTAGTAACAATATTAATGAAAATGTTCAAGAGGAAAACAAGTACTTGCTGACATTTTATTTTATTTTTTGGCTGCAAATGCATTATTTATTCTCAGTGCCAACAAAGTTTTTAAACAAATAATTTAGGATGAATTTTGGCATACACGACACACACATACGCAAGTCTCATTTGTGAAATGTCTTTAACTATTCATTTATTCTTACTATACTCACAAAGATTACTCTTGCATCTTTTTGATACAAGAGTGAAAGTATTATCTTTTTCAACCAATCATACGTACCAGGGAAATAAACAGGTTGTGGCCTACATGATAAACCATGTCCAATGAAAAACAATCTACGTCCACTCATGGGGACAATTGTAGGTGACACAGAAAACTCTGCATAGAGAAAAAATGATTTTTCATTTCACCTCTTTCCATGGGGTCATCATGGCCCTCCCCTACCCCCCAACACACACACACACACACACACACACACACACACACACACACACAAAGTTGTACTGGGGATAGACTGCCAATAGACGTTGTATTCTCTTCTGGGTCTCAACATGGAAAAAATTTTAGTGGATTCCCATAAAACAACACCCTTACCTGGATTGTCTAGGTAACTTTCCTACCTTCTTTCTGTAAATGTGTTGGGGGAGAAAGGGCAGATGACAATCCACACTTTCAGAAGAATTATATACAACCTCCCCTCAAAAAAGAACAAATTAAATATAGACATACACAAAGCAAAAAAAGAACAAAATTGATCATCCTAACCAGGAAGTTTGCCTGTTTTTATTGCTTTTTCTTCCAAGTGTATTTGCTCCTTTAGCTCCCTCTGAGTCTACAGGAGTCTCACTCTGTGTCTCTCTGTGTTGGTTTTCTTTCTGAAGGGCAAAGATGGGCTAGGGGATGGCCAAGGACCCAGTGGTCAGGGAGGTAACTGCCACTGCACAGCCAGCCCCGAGCTCGCCGCTTGGGCGCTCTTGCAGCCACACACCTGGCAGGTGCAGTTGCTAGAGCTTGGGGGTGCGACCCAGGCAGCACGCAGAGGTCAGGCCTCTTCGGAGACTCACCCCTCCCCACCCCCCCGACAGGGCACTCCAAAGAACCTCTGGCATGTTCGAGCCTGTCTGGAAAGCAGAGGACAATGGATCCGGGGACTGATCCCCACAGGCGCGCCCGCCCCCACCTTTACCACCTCCTCTCCATCTCTGATCCCTGCCGCACCTACTGAGCTCCACCTCCAGCGCTAGGCAGTCTCACTCCCAGGAAGTGGTGGGGAATCACCTGGGGGAGGGGGACTGTGGCCGCTAGAAATTTTCTCTTGGCAAGGGGACCTACCATCCCTGGTGTCACCACACCCCCCCCCCATCCTTGTTTGCACACATTCTGAGTTTCTCTGAGACACAAGGAAAGAGAAGTCAGACAGCGACCGCCCGGGATGTCCAGGGAGTTGGAGTTATCAACAGGGGTTGTTCCTACACAGGAACCATCCCTTGGCTACTTTCAACCCAGGTGAAATGAGTTCGAAAGTCTCAGGAACGCCCCCCTCCCCCAGTCTCCAACGCCCTCTTCTATAGCCAACTCTCCTCTTCCCCCATTTGGCAAACTCAAGTTCCCTTGAAGAACAAGGGCAATAACTTTCCCTGGGGAAGACAGATGAGGTGGAGGTGGATTGGGCATGGGGTCCAAGAGTATATTCAGCTGCTCCCAAAATCGACAAGCCAGAGAAGTGCCTCTTACCCTGGATGTGGCTCCCAGGCTCCCCATTGGCGAACTGGAACCCGTCCACTAAAAGGTGGCAAAGTAACACAACTCCTGTGGCGGTCAGGTGGACCCTCGGGGACCTCGCCATGCCGCGGTCGCGACCTTCCTCCCACGCTGGGCAAGTCAGTCCTCCGTGTCCCGAGCTCCGGGCTTCTGGGTGGAGATGGAACAGGCGGTGGAGCGCTGCGGATGGGTGTCGGGCGCAATCCCGCAGGCCTCGGCAAATTTCTCCGGTGTCTTACACCCAGCAGCTGAAGACTGGCGTGCGGAGAGAGCCAGGGGCAACCCAACCCTCTCCGGACCTCCGGGCCGCTCTCCGCAACTTGCCCCACTTGCAGCCTTCCAACACAGAACAACAAACTGCGGGGGTGGCGGGGCACTAGCAGCTCGGGCTGGCAAACTCTGGGATCCGCACAGGCAGCGCCACCCGGGTGCCCTCAGACGGTAGCCTCCGAGCGCCCGCGATGCGCTCCACTGGCTTCAAAACAGATCTAATTCCACGGCCAGCGCCGGTGGCTTTTCCGAATCCAAGAAGGCTCTGAGCACGCAAGGAACTTTCCCAGACTTAGGGTGGCCCCCGGCGGGTGGATCTTGGGTTGGAGGGAAGAGGGTTAGCACAGACTCGCGAAACCCCTCCGACAAGTTTTTCTTCTTTGCTTCACCCTAAGCCTGGCTGCGCGTCTTTTCGGGCAGCTGAAGGGATGGGCAGCCCCAAAGAGCTGAGCCAGGGGAAGGTCCGGGCTGCCAAAGCCAGAGAGGGGGGGGGGAAATGTGAAAAAAGGAAGAGGTTGAAGAAAGAAAAGGGGAGGAGGTGGGAGTCAGGCTGCAGCCTCCGGAGAGAAGCTTCCTCCGGGCTGAGGAGGAGGGGGCCTCCGCCGAACCCCGAGAGTTTGGTGGCGGAGGAGGCGCCGCCGCCACGCTCTCCCGCGCTCCCGTTCCACACTTTGGGGAACGAAGGCTGCTGGCAGCTCGCTAGATCTGCCGCGACACCCTCCTCCCTTTTCCCTCCTCCCTCCTCCCTCCCCCTCGCTCCTCCAGGCTTCTCCCACCTTCTTCCCCAAACCAGCCAGCACCGACCTGTCCAATGGCTGAGCTTTCCTCCCGGGCTCCGCCAGATCCGTCTCCCACAGATTAAGCGGTGGAAGCAAAGGCAGGGGGTGCGAGAGAGCCACCCAGCCCAGCCCGGTGCGCCCGGGGAGCGCCCGGAGAGGGGGGGCGTCCGGAGCTTGAGGAGGGGTGCGCCGCGCGGCGACACCTCCGCGCCGCCGGGGCGCCATCGGCCCACCGGGATCGCGCCCTCTGCTGCCAGACTTGGGGCGCCCGCACCCATCTGGCTCCCGGGGACATCCCTGCCCGGTTGGGAGCCAGGACCCCGGCGGGATGCAGCAGCTGGCGGAGTCTTTCTGGGCGCTCAAGAGTTAAATACACTTCGCCTTTCCCGTAGAGGGTTGGGGGGGAGCGGGGTGGGGGGAGGCAGGTCTGGCCGTGACTGAGGGTGTGGGAAAAAAGAAAAAAAAAAGAGGAAAAAGAAAAGCAGAGGCTTTTGGGTTACTGACCCCGTCGGACCCCCGACCCCCTTGGAGGGTGGTGGAAGTTAGCTTGCGGCCGCGCGGTCTTGCAGCCGCGGCCACCACGGGCTTTGTGAAGTGTCAGCAGGGGCGAGAGGGAGTTTAAAGGAACAGGAGGCTCATTGAATTTACTGCGGGGGCTTAAACGGGCTTTCCCTGCTAGTTTGTTTTGGGTTTTTTTTTTTTTCGCTGCCGGATCTGCTTCAGCGTTAACCCCTTCCGGCCCTTTGATGAGTTTCTCTTTTCACATTGCGTTCAGCGGACCTCATGTTAAAGGGATAACTAAGAAGAAAAGAAGAGAAGCATTCTAGGTTAAAAGTCCAGAGTCTGGCTGCAGTTTCAATGTTCTCACAATAAGCAATGCACTTAGTCTCTGAAGCTTGCTTTCCGGGTCATCGAATCAGAAGAATTCTATAGGAAAGCTCATTGACAGTGGTCTTGTGAAATGGATTAGACACATGAGCTACGTACACTTAATGCATTCCTGAATGACTCCTAGCCCAAAGTACAGGACTGTATTTTTAAAGAGAAAGGGAAAGCTGAATTAATATGGTGGAATCGCATTCTGGATTCGAATGATCCTTTTTAGTCTGACCTTGTCCATACTATTTATACCACTCTGAAAAATTCAGATGCTATCAACAGGCTTCCTCACTTGTTACAAAAACTAGAGGGTCCACATGATTGCAAAATTCGATGCAAAAGTATGCCTCTGTCATTGGATGATAAGTATCATGTGTTTTCCTTTCTATGGCACTCACTTCACACACACACACACACACACACACACACACGTTTCTGAGCAATGTATGCTTAGGAGGACTTAAATATGTCCCAAACTCATCTTTCATTAAGTCAAGACATTCATTCTATCCTGACCTTTCTTCCAACTCTTTGATTTCTTACACCCTACTTGGAAACAATGAATTTTCTATTTCTGCTTAACCAGGAGTATTTGAGTTGTAGGTAATGTTGTATCGGAATCTGAGTGCCTACACTATTTGCCTGTTTAAAATTAAGTCTGAAAACGAAGCCTTCTGGTCAGAACTTGACTGGAATTTAATGGATGTCGATTTTTCTGATTGTACCTGACAGAACTGACTCACCCATCCCCAATACAGTAATCTAAGTAGGGAGTTTCTCTCTATTTGAGATGGAACATCTCCATCTCATCTGGCCTTATTTATCTGTCCTTTCCCTTTAATATTACTTGTGCAAATTAACAGCATACATTTTCTGTTTTCTTGTTGTTTGCTATTTGTGGCGATTAAATTGCCACTTTTTAATTCAAAGGTAATTTGAGCCGGTTTGTATTTATTGATCGATGACAGAGGTGCTGTCTAATAGTGAAGTATTAACCCTATTAATTTTTGTCCTTCAGAGTTGCACACATAGAAAACACTTAAGTATGGGAGAAGCTCCTAGCTAACAGCAGACAAGCATACTTGATGATCTACTTCTGGAAACCGAAAGGACTATCCTTGTAATAAGCATAGGCTGTGACAGGTTGCCCAAATGTCAACCATTAATTATTTGTACAATTGCATAATGACTTAACTTTTTAGCAAACTTTTTAGTATATAAGGACAGTAGGACTCAGAGTAAAATGACAAGAGTTAATTACTCATACAATACTGGCAAATTAAAAGTAATGTACTTTGTGGCCTAAACTGTTGGATCTGCCACATACATTTCACCACAGGAGAGTGTCTGTTTCACTTTCATAGGAGAAAATTAAGAACTCTTTGTGGAATGACTTTCATCATCTTCCATCTGAAATGAAAGGGGTGTTAGAATGCCTGGAATTTGTTTCTAATTTTTAAAGGTTCAGGAAAAGAAATAACTATTTCTTTCACTCCACAATTTATCTTGAGCTCATTTCCAAAGGTTAAAGATGATTTAGAAACTGCTATAAATCTATTCAGATTTTCAGCCTGTTTGCAGTACCTTACCTTTACCAATTTTCAAAAATTTTCTAAATTGTTTTGTTAGTTTCAAAATTGAGTTTCAAATAGCTGAGAGTGGCTTCACTATGGATCTAGGAGTGACTTTGAACCTTTGATCCTCCTGTTTCTATGTCCTGAGTGCTGTGATTGCAAGCTATGCCACCACACAACATTTTTCACATACACCAAGAAAGCCCTTTGCCAGTTAAATCACAGGTCCATATCCACAACCTTCAGATTATATATCCACATACAATTATCACTGTTTAAAGGTACTTACAATTAGCCAGCTTCTCTTTTCACCAATTCTAGCTAAGCTATATATCCCAAGAGTGGTCCAAAATTGGCCGATAAAAAGCTTAAGGAAAAGCCAGTTCAGCTAGAAAAAAGAAAAAAGAAAAGAAAATCTGTATATGGAATGTTTTGTGTATAGAATATCTACATTTATTATAATCTTTAAAATGAATACTCCTGGAAACATTTTTTTGTCCATTTTAGCAAGATTTGTTAAAAATGTTCCCCAGTTGCCATGAAAGAAGGAACATTGCTGGTACTTTTTATTCAGTCCTAATACTGGGAATCTTCTTTCAGTTTGGTTTATTTATCTCTCCTTATTCCATAGAGATAATTTGTTTTTGACTTCTGTTTGTCATTATAAGATTCTTTGGTATATTTGGGGTGACAATCTCAGAAACAGCTTGTACTTTATTGTACTATTGATAATATTGTAACTTTCTGTCCTTTCTCATTTTAAACAGAAAACTTTATGAATCAGGTATTTTTGAATCAAATTAAATATTAAAAAATTAACCTGCCAACTTTTAAGAAAAAAAAAACACTGGTTTTGGAGGAGCAATTAACATGCAGGAATAGTGACTGATTTTAGCTTTGTATCAATGCTATTTTAATGCTTATAGTATAGTTAAAACAATTAATTCAAAGAGGAATTAACTATTTCATTTGGATAAAAGTAATAAGGAAAATGGGCAAGCACTCAGCAAGCACTTAGTGAATTGAAAAATGAAATGAGTGTGCTAAAGAATAGGAGTCACTGCGTATAGCAATAGACCACGTGGCTTAGTCGCCCAGGTTTTTTTGAACTGATAAAAATAATTGTGCCATGAGAAATGGGTTTCTTAAGTGTTAGTCCGAGCAGAAGCTGTGCTCCTGGAGTCCCTGGTAGAAGCAGAAGCTCCTGGCATATGTCCCAAAGTTGCTGCACTGGCCGACATACTCTGAGTCACAAAGACCCAGTCTCTGCCAGGATCCAGCATGATGGCTTTCACTGTATTTCACTGTCACATTCATTTTGCTGCTCTTTGTCCAAAATTTCCTTTTGAAATTTTGCTTCTAAAATCTTTTCAGAGATAATGCATTTAGCATAAGGGTGGGACTTCAATATATTGCCAAGGTGGTTGAACTCAAGTTTTCATCAAATGTCAGATTGATCTCATCTCCCTGAGAAGAAATGAATACCCATTAGCAGTCATTCCCCACTCTCCACATCTTCCAGCCTATAACAAGTACACACAGTCTCTCTGATTTGTGGCAGGGCTCTGGGCCATTTCATTGGGATTATATGTAACCTTTGTGCATGACTTTTTGCCATTTAGTGTAATATTTTCATAGGTTAGTCTTGTTATGACATATCTTAGAACTTTATTCTTTTTAATCTCAAAATAATATTTCATTGAAAAAAACTTTGCATGAAAATATATACATTAGTCACTGGGTCATTCATGTTTCAATTTGTATTCAACTTGTATTCAATTTGTGTGGCCAGATGAGTGACATGTCACTTCACATTTAACTTTGTGAGGAAATGATAAAGCATCTTCTAACACAGACACAAGTACTTACACTCTAAACAATTGGGGGGGGGCACAATTTTACTTTGTTATTTTCCTCTCTTTTTAAATTACAGACACCTAGCTGGTATGACACAGTATTTCACTGCATTTTTTGATTTTCGGTTCTCTAATGATAAATGGCATCTTTTTGGTGATGCTGGGCATGGGTGCTTCTTTTTTGATGAATATTCTGTTTCTTTTCTCTTAAGTTGGGTTGTTGCTCATTGTTGAGCTGTTAAGAGTTCATTTATTCTAGATGCTGAGCCTTTATCATCTGTATGAGCTTTGGTCTTCTGGGTGAACCATAACTTTTATATGAGATGGTCATAGTTTGTATGTTGCTGATAAATTCAACACAAACTGACTTGAGAGCGAGGGATTTTATTCTGACTTACAGTACTTTGGTTATAGTTGCCAGTCCAATTAGGCAGAAAAGCTCATACCAATAGGAAAAACCAAATGTCTGCCACACCATACCTATTGTTGAAAAATGAGAAAACTTTACTGTCCAGACTTTACTTTCCAGTGCCTGTCCAAGTATGTTGAAGAATGACAACTTATTGACTCGGGTCCCTTCACTTCATCCACCTGCCCAGAGGATGAGCCCGACCACCGGGTCTTCCCCATCAATTAGACATTCTCTTTCAGGCTCCTGAAGGATTTGCCTTAAATATAAACTCTTCACATCTGGTCCAAAGCTCTGCCTGCAACTGTCAAGCTGACACCTATTATCTATTACAGAGCATGATTATCTAAGTAATCTTTATCATTTGTATAAGTTTTATCACCCTTGTAAGCCATCACCTATCTGAACTTTATTATCTATAGGAGCCCTTATTATCTTATGAACTTTATCATTTATGTGATCTTTTATCATAGACAAGAGCTTTATCACCTTTATTATCTGCATTAATCTTCATCACCCATATGAGATTGTATCTGTGTGAAACTTTATCATCTATATGTGCTGTGTTGTCTTACATTTTTCCGGTTGCAATTTCCTTGATAGTGTCCTATGCCACACTTGTTGCTATTTTGATGAGCCAAATATAGGGAGGGTTTTTTTGTAGATTTTACTTTGGATGTCATACCTAATTCAAAGTCATGCAAACTATACATACATTTTAACCTAAGAGTCATGCAACTTTAGCTGCTATACCTAAGGGAAGTTTTGTGTATCTTTTGGTACAATATAAAGAAGGGAACCAAAGTTATTCTTTTGCACGTGAATATCAAATTGTTTGATACATTTTTTGAAAAAAGTTATGGAATAGTTTGTCTTCACTGTCAGTCATCAGTTGACTAGAGACATAAAAACTTCTTCCTGAACTCTCAATTCTATTCTCCTGATAAATATGTAATCCTTATACTAGGAGCATTCTAGCATGGATTCTGTAGTTTCTTTTTAAGCATAGAGATAAAGAGTAGGAATACTCAAACTTGTGTTTGTTTTTGAAAGTTTATCTTTTATATTTTGAACCCCTTGAATTTTACTATGAATTTTAAAATCATGGTTTTGTTTGAAAAAATAGCATATGAATATTTATAATTTTTTAATCTCTAGGTTAATTTGGATATTTCCATCTGTACAATATTGTCTTCCAATTTATACAAGTAAGTGGTCTTTCTATTGCATTAGAACTCCTTTAACTTATTTCAACGTTGTCATCTAGTTTTATTAGTTTTATCCTACTTTTTAAGTGTTCATTTCTGAGTATTTTATTGTTTATATATTTTTAAAAATGGAATTTTCTTCATGTCTGGATTGCCAATGACTCCTAGGTTAGTTTGCTAGGACTGTCAGAACTAAATCCAGAGATAAAGCAGCTTAACCATCAGGTGCTTCTTCTTCTCAATTCTGGTGGCTGCAAGGCTAAGGTCAAACTATCTGCAAGTTTGTTTTCTTGGGGCTAGAGAGGTGGCTCAGGGGATCCTAAACCCCATGTATAGACGTCAGGCGGAAGCTGGGGCGGCCTGCGTTTCTGGTCCTGTTAGGGTGGAGTCTGTGAATCCTTGGGTAGAGTAAACCAGGAGGAGGTGGAGGCGTCCGTGGTTCTACACACACACACACACACACGCATACACGCACAATTGAATAAATAATAAATTTAAAAAAATTTAAAAAAAGATAAAACATTACAAAAAGAAAGTTTGTTTTCTTCTGAAGCCTTTCTACTTGGCATTGGGGTATTTCAGCTTCTCACTGTGGCCTCATGTGGTCTGTCCTCTGTGCATAGGCACTCCAATACTTCTCCTTTGGTCTAAATGTTTTCTTCTTGTAAGCATACCAATAAGAATATAATAGGGCTTCTCACGATTCAGTAGTTTTCATTTGATTTACCTCAATATATAATATTTTGTACCCAAATATAAGGGTTTAAAAGATTTATCCTTACACACACACACACACACACACACACATATATTCAAGTGCCCTCTTTTATACACACACACACACACACACACACAATTTCTCTTTATATACACAAAAGAAAAATACAACTTATATTTGTAGTCATACTAATATTCTAGCACCTTGCTGAACTTACTATCTAGATATAATAGTTGTTTATAGATGTGATAATGTTTTATCGCTTTTATAAGAATATTTTTACTGGTGCGTATTTATTGTATATTACTCTGGGTTTCACAAAGACATTTTCATTCTAATGTATCATCTAATTTGAGCATGTTTGTCCCATTATATCTTTCATTTTTCTCTTGTGTCCACTAATCTTCTTTTTCCTGGTAATTTTCTACTTTAATGACACATGCATAAATGATTTCATGCACACACAACAGGTGTGAACACATGTATATACACAAAAAATCAAGGATCCATATATGAGAGAAAGCATGTGATATTTATCCTTTTAAGCCTGACTTATTTCAGTTAATGTCCACAAAGATTCATGGTTTTTACTATTAGTTTTTCAAATCATCATTTACAATACAGCAGATGCCTGTTCCTTTAGAGTATTGCCTATTTATGGCATCACCTCTTGACAATGTTGAATAGATGTAGCTTGTAGAGGAATTCATGCCTGTTTTAGATCTGAGGGAAAGTCTTAACTATTTCACCTTTAAACATTGATGCTGGCTGTGGAGAAGTTTTTTTTCTTTAGCGAAAACATTTTTTGTGTGTCTCTTTTACATATTTTATTAGATTGAGCAAAATTTCTTCTATTCTAGTTTATTTGACATTTTAATCAGGTATTGGTATTGGATTTTGTTAGTGCTTTTTCTGCAACTACTAGTAAGATTGTGAGTTTATTCATTTTATTCCACTGACATGGGATGTTATCTTGATTGCTTTGTTGTATTGAATCAACCTTTTGGCATGGAATACAATCCCTAGAAGATGTTAAATTCAGTTTTCTGGCATTTCTTTTTCTTTGATGACTATAACACAAAGGATAGTATTTGTCATTGCTTTTTTACTTACCATCTTTCTATTCAGGTTTGTTTTATAAATTTGTTTTGGTATTTTGTGTCTTTTTAGAAATATGCTCATTTATCTAACTTAGCACAAGTTGTAATCATTTGTGTGTCTATACAACTGGTGGTAATGTCCACTTTTTCATTCCCACTATTATTAACTTGGGTGAGCTCTCTTCATGTCTTTGTCAAGTGTCAAGTGAGGCAAAATTTTGTAAGTTTTATTGATCATTTACAGAACAGACCTTTGATTTTCTCCACTGGTTTTCAAGTCTCTATTTTACTTAGCTCTATCCCCTTTTTTACTTGCTTCCTTGGCTGGATTAGGTTTTATTTCTTCTAGTTTTTTTTTTTTTTTTTTTTTTTTTTTTTTTTTTTTTTTTTTTTTTTACTGTGAAAAGTGGGGCTGTTGATTTGCAATCTTTTTTAAAAATGTATTCATTATTATATTGTACAGGAGAGGCATGGCATGCATGCATATGTGCACACAGTTCCTTTAGTTTAGGCTTAGGTCATCTGACTTGCATTGCATGAACTTTACCCAGTGAAACGTTTTATTGTGTTCTAGTTTTTCCTTTTAAGGTTTTTCATTAGTGCATGTCTCAGCCCAGTACTTAGCTTGTTCTCTAGACCTTCACAAAGGATAAACACTAGTTTGTGCTTGTGTCTAACATATCCCCCACAAACAACTCCCACTCTATTGCTGTAAAGGAGAAGGCTTTCAGTACTTGCCGCTGAATAACTCAGCCATGTGTCTGGCTGTGAACCTTCAAACAGGTCAGAGCAGAACAGATCTTTGGATATTAAATCTTTAAAAAGAGCTCCAGCTCTCCTTGTTAACCTCATTGGCTGCTAACCTGCATCAAAGAGACAGAATGTTTTTCTTCATGGCTACCACTGAGCTTGAGAACTGAGCATCTCACCAGCAGACAAAGTGCCAAAATTATTCACTGTTCTGAGATATGAACATGTTTTTTTAAAGAAAACATTTTTTTATGTCGCTGCAAGTCTTTGCTTGATTTTCAGAATTCTGCAAGATATGATTTTGGTAACCTTTGGTAGTTATTTTTATAGAAGCAAATTTGTTGAACTTCTTTCTCCACTTTTTTTGATGAGATCACCACTGCATGTTCGTTACCGTGAAAACCATAGGCATCACAGAGATATGTAAACAGATTGGAAAGGATTTATTTCACAAGGAAAATATATATTTTATAAATTTCTAGTGACCTGCTTTTAAAATATAAACAGGAGAGAAGTATAAAATGATATACCTTTCATACTTTAGGAATATTCCTAAGTCTTTTTTTTTAAATGCTAGCTTTTTCCTATCTTTCATGTAGCTTGGCTTAAAGGTTTAATATATAACACAGCAAAAAAGACATATCTGTCTTTAAGCTCTTTAACCTCATGTAGCCTGTTCTTATACAATGCAGACTGCCAACTACTCAACATAATTTTAACGAGGTAATTGTTCCCTTTTAATCTGTAAATTAAAAATAAGCTCCAAAATAGAAGTTGACGTCTAGGTTCTTCGAAATCTTAGCAAATAATTCATCACAGATTTAAGAACTGTTTTTCTCCTTTGACTTCTCAAGAAAATATAGCCATGTAAAAAAAGTGATGAGTCAGCCACAGTAAGTAAACCCAAGAAGAGCAAGTCAGAATATTCTGAATATTTTCCAAAGACAAGCCAGTCACCAGCAAGATTATTTGCATGCACATATTCACAGAACACCACTAACCAAAAGGATCCATTTTATTAGTTAGCATACATTTTAATGCTGACCTTAGCCCATTCTTTGGTGGTTTTCCATAACTCTTGTTATTGAAACTCACTCTATTCCTGAGTGAACCTAGGATCCCATGTAACTCACCTTTCTCTTTCCTGTGAAAGATACCTAGGAAAACAGTGTGAAGGAGGAAGGACTAATTTCATCTCTTTCTTAGAGGTTACAGTCTTTGGCTAGCTGGTTCTGCCATTTCTGGCCATTAGTGATGCAGAATATCAGAGATCACAACACAGGTGAGCAAACAAAGGTTCTCTCTATCCTCTTATGCAAGTCAAGAGTCAGAGAAGGAGACTGAAAAGTATAAGATGCTTTTCAAAGCTATAGCTAGGTGGCTGGGGAGATGGCTCAGTGCCAAAACCTTTGCCACATAAACAAGCAAAGGAGCTTGAGTTGTCAGATCCCCAGAACCCATGTAAAAAAAAAAAAAGTTGGTGGCCTTTCTCTAATTCCAGCCCAGAAGGGCAGAATCTGGTCATAGCAGGCTGGCTAGTCAAACTATCCCTAATGTCCTGTTCTGGGTTTAATTAGATTTCCAGGCTCACAACAATCAGGTG
Organism: Typhlomys cinereus; assembly: GCA_023101885.1. NCBI lineage: Eukaryota > Metazoa > Chordata > Mammalia > Rodentia > Platacanthomyidae > Typhlomys > Typhlomys cinereus. The sequence goes on from JALPQD010000220.1 coordinate 109,786, forward strand.
AAAGTTCAAAGAGAGGTGAGTCATGGTATCATCCTTGGGCATCCACAGGCACACACGCTCAAATCCAATCATACACATACACCTGCACAGATGGACTCCATACACACGTACATGAAAATAAAATCAAACGAAGCCATGTATATCAGCCTTCTTCCTTGAACCAGATCCTGTCTCCTAAAATTCCTCTCACCTCTCAAAATAGTGCTACTAGCATTCAACATATGACCTTGAAAAAGACATTTCACATCCAAAGCATAACATGTTACAAATTCCATCAATGTCTTAGTTTTGTCATAAAATGAGCAAATTGTAAAATTTTCCATTTCAACCATTTCAAATTATACAGTTTAGTGACCTTAAGAGACATGAAGCCAACTATCACCATCCATATCCAGAAAAGCTGCACTTTGCAGTAAAACCTTCAGCATACAATTCCCTTCCCTCCAGGTAACCAATATTCTACTTTTGCTTTCTGCCCAGATGGCTATTTTATGTACCTGAAATGAGTGGATTGTGTGATATTTGTTATTTGTAACCTGGATTCACCATATAATTTTCTCATTATCCATTATGCTATTGCATGTTTTGGAATTTTATTCTGTGAATGTGTGTGCGTGTGTGTGTGTGTGTGTGTGTGTGTGTGTGTGTGTGTGTGTAGAACAGAGGTTAATGATGCTAGAGACTTCTTTTGTTCTCCACCTTTTTTTTTTTTTAGAGGATTAAGGTAGAGTTTATTAGAGAAAAGAAAAGTTGGAACTCATGGACTCCAGATGTGGAGCCATCATGAGAAGCAGAAATAAAACAGAGCTCATGGCACTAGAGCGCCATGAGGGGCTAGGGAGCCCATGAGAACTCACGGTGCCTAGGCATGGAATTCATGAGGAGCAAGGAACAAGAAACAGACTCATGGCCTCATGGCACTAGAGGGCCAATGAGGGGCTAGGTCGCCTTTTTTTTTTTTTTTTTTTTTTTTTTTTGAGACAGGATCTCTCACCAAACCTGGAGCTAATTCCACAACACTAACTGACTAATGAGGATAGGGTTCTTACTGTTTCCACCTCCTCAGTACTGGTGTTATGAAATGCACACAATCGCACCTGGGCTTTTTACATAGGTGCTGGGAAGCTGAACTCTAGTCTTCATACTTGCCATGGCAAGCACTTTATTAACTGTGATATCCCCAGCCCAGAATTTTTTAAAGCTGATTGCTTCATTATGTATCCATTCAGCTATGAACAAATATCTGTCGAACTCCCTTTCCTGAGACTAGTTTGATAAAAACAATGAATGATGATTTGTCTATATGACAAATCAAGAACTGAAGTAGAAAAGTACTAAATTATGTCAGCATATGAGAAATTAACATTTAATATACACCTCTGAGAATGCATGGATACTTTATGTTATCACATTCACATGGTTAGTTGTAATTAAGATTGGTTTCTTAAAATTCTTTTAATATGGATACTGATACATTATTAATTTCTAGCTGAAAATTGACATTCATTTGTTCTTTTCTTCCAGGTTAATATACTGAAGAATGAAACCTTTCCTCATTCTCAACATTAACATTTATGAAACAATAAGATAATTTAGCAAATGTAATATTTGGTAGCATGTCCTTTACAGCACAAATTTTGCAATAAACAAATTAGAAACAAATGAATATTTTTTAATTTTGTAATTTGAATTAATTCTTTATAGTATTTTGGACTTTCAGTGTGTCTTTTAAGCAAGCTGTTAAAAGTTAAATATTTTTGGCAAGCTTATTTTCCCCCTAAAGATCCTCTTTGGCTCCTTAGGCAATGTTAGTTTAAACACAAAGCAAAAGCAAGGGGAAAAAAACCTAATAATTTATTCCCATTTTATGCTTCGTTTTTAATCACCTAACATAAAATATCACATATTGATTTTTACTACAAACATATTACTGGTAAGAAATATGCACAAAGCAATTATGACTTGGCACCATTTGAAATCGATCAGATGTTATTGAATTGTCACAACCACAGCCACTCTCACTGAGGGAAGGCCTCACCTGACAAGGAATGAAGACAGTTAAAGTCAACAGGTGTGGGAGGCAGGGCAGTTTGTGATGAGGCTTGAAAAGGGAGAATTGGGTGTGGTGAGAATGCTTTCAGCTGTGCTCGCACCCAGGTGAAACTTGATGACCACAGCAAGTTTCAACACACCCACGTGAAGATGCTAAGGCAGAGCCAACTTCAGCCCTTTCAGGTGTTCTCAAGTGCACCCCTATTTTGGGGCATCCAGACAAGACTAAACTCAAAATTGTGAAAGGGAGCTTGCTTGATCCTGAGCAGATTTGAATGAATACTTCTAGGCCTGAAAACAAATTCCTTCTTGTTTTGTGGCATAAATATTGGATAAATTTTATTATACTTGAAGACAATCTGTATCCACACAATCTGTTAAGAGAAATCTGTTAGATAATTTCCTGTTTCAAAGGAAATATAGCTTTCAAATACAGTTTATTGAGGTGGTACAGACATGCACAGTCTAAGACTGCCTTTCAGGAGGTTTTATGAGAAGGTAGAACAAACTAACATCTTTCTAAACAAGAAGAATCAAAGTCCTGCTTCAGAAATTGTCATCTTTAGCTGTTAGCATGGAACAAACATTTCCACGAAAATGTCATGAGCTGTCGCCATCATAGTCAGTGTTGCAGTTCACCTGCACTGTTGCTGATAAATCGATGACAAGCCAGGTTAAAGGAAGAAGGGTTTTAATTTTGGCTTATGATTGTACTGTTATAGTTGCTTGTCCAGCTTGGCAGGAGAGGCAATGCCAAGGGCCAAGGGCTGGCTGCGCCATATTCATATAACAGCTGAGAGAGGAACAATCTTTACTTGCCAGACCAGCATGTCTGGCCAAGTACACAGAAGGAAGCCAACTTCCTCCACCATCTCCCTCCATCTTATTCACCTGTTCAGACATTGGGCCTTCCCCATCATCTAGACAATCTCCCACAGATTTTCTATGGGCTTAATTCAACTACTAATTCTCTACAAACGTGCCCAGAGTGGAAACTCTCAATTGTCAAGTTAAAGTTTTTGTCTAATTATGACAGTCAGCTATCACGCCAATATGGTATATTATTGTTATTTTTGGTCATAATACTACTGACATTATACATATTTCTGAAAAGAAATAGGCCAAAATAAGCCAAAATAAAACATATATTTTTAGTATTATACATTGGAAGAACATTCAATAATATTCTACTACTTAGCCAAAACCCAAACTGGATGATACTTCAGAGAGGTAAAGAGAATAATATTACATTAACCCAATAATAATATGATTAAACATGCAATAATAAACATGATAACATATAACATTCAAATAATGTATAATTTTATCATTTGGGATTTTATACAGATTATCAATGAGCAAGTTAGCCCACTGTACTTTTAAGTTTGTAGAATCTTGTTGTTGCTGTTATTTTTGTGGTGGGAGATAAGTATTATTTAATTCTGACTGATTAATTGACATATGTGTTATTTATCCAAATAAGGAAAAAGCTGAAATAGTATTTAAACTCTGGTATTTTATGCCCCATTTAAAATGATAGACAAATTGTAACATAATTTATATATTAAAAGGCCAATGAAGATACTAGAATCTCTTACACCTTGTGGTAATTTTAATGAAGCTGGTAGTTCATGTTACACAGAACTCAAAAAGTCTCCTTTAATATAGAGGATTCCATCATCCATCAAAAAATCCAATTCACTTTTTAGTTTCAACTCCATAGAATTTGGTGTGAATTATTTTATTATCTGTGCATTCTCTCCTGACTTAATTCTAGTGGTCTTAAGTGAATCTTCCACAGTTTTATGGTGATTTTTCTCCTCATTGGCTTTGCAACTGCATCACTAGCTTTAGCTTTGTGGTACTTTCTCCTCCTGATACACTACATTGAAGATTCTTCACTAACTTTTTTAGAACTAAGATCTCAGGTAGCATTTCAGTTTTCATATTAGCCTCAGTTCATGTTCCTATGTCTTTTACATTTTTTTCATTTTTATTTCCTCTTCAAAAGCTTGCTTTTATCTACTTAATAACTTTAACAAAATAGGACCTCCTCAGACTACCAAGTGTTAGCCCCTATTCTGCGATATAACTTTATCATTCTAAAGCCTTTAAATAGCATGTCTAGGGTAAGAGCTTCAATGTTTCTGATTAAGATGATCAGTATTAGCTACTATTTCATGATTTGTGGACCAATGAGTATTAGCAACAAGCTGAAAAGATCAATTATTGCTTTTATTTAGCATAGCAATTCAAGAAATATATATATTTAAATGGCTCACAAAAGTTATTTTTAATTAACTTTTCCCTTGATAATTTCATACATTTATAACATGCTCTGATCACACTTATTTCCCTTCCTTTTTTATTCCCTTCTATTTCCAACTCCTCTTTAATAAGTCCAATAAGTCTTTCATGCCTTCTTGCTTTGTTTTTGCTTTTGCTTTGTAACACTCTAGGTTTAATCAGGGCTGTACACATGGGGAAGGGTGTAAAGTGATGGGTACCAGCTACTCCATTATTGAGGACATTGAACTTCTCTCTCCCAGTCACCCTCAAATTCCCAATAGCTTCAGAGGGTGAGGCTAGGACCCACAAAGCCCTCCCTCATCTGTGGCAGTCGTGTACAGCACCTATGCAGTTAACCAGCAGCTCTTATAAATTCATGAGCGCCATTGCCATGTCATGCCCATAGGACAGCATTTTATGGCCTTTCTCACTATCATTTGGCTCTTACATTCTCCCCATAGCTTGCACATTGCAGGGAGTGATATGGTTACCCCGTTTAAGGTTGAGCACCCAACAGTCACTTGTTCTCAGCACTCCGATCAGCCACGAGTCTCTTCATTAATTTCTGTTTGTTTCAAAGAGAAACCTTTTGATCAAGCCAATTTAAGTGTATAAACAGAAATATTTAGGAGGCATTTTGACAACATGTCCATTTAGTAAAGCAAAAAGTAGTACGTTTACTCCTAATACTTGTGACCTTCTGTAACATGGGACGGTGCCAGACATAAATTCCCTTCCTTGAGTGGGCTTAAGAGTTAATCAGAAATTTGTTTGTTACCCCCATAAAAGTCTTGCCAGTACTGCACCAGTAAGCACCTCTTGCCTGAAATTTTATATTTTAGAATGGAAGGTCCCAAACTGGGAAGACCATTGTTGACATCCCCCTTCTCCCCATCACACACACACACACACACACACACACACACACACACACACACACACACAATCCTGCCAATCCCTAAAACTGCCTGTATATCAACACTGATACTATGAAGGCTAGTCATCATTGGGAAGGAAGCTTCCACATTGGTTTCAGTATGGTTTCTCTGTTTTGCAACCGAGTTGTGTAGAGTCTTAAACAACAGAGTCTTACCATACAGTTCACAGAGTTGCAACTTTCCCCATTCTATAGGATGCCTCAGAGTTCTGGTGTCATGAAAAAAAACCTCATGTTTTAATTCATTCTCTATGATCTAAAACTAGGTCTAAAATCAATAATGGCAATTGGATCCATGTCTAAGTGTCTGTTCTCAACGTGTTATTTTGTTTGCACCTGCTAACCAAAGGCAATGAATGACCTAAATGACTGTAACTTTGGTATGGTTGCAGCTCTTAGGGAGTTATCACACTCCTGGCATTGGGATCTTCATTATCTACTTAATAACTTTAACAAAATAGGGCCTCTTCAGACTAGCAACCCATGGCTTTTGGGATTGACATTATCCACCGATGCAGGTTATACAAGAAATAATTTTTGAATGTAATGCAGGAGATCAGCCAATAGCAAAGGCATGCCAAGAAATGCCTGTGCCATCATAGAGAGAATGTGGACTACAATGACTTTGATAGAATAGATTCAAGGAACTAGAGTAGAAGGGTAGAAAGAATGAAGAAACTCCATATTTAAGTGGTGGTAGGAATGGCTTACTTTGGTGAGAGAGTCTGTCAGAAGCAAAAGGAGAGAGAGAACAAAAAGGAGAGAGATCATTCATGTTTAGTGAAGGATGACCCAAAATAACACAGAAATTATGTTCTGTGCAGTTTCTCACTTACTGCAGTCACTGGACTGTTACCATTTAAAAAACTTAGAATGACCTGATATCATTGAAAATCGAACTGATTTATACTTGAAAATATATGTGACTGCTATCATTAATTTTAGAATGATAGCACAAGAAGAACAATAAGTCCATATATCCATTTTCAAAGTGGGCTGTGCTCAAGAAGCTGAGTAGAAAACTGTGACATTAACCATCCAAACAGAACTGCTTGGAAGTCCTTCATGAACTTTCTCCACCAGTAACACCAGTTTAGCCTGCTTTATATGCAGATCCTGAACCAAGCCCTCCTTGGCAATTCTGCCTCTGGGTGGAACCTGGGATACTATTTTTTTAACAAGCTCTTTATGTGATTACATCATATATCATAATTTCAACATGTAGACATCAGGCTTGGCTTAAATGGAGACAGTAAAGATCTTTTTCGACATCCATCCAAAATACTATGGTTTGAAAAACTCCCTCTCAGATGTACTGGTGAATGATAGTTTGCCTAAAGGAAAAGCAACCCTACTAAATAATATTGCTTGAATGAGAAGATAGCTTCTGTAGTGTTTTCCTTACTAAGGATGGTTTTATTTGCATTATCAAGTAAGAAGCATAAATTTAAAAAATGAAACACAAAGCACATTCCTCTAAGATTAAATCCACTTACATAATGAGATGTTGCTATCCAGAATTCAGAAAGCAATCACTGAATTAAAGACCCTCCCTTCTTGCTCAGTGATGCCACATTGACTATGTTTCTATCTTACAAGTCAAGGCTTAGCTGTTGTTATAAAACAGTAATTTCTTTCATTGAATTTTTTGAGGTGTTTGTGGTATCACTTTCTTCCTTGCTTCATTATCAGAGTAAATAAAGGGCTATTTCCCTGAACATTATTTCTATAACCCCACGAGTTTTACATTTTTACCTTAGTAAAATTATAACATTTAATTATAGATATCATCTGCCATTGTATTATAAATATAACATAAGAACATGAATGCAATTTAAAATATAAACACTATTATAAACAACAATTTTTTAAAATTATTTTTAAACAATTTTAAATGTTTAAAATAATAATCACATTGTTCATAGGTTTATCTATGAAAGTACTGTTACCTTTGGGCTTTTGGTTGGTTACAATTATTTATTTATTGTGTGTGTGTTTGTAGGGTGTGTGGGTGTGGGTGTGCATTTGCATGTGGTAGGGAACATGTATGGAACACAGGGTGCAACTTTTGAAGTGAAATCTCTGCTTCCATCTTTTGGGTTCTGGGAATTAAGCTCAGGTAATCAAACTTTGTAGGAAGTGCCTTCATCAACTGAGTCATCTTGCTGACCAAGAAGTTATTTTTCTTGTGCATTGTAAGGAATAAAAAAAAACTTATTGTTTGTTGCACAAATATTATTTTATATTTTTGTAGCTTTGTTTATGTAAATACTGCAATAATAATTACAAAACATGTCCTATTTAAAATTGTAGTAATATGCAATTTGTCCTGATTAGCTAAGTTATCTGAAATGTTACAAAATAAATCATCATGTTTGTTTCATTAAAAAATGAAGCTTTGAGAATCTTAGATTTTCATTAGGGGCATTCGATTAAGTCAGATTCTCAGTTTTGAGCTGGCCTACAGCAAGAAGGAATCCTCATGCACACTGCCGAGTTGCACTCTGCATAAGTAGGGTGTTTGCCCAAATTATGAGTAAGCTTGACAAAGGGACCTATTCTCCAGCTGGATTGTGAAGTAGCCTGTATGACACCCTAATAAAACAGTGGAGTTACAGTAAAGGAAACAATATCCTTTTTTATTGCCTTTCCTTCACAGTTCAACTCACAGGCCAATCCGGCTAATTTGGGAACAGTGACAAAATTAGTAATGGCTTGTAAACGCATAATTGAGGATTTTATGCTTTCACATTTTGTATTTTAATGCTATGAATAGTAGGCAAAATTAGCAGAGAAAATGAAATGCTAGTTTACAAAAAAAATAACTTGGGTCAGTTCAGCAGTGGGTTTTGCCTTTCATTTTCTTACTTCCTTTCTTAATGCTTATATGTGTTTCTCTTTTGGTAAAGATTTATATTTCAGATGTACAAGTGATCCTTTCCTAAAACAATTTAATTTTTTTGCCCTGGATACATTTAATTATTATTAATAAAACAAAACTCTATAACTTGTTTGCTCAGTATGTGCACAACATTAAAACCCTGGAGAAGGACAACAGCGTTTATGAGTGACAAGAGCGAATCCTATAGTTTTCATCTTCATCCCTAAAGACAGGATAGAGGAGAAAGATAGAAAGAAACAAAGATCTTTAATTTCTTTGAGAGTTTTATGCATGTATATGCATATATATATGATGAATTTTTGTCATTTTCACTTCGCATTACCCTTCGTCATTCCCCTTCCTGTCCCACTGAATGTCTTCTTCCTCCCACATACCTTGTCCAACTTCCATAACTTCCTGTGGTTGTGAGCTACTGATTTTAATTAGGGCTGACTATGTGAACATGCGTGGGAGCATTTAGCATGGCTATACCAATGAAGAAAATGACAAATGCCCCATAATCTTTACAAGTAATTGTCCCTCAGAAAGGAATGGGACATCATGGGACCCTCGTTGATCCATGATGAAATCCTGATGGTCCAATCTTGCTCAGGTCTTTTGCAGGTAACCACAGCTGTGATTCATGATTGCTGTGGCTATAACACATTCAAAAGATGCGTTTTTACTCCAATCTTCCCATCCAGTGGGTCTTATATTCCTTCAGGCTCCTCTTCCATGATGTTCCCTGAGCCTTAGCGGGCTAATACAGATGTTCCCTTGGGAGCCAAACAGTTCACCATCACCCATGTTCTAGTAGTAATTTTAATCCTAAGTGTTGCAGATATTCTGCAGGTTGATGATAAATTCATAACCAACTGGCTTTTAGGGGAACAAGGAGTTTTATTTTCTTTTATGGTTATACAATTACAATTCCTTTTCCAGATTTTCAGGAGAGTCCAGACCAACACCAGGGGCAACCCTATCCACACCATATCCACATAACAGCTGAGAGAAGGATAATTCTCATTTTCCAGACCAGCATGTCTGGCCAAATATTCAGGATATTGACCACTTTCTATTTTATTCACCTGCTGGGGGGAGGGGAGATGTTAGTCCTGCCCCGTATGAACTGAGCCTACACCATCAGCTGTGCTTAACTCAACTATTAATTCTCTGTAAATGCACTCAAAGTTCAAGCCCTCAAACATCAAGTTGACACCTGGATCTAAATATGACACTAAGCATTGACTTTGAACCAGTCACAAGAACATGCCACATTTATACATAAGGATATTCACTTCAATTTTTTTGTAATAGAGAGAAAAAAGTATCTGAAAGTTGGCCAATCAAGCAATGTTTAAATAAGCTATAACTGTGATCATCTAGTTTGTTTGGTAATGGTATTAGTTGTATTTCTTCCCTTCGGCTATTACTATAAATTTCCTCACACGCTGTGGTTGAAAACAGTACATATCTTTCATTTTATAGTTCTAGAGTCAGAAGTATAACATAGGTATCATTGGACAAAATGAAATTGATGATAGGGCTGGGATTCCTGTGTGGAGGATCTTGCCATTTTCAGGCTATCTACATTCCTTGGCTAATGTCCCCTTCCCTGCATTGCCCCAACCTATCACTGTCACCCCCAGTCCTGCTGCATCTAATTCCCTGTCTCCCTCCTCTAATGGCTTCATGATTAAATTACATCCACCCAAATAATCAAGATAATCACCCTGTCTTAAGAGGCTTAAGTTAATCACATTTGCAGTCTTCCAGGGACGATGTTCCAGCCTACCATATTTGGCAAAGAAATGAAAACATGGGAATGTTTAAAGTGCTTAGAAGATTTCTGGACACCAGATACTCAATTGTGATTTGGACTGAGAATAAATGGAGAAGGGGATTTCTCTCTGCTTTCACAGCCTGACCTGAGCCCCCTTCTCTCTCATGGCAGGATTCCCCCATGAGTCCACACAGGCCTTCTGTACTACCCTGCCCCCATCTATTCTTTGACACCACAACCAGAGTGATCCATGTTAGCACAGTCATCAGACTGTTTCTCTTTTGCTCCAAACCCCATCATGGCCCCAATCCTTTCAAAGTAAAACTCTAATACTGGCCCTAAACCATTTTCCATCAATGTCTCCTTTCAAACTAACATATTCTTCCTCACATAGATCTACCCTGCCCCAGCTCCTCTGACCTCTTGATGTTTGTCTCTCCAAACACTACTCTAGTTGTTCTCTCAAGACCTTAGCACTTGTAATTCCTTCTGCTTGAAATATCTTTTCTGAGATATTCATTGAGCTCATGCCCTGACTCTACCCTTTCTTCAAATCTTTGCTCATCTATCAACTCTCTGAGACCAACTTTGGCCATTCCTTTTAAAATCTGTTTAAAATGTTAGATATCCCCAACACTTCTTTGTCCACAGTTGTTCTTTTCAGCATTATTATTTTTCTTCTTTTATCTAGTCACTTGGTTTTTTTTGCCCCCATTAATCTCTACTTTTAAGCACTCCAAGGGCTTCTACAGCCCCCCACACCAAGGCCTCCCATAAACTAATGCCTAAAAAGGCCTTATGAACAAAAGGATAATCACAGAAATGGCTTTCTTCCTTTCTTGGGATCCAGTTTTTATATTAGTTACTAATTTTGTTGTTGCAATGAAATGCCTCACCAAAAACAAAAAAAAAAAAAGGAGGAAAGGTTTACTTTTGATCACAGTTCAAAGGAAGTCAGTGTCTTTCACCTAGGCAGGCAAGGCAGCAAATTCAGCTTGGCTGATGATAATGAGTGGAAAGATGGATGCCGGTGTTGGACTCATTTCCCCTCTGTTTTGCCTTTTATCCAAGCTGGGACCCTAGCCCATGGGTTGACTAGATCTTCCATCCTCAGTTAATCCTCTCTGGAAATATCTTCATAGGTATGAACAAAGACATATCTAACTAAATCTTATTACTTAATAAAAGTTAACCATCACAGTCATTTTATATATCTCTGATAGTAAAAATCATCCACATTTCCCCCACATTATTTGGATGACTTCCAAGCTGATTTGGAAAGGCATCTGTATTTGAAAAACGTTTTAAAAGTCTGGCTCATGGTATTGTCTATAATTTTAAAGCTTTCTGATATAATTTCTGATTATACTGCCAAACCAATAATGTGGGTGCTAATAAAGTCCAATTATGTACCCATTAGTTGAATTATTTTTACTTAGCACTCCTTTATAATTTCATAGAGAAATTATGTCTTGCTTGAAGCCAGACATAATATCCCATATTACTGATATTTCTAAATAATTGATAAATCCTAGTGATTTTTTGTCATTGTTTCTTGCATGACTAGTTTCAGCTAAAAGACCAGAAGTCCAGGTCTGTTTCTGGCAACATATCATGTAGTATGTCAAGGAAACCTCTTAGAATCTCGTTTCATGTATAAAATGCAATCTATGTCCTACTTCAAGAAAGCAGCTAAAATGAAATAATAGACATCTTTTAGATACTTTTAGAAAGTTGTAGTACATTGTACTGCAACTGGGAAAATAAGAGATATGGCATTCCTTCCTATTTGAACTATTAAGTATTTGAAAAGCATCCTAAACTTGTTACCACAGATGCTTTTATCCTTGGACTGTTACAATTATTGGCCAATTGCCTCTGGTGTTTCTCCGTCTGCTTCAAGAATACTTTCCTTAAAGATGCAGCTTTCTTCCCTTCTATCAGTCTTCATCAGTGTTCTCACCCAACTGTCCATCCAAGCTGTTCCCCTGCAGCGTGCTGCTTGCTTCCTGTACCCTTCTCCCACTGGCTTGTAAACCAGAAGCTTGCTCTTTTCCTGCCTCCGGTCAATTTGCTCAGTGTGTTCACTTTATTTTACCGGTAATATATAGCCAAAACTGCTGAAGTACATTCAGCTTTTCAAATCTTTCCATTACTGAAGATCTAACTCATGGGCTTTGTGAGAGATGCTCTAGTGAGGAATGTGAGCTTTTCTCTGGCTGTTCATTGCTTTTCTTTATGAGTGCACAGTGGGTCCCCTTTATCTGAGGCTTCGATTTCTGTGGTTTCAGATGGGCTTGCAAGTCAGTTGATGTTGGAAAGTGTAGAACAGCGCAACAAGCCATTTGACAGAAGAATAGAGAGAGAGAAAGAATACATTCACACTCATATCACCTCTATTAGAGATTCTTTAATTGCCCATTCATAATTTCATATTTTTAATTTTTATCGTTTCTAATTTAAAAATTAATCTTAATTTATAAATGTATATGACAAAAACTCTTGTGTGTGTGTGTGTGTGTGTGTGTGTGTGTGTGTGTGTGTATGTATGTGTGTATCAGCACTATCTGTGATTTCAAGTATCTGGGGCTCTGATAATATGTCTCCCACAGATAAAATGAGGCTACTACAAGTTTTTTCTCCAGATTCACATTTTGTCTTTTTAATCATGTTGGTGCCAAAGCTCAGGACATTCTGAATTTACCTTCATGCCTTATCTTATAGGAAAGGAAACTGGTGCAAATGAAAAGAATTGTGAGGGAAGATTAAAAGAATCCAGAAAAACATTTTGAGATATTAAAGAAAAAGGAGTCACTGTGAGGGTCAGAGAAGGAAAGAAACAACTTTGGGAGAATAAAATGAAATACGCTTTTTAAAAAAACAAAATAAATATGACACAGAGTAAAAGATTCACATTCCCTGAATAGCTACTGCCTTCAGTTTGTTTCAATGGTGACTCTGTGTGCCCCTGAGTACTTTCAGGCCCTTATGATGGAGAGAAGAAAACATTAAGCATTTTACACAGCTTGTGTTTCATGCAAAAATTCTGTGAATCATGTTCTTTCTGGAGCATTGCTCTTCTGTTTCCTACCGTAAAGGTAACAGGGATCATCACGACCCAAGACCATGTTGTTCTCTCTGTATTGCAGGAGATTACTCTAAAATCTTGCTCAAACTCTTATTTTTATGGAAAAGATTCTCTTCCCAAGCAATTTGTGAATTGTCTTTTATATGGAGTTTTGGTCACTGCTTTCTAAAGTTACAATGAAGAACAGTTAGGAGTACATTAACCCTTTATTAGAATAGAAGAAAATAAGGAAAAAGAGAGGATTTGCTTTTAAACTTTAACCTTTAGGAAAGGAATATTCTTTCCTTTACAGATGTTTTCATGATTTAAACTTAGCAATTTAGCCCAGCACAACATAAAAAATAATATTACTAACATCACTACCAGTTAAGATACATACTGTTGCTTGTCCAGCACACATCACACACTGTGTATGGTAGACACCATACATAATGAAGGCGAATCCTTCTTTTGCATAGGCCAGATACTTTTCTAAACCTCACAACAATCTTGGGTAAGAAAAATTTAGCATAAATTTTACAAATAAGCCAACTGACTTCTTCGGCAAGTGAGTAAATTGCTTAAAGCTACAAGGTTGATCAAGAAGAGTCAGGTTTAACCCCCCATGAACACACATGCATATTTTTCAGTATGGTATTCTGTGAGGTGAAACATTTCTTAATTTCCAAAGGTTGTCAAGTATTCTAAAACTCTATGGTGCTTTCAGAAAAGGGAGGGGGGTGAAGAGCATGTGGGTATATCTCTACACTTCAAATTTTAAAGATGTCAACCAGTCTCTCCTATCCAGTACCTGTGGATACCTCTAGGTGTCACTAGTGGGCCTAATGCATACACAGAAACCCAAGAGTGGAGCTAGAAAGAAAATGGGAGGAATGAAGGAAAGAATACTTTGACAGGTGATGGTGTTTGTTGGATGGGCTGAAAAAAGTTTTTTTGTTTCATGTTATCAGCAAGGTGCATATAGACCTGTCTAAATCTAATGAGCATCTGATTAAGATGTGATTTTTAGTTTAAAAGCATTGCTAGCACTCTCTCAGATGAATTAAGTTTATGGTAGCTATGGTTCTTATCAGGAGAGTTGGTATGTTTTGCTTTTCAATCCTCATACCTTTCACAAAGCAATAAGGACAAAGTACAGTAAGATTAAGATAATTTTAAAACACTGGTGCTATCAATCTTGATAACAAAGAAACGAGCTTCAACTTGTATGTTTTCATTTCTGTAATAGTTTCAAATATTTCCTGTAATAAAAAATTCTAAAGTCAGAGTTCTTGAGATTGTTTAAGCATGTTAATGCATAATTTGTTAAAAATTATACTTATGGGAGATAAATAAGCAAATAAGTGACTGCCTATTTTTGTCTCCTTGATTCAATCTCTCTAAGGCCATCTGAAATTCCTTTAAAGATTTACTTGTCAAGGATAGAACAACTTCTTCAGACCTAAAGGGCTGAGAGTTTCACTTCATTTGTCCACTTATTCTTTCACTTCTGTATACACATGTGTTTATACAAACGCACACAAATACACACATAGCATGCACACATGTTTGTTATATGTGTATTCTGTATGGATGCTCAACATATATATAAATTAAATCTGTCTTCTATGTTTCTTGGGAAATATAAGAATGATTTCATCCAGGTATCATGACAGATATGTATAATCTCAGCACTTTGGAGGATAAGGTGAATCCCAAGTTTAAAACTTGTGCGATCTACATAATAAGATCCTATCTCCAAAAAAGAATCAATCAAAAAAGGATAATTCAGAGTCTTACTCAAGTAACTTAAAACTCTGTCAAGGGAGGCAAAGACTTGTCAGTGCTGAATTACTCTAGAACGGTGGGTGCAAAGGCCATGAAGACTTTCAACAAATATTTGTTGAATGGATGACTACATATAGCCTACAACAGGAAAATGTGAAAATCAAGAAAACAGGAGAGAAAATGAAAGGAAATATCAAAGAGCAAAAGGAAGAAACCGTGTTCTTTAGTTAAGTGACAGCCTTGAGAATTATATCTGATTCTCCACAGTAGCAGTTCATCTGCATGTTTGCTGATAATATAGCCATTAAAAGGTTTAAGGGAATCAGAGACTTATTTTCTTACAATAGTCCAGTTACAGTTGTTAGTCCAGCTTGGCAGGAGAGCTCACACCAACACCTAAGAAACAAGGGAATTGACTGCAACATGTCCGCATAATAGCCTAGAGAGGGACAATCTTTACTTGACAGACCAGCATGTCTAGCCAAGTATGCACAAGGATGTCTTCTTTCATTTTATTCATCTGTCTGGGAATTAGTCTCACTGTGAGCTGGGCCTTCTCCATCCACTATAAAATCTCCTGCAGGTTTGCTCTGGGCTTAACTCAACTACCAATTCTCTACAAATGTGCCCAGAGTTCAAACCCTCAACAAGTTTTAACATTTGTATCTAACTGTAACATTCCACCCCTTGTCAACTTGACAGCAACAGCATACTACTTCTAAACTGTAATCTTTACCTTGTCTCCAAAGGTGTTAAATTTATCTTATAAATACATTTAATTCTAAAAGTCTGAAACCTCTTAACTGTAAGATCCTGTAAAATCAAGTTAAATACTTCAACACAGATAAACATTAAGACACAATAAAAAAACAGCAAGTTAAGACTAAAAGGTCCGGCCAGTCAAATATGCATCCAATAATTCAAAGTCCCTCTTCTGTTGTTCATCTCATAGTCATGATGGGTCGAAGATTCTAGCCAATCACAGTTCCTCTTCACAGCTCAAAGGTACACAGTGTTTCTTTGGACCAGGTTGAATCACAGCCATCATCAGCCAGTACACATCCCATGTCAGCCTCTTTGGGCTGGCTCTCAAAAGAATCTGTTTTTGGGTAGAATCTCACCACGATGGTATTCATTTGTTCCATCATCCCAGTATAAAGCACTAGGTTTTTCTTCAACAATACCAATATTGTCAATAGCAACAGCCTCTCTGCTGTCTGTCCTTTCCTCATCTGAAGTTTCAAGGCTGCCAACATAGCTCTTCTATACCAAGCAAACCAGTCCATCCTCTTCAAATTCAACTTCACCCAAGTTCTTGTTGTCCTTATCACAAACCAGACCCCAAACAATCCACAACTTTCTCAGCACCCTTATTCTTCAAATGGGCCATAAAACTTTGCATTTGTAATCTACAGTCCCCAAGTCTTCAAACATTTTAAATTTTGCCCAACAAAGCCATTCGAAAGCCATAAAAGTCACATAACCAGATTTATCAGCAACACTCCACTTCTCTGGTACCAATTCTATTGTAGTTAGCCTGCATTGTTGCTTTTAAAACCACCATCACAGATCTTAAGAGAACAAAGTGTTTATTCCTCTTAGGATAGGCTAGTTACAGTTCCTAGTCCAGCTTGGCAAAAGAGCTCGCACCAACATCTGAGAACAGAGAGAACTGGCTATACCACATCCACGTAACAACTGAGAGAGGGGTGATTCTTATTTGCCAGGCCAGCATGTCTGGCCAAGTATGCACAAGGATGCCTCCTTTCTCACAGTTCCTTTCATTTTATTCACCTTCCTGGGGACTAGTCGCACCCACCATATGCGGGGCCTTCTCGTTCACTATACAATCTCCTGCAGATTTGTTCTGGGCTTAACTCAACTATGAATTCTCTACAAATGTACCCAGATTTCAAACCTTCAACCATCAAGTTGACACCTGTATCTAACTATAATTAGTACCTAAAATGGAGCTATGCAGATCAAAATTTATAAATGATAGATAGGTGAGTTTTAATGACACAATGTGTGTACAATAAATAATACCTTTTTGTTAAGTTTAGAATCCTGAGAATACCTCATATTAATAACCTACAGATATAAGCATCTCCTGAGAAGTAAGCAGGAACATTACATAGAGAAGAATCTTCAAAGTGAATTTAAGTAAGACCATAACAATCTTTTATAGGATATTAGGTTTGGTTCCTAGGAATAAACTGTTTACTGGACACTGTTCAAAATCACAGGCATTTACTCTTTAAGATAAACTTAAAGCGTCTAAATGCTTCTCTTAAAAATTCAGTTGCTCTTTATTTCCAGTGTTCTTTGGAGGCATTATAATTTTTCCACTTTGATTTCCTCATGGTTTTGTTCCCTAAGGCTATAATTCTGCAACAAAGGCAGATTAGTCAGCACATTGGAAATGAGCTGCTCACTTTCCCTGAAGTGAGTTGAATAGCATCCCTAAGATAGTGTTGGAACGTTTCCCAATACCTCAACCTTGAAGACAATAAGCAGAGAGTGGGGAGGTATTCTTCGTTGATTATCTGCTCTCTTTCTGTATGTGTGTGTGTGTGTATGTGTGTGTATTCTCTCTCTCCTCTCTCCCTTCCTCCTTTTCTTCATTCCTTCACTCTTTTCTTCCTTCCTTCCTTTCTTCTTCGGTTCCTTTAATACTTTTAATTTGGATTAAATAATGATAAAGCATGGAAGAGCATGGAAGAAATTATTTTATTGTATGAATAAGCAACAATTTTTATTTGTCAATAAAATAAAATAGCAAAGTATGGTCCTAGCTACTTGGGGATTACATAGTAATACTTAACACCTAATTTATTAACCTAAGTCTTGGTTCAAAGATATGTGATTGCACTGTATTCCTCCCATCTCTTTATCCTAAGATCGAAGGTGTATCTGATTTGTTTAATTGACATTCATTCTTAATCTCACATTTTACATATTGTAGGTATTGCCGCAAATGTTTAGTCGTTTTAACTCATTAGCTACTTTAAGGCTTCATAATTACACAATACACATTATTTAATATCGTCACTAAAACAAACCTTTTTAATATTCAGAAACAACCCATGTATGTAAAATACTTAGAATGCTTAGATTAGATTGCAAGGCATAAAGAAGTAGAAATTGTTTGTATCTCATGGGGTTCTCTTGTTCTTGCTCATTTGACAGTACTAAGCCCTAACTGTGTTTAGTGAGACCACGTCTCTGATATTGGTAGAGACATCGAAAGCTGCAGATATGCTCTGGCACAATGATCCTGAACCAGGAAAGAATTTGATGTGTATTGAGCAGAAGGAAAACAAGGTGGGGGTGTGTACGTGTTGATGCTTATTCAGTCATTTTGTATTGAAGAATTAACTTCTCTCTCTCTCTCTCTCTCCCTCCCTCTCCCCTACCTCCCTCTCCTTCCCTCTTTCCTTCCTCTATTCTTCCCTTTTCCCTCTCTCTCTCTCTTTCTCTCCTTCCTTCGTTCCTTCCTTCCTTCAGTTCCTTCCTTCCTTCGTTCCTTCCTTTGTTCCTTCATTCCTTCATTCCTTCCTTTCTCCCTTCCTCCCTTCCTCCCTTCCTCCCTTCCTTCACTAAGAATGTAACAAAGGAGAAGGCAAAGAGATGACAGGTTCAAGATAAATCTTGCAGAAAGAACACAGGGACCTGTACCAGGTCACCAAATGGAACACAGATTGCGCACAGAGAAGGAGCAGAGGAAGGGGGAAGGGGAAGGGCTAAAGAAGTCACACGGCAGGGATCACTATTGATCACATGGTATCTACCTTCCCTCTCTTTCTGGTAAAAGAATTAAGATTTTATTAAAGATGATATCCAGCTAAATTTCCCTTTGTCTTCTCTTCCTTGAAGTGCTGCAAGTTACCACTGACAGCCCACAAATATTACATAAGATTTCTTAAAGGATTTTAGTATTAGTAATATGCTTTTGTCTTAAAACTGAGTTTATTTTTTATTCTCAAATATATGCTTACAGAAATATATATGCATGTATTGTTAGAGGTCTCTCCAAAGGTGATTAAAACAGCATTACTCACATAATCCAAATTAGAAAAAACAGACATATCTATGAACAATGGAATAGAATAATATTTTTTTCTTTTTTGTTGTTTTTTTATTTATTTCTTCCACTCATATAAAGTTGATAAGTACCCCATTCCCCTCCCTCACTCCACCCCTCCTTGGATCCCCTTTGTCCCTCCCCCCTTTTCCCTTTTCCCCCCACACTCCCTTTCTCCCAGTGCTCCCTCCCATTCCTGGAGCATCCTGTTGTATGCATGTCAAACTTCCCTCTGGGTCCTCCTCTCTGATAATGAGGACTCAGTGGCATTACCTAGAGCTCTTTTTTGTGTTCCCCTTCAGTATAGGAACACTATTGTGGCTGTTAATCCCTTGCCTCTAAGGATCCTAGTGCCTGTGATCCATGCTAGACTTTGGGGGTTCAATGATATGTTGGTAATTGCGCAGGTAATGCAAGGTCCTACTATGATTACTTCTGCCCTAACTTGTATGGAGTATCTTGCATATCATTGCTTCTCCCCGTTTTTAGGCTCTTACAATCTCACCACCCCCTTTTCTGTACATCAACCACCTGGAACCAGGCTAGCCTAATCTCTCCCCATCCTAAAGAATAATAATTTTTGATACATCATTTAGTCAATACTTTACAACAATGAAAAGTGTAATCCTGAATGAATGTTGGACAAAACAGTAAGATATGGAAAAATATTCATAAAATTTCATTTCTAAAAAATTATAATGACTATAATGTGTAACAAATTAAATAATATTAGAGTTTAGGAAGATGGAAGAGATACCACTGGACATGTCACTGCTAATTGTCTTCACTCCACCAAATATCCAGATACATATCATTAACAGTAGCCCAGATGAAAGTTTGTAGTGGGAAAAAGTAGGGGACTGGGATTGGGTACTAAGGTGTGCAAATGACAGAAACACACGTGCAAAACCCTAAAAGAATGTAAGTAACTTTTGTAAAGATGAAAGGTGGTAGAGATAATGAATGCAAATAGGCATGGGAGACCTGTCTGAGATACTAGCAAGGTTTAGATAGGAATGTTGGTTGTCCCATTTATTTTTACATTCAGAGCACTTGTCAAATGTAATAGATTTTCACTGAAGATTTTATGAAAAAACTCAGTTGAATCTAAGTCCTCTGGAAGAGAGTTTGTCAAGGGAACATGGCTGCTGTAATATTTTTTACATTTTTTGTTTTTGTTAACCAATGAATTTTTATGTAGTTATTGAGAATTTTGCATATATCAACAAAATGAATTTATGTCCTAGCCCATCCCATCCCCTCCCACCCCCTTCTTTCCCACCCTCCCTTTCCTTCATCATTCCAGCAATGTCCCTCCCATCCTCCTGACCCTCTGCATGTGTAGAGTACAGGACTCCCTTTGGGGCATCCTACGGATCTCTGTGGTAATATAAGTGGCCCTTCCGTGGGCAAGCTCACAAGGGGGAGGCTCTCCTTCTTTTGTCCAGCACCTGCCCTTGAGAATCTTTCTGAGTGAAGTTGTTTCTCCTGAGATCCACACTGGTTCATGGGAGAATGGTGATATGTCACCATTGTGTAGATCTGGTGGTGAAAGATTTTGCAATGAGCTCCCGGGTGCAACAGCCCTGTTGTGACTGGAGTGTCTTGGTCGGCAGTGCACCTCTTCACCTTACAATCTTACCACTTCCTCTTCGGCAAGGTTCCCTGAACATTAGGATGGGGAGAGACATTGATAGCCTAAATAGGGCTAGGCATTCCAAGATTGCCGTACTCTGCACTCTGGCCAGTTGTGGTTTTCTGTCTCATTAATCTTCCATTGCAATTCAGTACTTCTTGGTTGAGTGCTGAGACCTTTCCTTATTTAAGGGTGTGTCAAGAACTGTGCTTACTATCAGATATTTATGGGTGACATTAATGCATCTGTTCCTAAGTAGAGTCTGTTTTCTCCTCTTTCCCTGTTATTTGGACAGGTTTACAGTACCAGGCTTGTGCTTTGAGCATAGAGTGGGGGGATTTAGAACCCATTCAGAGAATGATGGTTCCCTGTGGGCCTACATACCACTGGGCTCTTGTAGTTTGCAGTTAATCACGGGGTGGGCTGCTGATCACTCCCCTGTCCCAGTCACTTGTCTTCTTTTTTCCCTCCTTTTTACTTTGCTCCCCTACCCTTTAAGTCCTTTCCTCTTTCTTCCCACTTCTTTAAGATTTCTCTTCATTGATTGCCTTATTCATCTACTTCCTTATGTTTTTTTTTCAGCTCTTTTGGAATCTTCTTCCCTCCCTCCAACTTGTTTCTTTGTAGTTTGTGGGTGCTATAGAAACTTCCCTTTGAGTGTATCATTCTGAAAATTATAAATGAGAACATACACCATCCGTCTTTCTGAGTCTCGGATACTTGATGCAATATAATTTCTTTCACCTCCATCCATTTACCAACAGATATCATTAGTTCATCCTTCCTAACAGCTGAATACTATTCCATCCTGTTACCTGTTAGATATCTACAATGATTCCATTTCTTTGCTATTTGTGAACAGGGCGGCAATGAACATGGATGCAGGATTCTTTGGGAATATACCCAGGAGTGGATAGCTGGATCATATAGTAGTTCAAGTTTTTACTTTATTTTTTAGCAACTTCCACTTTGATCTCCAAAAGGGCTATGTAAGTTTGCACTCCCACCAGCAATGAATGAGGGACTCCTTCTCCCTGGATCCTTGCCAGTATTTGTTATTGTTGGTATTTTGTATTTCATCTGTTCTGACTGAAGTGAGGTGATATCTTAGGGCAATTTTAATTTGCAATTCCCTAATTGCTAGGGAGGTAGAACATTTTTAAGAGATTTGCTAGAAATCTGAATTTCATCCTGTGAAAAATTTCCTTGTTTTAAGGTCCATTTGTTAATTGGGTTGTTTCCTTCTTTGATATTTATTTTTTTAGAGTTCTTTGCACAATATGGACATTAGATCTCTGTCAGACATGGGCTTAGCAAAGACTTTCTCCCATTCCATGGATTGTCTTTTTACTTGACTGACAATATTTTTTTATGGAAAGAAACGTTTTTATTTCATGAGTTCCTACTTGTTAGGTGTTGGTCTTATTTCCTGTGTGTTTGAAGTCCTATTCAAGAAATGATGCTCTAGGGCAATCAGCCCCAATGTACTACCTATACTTTTTTCTAGTTCTATTATCTCTGGTCTAATATTGAAGTCTTTGATCAATTTAAAGTTAATTTTCATGTAGGGTGGCAGGTAGGTGTCTACGTTTATTCTTCTATATATAGACATTCAATTTTCCCAGCACCATTTGTTAAAGATGCTGTCCCTTTTCCAGTGTTTTTTTTGGGGGGGAGGGAGGACGCCTATGTAAAAAATCAGTTGACTGGACATGTGTGAGCTTATATCTAGGTCTTCAATTTTAATCCTTTGCTCTGTGTCTCTTCCCTGGAGCTAGCAATATGCTGTTTATTATTATTATTATTATTATTATTATTATTATTATTATTATTATTACAGCTTTGTAGCATAATTTAAGGTCGGTGTGGCAATACCTAGAGCAGTGTTTTTATTACTCAGGATTGTTTTTGCTATCCTGGGCTTTGTGCTTCCATATGAGTTTTGAGATTGGTTTGTCTATTTCTGTGAAGAATTGCATTGGAATTTTGGTTGATATGACATTGAATGTGTACATTGCTTTTGGTAGGATGGTCACTTTTACAATGTTAATTCTATGGATCCAGGAACATGGGAGGGCTTTACACCTTCTGGAACCATCTGTAATTTCTTTTTTCAGTGTTTTAGGTTTTCATTATACAGGTCTTTCACATTGAAGGATGGAGTAAAAGGGCGGTGTACGGGGTGAGGACAGGAGTGGTGGGAGGGGAGGGGAGGGAGGGAGGGAGGGAGGGAGGGAGGGGGGAGGAGGGGTGGAGGGAGTGGATGGGCTGGGGGGCTGGGAGTGTAGGAGGGATGGGGGAGGGGGGGAGTCTGGAGGGTGGGGGGGGAGTCGATGGGACGGGGTGAAGAGCATATGCGGGGGTTGACTCGATGGCGCCGGTAGGGTGGGTGCTAGGAGGGGCAAGATTACGACGGTGGGTACTTTTCATGATAAATCTATACTTCATCCCCTCATGCCAGCTCTGTCTCTCTCTCCTCTCTCCTTCTCTCTCTTTCTCCCTTCCTCTTCCCTCCTCCTCTTTCTCCTCTCTTCCTCCTCCTTCCTTCCTTCTCTCTTCTCTCTTCCTCCCTCCCTCTCTTTCTCCTTTCTCTTTGTCTCTCTCTCTCTCTCTTTCTCTCTTTCTTTCTTGGAGCTATGGTAAATGAATTGTTTTTCTCAAGACTTTTTCTCTTTGGTCATCCTTGGTATATAGGAAAGTCACTAATTTTAATTTTGCATCCTGCCACTTTACTGAACTAATTTATCAGTACCAAACATTTTGTGGTGGAACATTGGCATCTCTCAGGTATAGACTCATGCTATCCATAAAGGGGGATGATTCAATTTCTTCTTTCCTTTCCTATTTGTATCCCTTTTATCTCCATCTCTTGTCTTAGAGCTCTAGTTAAAACTTCAAATACAGTATTAAACAGAAGCTGTTGTAGTATTTTAGACCTCCATGATGGTGTATAGATCTATCAGAACCAAAGTTATTGATTGTATGTCACACATCTTCTTTAAAACAAGGAAACATTTTTTCTTCATTAGAGTGAGTAAATTCCTAATTTCATACTATTCAAATTATTTCTTTCCTGGTGGTAATTGGGTGGTGAGAGCAAATTCATATCTACTTGGTTTCCTGTGGTACCAAAGCAATATGGAAAATGATTTGCTTTGATTTTGGGGAAGGCAATATTAAATTTAACTCTGAAAGTTTTATTAGGTGCCCTGAGAAAGAAATAGGAGAGCTTTAAAATGTCATTGAAATAACAAAGCCTCTAACTACATGGTAATAGATTTGAAGCAAATAATTAGAATGTGTTGCTTCTGTGGTGACATGACAAATGAGACGTAACATATTTCTTTTTAAAATGCTCTCAGAAAAACAAACAAACAGTAAAGATAAACACTTCTCCAAGAGTCACTAAGCCATAAAACTTCAGAATATTTCAAATATATTCCATGTTAAAGCCAGAAGAAAATAAATGGAGCAACAACAACAAACGTTTTCTAATAATCTTTTGTCAGTTTCACAAAGGAGGGGGCATTATTTTTAAAGGAAAAGAAATAAAATAGCACGATTTTCCTTTCGTGTTTTCTTTTCCTATATTTAGATTTCAGGTTTTCTTTCTGTTGGAAAGGAGTAGACTGATATTTATAGGAGAAGAATTTATAGGATAAAAACTTTGAATAATGCTTAGAAGTAGATTCTAATACTAGTGCTCTATAAATACATTTTCTCTGAAAGACTCTTAATTAATAGTGATAATTAACATAATCAAGAACTCCATCTCTACTGTTCCCCTGATGTAGATGATGGCAATTCCTATGAGGACAATCTTATTCAGAGGAAAAGTGCTTTAGTGGTTGGCACTTCAGTGTGATCTAGTAAACCTACTAAGAAATAACCAAGAGCATGCACCATTCACTGCTGTGGTTATTACATTGGAACACACCCTGTGAGATGCACCAAGTCCTCACATTTTAGAATATAATGTGTATACCCAGACTGTGATTGCTGTCACCTCTATCACTTACACACTAACATTTAAGATCAGGTGTTCAACTTTTGAGGTTTCAAAGTCATCAGTGGTGAAATGGAAATAGAAACGTATCTACCTCATAAAACTCCAGAGATTAAGATATTAATTCTAGTGATAAGTGCTTAATATCTAGCACCAGTAAGTTCTAACATATGTTAATTACCACTGTGGTATGTTTATTCTTACTTTGATATAATAGGAACATAAAGAAACTCAAAGGCTTATAAACTTGGGTCTGAGAAAGAAGACAACAGATTATACGTAAGTCATGACTTATTTTGTAAAAATCTATGGAACTTAAGCTTCCATCACTGTTGCAATGGGTCTTCATGACATCCTGCTAACGTTGGGTCAAATAGTCATTTGTGGGCACATAAGAACAGATGGGGAGATTCCTTCCAGGAAGGGGGTGAATACACTGTGGTGCTTCGAGAACAGGCAACGTGATGTTCTAGAGATGGGTACATAACAGCAGAAGAGCCAGTAAAATTAGTAGAGAAAATTCCACTGAAGTGCTCAGAGTCTGACCCTCACTAAGAGTGTTAAGGAGTTTTAACAACATTTTGTCAACATCCAGTGATTTCCCAGTCCTTGCATTACAGCAGGTGCCTCAGGCCCCCCCACTGGGAAGTGTGGAGGGTTAAAGTTCAACCTCACTGTCTGTTCAGGTTCTGTTTACACTTCGTGGCTTATGCCAAAGAATTCAAGTTAAGGTGGCTTGGTGGGGGAAAAAAACTCATTAAGGGAGAAATTGGAAGTAGCTAGGCTTAATGAGGTTTGACTTTCACTAACGTGGTGACAAACAGTGGAACATTGGGCAATTTATTTTTAAGTGCTTGGGATACAATATTCTCCTTGGTTATATATTTCTGAAATACTTATGACTGGCTAGAGGGTGAAAAATAAAACTTACAATAAGTGTGGGGTAGAGGGCTTATGAGGGTTTTTTTGGCTCATAGCATCAGCATGTCTTGTACATTTAAAAGCCAGTGGTTTGTTTTTTCATGGCACATGTTTAAAGAAATGAGTTTCTTTGAACTCATTAGTATACAACTGAGCACTCCTGGATGGTGTATCTCTGTCCTCTTCTGCACTGCATGCTTTCCCATGCTTCTAGATCCTTCGGTGTACGTTTGCTTCGTGCCTCAGCTGTGTGTATTGTCTTAGCTCCAGCTGTAAGGAAACTCTATATAGATTGGTTGGCTTAGATGGCAAACATTTCTTTTTCACAGCTTCAGAGGTTCTAGTTCCCTTTTTGGTTTGCTTCTTCTGTTATGAGGAAAGGGACCAAGAACAAGGGAGAGGGAGGCAGATGAAGAGGGAAAGTGAGAGGAAACGGCAAGGGAGGAGAAGAAGGAAGGGGAGGCAGCTCTCATTGTGTGATTTCACCCTCATGATCTCACCATACTTAATTAGCTATCCAAGATCCTGCCTCCTCATATAGTCATATTGGGCTTAGGCTTCCATCCCATGAATTTGGAGGATGTACATTCAGACTTTGTCTGCCTCTCTGCCTCATATATATATATGTTTTATTGCACATGCGTGCTGGTGCAGAAGGAGGTCAGAAGATCCAGATGTTGCTTAGACACCATCTACCTCTTTTGTGAGACAGGGATTTCCAATTGCCAGGGGCTCTCAGCATTATAGACTGATTGGCTAGTGACTCCCAGGATTCATCTATCTCTGTCTTTCCCATTCTGGAACTGCAAGCCTACGTGGATGCACTGAGCTTTTGTACATGTGTTTTGGGGATTGAACTCAGGTGCATGCTTGCAAGGCAAGCACTCCATTAACTGAACTATCTTCCCATGTGTTTCCCTTTCTCTGTCTGCCTTCACATAAAACTTCTTTTGCAAATAACAAGTTTGCCTTTGGGGTAGCAAATACCATTGCTGAATACACTTGGAAAAGTCAAAGCTAGAGAGATGTGTGGATGCACACAGGTGTGGAAACCTCCTGATCAAATCTCCGAGTGAATATATATAGTATATGTATATTTATATATACTTATATGTGTGTGTCTGTGTTTATGCATTTATGTGGACTTTTCTTTTTTTTAATTTTTTTACTATTTATTCAATTGTGAGTGTGTATGTGTGTGTGTGTGCAATGTATGTGTGCGTGTGCGTGTATGCATGTATGTGTATGTAGAACCACGGACGAATTTAGGAACCACCATGGACTGCCTCCTCCTTGTTTACTCTGCCCTGGGATTCACAAGCTCCGCCCTACCAGGACCAGAAATGCAGGCCGCCCCCTCTTCCGCCCAGCGTCTATACGTGGAGCTAGGATCCGAACTCAGGACCTTCTGCCTGCAAGGCAGAGGTTTAACCCTTGAGCCACCTCTCCAGCCCCTACATGGACTTTTCAAGAAAGAATCCATAACATAATACACAGACAACATGCTTAAACAAATTGATGGGATGACTCTTCCTTATCACACAGCAGTGCAGTGAAAACCCAAGGGGAGGAGAGATGGATTCCTTCCTGTTATATAAATCTGACACTTGGGCCATCCATCAACCTCTATGTGTGTTCCTCAGTTTCCACTTTCATATAGCAGGATTGCAGGGATGCCTCTAGGAACGTGTTACTTCCCTTTATATTTTTGAAGTGAGTTCAACCAGAATCATCAAAAGAATGAGCAAGAGGGATATCCCATAATAACGAGATACAAAGGAGGTTAAGTGTCTGTGAAATGTTATCAGTCTTATGAGAATTCAGAAGAAAACACTCCCCACACACTAGCTGAGAGATGGAAGAAAGTTTTACAGAAAAAGGGAGTATTTTGACTGGGTCTTGAAGACAAGGAGTTAGGTGGGTGGCCTGTTGTGTGGGATGGGGAGTTTTGGTGAGTAGATATAGCAGAGGATTCCTGGGGATACAAATATCCTGCAGTGAAAAGAAAATAAAGTTTTGTTGACATTTAAAAATGACAAGACTAATTTGGTAAAATGACTTCAGTTTGTTAGGATTCAGCTACTCTCCACTTTTCTGGGAAAAATCTAAGACAAAAATCACATCTTTTGGAAATGGTATTACTTATATTTTATAGTTTTAAATTTTTTAAAAAAACTATCATTGTTAAAAACAATTTTAATTATAGAGATAGATAGACAGAACAGAAGATAGATAGATAGATAGATAGATAGATAGATAGATATAGATGATAGATAGAGATAGACAGATATTGTTTTTCTACTTTTATAAGCATATTGGGTATTCATCCCAGCTTCCCTCCCTACCCCCTTCCCTCCATCCTCTCCCTTCCCTTCACAATTCTCTCCCACTGCCTCCCACCCTTCTGCCTGTGTGCTTCTATGAACTCTAGGCTTCACTATGACCTGTCTTCTACTGTGGGTGCTCAGGCCTCCATGCTATATCAAGTTACCTCTCTTCAGGCCACCCCACTAATATGTGCATTTCCCTTCACTAATCTAGCTTTAGACTCAAAGTTTCTACTGTAAGTGCCCATTCTATGGGTATAACAATAGCTATCAACAAAGTTCTTTGATGTACTGTCTTCCTACCTATAGGTTTAACAATTTGCAATTTGACCTGTTTAAATACAGTACATATTAATTTAGTAGAAATAGACACCTGTCAAAGACAATGGAATAGCAAATGAAAAATAACCAAGTGAAAATAAGCTATAAATAGAAATATTTTGAATCTTACCCTCTGAGTTAAATATAGCTCAGTTAAAAATACAAACAAACCTTATTGATAGTTAGTTTGTATACAATCTATCCAAAATAAACTTGAGAATATTTTATTTTGATTAATGAATAGTGTCTCTGTCTTGATACATAAATAATAATTTCATTTGATGAGGAATGATATCAGTTTAGACTATTTAAATTATATTGATTATTCCCACTTTGTAGAGGTGACCAACTAATTATATAACTATTATTAAATACCCTTTCATTCAAAGAAAAAGAATAAATACCCTGAAATCTTCTTGAATCTTTGTGAATTACTTTTTATCAACTACAAAATAAAAAGGCAGTGATAGAATTTGGGTATCACCATCTAAAAGAGAATTTTATGATGTATAAAGTCCATGGAGCATGAGTCCACTTGGATTAGCTCTACCTCCTTTTTGCTTCACTCTGGGATTTCCCAGGCTCCACCCTGGGAGGGGAGCCCCAGGACCAGAAGAATGGGCCAATGCCATTTTTCATCATTTTTATGTGGACCTGGGATCTGAACTCAGGACCTTCTGCTTGTGAGGCAGAATCTTAACTCCTGAGTGTCATCTCTCCAGCTTTCTTTCTCTTTTCTTTCTTTCTTTCTTTCTTTTTTTCTTTCTTTCTTTCCTTCCTTCCTTCCTTCCTTCCTTCCTTCCTTCCTTCCTTCCTTCCTTCCTTCCTTCCTTCCTTCCTTCCTTCCTTCCTTCCTTCCTTCCTTCCTTCCTTCCTTCCTTTTTTTCTTTCTTTCTTTCAGAAAACAACAGCAGATATCACACAAAAGGCCAAAGACATGATTCCATTTCAGGGAAGAATACTAGAATCTCTTTGATAGTGATACATATTCTGTCATTTACCCTTTCCACTCCTCAATAAGTTTGTTCCTCTCATTAATTTCTACAAATCTGCAAAAGGAAAGTCAGTCTTCTTCTTCAAGTGACTATGTTTGTTTTTTCTTTTTTTTTTTTTACATTTTTTATTATTATGTCAGCTCATACAAACTTAATAGGTACACCAGTTCACTCCCTCCCTCCTCCTCCCCCAAACCCCCTGCTCCCCCTCCCTTCACCCCTCCCTCCTCATACCCCAGTGCCTCCCGCCCCAATTCCCAGAGAGTCCTTTCTTGTGCATGCCTGATTCTCCTCTGAGCCCTCCTCTCCGATGACGTACAAGGACCCAGTGGCCTTTCCCTGAACCCTTTCCTGTGTTCCCCTTAGGTATAGGAACACTGCTGTGTCTGCCAATCCCTTGCCTTCAAGGATCTTGGTGCCTTTAGCAGATGCTAGACTTTGTGAGGTCAATAGTGTGTTGGACATTGCTCAGGGCATGCAAAGTCCAATTATGATTGCTTCGGCCCTAACTTGTGTGGAGTATCTTGCAAATCATTGCTCCTCCCATCCTTTTGCTTTTACACTCTTACCGCCCCCCCTCTTCCGCAAATGTCCCTGAGCTTCAGGATGGGGAGAGATTAGGCTGGCCTAGTTCTAGGTGGTTGATATAGAGTCTCTGAAGTTTTGGATTGTGGTTTGTGATTTTCTTTTGCAGTTTTTTTTATTATTAATACATTTTATTATTATTTCAGCTCATACAAACTTAATGGGTACACCAGTTCCCTCCATCCCTCCTCCTCCCCCTGTACCCCCTGCTCCTTCTCCCCATCCCCTCCCTTCCCATCCCCCAGTGCCTCCCGCCCCAATTCCCAGAGAGTCCTTTCTTGTGCATGCCTGATTCTCCTCTGAGCCCTCCTCTCCGATGATGTACAAGGACCCAGTGGCCTTTCCCTGAACCCTTTCCCGTGTTCTCCTTAGGTATAGGAACACTGCTGTGGCAGCCAATCCCTTGCCTCCAAGGATCTTGGTGCCTTTAGCAGATGCTAGACTTTGTGAGGTCAATAGTGTGTTGGACATTGCTCAGGGCATGCAAAGTCCAATTATGATTGCTTCGGCCCTAACTTGTGTGGAGTATCTTACATATCATTGCTCCTCCCATCCTTTTGCTCTTACACTCTTACTGCCCCCTCTACCGCAAATTTCCCTGAGCTTCAGGATGGGGAGAGATTAAGCTGGCCTAGTTCTAGGTGGTTGATATAGAGTCTCTGAAGTTCTGGATTGTGGTTTGTTGATTTTCTTTTGCAGTTATGCTGCTCCTGCAATGCCCTTCACTACATGGTGGGCATTGTATGTTACCCCCTGGCCAGAGACAAAAAGCTGTTAAACTAGAGTCTTGTGATAAAAGCACATTCAAAGGTAGATGTAATAAAAGTGGGAAACCACAGTGAGGGAGGAGTCTATCACCAATTTGCACAACGGTTACTTTTTATCTGCAGGACTATATGCCCTCCTCTTCTGGTGAGATCATACCCCCTCAGTAGTAAATGATCAGGAACAAAAGTCTGTGAACTTAATCAGATGTCTCATTACTTATTTGAGTCCTTGATGGAGGCCTATTTTCTCTGCTGTAACATGGTCCCTTCTCTCCTTGTTTCTGGTGTGGCCCTCCTACCCCATCCCTCCTGTTCATAATCCTTGCAATTACTGTCTCTAGGTGGGCTGGGTGGGTTTGGTACTAGGAGCCACCTATTAGGGAGTACATATGGTGCTTAATTTTCTGGGTCTGGGATACTTCACTTAATATAATTGTTTCTAATGACATCCATTTCCCGGCAAATTCCAGTAATTCATCATTTTTGATGGCTGAGTAGTACTCCATTGTATAGATGTACCACTGTTTCCTTATCCACTCATCAACTGTTGGACATTTGGGTTGATTCCATGACTTTGCTATTGTAAACAGTGCTGCTATGAACATGGTCGTGCTTGGGCTATCGAGGTGAACCTCTGCTGTATGGGGGGTTATTCCCAAAAGTGGAATAGCAGGGTCATATGGCATTTCAATCTTTAATTTCTGTAAGAATCTCCAGACGGCTCACCAGAGTGGCTGTATGAGCCTGCATTCCCACCAGTAATGTAGGAGCGTTCCCCTCTCTCCACATCCTCTTCAGCATTTGTTGTTGTTTGTATTGTGGATTTTTGCCATCCTGACTGGGGTGAGATGATATCTCAGGGAAGTTTTGATTTGCATTTCCCTGATGGCTAAGGAAGTGGAGCATTTTTTAAGATATTTGTTAGACATTTTAATTTCATCCCTGATAAAGTTTCTTTTAAGATCCAGGGCCCATTTTTTAATTGGGCCATTGGTTTCCTTGGTGTTTAGTTTTCTAAGTTCTTTGTGCACTCTGGACTGCAGAGTTCTATCAGATGTGTGGTTAGTGAAGATTTTCTCCCATTCTGTGGGCTGCCTTTGAGCTCGTGTGACAATCTCTTTATCTGAACAGAAGCTCTTTAATTTCACAAGATCCCAACTGTTGAGAGTTGGTAGCAGTGACTGTGCTGTTTAGGAAATGTTGGCCTAGCCCAATCAGCTCAAGGGAGTTCCCTATCCTTTCAACTATGGTTTTTATAGTCTCTGGCCTGATATCAAGGTCCTTGATCCATTTGGAATTAAGTCTTGTACATGGTGACAAGTACGGGTCCAGCTTTAATCTTCTGCATGTGGAGATCCAGTTTTGCCAGCACCATTTGTTGAAGATGCTGTTCTTTTTCCATTGGATTCTTTGGGCCCCTTTGTCAAAGACCAAATGGCTGTAATTTTGTGGGCTTATATCTGGGTGTTCCATCCTTATCCATTGATCTGTGTGTCTATTTTGGAGCCAGTACCAGGCTGTCTTTATAACTGTGGATTTGTAGTATAGACTTAGGTTTGGTATGGTAATACCTCCAGCAGTGTTTTTGTTACTCAGGATTGTCTTTGCTATCTTGGGTCTTTTGTGCCTCCATATGAACTTTGAGATTGTTTGGTCAACTTCTTTGAAGAATTGCTTTGGGATTTTGATTGGTATAGCATTGAATCTGTATATTGCCTTTGGTAGGATGGTCATTTTTACGATGTTGATTCTGCCAATCCAGGAACAAGGGAGGTCTTTCCACCTTCTGGTGTCTTCTGCTATTTCTTTCTTTAGGGTTTGAAAGTTTTCGTTGTAAAGGTCTTTTACCTCCTTGGTTAGATTTATACCAAGGTATTTCATTTTTTTAGGGGCTATAGTAAATGGGATTGTTTCTCTCAGGGCTTTTTCACTTCTTTCATTCTGGGCATATAGGAAGGCCTCTGATTTTTGCACATTTATTTTGTATCCTGCCACCCTGCTGAACTTCTCAATTAGTTCCAGAAGCTTCCTGGTGGAGTTTTTGGGATCACTCAGGTATAAGATCATGTCATCTGCAAATAGGGATAGTTTGACTTCTTCCTTGCCGATTTGAATCCCTCTTATGTCCCTTTCTTGTCTTATGGCTTCATCTAAGACTTCAAGTACAATATTGAATAGAAGTGGTGAGAGTGGACAGCCTTGTCTAGTTCCTGATCGAAGTGGGAATGCTTCCAATTGTTCCCCATTGAGCATAATCTTTGCTGTGGGCTTGTTGTATACAGCTTTTATTATATTGATAAAGGTTCCTTCCATTCCTATTGTCTCCAGCGTTTTGATCATAAAAGGCTGTTGGATCTTGTCAAAAGCTTTTTCTGCATCTATCGAGAGTATCATGTGGTCTTGGACTTTGGACTGGTTTACATGATGAATTACATTTATCGATTTGCATATGTTGAACCAACCTTGTGTGCCAGGGATGAAGCCTACTTGGTCCCCATGAATGATCTTTTTAATATGTTTTTGAATCCAATTCACTAAGTCTTTGTTGAGAATCTTTGCGTCTGTGTTCATCAGAGAGATCAGCCTATAGTTTTCTTTTTTAAGTGAATCTTTATTAGGTTTTGGGATTAAAACAATATTAGCTTCATAGAAGGAATTTGGTAGTGTTCTTTCCTTTGCTATTTGATGGAACAGTTTAAGGAGTATTGGTGTTATTAACTCCTTAAATGTCTGGTAGAATTCTGTGCTGAATCCATCTGGTCCAGGACATTTTTTGGTGGGAAGATTTGAGATTACTTCTTCAATTTCCTTATATGTTATAGGACTGTTTAAATAATTCACAACCTCCTGATTCAATTTAGGTAAGTTGTGTTTACTTAGAAATTCATCCATCTCTTTTGTGTTGTCAAACTTCACAGAGTATAAGTTTTTGAAATATGATGTTATAATTCTCTGGATTTCTTTGGTATCAGTAGTGATAACTCCATGTTCATTTCTGATTTTGTTAATTTGGTTTTTCTCTCTCCTGCTTTTGGTTAATTTAGCTAGGGGTGTATCAATCTTATTGATTTTTTCAAAGAACCAGCTTTTTGACTGTTTGATTTTTTTCTATCGTTTTTTTAATCTCTATTTCAGATATTTCTCCTCTTATTTTGCTAATCTCCTCTCTTCAACTACTTTGGGGATCAGATTGCTCTAGTTTCTCTAAAGCTTTAAGCTGCATTGTTAAGCTGTTTATTTCTGATGTTTCCATTTTTTTGATGTAGGCATTAAGAGCTATGAACTTACCTCTTAGAACAGCTTTCATTGTGTCCCAGAGATTTTGGTAAGTTGTATTTTGATTATCGTTCACTTTCAGGAAATCTTGAATTTCCTTTTTAATATCTTCCTAAATCCAGTTTCATTCAGCATCATATTGTTAAGTTTCCAGGAGTTAGTGTATTTTCTCTTGTTTGTTGTGTTGTGGATGTCCAGCTTTAGGCCATGGTGGTCTGACAGGGCACAGGTTAGAATTTCAACTTTTTTGTACATGTGTAGATTCGTTTTGTGGCCCAATATGTGATCTATTTTGGAGAAAGTTCCGTGTGCTGCTGAGAAAAATGTGTATTCTTTGGTGCGTGGGCGAAAAGTTCGATAGAGATCTGTAAGGTCAATTTCTTTTTTTTTTTTTTTTTTTTTTATTATTTATTCAATTGTGAGTGTGTGTGCGTGTGTATGTATGTATGTGTGTGTCTGTGTGTGTAGAACCACGGACGAACTCCGGAACCACCATGGACGCCTCTACCTCCTCCTTGTCACTCTGCCCAGGGATTCACAGGCTCTGCCCTACCAGGACCAGAAACGCAGGCGCCCCCGCTTCCGCCTGGCGTCTATACGTGGGATCTGGGATCCGAACTCAGTACCTTCCGCCTGCAAGGCAGAGGCTTAACCCCTGAGCCACCTCTCCAGCCCTGTAAGGTCCATTTCTTGAAGGGTTTGACACTTAAGGTCCAAAGTGTCTCTGTTAAGCTTTTGACCTGTTGATCTATCCCATGTTGAGAGGGCTGTGTTGAAGTCCCCAGAATTATCGTTTGGGGGTTGATTTCTTGCTTTAGATGCTGTAGGGTTTTCTTAATGAATGTGGAGGGGCCCGTATTGGGTGCATATATGTTCAGTATTGTGAAGTCTTCCTGGTGAATTGTACATGTGACTAAAATGTAGTATCCATCCGTGTCTCTTATAATTTTCTTTGGTTTGAAGTCCACTTTGTCTGATATCATAATGGCTACCCCTGCCTGTTTTCTGCTTCCATTAGCTTGTAGAATTGTTGACCAGCCTTTTATTTTTAGAGCGTGCCTATCTTTTGTGGTGAGATGGGTTTCCTGCAGGCAGCAGATTGATGGATTGTGATTTTTAATCCAAGTTTGTAAATCTGTGTCTCTTGATCGGTGAGTTAATTCCATTAACATTTAGTGTTATAATGGTGAAACTATTTTTGATTCCAGACATTTATTATGTTTAGTAGTTTTTATAAGTATATTGCTTCACTTTTAATGATGTTATACTTGCCTTCTGCTCTCCTGGATATGCCTGTTTTTTTCTTCACGCTTGAGTATCATTTCTAGCATTTTTTGAAGGCCTGGTTTGGTGGACATGTATCCCTTCAAGTTGTCTTTGTGCTGGAAGATTTTTCTTTCTCCCTCGATCATGACTGATAGTTTTGCAGGGTATATCAGCCTAGGTTGACATTTTTGCTCATTCAATACTTGAAGTATATCTCTCCAAGCTCTTCTTGCTTTTAGTGTTTCCATTGAAAAGTCATTTGTTATTTTAATAGGTTTACCTTTAAAAGTGACTTGTTTTTTCTCCCTTGAAGCTCTCAGCACCAGTTCTTTATCTTGAATGTGTAGTGTTTTGACTATTATTTGCTGTGGCGAGCTTCTGTTTTGGTAGTATCTGTTTGGGGTGCGGAATGCCTCTTATATATGGATGGGCCTCTCTTTTTTTAGATGAGGAAAATTTTCCTTGATGATCGTTTGAAAAATTTCCTCAGGGGTGGTATTTTGAGATTCTTGCTCTGGTATTCCATGAATACACATGTTGGGCTTCTTCAGGGTGTCCCATATCTCCTGGATATTTCTCTCAAGCATCTTTTTGGCTTTAACAATCTCTTCCATTGAGCTGGTTAATACTCCCACTTTATCTTCAAGATCTGAAATTCTGTTTTCTGCTTTGTTAGTTCTGCTGATAAGACTCTCTGTGGAGTTCTGGGTTGAAGATAACTTGTCTTTTAGCTCAGTTTTAAACTCTGCTTGAGTCTGCTTTAACTGCTCTATGCCAGTTTTTGATTCTTGCACTGTTTTTCTCAACTCCTCCATGTGTCTGTTGTGTTCCTCCTCAAAGCGATTGATTCGATTATTTAATTCCTCCCAGATTTCCTCTTTCATAGTATTGAACATGGTAATGATCATATTTTGAAGGTCGTTATCCTGGGTCGGGCTTTCTTGGCCATTTTCCATGGGTTTGTTCTGGTTGGAATCTTATGGGATTAATTCCTTCAGTGGGAGATTTGTTTACTTGAGTGTTGTTTCTCATGGATTTGCACTTAGACTTTGGCATTGTCAGTTTAACTTTTAAGATCTTTTAATTTTTGTGCGTTTTTCACTAGACTGAATTATTTGGTCTGGGACTCTGGGGGTGGGCGGGGACCAAGCTTACCTGGGTTGTGGCGTGGTGAGGCCAGGCTGGACCGCGTGTGCATCCCGGCGGCGGAGTGGAGTGGAAGGGGGTATGGGGCGTCGGCGGGGCGCTATTTAAACCCGGGCCACCCGAGGGCAGGGCCGGGCGCAGAAGGGGGTGCCCTCTCCTCCTCCCAGGCCCTGCGCGGGAGGCTCTGGCTGGATGGTGGGAGGAGCTGGGTCCACTCAGGCGGCCTGGGGCTCTGGGGGCGGGCAGGGACCTGTTTTTTCTTTTTTAACAAAATCTTTAATAATGTTGCTCCTGAAAGGAATAAGGTGTTGGAATTAGGTAGACTGATGGATACGAGTGGTAGAGTTACCAGTGGAGGTCCAGAGCTCTATAACTGGCAATGCTTTCTAGGTTTAGAAGACACAATTATAATTTCATAAGAAAATCAAAGTAAATATTTAACAAGCTCATCAGAACCAAGTTCTTAAGATCAGCCTTAACAAAACTGGAAGGAATCATATTTGCTCTAGGACATGGAACTCTTTGAGTTGCATGCCTCGTTAGCTATGTATAGGTGAATTGGAAAAGTTATTTAAATTATGAACATTTTAGATTAAGTGTTTCTTTCATATAACAAGTAAAAATTTTCTGCTGATCATGTTCTAAAATTTGCATATTTTCTGCAGTCATGTCATTAACCATCTTTCCCAGCTCTAAATGTCTAGGACCATCTAGTACACTGCATTTGTAAGAAAGACAAGAACCCAATTTATCAGGGCAGAATCTGAAGATACATATAGCATTGCATTCAATACAATGCCACATGTTGTGGCATTTTGCATATGACAATTTACAGAAAAAATTTTCACAAGATACTCTTGAAGTGTTTCTATTGAAGGAAAAGTTCCTCTTAAGTGCTTTTGTCTTATTACCTACTCTCATGGGTTATTCTCTGTTGCTGTGAGACAACACTCAAGCTCAAGCAGCTTAAGGGAGAAAAGGAGATTTATTTGGCTTATGCTTCCATAGGGGAGATGCATGTCATTGTGGTTGCTAAGGCATGGTGGGACAAGCATGGTGGGAGGTGGAAGTTGGAGTCGGCTCAGGTCATGGTGGCTGAGAAAGCTAATGTCAGGCTATAATAGCAGAACTACTAGTGGAAACAAGATGAGGCTAACCAATCTTAAACCAACACTTTGTGACATGCCCTCCTCCAGCAAGTCTCCACCTCATAAAGTTACCATGATGTTCCAAATGCTGACAACAGCTAAGGATTCAAACACATGAGCCTATAAGTGATAACTAACATTCAAGCCATGACAGCTACCGTCCTCTTGGTAAAGAAAGCATTGTAAGAGCATTTATCGTATTTGGATTCAAAGAAAAACATTGGATAAAAGCATCTAGAAATGTGTTATATTTCTAGAAGTTTTCCTAAGAAACTTCCGGGACATTGTACTATATACAGTTCTTCAGTTCTGCATTTCATGGAATAAGGAAACAAAAGTGTAAGACACTCAGGGAACTAAGAATGATGGCAGATTCAGGAGTGTAATAAATACACAGAAGGGAAGTTCACTCAGGTGACCTGACCATCTAGTAGAGAGAATGCGTTATGCAAATGAGGAAATGTAAATGTTTACAAAAGGCTAATCAATGATTTTAGCATTTCTGCTCCTGGCTTGTTATGCTTTGAACCTGGAATAGCACAGGCTCATGTTTGGAATGCTTGTTTCTTAGTTGCTGATGACATTTGCTAGACAGTGGAACTTTTAGGTGGGGGCCAGCTGGTGAAAGTATTTCACTAAGAACTAGGGTAGGTCTTTGAAAGTGATATTTGTCCTATTTCCTGTCTTGTTTTTCCTGCTTGCTTTTTACCAGGAAGCAACCTCTATCTCACACCTTCACATGACCTTAGCTACTCCCAAGCTGTCCTCACTGCATTTCTCTGATAACCTCTGAACCTATCAACTCAAATAAACCTTTCCTCCCTTAAATTGTTTCTTTTGTCTTTGAGTCTGATGGGTATTCTGTGCTTATGCTTCCTTTAGCATAAAGATTGAAGCATTTGTTTCTATGGATTCTGATGATAATCTGCTCACAGTAGTTTATTACAATTTTTTTTTTTTTTTTTTTTTTTTTGCTTACTGACTAGCATTATTCTTACTTGTATTTCCAGGAACAAAACCAGAGTAAATAAAAATAGTAAATGTCATATGGATATTAGAGAAAATATTTTTTTCTATTCAGATGCCACAACATTTAGAACTCTTACAGTACAATGATAACTGTGGGGATCTATCTATGCTTAGAGAAAATTTATAAAATCTTGAAAATTATATTGAGTATTTCATTGAATCTTTTACATATATTATTGTGCTCAGAACTAGCTACATGAATCTGTGTCATACAAACATAGTTGATTATTTACCTTTTCCTGAGGGAACAGGCTAACTTCAAGCTTCCCAAAGTTGACTTTCTCCTCTTTGTGTGTGTGTGTGTGTGTGTGTGTGTTTGTGTGTTCCAGAGCAGAACTGAGTGTGTATTCCTGTGGAGACCCAAGTGTGATATAAGGAATCATCCTAGATTACACTTCCTTTTTATTGCTTTGCAGTGTGGGTTTCCCAGGATCTGACTTCGTAGGCCAGAATTTCAGGCATTTTAAGTGGGATCAGTGGTTTAAACACAGGTCCTTTTGTTTACGAGACAAAGAATTTAATCTCTTAGGCAATCTACCAACTCTCTATTCTTTTTAAATTCTTTTCTTGATGATAGTAAAGCTTCATATTTGACTCCATCAATATACATTTTTAAGTAAAAACCAATATTTTCAAAGGTTATTGATTTTTAAAACATCTGATGATTCAAAATTTCTTTCATATGAATGATTAATTTGTTCATGATCCCGTGCTATTTGTTTTCTTTCTTAGAGGAAAGCAGAATGCTTTTCCTCACACTTCATGATTTTAAATACCCCTATTCTTGATTAATTACAGCTATATGCTGCAGATGTCCAGCATAAACTGGATCATTTAATGTGTAATTATACCTTTTAGGTGAAGTGCAGATCTATTGCTGGTTGTTTTCCATGCCTTGCTGCAGTTATGCGTCTGAACAAAATTAAATTCCCATCATGCTGTGTCATGGAATATTATTTCATCGATGACGGGTGAGAAACAGAGAATGGCTTGGATAGAAAGCCTCTATGAGAGCAAAAGACGGACTTTAATGCCATTTCCAAGTTCCTAAAAGGGAGGAAACTGCCAAATGACATTCTTAATCTGATTTTAAAAAAAAAACCTTCATAGAAGACAAAACTGCCATCTGGCATGATGATATGTAAGGATCTCACTGTGGAAGTAAGGCTCGGAAAAATGATTCATGGCCTAATCGACAAAATACTATTCATTTGCTTGAACCTCTCTCATATAAAGTGAGTATTTATCATTACACCAAAGAGTATGAAGGGTGGCCAGAAAAAAATTCTACAGAGCCAGTTTTGCTTTGTTTTGAACTTGTTATGCCAGCATAAAACTTGAAAGATGCTTTAGCTTTTCTGTGAGGGGAAACTACTTTCTGAGGCTGTAGTAACTTTTCATAATTTGATTAATTTCATTCATAAAATATTAAAATATAATTACAGATTTTGCAAAAAAGCATTATCATTTGTATCCGAAAATATTTAATTGAATGATTCATTTAACACATAGTTGAGTTACAGATTTTTATTCCCCATTGCCTTTCTGAAAAGGTTTTTTCAGATGGAGGTGGCAAATTACCTCAGAAGTGAGACACAGCTACTTTGCAGATGCAGGAGTTCCTTAGAACTATTTTCTAGATGCTGGGGAAAATCCAGAACATCTTTATGGATGTTCAGCCTGTTGAAAGAATGCTTTATTGGCAGATTTGTTTGCTGTAAATCAGAAGCCAGATTTGAATGATTACTTCTATCACTATGAACTGTGATTGACTTTAATAAGTCAAGTGTTACTATGTAAAAATTAAAAAGCTGTTTCAATTGGAATATTAAAAGTCTAGCCTTTGAAGAATTAAATGAGATCACATATGAGGAGAAAATTTGAAATACACTATATCTTAAACAAGTTTCAAACTGCTTTCTTCTGTTCTGATATTGTGAAGTAGCAAACTTGATCTACAGTTGGAGTGCTTTGTTATCCAATAAAACTGTGTCCAGTTTTACATTTACATATGTATATGATCCATACAAGAGTATATTAGTGTTCCATGTATGTGGGTACACGTGTGCATTCATATACACATACATATGATTGCATGTGTGAGAAGACCTGAGAGTAATATTGGGGCTGGTCTGGGACCACTTTTCCACCTTGCTATTTTAAGACTGGGTCTCAGTCTAAAACACATAGAGAAGTTTAGTTTGATGGCCAGTTGCTTTGAAATTCCCTTGCTCTGCTTTCAGTGTGATTGAATTACAAGTGGACTGCTAAGCCCACTGGACATTTTACACGAGATCCAGTTCTTTCCTTGCACAGCAAGAACTTTAACCAGTGACCATCTACAAGTCCTGCAACTGTACTTTAAGCACATTCTTATATTTATATAGGTTGAGAATC
The DNA here is from genome assembly GCA_023101885.1 of Typhlomys cinereus. Lineage (NCBI taxonomy): Eukaryota > Metazoa > Chordata > Mammalia > Rodentia > Platacanthomyidae > Typhlomys > Typhlomys cinereus. Next base: position 150,487 of record JALPQD010000220.1, read on the forward strand.
CTTGATCTAAAATTCCGAGATATCAGATACTCCAAAATCTGAAGTTTTTCGTTTGGTGAAATAGAGCAAATATATGTAAAAAAGTCCTTTTCTGAATTCAGCAGACAGGTTAAAGTCAAAACACAGTCGTACTAAAAGAGTGCATATAATTACTTTCATACTATGCTTAAAAAGATGTTTGAAATATAAACAAGTTCTGTTTGCATGATGTCTCTGATATAACTCATTTAGTACATGCAAATACTTTAAAATAAAAAATGAAAATTTGGAAAATTTTCTGTTTTGAATATTTTGCATAAAGAATACTCAATTTGAATACTCTGTTCACATGATTTAATTCATTTATATTAATCTGAGCAATGGTGTTGAAAATAAATGACACCTTAGCTATTATCTATTGAGAACTCTTTCATCCCATTTAATTGCCACTGAAAGGCAATTGATAGATAATATATTGCTTTTAAAATTTAATTAAGGGTTTGGGATATAGCTCAGTTGGTAAGGTCCTTGCCTAACATGCATGATACCCTGGGTTTGATGTCCACCATGGAATAAAACAGATATAGTGATGTTCATCTCTAATACTAGCATTGGAGAGGTAGAGACAACAGGATTTAAAAGTTCAAGGATGTTTTGGGGTTACATAGCCAGTGTGAGGCCAGCCTGGGATACAGTAAATTCTTTAAAATTGTAAAATAGCTTTGTTTTGTGATTTAATGCATATTATTTTTACTCACTCATACAAACTTAATAGGTACCACAGTCCCCTCCCTCCATCTACCCCTTCCCAGTCCCCCTTGCTCCCTCCCCCCTTTTCCCCTTTCTTTCACCCCCTCCCTCCCTTTCTCCTAGTGCCCCCACTTTTCTCGCCCCCCAATCCTGGAGCATCCTTTAGTGTGCATGTCAAACTTTCTTCTGCATTCTCCACTCTAATGAGGTGTACGGATTCAGTAGCATTGCCTAGAGCCCTTTCTTGTGTTTCCCTTTGGTATGGGAACACTATTGTGACTGTTAACCCCTTGCCTCTAAGGATCCTAGTGCCTGTGATCCATGCTAGACTTTGGGGGGTCATTGATATGTCAGTCATTGTGCAGGTCATGCAAAGTCCTATTATGATTATTTTGGCCCTAACTTGTGTGGAGTATATTATTCGTCGTTGCTCCTCCCCTTTAGGCTCTTACAATTTTACCGCCCCCTTTTCCACAAATTTCCCTGTGCTTTAGGATGGGCAGAGATTAGGCTGGTCTAGTTCCAGGTGATTAATGTAGAGTCTCTGATGGTCTGAATTATGGTTTGTTGTTGTTTTCAGTTTTGCTGTTCCTGCACAGCCCTTGGCTCCATGCTGATTGGTATTAGAGGTCACCTCCTAGCCAGAGATAAAAGACTGTTAATATGGAGTTTTATTGTAAAAGTAGATTCAAAGGTAGATGGAATAAGAGTAGGAGACTGTGGTGGTGGTGGAGGGATACATATATAAATAAATGAATAATTTTAAAATAGCTTGTTCAAGAAATCAATGCACAAATCTGTCTGTTTTCGCACTGATCTGGGACAACAGGCCCTGCTGTTGGTTTGAGTCTTCCCTGGGTTATCATGGCTGACCATCCTGAAACCCCTTTCCCCACAGATCAGATTCTTGACTTTGCATTCACAATGTAAATAATTCTATCAATATCTACCTAGACTTTCAAACCAGACACCTAGGGTAATTTACAGTCTTCTTTTTCCTTAATATGTTGTATCTACTTACCCAAGCAATTGTTCTATAAAAGTGAGTCTTCAAATCTTTCTAGAACATAATCTTAGTCCAAATCCAAATAATGAACAGTCCTTATGAGGATTTCATGGTTGCTTTTATTTCCTATCCCAAGCCATTTATCACATTACAACTAGAGACATTTTCCTAAAAGAAATAAAAAATAATAAAAACTGTGTAGTTCTACAGTTTCCTTGGTAAAATAACCTTTATAGGCTTTCTGGTAGCTGTATGTTAGAATCCCAAGTTCCTAATGAAGATACAATGTCCCATACTAACTTGCTGACTTGTGATCTTTTTCTCTGTGTGGATGTGTGTTCTCATATATATATAGATATATAAATATATCTATATATAGATATATATATATCAAGAAGTAGATATGCTGATCCACGTAATAACTTTATGTTTAGTTATTTGGGTAAATGTCAGATCACCCTCGAAAGCAGATGTGCTACTTAAAATTCTCAGCAGTAGTATGGGAGGGTTCTTATTTCTCCACATTCTAAACAACATTTGATATTTTGGGATTCTTTTTTCATTCTAGTCATACTAATTATAAGGAACAGTATATCATGATATTGATTTGCATTTCTCTGATGACTAATTATATCAGGAATCTTTTCATATTTTTCCACTATGTACATGCTTAGCACTCACAAGCATAACAGCACTAAACTAGAAATACTTTCTTTTAAACAGAATAATAATATGAATTCTCCCCCTTTCCACTCATTGCAAAGATGGGAAAGTAATAAGCTTGCTTTATTTAAAAAAAAAAAAAAAGCTTCCTGGTATATCCTGTTTCATTTCTAAATCTTCCTTGGAGATAGTTTTGTTTAGATACTTGGCCCATTTTTTTAAAATGACATATTCACCTTTAGTTATTTGCTCATATCATATATATTTATTCAATAGACCAACATCTTCTAAGTATGATTCAAAATGAATCTTATTGTCTCTTAGAACTATGGCACAATGCACCACATAGATATGTTGAATAAATTTTGGTGCATACATTTTTGAAATAGTAATATTGGATTGTAAAAGTCATTACTTTATATGATCAGGGTAATATTTCATTGTATTAATGTACCACATTTTATCAGCTTAGAGATGGTTTTTTTAGGTTGTTTCCATATTTTGGCTCTGATATATACTATTTCTATAAATGACAATGATCAATTTTCTTTTGTCATATTTTGAGCATCATGTCTTCTGGGATTAAGTCTCTGACTTGGAAGCAAAAGGACTTGAGTTCAGATTCTGGATGTGCTAGACAGAAATGGCAGTGGTCTGCACTTTCTGAAAGGTGGAGCTTGGAAATCACAGAACATAGAAATAAGGAGGTAGAGCAATACAGGATGATTCCTAAAGCCATCCTTGGGCTTCTATAGAAAAACAGTGTCCTTTTCTACAGCCATAAATACCTATACACATGCAAAAAGTTTTTATATTATACATTAAATGTTAAATGATGTGTAAAGATTGTGAAAAGTTAAACTCTACAAAATCCACTAAAATAATAAATAATTAAAATGATAATTCTATTTATCATAGGATAAAAAATCTTCAAAATAAATTTTTTGAAACTTTCAAAATGATGGAAAATGTACTCTTAAGATGGTTGGCATGATTACAGAACAAATTTTATTTTGTGTAAGTCTCAATTTTAAGAGTCAGTGTTGCAGACACCCAACTATTAAAAACTCTAAGATTAAAGGGATGGAGAAATCCTCAGCAGGTAGAAGCACTTGTCACACAAGTTTAGATTCCCAGCATTCATGTAAAAAACTGTGCATGATCACATATGTCTTTAACTCTAGCACTCTGGAAGGATGGTGTGAGCAGGAGTAACTAGGGCTTGCTGGTTGTCATTTTTGTTTCAGGTTTGGTGAGAGAGAATGTCCCAAGGAAAAAAGATGGAGAGAGAGAAAGAGAGAGATGATGAGTTGTTTAGCTGCTAAGATATTGGCTCATGAACCTGATGACCCAAGTTGAATCCCTGGAAGCTCACATAGTGAAAAAAGAGATCTAAATTCTAAAAGTTGTTTTCTAACTACCACCTAAGTACCAGGACATGCGTGATGTATAGTCTCTCACTATTTCTAATGACAATAATAAATGGAGACTATAAGCCACTAGACATCCTTCCCATGTGTGAATATCTGTGTACATCTCTCTCTCTCTCTTTCTCTCTCTCTCTCTCTCTCTCTCTCTCTCTCTCTCTCACACACACACACACACACAGACACAAAGAATAACCTTTAGCACTCACAGGAATAACAACAGAAGCCTAGAAATACTTTATTTTAAACAGAAAGCAGTAAGATGAACTCTCTCTCATTTCACTTTCTACTATGATAGAAAAGCAATAAACTTGTATTATATAAATCTCTTCCAAGGGTATCATGTTTTAAAATATATCATCTAAAAATCTATGGAACCATGAACTGAAAATAAACCTTTCTTCCCTTAAGTCTTTTCTATCAAGTGTGCCACAGCAATGAGACAAATAAGAACTGCAAATGTAGACTCTTGATCTAACCCCAAGGAGACAAAAAGACACTATCTAACAGAATTAGCTTTTATTCTTCAAAAACATCAAGGATATTAAGGCAACAAAAAAATGGATGTCACGCATGCAACAAAATTTTCTCCTCCCATACAAAAAAAAGACATTATTTGGAAAACTGATAAAAATTGAAATGGTCTGTACATACTGTATCAGTACTGGTTTTTTGGTTTTGATTAGTCTATGATTTCTAAGTGAGAGAATTGAAATTGGGAGTTTTAAGGATTTAGAAATAAAGGGGCATTTTGTCTTTCATGTAATATGGTAAAATGTCAACCTCAGGGAATTTTATATGCAATGTACTGTTTCTTTGATCATAACAGTTTTACTGATTTTTTTCTGATTCTTTGGATCTTAAAAGACAGAAGAAAAGCAGAACATCTGTCTTTTCAATCATCATTAAAGATTCCATCCCAATAAAACGAAATAGTTGCATTTTTGTGCATGTGCATGGATATATATGTTTCTACATATATCTGCATGTTTGTTATTTATGTATGCGACACAGAAGTATATTTTCAACTTCCAAAGTTATTGTGCTAATATGACTCATATTAAAAAATGAAAGACCAATATTTAGCTGAATTAATTGGTCTACCTTTTTGCTCATCTTTGGCTTGGTGATGATGGTTTTAAGCTGTGCAGGGGAAAGAGCAGATTCTGGGCTGGTCATCTGAAACCATTCTTCACTCCTGCTTCCTTTTTCCTGGTTCTGCCTCTAGATGCTGCAGTAGATCAAAGAGTCTCACAAGCTGCAACTTGCTCTTTGACTTTGAGTCATGGTGTGATAGGGAGTGACGATGAAGAAGAATGTTCAGAGCAGTTACAATAGTATCTATTATGCATCAATCAGAGGGAAGAGCTGAATTGTGCAGAACTGATATGTGCCTATTGTGAAGAATTCTTCTGTAATGTCAGATAGAAATAATCTTTTGGAGCCAAGCTTTCCTGGGAACGGTAGCCTTCTGCAATGTGCATTTTAGGGATAGTCCGGGGGTGTGCAGTTAAGGCATGGCACATCAAATGAGGAATTCCATTGCATAGAATTGATTTTAATTACTGTGGCACTACAAAAAGGATCCCGCATTGAAATGCATAATACCATGGAGTGAAATGGCAGTCTTTTGAATCAGAGATTACCTAGTCTATATTTAGATCTGGCAAGCAGCTTAAGTGTGCATAAATGCAAAGGTTTTAGAGAACTGCAAATAGGCATCTATCAAACAGGTATCCATCCAGAGCAAAAATATCTAGTGCTCTTGAAAAATCAATGAAATTCATTTCAAGGAATCTGTAGGTCACGGAATTATTTAGCACACCCATGATTTGTGTTGTCCCTGTTCTCAGGGACTTTAAGTAAAAATGTTGAATATTTTATTCCAGTTAATTATATAATACCTGTGATTGTGATGTACTTTTTTAAAAATATTATTTTGTGCCTGTGTATGCCTGTGAAGACTCAAGGATGATCTAAGAATTTATTCTGGATTGCTCTAGTTCCTTTTTGCTTTGCTCTTAGGTTTCCCAGGTTCTCCTATCCAAAGCCTGAAGTGCATATGTTCACCATTTCTATCGGAATTTTTGCATGGGATCTAGGATCTGAACTTGAATCATTGTGTTTATGATGCAGAGGCATAATCTCTGAGCCATCTATCTCTCTGGCCCTATACATCCCTCAGAAAGTAAAATTCCAAGGTCTTTTTCTAAAGACCAAATCTGTTAAGTTTGTATGAGTGGAAATAAAATAATAAAATAAAATAAAGTATAAAATACCCCCCCAAAAAAGAAATTCCAAATGTAAATGTTCTCAGGCAAACAAAATCCTTGAAAAGCAACGTGCCCAAGATGTAATAAGCCCATTAGGAGACCATAAGGTCTGAAGTAATCTCATTTTAAGAGTCATTTGAAAAGTTTGGATTTGATTGTTTGTAGTTGTCATAGTTAGGCATAAGTGTCAACTTGACAGTTGAGGGTTTGCGCTTAAGGCACATTTGTAGAGAATCAGTGGTTGAGTTAGGCCCAGAGCAAACTTATAGGAGATTATCTAGCTGATGAAGAAGGCCTAGCCCAGGGTGGGTGGGACTAGGCCCTGGAATAAAATACAGACAACTGGTTGAGAGAGTTAGCATCCTTGTGTAGACTTGGCCAGACATACTGGTCTGGCAAGTAAGGATCATCCCTCTCTCAGCCATTACAAAGAGATGGTGTGGCCAGTTCCCTTGGCCTTGGTATTGGCCTGAGCTCTCCTGTCAAGCTGGACTGAGAACTGTAACCAGGAATCATAAAAGAGAATAAACACTTGTTCTCTTAACAAAATAAAAAAAAATAAAGACCAAATCTCTTTCTGCTATCTCTAGCTTTATTATCTTTGCACATACCCACCATCTTTCCATCTATAGTTGCTTTCTACTATCATTAACTGGGAAGAAAGTTTGTTTTTGTTCCATGGAAGGAATTGCTGTATATAGGATGGAAATATACACAGGCTTGGATGTATGCTTCATTACCTGAGAAGAATTGGGCCCATTCAGATGAATACATCTTCATATTTCTTCAGTTGGTGAATAATTCTTAATCTGTTACACTGACAAAAATTATTATCATTTTTGTTATTAATATGATAGGAATGTCAAGTTCTGTTAAAAGTCTGATTTAATTTGGCATGAAATGCCTGCTTTTTGAAAATGGTTTTCACAAGCAGATTAATTATGAACAGTATTAAGAGATCTTTATTGCTATGTGGTTCCAAGTGTTAACTGTTCAATGCTATGTACACATGCATTGAAAACAGAGGTAAAATTGGTTTGGTTACCACTTCTGAATAAGTCACCACGGAAGGTTTATTTGGAAAGTGAGGCAAGTGGAACATGGGTCACAAGTTCCAGGCCAAGAAAGATATGCAAAACTTAACAAACAAATGGGAAAAAATAATTTTTTTTATTTTACCTACTCTTGAAGTTTGTTCTGTCATAGAATGCTTCCAAGATGGTAATTTTATGTTATATTAATGGTATTTTCCAACAAATTTAACTTACAGTTTGGTATATATAATCATTAATAATAAAAAATGCAGAATATATCAGTGAAGAAGGGTGAAACAATTTTAAGAATCCTGGAAAGTGGTATTTTCCTGACACACTCTTTCTCTACACCATGAGACACAACTGATGTAACTGCTGTCAGGATTTGAAACTTTCATTCCTGTTTTTATGTTCTTCTCTCATTTAGTAGGTAGTGATAGATACATTGATATATCTCCACTTCTGTACCACTATCTGTCTATCTACACACACACACACACACACACACACACACACACACACACACGTCTACATATAAAACCTATACACTATTAATGGTAGAAGACTGGCAGGTCTTATATAACCTTAATCTGAAGAACTGCATGCTTGTGCACAACATCCCCAATTTATTATATCAGTATAAGACTTCTAAGTCTTTACTTAGAAGGGTTTTGGACGTTTAGATTAAAGGAGTTCTAAAGGTGATGTCCTCAAGATCAGTTCAATGTCCTCATATGAAGAAACCTCTTTCTCTTGCAGAGCACACAATGAAGATTTCATGTGAGATGGTAATCTTCCTCAAGCCAGGTGGTGAGACAATAAACTTGCTGGTCAACCTCTTGACCCACGTCTAGAATTGGTGGAGTAGTTTTTTTCTCTTTTGTTTATTATTATTATTATTATTATTATTATTATTATTATTATTTCCGCTCATACAAACTTAACAGGTGCACCGGTCCCTTCCCTCCAACCTCCCTTCTCCCCTCTTTTCTCTCCCCTCCCTCTCCATCCCCCAGTGCCTCCCCCCCCAATCCCTGGAGCATCCTTTAATGTGCATGCCAAACTCACCTCTGGGTCCTCCTCTCTGAGGAGGTGCAAGGATCCAGGGGCATTTCCCTGAACCCTTTCCTGTGTTCCCCTTAAGCTTAAGAACACTACTGTGACTGTCAGTTCCTAGCCTCTAAAGATTCTAGTGCCTTTAGTCCATGCTAGACTTTGTGGGGTCAATAATGTGTTGGATATAGCGCAGGTCATGCAAAGTCCTATTATGATTGTGTCGGCCCTAACTTGTGTGGAGTATCTTGCATATCTTTAGTCCTCCCATCCTTGTGCCTTTACAATCTTACCGCCCCCACTTCCACAAATTTCCCTGAGCTTCAGGATGGGGAGAGATTAGGCTGGCCCAGTTCCAGGTGGTTGATATAGAGTTTCTGATGTTCTGAATTAGTTCATAGTGTTTTGTTATAGAATTTGGAATAATAAAAAAATACCAAAATATGCTTCATTTCATAGTTTCTATGACTAGTGATATAAATTGCACTTGGCCAAATTAAGGCAGGTGAAGGACATGTTGAATGGATCTGAGGAAGTTTGTATTCTTGAAAAACAGCAGAGTGAATGGAACCTGTAAAGGATTTACAACTTCACTTTGAGTTGCACTGAGCAGTAAGGTCATCATGTCTGCAGCATTTCCTTAGCTATCAACTCCCATTGCACCCTGTCCAAAGATTTTCTATCCTCATATATCTTTAGTTACAATGAAAATTCCCATCAAAGAGGCCTTAATTTGTTTATGTGGGAGAGGAGTATATTCCATTCAGGATTTTTGTAACAACTTTTATTAGCAACTTTTTATTTTTTATTTTATTAACAACTTTTTATATAACAGCAAAAATTTCATTTTTTCCTTACTGCCGTCTACTTTTATTTTTAGTATTGTTCAGATTTAACAACTGAAAAGTAGGTGATGTACAGAACAGTTTTGTAGTACAAAAGTCTTTCCACAGAAAATTTGAAATAAATTTCCTTTGAAATGATTTTCTTTTGGTTTGTGTTGTGATTGTCATGTTCTGATCTCTGCCAATTGTGGACTTGATATTCACCAATTGGACTTTTCCTTAGGAAGCTATTTTTTTGCCTGTCTCAAAATTATACAGTTCATTAAGTTTTTACAGTTTTGCAGAACTGCTTCAGTCTCAGAAAGCTTTGCTTATATATCTCTTTTCTACTTTTCCATATTTTCTCACGTGTCTCATGTGAGGATACACGCACATGTGTCTGCGTTTGGGCATGTATATGTGTAGGTATGTACGCTTACAATGTGGAAACCAGAGGTTGATAGTTGAGGTTTTTCTCCATTTTTTAAAATTTTCTTTGCTTTTTGGAAACAGGATCTCTAATGAATCACAAAGCTCACTGTTAGTGTTAGTCTGCTAGCAGTATGTTCTAAAACTTTCCAATCCAGGACACCATACCCACCCAGCATTTTATATAAGATAATTTCACCTGTTTTTTTCCATTTTGTTACTTACTACAAGAAAGGCTGGTACAAAATGCATGAAGAATAATTTTGAGGCCAGTATCTAGGGGACTAGAGAGACCCCATGTAGGTGGAGACTCATGGAGCATTGTAGTTTTCATACCTTCTCTTTTCTTGCTCCTCATGCATTTTTAGTAACATCGAAACAATTAATATTATGGATAGATTCTCACAATAACTAATACATCTTTGAACTGATACTAGTTTGTGATTAGTAATAGGTTAAATGTTCACTTAAAATCTATAGCTTGAAATGGGATCGAAGTGGATTATGGACAAAATAGCTCATCCATGCAATCTCAGCACTTGGGAAGCTGTCTTAGGTGGACAGGGTCACAGTGTAATAAGAACCTATCTCAAAACTCAAAGCAAAAGAAATGAAAAACTGGCTAGCGGAATCACATTTGCTACTCTGATCTGTTAGGCTGGCATGCCTTTTTATTGACTTGAGGTTTTACTGTATTGACAAAACATAATTACCCTAATTTCCTGTGATGACTTCTTAGTAACAAAGCTCTGTGCAAATATTATGAAACTCTAAGGAAGTTGTCTCTAAAATTGCTAGAGCCATGCCTAAATAATCAAGCATTTTAAACAGTTGGAAAATAAAATGTTCATCACTATTGCTTCCATAGTCAAGAAAAAGAAATGTGCTGTCAGAGCACTTGAGTCTCTCACAATGTTTAATAGTACCTGTCAGCGTGAATTTGTAAGTAACATATTAGTCACATTTCTATTGTAATTGAATACTCTGACCAAAGCAACTTACAGGAGAAAGGGTTTGTTTTGCTTTATAGTTTCACAGGGATAGAGTCCAAGGAAGGAAGACAGCAGACAGGGAAGAAATGACATCAGAATTAGGAGGCTGGAGGTCTCACAAGACCCACACACAGTAAGCAGAGAGAGAAGAGGAAGTAGAGCTAGGCTATAAATCCTCTAGGCTTACTCCAGGCAACATATTTTCTTCAACAACACTCCCCTTTCTGAACGTTCCAGAATCTTCTCAACCAAGGATTCAAACTCACATGTCCATGAGGGATATTTTGCATTCAAAAGACAAGTGGATATTTTAATATTCTAAAGTTTATTTTCATCCATACTTTAGCTGATTCAAAGTCATAGCAATTTAATTCTAGATATGACAGAACCTAGCTCCATTTAAGTTTTACAAACTTGGATGCTTAGAGACCTTTTGACTTACAATGAATTATTTAAAGAGCATGTTCTTCAATTTTACTTGTCCTAGATATTAACCCCTGCAGGGGAGTCTTAACTCTGCTAGCAATGAGCTACATACATTTGCAAGTTGACACAGAGAAAACCAGAATAATGTTAAGAATCATAAAAATGTCATTGGTTTGTCAATGTAATGTATACTTAAAATCTTACTTCTTTTAAGGAGCCTTGGAAAAAGAAAGCCCCTGACTCCTCTTATATGTCAATATGAATTTTCACTGGCTTTTTATTTGTAAGAATGAAGTTTAACTCTACTTACAGCAGAACACATTACCTTGAATACAGCAGTTTTATGGTGTTGTATTTTCTTCTAACCAAATATAGATGCTTGGTTGGTAAACACAAAGTATTATTTAAAGTCTATCCTGAGTGTTTAGTTCTTGGTGTCATAAACATGAAAAATGATTGAAGGTCAAGAGGATGAAAACAGCCCAACAAATTACCACAGTGTTTTCAAGATGTCTTCCGACCATAAAGAATGGAATGGGTAAAATGATGTGGGGATGTGAGAATTCCATGTGACATTTATATGGTAAGAAAGCATTGTTAAAGGCTCTTCATCACATATACCAGCAAGTTTCTTTGCCACTAAATAAGCTTTGTCATCTTTATAATCCATTATTGTCCTATGAAAATTAACTGCTTCTACTTAAAATATACATATGGGGAAAACCTTTCCTGCTCTTTTAGATTAATGGCCATTACTATTCTACTCTTTACAGAATATTATTTCAACATTGTTCTAGGCCAATGTCATCCAAAAAAACCTTTTGGGAATTATAGGAATGCTTTCTGGAATGTCATGTTCTGATGCCACTAGCTGTAGGGTGCCCTTGAATTCCTGGACTATGGTTGTGACAACTGAGGAATGGTAGTGAGTATTTTCTTTAGCTTAGTGAATATAAACTTCATATTGAAAAGCTGTGTGTAAACAGAGATGCTGCAGCACAATACATAGCTCTCTCTCTATTCATATTTATTAATCAAACCTATAAAATAGAAAGAAATCTATTTGACTCATCATCACTAGGTTTCAATGCTTATGAATGATATTAATATTATTTTATTTTCACATGTATTTTGGAATAGGTTACATCGTGAATTAGGTTATTAAAAATATTGTAAATATCCTGAAATGAAAAGCCCTCAAAATTTGAAGACTAGGCTCCATTCTCCAGAAATCTGCTCCATTAAAAAGAAAATGAGTTTTATTAATACTAAATTCTATGCCATGGTGAAGTTTCAGATGTTTTCATGACCTATAAATCATGTTCTGTATCCTGCTTGTCCTCATTCTTTTAATCTACTTTCATAATCTCATTCATGCCAACTTGGACTTGAAATGCAAAGTTTTCTGAGGAAGATGGGTTCATAGAACAGAAAAAATGTCTCTTTGTCCATTTCTGAATTTCACGTTAAATCAGGAAAACAGAACGTGGGTATTTACCAATTCTAGTTGTTACATGAGAAGATAAGCTTTATTCTTCAGTTTCATTCAATTTCCACACAGGTTTATATCTTATAAAACTTTTGAAACGTTTTAGCATGTATATAACTTAACCTGCATTATATGCTGTTCTATTTTCAGCTTTACATAGTATAGTGAAGAGTTTCAATCACTCAACACAGCCTCTATATATTTTTTATTTTTTCTAGTTTTTACAAGCATATTGAGCACTCATCCCCCCACCCTCCCCTCGCTTAGCCTCTATGTCTTTGAAGTGATTGGTTTAATACACCTGTCTGTTCATTCTAGCCAATAAGAAATGAATAATAAAAAGTGTATGCTGGGTAATGGTGGCACTACTTGAGGTGCATGGTGGGAAGTAGTTTCTAGAAGTGCATATTAGGAAAGATTTTCTGGCATTAAAATGTTACACACAGGATGAAAGCTACCCTTTCCTGTTTAACTTCCTTAGGAATACATGGTTAAGTTGCTATGAAACTTTCACCTGTGGTAGAATTAACACTCCCAGAAGGGAATGTCAGAAGCAACAATTTTAAACAACTGTTCTTACTCAGTGTTTTTACGGAGATCACAGAGTTGGAACAATAACCAACTGAAGATTCACCCACCTTCTGATTTCCTGACTTAATAAGTAACAACTGAAATATCATTGAAGCCATTCAAGTGAAGGTTTTTGGTTTATTGTCACTCAGTGCTTGTTGACTAATACCTCAGCCTTTTTAAAATCAATATATAAATGCCATTATTTGAAAAGAAAAGTCTAGGATCAATTACCACATACATTTCAACATGCCAAGACAACTATAGTTTTAGTGATTAGGAATACTATAATTTGCCCATTCCTGCTAACTGTTCATCTTTGTTTATAAGCTGTATTGTATATATATATAATGGTTTAATACCATTTTATATTTAGGATCTGAAACAATTTGAGTCATGTTCTAGAGAGACAGCCAAGATACAATCAAAGGGAGACAATAAGGTAGAGCACTTTATTAAAATACCCAGATATACAATGAAGAGATAGTATGGAGTCTGATTTCATAAAACATTCAATATTTCAGAAAGAAAATCTTTTCAACATCAAGAAAATATTTTTAACACGTCATGTAATGATATTAGCATTTGAATCACTTCTTTTCTCACTATTGTTGAAGATTGGTTCAGAAAATGGAATTTTTCTGGAAACTCATTAGATAAAGCATGATCTTGATGCTATGACTTGAGATGATGACAGATGTTTTCCAGACTTCCTGGACTTGTGCCATAAAATGGATTTGAGAAGGAGTAGATAGAACTCTAACAAAGAAACAGACATTTAAGTTAGGATTTTAGCCATAAAACAGGAAAATTCTGTGTACATTTGTGTACATGTATGTGTGCATGTGTATGTGTGCGTGTGTGTGTGTGTGTCTGTGAGTGTGAGATTGTGAGTGTGTGTGTGTATGCATCTGTGTGTATCAGAGGCCACTTTGTGCACCTGTGGAGATCCAAGGTCTACCTGGGAATCATCCTGGATTGCTTTTACCTCCTTTTTGCTTGCTCTGGGATTTTCCAGGTTCTGCTTTCCAGAGCCAGAAGTCCAAGCCACCACTATTTCTACCTGGCATTTTTGTTTTTTTACGTAGGACCTGGGACCCAAACTTAGGTCCTTCTGCTTGCAAGGCAGAATCTTAATCCCCAAGCATCAGTCCAGCTGAAAAACAGAAAAATTCTGAAAAAATCATGAAGAATGTTATAAGCTCCTAATGGATCTGCAGGGGGATTATCCTTGAGTCTTCTTGGGCATGTTCCCTGAACCTTTGTCACAGGCCCATTTTCAAGATGTTTCTAAAAGTGAGGATCATATCATGTTTGAAGAAAACACAGAAATGGAAATCCAAGCGTTGCATTAGATTTCAACCACATCACCAAAGGATCTGCGAAGATTAGAAACCATCTGATTTGATCCTGTCCTGTTTATCTTAACTATCAGGGAGAAAAAATGAAATACTACTTATAATTCATATTTTCCTTGATTTTATGAAAAGATAAAGCTTTAGCTTTTGAGATACTTATTTTTATAAAGAAATAGATCTTGTATGCTATTCAAATCAAGTGTCAGTAAATTTTTATAAGTAGTGAAATGGTGTGTTCTTGTTAAAGGACGCTCAGATATGTCTCCTTAAGAAAGAGACGTGATGTTGAAATAAAGTTTCAGTTTCTAAGAAGGAATATGGGCTGGAGAGCTAACATGTGACAGGGTGAGAAGAGTTTAAAATGTTCTGTTTCTATCTCTGACATTTGCTGATAGGAGATCTCAGATATTGTCATCATACATGTCTAGAAGTTTGTGAGGCAAAAAACTGATTACTAGCTGTGTGGGTGGATTTCTATTTGGCTAATTGAAAAATATATAGCGTGCAGTAATCAATTATACCTCAATATAGCTGGAAAAATTACTTAAACAATTTTATAGAAGAATGAAAATAATATTTTTTTCTTTGACATTTTCTCTCTAGCCTTTCTGTTTCTTCATTGAGAAAGTCGTATGTTCAAAGTGACCAAAACCCACATAGGGCTTTTCAATTTTCCTTTTCTTAATTATCAGGTAAGGTTGTTAACCACATCCACTTATATTTAGAGAAAACACAGAATACTATCCTTGATTTATCCTTTCAAAAATAAAGTATGAATAATTTTCAGTGAATGGTTATTGTGAATAGTTGAGTAACAATACTCTATGGGTTAAGTTGGTATTTTCCACATTTACCAGTTCTTCTGGACTATGAACAGTGACCACAAAGCCATTTAGAGCAAACTGATTTTATAGGCAGATTGAAATTCTTGAAATGGAAAATCTCACTCATTGATTGAGGTTGAAACTCTTTTTTTACCCCAATGAAATAACTCCACTAGAACAATTATCCTAGCCACAACAGGGAAGCATATCCAAACACAACTGACTAGTTGTGGGAGGGGTATGTGTGTATGTGTGTGTGTGTGTGTGTGTGTGTGTGTGTGTGTGTGTGTGTGCATGCACAATTATGTTTCTGCTTCTGAATCAATGTAATTTATGTTGTTACTTACCTCTATTTTCTCTGGGTTGCTCCAATTCCCATAAACTGGATTGACTAAGGCACAGTTGCCTCTCCCCTCAGATTTCCTTAAAGAAAATAGTCACCAAAACCTCAATGTTAGTGAACTTGTAATTGTTGCTGTTTGTTTTTGAGAGAAGGTCAATCTATGCAGCCCAGTGTGCCCTCAAGCCCTCCTTCCTCTTTTCTCCATCTTCAGAGTATTTGGATTACAAGCACTTGTCATCTCACCTAACAATCAGCAAGTATTAAAACGCACCCTGGGACATTTTCAGGTCATTGTTTGGTGGAAGTCTTTGAGAGACACACTGTCTAGCCAGCATATTTATTTTCACGAATGTATTACCATAAGATGTGTTTTGCTCTGCAGGACACCAAGACAACCACATTCCTGAAAACAATGTAACATGTAACATGAACTCTGAGTATTTAAACCCAAATAACCTCAGGCAAATAAAAGTAGCATAAGCTAGTTTAGATATTGATTTCTTAAATATTACTGTAGTCATTTAAACCATACAATATGAGAAAAAGAAAGACATTATGAATAAAAAACCAGGTTTTTTGACAATGTCTGTTGTAAAGTCCTATAGACATGAATCATAATACTTTAATCCACAGAACTAAATGTGGATATTTTGATGAGTTTTCATGCTAATATTTCTTCTCATGTTCTTAGGAGATGTTACATATTGGACTAAATCTGAATAATTCAGCATTCTTAGTGGCTTCTTCATTGGTCATTTTCTTTTCTATACATATTAGTGGAAAAGTAGTTCTGCAGCTCTGGAAGCTTTGGTCACTAACTAATATAGTGTGTTCACCACAAGAACAAAACGAATATAATCAACAATTGAATACTCTGTTATAGACAGAAGTCCTACACACACACACACAAATTCTGGATTATTGCCAGTGTCTAAAGGGCAGCCAGGAGGAAAAAAATCATATAATGCTTAAGATTTTTTGACTAATCAGAGTATGATGACAAAGTTTGTCAGAAATATGCTCCTCAATCTTAAAAAGAGTGAATTTTCCTACTGATTTACCTTTTTAAATTTCCAGAAGCTTGACCTCCTATTACCATCTAACAAAACCACGTAATCCCTCAGAACGAGCAGGAATGCTGAGATTAATCGGGGTAATTATGTTTGGCTGGAAACACATTTCCCCTGTGGAGTCAGCGTCTGCCAAGCATCCTATCTCCTCTGATTTTAAAATACCAAGTTCAAAAAGTTTAATACTCCATTACATTTTGATTACTGTAGTGTGTGTGTGTGTGTGTGTGTGTGTGTGTGTGTGTGTGTGTGTGTATGGTGTGTGTGCTTGTCTGCTAATTTGAAGGAAAAATAATCATAGATCTACTCTTAACCAACTCAACAAGTATTTGCTAATTCCTTAACCACTAAAGAAATACTTAGGGATTTTTTTCTAGTTAATAGAACGAACTTGTTTGACCCTGTCTTTGCTTTTTCCAAACCTGGCCTATATTACATTCTCAGAGCAGTATGATCAGTAAATGCTTTGATTCACACATATTCAGGGGTGCCAACAAAGATTATGAAAAGAATAAAAGGCAATGTCTCAGAATGCCAAAGCAAGAGCTGATCTAGGACAGGCTGAAATTGAGGTGGGGGAGCATCCAAACAGAAAGGATTTTTGGTATTGGATAAACATGGGACAGAGAAGACACCAAAAAATCAGGAAAGTTAATGTACACTGAAATTGGGCATGAAATCAGGAAACATAAAGAAGCCTCTAGGGCTAGAGAGGGCAGATGGTGCTAGAGTCAGGCAGCCACCAACTGAAGGGATAGCGTCTTGTTATGGGGCAGTAGCTTTTGACTTTTTTATGCTTTTTTATGTGCAATTGCTTATAAATTTCCTTTTGTGATCACTATTGCTGGTATAAGGAAGCACAATCAATTCTGAATGTTGATCATGTCTCCTGAAACTACACCAATGATATCTATGAGTTTGTGTAGTTTTGCATTATCTGTGAACAGAAAGAAACCTTTAGCCCCTCTTTTCTGTTTTGACACCTGTCATTGCTTTTTCTTATTTAATTGCTCTGGTAAAGACCTGTTTTTGATAACTATATATTTCTCTGGCTTAGTGAGGGTATAAGACTTTCCATAATATACAAATAAATGCTAATCAGGTCATTAGTGAGTGCTAAATTGCTAAATAAAGACAATAGGCCTTTGTTTAGGCTGAAAGAATAGATAAGCGTAGTCAAGTAGCAAGTCAACCCTGTGCTGTCACTATTGCTCCCCTTGTATTCAAGACATTTTACTTATATACACAATGTAAGTTTATTAGTGATATCTTGTTTTTAAATGCTTATTTGAGACAGAAGGAGAAAGAAAGAAAAAGCAAGCATATATATATATGAAAGTCAGAAGATACCTTTTACAATTCATTTATCTCTTTCTAATAGTGTGCTCCAAGAACCTAATTCTGATCTACAGATTTGCAAGTAGGTGCCCTTATTGACTGAGCTATCTTGCTCACCTTTAAAGAATGCTTTTAATTTATGATTTTTGCTTTTATAAGTTGTTTGACTGTTTTATTTTTTGTTAGACATATTTTTGTCCATTTTATTAGTCTGTCATTTGTATGCCAGAGAACTGGTCAGATTATTAAGTCAAACCCATAAATACCCAGTCTATAGCAGTATTTCATCGGAATAATGCCATCAAAACATGTTTGTATTAAAAATGGATTTAAGGCTGGAGAAGTGCCTTAGTCAGTGAGGTGGACTAGTTTAGATGGCCAACAAGCTCCAGGGATCCATTTGCCTCTTGTTAACATACATTTTTTTGACATGGCCATTGGGTATGGAGGTTCAAGTTCTTGTGCTTGTACAACAAACACCTCACTGACCTTTCCAAATTTGTAAGAAATTTACTGTTATTTTTCCATTTTACTGGGTTCTGAATTTATAAAGTTGGTTAGTGCATGGCTAAAGTCTCTAGGGATTACTATTTTTATGATTTTTTTAATCTTTTGGGTTTCATACATCAATACACTGAATTTATGATATTTTCATACTTTAAACACAATCCTACTCTACCTTCTTCTTCCATTGCAACCCTTTTCCTTTCCTTCTAGTCTTCCTTCTATTTTCATGTCATTTTGCATGTAGTGGCCCATTGTGACATATGTGTGTGTCCTTGATGGTGTGTGCCTGGGTACTTGCTGGAGCATGAATCATGTGTCAATGGTTATTCCATTTTTGGAATCTGGTAGTGATGCTGGGAAGCAAGTCTCAATTCCATCTCTGTCAACTTGAACTTTTCATTTAAAATTTCTCAACTGTTTCTAGTCTTTGGATACAGCCATTATGGTACCTCAGTGTCTGTAATCTGAGTGCTTGGTTGAAAGATGCAGGAATATCACCCCAATATTCCCATTTCATTCTTAAATGGTAAATGAACAATGGTCCTTTTTTGATGATCTTCTTTGTGGTTTTATTTGTTTGACCCTCCAGTTTACATCTAGGGAAACAGGAATCGTTGTTTTGCTCCTTTGTTCATTTGCAAAAGCAAGAGCTTGTTGCATTGATTTTTTTATGCAACTCTCACTGCCAAATAGTCCATATTGGCCATCATGCTTTCTCGAAACCTAGACAGCTTCTATTTTATATCTGCTCTTTGGTCATTTGCAGGGATAATTTTAGCCTGTCTAAATAGACTGATGTTAAGCAAAGTTGCCACAATTTTAAAATATAGACTAAAAACATAGACTTATGGCATTCTTTAAAATTGAAAATAATGAAGGAACACACATGAAATTTGTAGACAGAGGGAGAAAGGCAACCTGAGAATAAGAAAATAAAACTAAGAAAAGATGTACATGAAATAGCTACCAAAAGGGTTGCTTAATATAGGACGTGATTTGTTGCTAAATGTTAGAATTGAAGTATAAGCAGAATGGTCAATTACAGAGGTCACAATGGAAGAACACCAAGGGCTCAGAAGAACATCTAGAATTGTTTCAGAGGAGTCTTCTACTGAACTCTAACATTACAAAAATATTGAAATTTATTTTATGATGGCATCAGAGGTTGTATTAACTTTAAAAACAACAGGTTGAAACTATGACAATATTTGCTTTAATTAAAAAATCTTTGTAGGGGGCAGTGTTGGCAAGGAAGAAACACAAGAACTGAGAAGTGTTGATGCTCAGGGGTGACAGAAGAAGTCACTTTGAGACACATTTTCATATGCTCATGTTATAACTTTTTAAAAGTCAATATCAACCTTGGAACTAAATTTGTCACAGGAATCCACAGGTAACATAAAATTTCACCTGTTCTAAGATACTGAACAAAAAACATTGACTTTGTTATGATAAGCCTATCCTAATTGGTTGTAAGGGTGCTACAGATTACTTTGTTGCCTGAGTGCTAACAAAGAAATGGACAAACAAAATAGGGACAAGAAGGAAATGTACATAAGCTGATTTTTAATTGTGTATACTTCTGTCAAGAGATTTTTTCAATCTTAAAGAAATAATCTGTGGAAATGAAGGAGGAAGGAATGAAGGAAAGAAGGAAGAAGCAAAAGGAAGAAGAGACAGTGAAAAAGAAAGAAAGAAAGAAAGAAAGAAAGAAAGAAAGAAAGAAAGAAAGAAAGAAAGAAAGAAAAAGAAAAGAGAGAGAGAGGGAGGGAGGGAGGGAGGGAGGAAAGAAAGAAGGAAGGGAGGAAGGGAGGAAGGAGGAGAGAGGGAGGGAGGGGGAGTAAGAGAAGGAGGAAGTGAAGGAAGGAAGGGAGAGAGAGTGAGAGAGCGAGAGAAAGGAGGGAGCGAAAAAACAAAGCAAAAAGTAGACAAGAACAGAAAGGAAAGAGGCCAATTAGCATGAGACTAAATTAAGGGGAAGTATCAATGTGTTCAAGCTTTTAATTTCAAGTTCTTTTGGAGCAAATGTCTGGGTGAAAATTTCAGAATGAATGGGACTTGCAAACACAACTAGAAATGCCACAACAGGGAGAGGAAAGAATTTATCATCCAGGGTCACAGAAACCAAACGACTAGGACACCCAAAATTCTGTTAAACTCATTCCTATGATATAGCAGCTGTCATGTTTTTCAGGCAGGAAATAAATATGCTGACCACAAAACCTGAGAGTGTTTAAAGCATGCTTGCCACACAGAGTACTTCCATGGAAATGGGTCCAGGAATATGGATGCAATTAGTATGAGCAAAGCTGAGCCAGGTTCCTGTAACCTAACCCTGGGGAAACCTACACTGCCAATGGAGCTCTGTCTTCAACTGTGCTCAGTGACTTCAATACTAGCTAATTCACAGTCACCTAACATAAAGCAGATGTAGGATAAAAGACTCCCTCTGGAAACTGATTGGAAAGCACATTGTTAAAATACTTCTTGACCTGGCAAAATTACTGGGAGATAATATTTAGGCAGCAATTAGAGAGGAAGATGAAAATTTATACATTTAAGTTCATCACCAGTTATCAAGAATAATAAATCAGGAGTTTGGGAAATGGCTTGTTCAGCAAAGGTACTTGCTGCCTGAGTTTCCCATCGGGATGGAGCAAAGGGCACTGCAGGAGCAGCAAAACTGCAAAAGAAAATCAGCGAACCATAATCCAGAACTTCAGAGACTCTATATCAACCACCTAGAACTAGGCCAGCCTAATCTCTCCCCATCCTGAAGCTCAGGGAAATTTGTGGAAGAGGGGGCGGTAAGATTGTAAGAGCACAAGTATGGGAGAAGCAATGATATGCAAGATACTCCACACAAGTTAGGGCCGAAGTAATCATAATTGGACTTTGCATGCCCTGCATAATGTCCAACACACTATTGACCCCACAAAGTCTAGCATTTGCTAAAAGCACCAAGATCCTTGGAGGCAAGGGATTGACAGCCACAGTAGTGTTCCTATGCTTACGGGGAACACAGGAAAGGGTTCAGGGAAATGCAACTGGGTCCTTGTATGTCATCAGAGAGGAGGGCCCAGAGGAGAGTCTGGCATGCACATTAAAGGATTCTCTGGGGATTGGGGGGGAGATACTGGGGGATGGAAAAGGAGGGGTGAGGGGAGGGGGAGCAGGGGGGTGAGGGGGAGGAAGAGGGAGGGAGGGAACTGGTGTACCTATTAAGTTTGTATGAGTGGAAATAATCATAAAAAGCTCCACAGATTCATGGCAAATATTAAAAACTTAGGGGTGAACATGCTAAGAATTAACCACTTACATTGTTGGTAGAGTATAAAATCAGTCATTATGAGATATAGTGTGGAAGTTTCTCAAAAAATCAAACAAATACGATATGGTTTAACAATTCGTTATCTACATATGCAAAAGAAGTGAAATCAAGAATTTGTACATATTTGCACACCCATGTCATGGCAAGTATTATTAATAGAAACCAAGAACCAAAAGAAATCAAAGTGCTCATCCATAGACAAGAGGCTAAATAAAATGTAGTTTGGACTTAAAAAAAAAAAAAAGAACCTGAGTTTGGATTTCCCAGCATCCACATAAAATGTAGGCACTTCTGCACACATCTCTACCCCAGTGCTGGGAGTGGTTCAGATAAAGAAACGTATATCCTTGAATCTCATTGGATCGTCCATCTAGTCAAATTGATGAGGTTAAGTGAGAGTACTTGTCTCAAAATTTAAGAAGAGAAAAATTAAAGAAGGCACACAACATTGACCTTTGTTTTCCTAGTACAGTTACACATGTGTACATGCTCAGCCATCCAAACATGTTCATACATTTGTGAACATATAAACACACTGCATCCACAAATAAAATATTAGATACAACTTCAGTGTCTATTAATAGAAGCATGATTACATGATGACATACATACTTGAAACATCATTGTACAGCCTGGCCAAGCAATGCTAAAAGAAAGTAAGAGAAAAGTGGAGTCCTTAAGTATGATCTGTGGATTATTGGGTCATATAACTCTTAAGTATCTTGCATTTGAAAACTTTTGTAGTAATATTATGATTCAAGAGAAAGGTCTGATTCATTATTTGGGCCAGACTAATTTTATCATAACAAACTATTTCAGTTGGCTGCATTTTCAATGGTAGTGCTAGTTTAGTGGGAGAGAAAAATGCTGTTGTCTTAGTACTGCTCAAAATCATAGTATAGAAATTTACATGTATATTTAATAAAAGTGCAACAAATTCCTATCAAATCATTTTAACTTGGATAAAGCAGCAACAATTATTTTATACTGTGGGAAGTATACATCATAGAAATTTGGGGAGAGGGATATGTAAGTATAGTATATATGTTGTTCTTTGGAAAGCACTTTGAGATTGATGTGGTCAGTTCAGTTGCCAGCTAAACTAACTACTTCTTCATTGAACATTTTGCCTTGAAAGAATGACTGACAGATGAAGCATGATTATTCAGACTAGGACATTTGGCAGAAATGAAGCAATGCTGAACAGCAGAGCAAAAATCTGACAATGTCAATTGCTAATGAGAACATTCAAAGCTTCAAAAAGAAATTAGAAATTTTGCTTTAAAGACTTGACTAGTTTCCCACATTGGGGAAACTTCATGGGTAATAACCTAATATCTTCTAAATGTGTGATGTTCAAAAATCACACAGGAATAAATCATAATTTTCAAGTTCAAGATAGATTAATGACTTTGCAATATTGTAGTATTGCAAAGTAAAAAAGTGTTTCTGATATCTTGAATCCCACATCCAACTGTAAAATATTCTAAGATCAAGTTTGCATTGTAGCATAAAATTATTGATAATCATATGAAAAGATATTAAAATAAAGCTTGCATTTATATGCAGTATATATAAACAGGTATAATTTTCTTTGTATATTTCAGCAAAATAACATTTCAATAACTTAATGCATAAATCCCACAAAATCCCTTACTTAAACTATGTTTCAATTTGAGGAGACCTGTTCTGTTAGGCAACAGAGATTCAATTATGGTAAATAATTATTTACTTGGCTAGCTATTTTTCTTTATACTATATCCAACACAGGCCTAGAATTCATTGTGTTGACCAGATTGGCTTCAAACTCACAGCAATTTTACTGCCTCAGTTTCCTGAGGACTGGAATTACTAGTATGGGCCACCAGATCATATTTCAATAGGTGTTAGTAGCTACCTTTGCCGAAAATATTTTCTCTCTTCTTTTTTTCTATGAATGAGATGCCTTAAAATTAGATACTCATTGAAGTTCATTGTTTTAGAAAAAAATGTCTTTAGAGTATATGTAATCATGTATTACTTTTTATGTTTTCATGTTATCTTGTTAATATGTATTGTGATTATTTCTATTTAAAATGAATCAGTAAACCTAATTTTACAAACATTATTTTTCATTTTAACTAGGGTAAAATTTTTCAGCTAGAACACATTATTGATATATTTTTAAATGTATCACTTTAAATGTATAAGAAGGTATCGTGAAATGAAACAGTTAAGAATGGACAGTAGAGAAAATAAGGATAAAAGTTCATAGGTATCATTTCATATTTCAAAGTGACATGTGTACAAAGTGCAGAAGAAAGCACACTGAGATGTTAATGTCAGATGAAGAAGAGTAAATACAATTTTAAATTCTTTTCTGGCATGTGATTGTTTTCCCAATTTCTATTCTCATTATACTTACATCTCAGGGCAGGGGTTGGGGTCTAGACTTTGCAAAAGATACCAAAGTGCTTCCTTGTTGGACTTATTACCCCTGCCTGTTTCTTGTAAGCATTTGCTAGACTGATTAGGTCTCATCACCCACATTCTTCAGCTGACCTATATCTTGTCATTCCCCTCTTTCAGCATGTCTTCTTATTAAATTACCTTCCAGAGGTCATATTTTTCACAGTTCCTCAATGAACAGTCTTCCTAACTCCTGCCTTTGATTTCAGAGCCCTTCTCTTTGACCAGGCACGTTTTTCACTCTAGAGCTGTACTGTACTTTATTTGGTATTCATTCCTTTGTACTTAATTTGGTATTCAGTCATTCCATAGTGACAGTATTGCTTTGTAAGAGTCTCTCATCCTAGTTTTCTTGCTGAATTCTCTTCAACACATAGTCACTTGAGTTGAAATATTGCCACCCTTATGACTACCCTAAGTAACTGACTTATCCATGCTAAATTGCTTAGACAATTTATAAGCAAGAACTTGTGTAAGAATCTGTCCAAAAGGTAGATATAGGGACATTTGTTCATTGCAATCATGTCTCTTCCCCTTCCAGATTAACTTTCTTCCGGATAAATCCCATCTGTTTCATTTATTTAGAATGTAGTGCATTAGCCCACTATTTTCTCCGTGCTCTGGAACTATTTATCTCCTATTCTATTGATACTCAAGGCCTGGTTTACCTGTAGCTTCTATTTTATCTGATTGTTGTTTCATAAGGAGATAAAACGACATCCAAGAGTAAATGCTTGGGGCTGGGATATGGCTTAGTGGTAATGTGCTTGCCTACCATCATGAGACTGATATGTAATTCCTAACAACAACAAATAGTAAATGTTCAGAAATATTCATTTCATAGCAACTTGGACACATATTTTGTGTTTTCATTTAATTTTGCAAGAATTATTTTATTACATGTTATAAAAGAATTATCATGTCGTAGAAATGAAAATAAAATAAAAGCTATTCATGAATGGCTTTGTTCTATACAATGAGGTATCCAAGTGTGGGTAAAGGCTTGGTCCTCTGCTTCACTTTCTTTCCAGTAATAGGATTTTATTAGCTATCTGTTGTGAAAGTATTTTTCCTTCTTTTGTTGGCACCTATAGTCTTATACTTGGAGACAGCCAGTTGCTTTGCAACATTCCATGTAAATTGCTGAATATGAAAGCACACTCTAATTTCCTTATTGAAATTTTTAGACACATAATCAGTTTGATTGAAAACTGATTGCAATGTTGAAGTTAATTACCAGCATCTATGATTTCCCTCAGCAATTGCCTAGCAACTTCTTTTTTTCCAAAGCTTTCAGACAATTAATTTCAAGTTGACAATCGTCTGTAAGAAATCTAGTGAGGAAAATTGGTTTTATTATATTATGAATTCTGAATGTCTCCAAATTCCTTTAGATGCATCCAACTTTCAATATATTTTGTATTTAGTTGGAATTCTCTTGCCTCTATGAAAAAATTTTCCTTATCATATTTTTAGTGACACTGAAAAAATGCAATTTAAATATTGTTAAAAGCCCTTTTATAATAACGCAAAGAAGAACTAAAGACACAAGAGTAAATGGTTGGCCCTTTATGCAAATTTCTTTGAAAAGAAATTTTGTGTTGAATCCCTGGTTAACTGCTACCACTTTTCATACTGACCTGTGCTCATTACCAATGACCATGCTGTGGCTACCTTTATTAGATGGGATGTTTTCTTGAGATGTTCTTTCTTTGTCATTTCATGGATACAGCACCTGCCCATCCTACCCTTCCTCAACTGTCCCTCCACAATGCCATTACCTCCAAAACATGGTGCCTTCAATGCTTCCTTAGCACTCTGCAGGAAATAACTGTTTTGCTACAACATGCTTGTCTCAGTACCAGCAGCATTTGCTTCACACATACCTTCTCTGCTGGCATGCAAATCTATATATTTTTATATTCTCAGTTGAGAGCATACTTAAGGATGTCTTAGGACTTTAACAAATGTTTACTAACATGTGAATGAATCATTAAGAGTTTCTTATACCTATGTTTCTTTCTTCTATTTATTTTCAAAGATGAAAGCAAGCTGGTTTGGGAAATATTGCTGTCATTCTATCATTTGATTCATCAGCACGCTTGAAATTTCAACAAAGGAAGCAGATTGCTGATGTTTCAGGAGTGTCTCTAAGGATATTTTCAAAGAAAAATTGTATGAATGGAGATTTATTTAAAAGTTCCCTTTCCCACATCAAAAAAGTCTATTTGAAAGAACAACTGAGAAAAATTAAGAAATCAACCTGCTAATTTTCTACTTGCTAGTAACATTAACAAATCACAATCTTTAGAATTTTTTTGCTCAGTCAAAGGTCCAGAATGTATTTGCTACCCATCATAGTAAAACTATAGCTTTGCTATCAATAGAGAGCCTACTTTCTTTAGCTGCCTTCTTTCATTTCTGTATTAAGCAGGCTATTAATTTCAAGGACTGTATCTGTTTCTCCAAGAATGCATTCATCTCTGCTGATTGTGTGACAGAAGGAAACAAATGATCCTAGAAATATACCAGATTCTTAAATGCTGTCATCCTGCTATGTGAGATTTACAATGACCAGAGGGAGCATGGAGAAAAATGCTGGAAAACGATTCCTGGCCCCTGGAGACAACCTCTGCCAACAGACATTGGAAAAGTAACAGTAATGAAATGGCTTTCTTCAGATCAAAGAATGATAACCCAGTTCTGCTAAGTAATCTAATGGCTTTCATATATTTTTAACATGAATATTATTCATTTGTCCATTTTAAATTTATATCCAATGATACTAGACAAAGAACAGTTTAAGATACTTAGAAGTAAGAAATAACACATGTGCATACCATCATACTATAAAACTTGCACTAACCAATACTTGTATTTTTGGCATACTAGGAGAAGATGGGTTCAATATACTCAAATAATATTTTAAATGATCGGGGAGTTATTTAAACAAACACTAAAAATGAAGCTAAGGCAGAAAGTCATTTTAAATCCATGTAAATTTCTGTTCTGTAGTATAAATATGACATGCTCATGAAAAGACTTTGTCATTTTGAAATGACCTTTCACTCTAAGAAAAATAGAACAGCATTAATGATATTCTTATACATCAATAAGAATAGTGATTGAGCTGTCATATATCAGCTATAACTTCAGGGCAAAATCTGTTGCACATACGACTATCTAAATTGAGTGGTTCCATGTGAGGATTAT
This sequence comes from Typhlomys cinereus, assembly GCA_023101885.1. NCBI lineage: Eukaryota > Metazoa > Chordata > Mammalia > Rodentia > Platacanthomyidae > Typhlomys > Typhlomys cinereus. The sequence goes on from JALPQD010000220.1 coordinate 177,834, forward strand.
ATTGTATACACTGACATATTCATCCAATTTCCTGGCTTTCTGAATGCCAGAATTTTTGGTGTTCTGTTATATCCATTGATAATAAATATTGGTGCTTATAAGTTTTTGGTATTGCTTTGTATACTTACTTATAATCACAAGGTTTACCATTCTCATCATGGTGTGAGGTTATAGTTCATCATGAATCCCAAGGATGACTGGGCCAAAGGTCATACAGGTCATCATCATTTGGCACTTTTAATCTATCTATCTATCTATCTATCTATCTATCTATCTATCTATCTATCTATCTATCTATCATCTATCTATTTCTTGTGTATATGTGTATCAGAGGTCACTGTGCATCCCTGTGGCAGCCCAAGGGTAACTTTGAAAATTATCCAAGATTGCTTCTACTTCCTTTTTGCTTCACTCAGATTTCAAAGCCTCTGCCTTCCAGACTGGAAGCATAGGCCAGTGCCATTTCTGCCTGGCATTTTTACATGGAATCTGGGATTCAAACTCAGGACCTTCTTCTTATGAGGCAAAGTCTTAACCCCTGAGCCTATTTTTAAAGTTTTTTTTTCTTCCATAAATAGAATGAAAAGCAGTCAAATTTAAAAGAAACTCTTTAATAATACAGAAATTCCAGAATGCTGAATCTTTGCTAAGATTTTTATATGAATAAATTCTAGATCAAGTCTATGCAAAAGTATTGCATTTATAATATGAAGTGTTTATTTTGGCTGCAATACTCAAATGTATTACATAGCTTGAGAAATTAGATGTTTCTGGGATGAATCACTACCTATTATTTGTCAACCTCAAAGTATAAATATGAGTAAGGGAGGCTGTGTTATCAAGGTTCTCATGATCTACAATAGATATGTTTTGAATCGTATAAGTGTGGCAAGCAGGACAATACAATCAGATCTCACAGGCATAAACACCATTCCTACACTACAAATTAGACAACTTTTTATTTTTCCAATGAGCATACCCCTTCAGGGAATTGTAATACAAAAATAAAAGTAGGACACTACTCTATCGAATGAAAGGTATCTTAACAGTTAGAAGACTTAATGGAGTTATATGACAGCTAGGGAATATTTAGGTCTACAAGAACTAATCTCAATATTCAATTAAACTAGGCAATTTTGAAGTTGGGAAATAATTTTTAAGTGGTTTCATTCATAGTTTCACCATAATGTAGCATGTTACAGAGTTATATTAAAGATTTAGGAATTTAAATACTTCAATTATATAGTTATTTTGTACTAAAAGCATACAATTTATTTAAATTTGCCTATCAAATCCATTATCTAATGAATATCTTTACTTAGGAAGGGGTTGTACTGACTTCAAGCAACACCTGCCTTGGCCATCTCCTACTCCACAGTGAATAACGAGTTTCTAAGTTCATCCACCCTCTGTACAAAGAGCAAGAAAGGGAATCTTTATGAGCTAGGGGAAAATTTTGTCTTTCTTTAGAGATATCTATCTTGGATGTTTTCTTCCATTTCAGAACAAATCCATGACCTAATGAATGTCTTTACTTATGACTAACATAAATTGTGGAAAATCCTATGTAGTAGAGATGGCTTCAGAAAACTGAGTTGGCCCAGTTTTATCATTTGATCAGAATATCAAAGTTGCTTATTTCTCCTTGTCCCAATCTGTTTCCTTCCTGCTATGGGGATCTCAACAGCATTCTCAACCATGCTGTCACTTGCATACAACACTGGAGAATCAGTTTTGGTTCTGCTTTTTTCCCCCTCACCTTCTGTATTAATTCAATTTCTGCTTCTCAAGTTTAAGCTTCCCTGTAATTCACCTGAACCTCAGAAAAAGACTTTCATCCTTAGCTTGCTCATCATTTTCTGAATCTTTCCTAATCTGTGTTTTCTCTGCATGTTGTTTTTAAAATGTAGACATTAGCTTAGTATTTCTTAACACACTTTCCTGAATTACACGAGGGAGGGTGTACTTTGCTGATAATTTGCTGACATACTGAAATTAGAAAAGGAGACACATCTGATAATCTGTCAATTTCCAAAGAGTGGCCAGAATGCGAAGAGACTGTGAGGTATGGCAAGAATGTCAGACTAGGAACATCAGGTCAAGAAAGAAAGAGAGAGGGAGGAAATAAGAGAAGAGAGAGAGAGAGAGAATATAAACATGCCATGATGCATAAGTAGAAATCAGAGGACAGTTTTCAGAATTCAATTCCACTTTTTCTACTATGTGAACTTCTAGGAAATGAAATCAGATCTTCAGGTTTGCAAGCAGAGACATTTTACCTATTGGGCTATCTTGTTGGCCACATTAAATACTTTTTAATGAGTAGTGCATTTTATTTCCTTCCCATATAAACCCATTTTGCAACTACAAGCACTTTTTTGTCCTTCCTACTTTGGAATGCCTTTCCTCATGTCCACTAGGTCTCTTCATCCACTGCATCTCAGAACAGATTTTTAGTCCTTTTCCCAACATCTGCTAAATCCCAGGCCCTGTGGGTTGTATTGACTTCAAGTAACAAATCCAGATCTGCCTTGGCAGAACCTACTCCACACTGAATAAAGAGTTGCTAAGTTCGTCCACCCTCTGTACAAAGAGCAAGAAGAGAAAGCTTTATGAGCTAGGGGAAAATTTTGTCTTTCCTCAGAAATCTATTTTGGATGCTTTCTTCTAATCCAGAACAACAAAAACAACAAAAAAACTAGCTTGAGGAGTAAGAAAACAACGTGGAGCAGGCTGCTTACATCTCTCTTTAAAGGAAGGAGGAGAAGAGGAGAATCCCATTTTTGACCCAACTCTATTTATAATAACCTTGTCCCCCATTTCTCTTTTCTTTCTTAAAACTTAATATTGAGCAGGCATGCCGGAGCATGGCCAGGATACACACGGGGCTGAGATTTAAGGGTTCAGTTTTTGGATCACATACAGGGAGGATAGCTTTGTTACTTATGGGAAGATTCACCCATGAACACGTGGAGAGGCAAAGGTTTTGCAAGCCTTATGAGATGACCACGGCTACTGGATTAGTAAAAACTAGGTTGTGGAAGAGAGGTGTACATTTCTAGGACTAGGACAGGCTCACTAGAAACACTCTGACCACAAAGGAGTAGCAATGCCTCCAGGTGTGGAATAAACAAAGTTTACCTTTTTTTTTGTCTGGAATAAATATCTATTGTTGGCAGCTAACTTCAGTGGCGGCTAACTCCTGCCTTCAAAATTCACATTATCATGCAAAGTGTTCACAGCAGGAAAGGGTTTGCAGAGAATTTTAATATGTTATGAATAGGTACTTTATTTTAAAGCCAGGGTTGCTCATTCAAGAATCTCAAATAAGAATTTAGGCATTTGAATTGGGATACATTCACCTAGTCCAGAATTTGGGATGCCAAATACCTTTTTCTTTTCTTGTCAGAAAAAAATACAGGCATTTTTCTGTTAAACAAATCCTTCCTCTCGTTTTATTCTCATTCCATTTTGGCTTATATTATGTCATTACATTCATCAGAATAAAGCTATTATAATTTAGTGCAAACCAGAGAGCAGGAACATTGTATGACATATCTTTGTAGCCTCTCATGATAAGCACAAGAGAAGTATTAATAAATATTTGTGCAATTGAAATATGAGGGTTTACAAAAATCATAATCCTAGATAGTACTGCTATTCAGCAATAATTCTGCTGTTTATATACTGTATAAACATCATGATTTTACACATTGAAGCCACTATCCTTAAGGTGACAGAATTAGGAAGTGGAGTAAGGAGGTATTTAGATTTACCTGAGGTCATGAGAGTTGAATCTCCTTGATGGGCTCAGGTTCCTTATAAGAATAGGACCAAGTGAGGACCAGACCTCATTTTCTACTTTCTGCTTTAAGAAGTCGCAGGTGACTGTCTGCCAGCCAGAAACAATGGGCTCAGCAGTAACGACTCTGCTGGTACCTTGATCTTACACATTTAGCCTTCAACAATATGAAAAAAATGTACGACTGTTGCATCATCCACCCAGTCTATGGTATCTTGTTATAGTGATTTGATTTATAAGTCTGAAAAATCATTTAGAAATATTTCATATCTAAACATAGACGTATTTATTTCCTACTGGAGATAAATGAAATAGCTTCTTTATATTTTTAAATTTTATTGTTGATTAAGTTACTACAATCTTTCAGGGGTTTATGCCCTAAGGCAGGATAATGAACTATCATTTGTTGCAAATTTTTCCCCAGGCAAAGACAACGTGATCTAAAATAGCTAAGGAGTGAAAATAATCTGTCTTTGGTTAAAAGAAGAATAAATTGTTCACTGATAGAGATTTAATGATGACATCCACTGTCTCTTACTGTCAACAACTGATGTGTCCACTATAGCATCATGAATAACAAAATTGTAGATTTTGGACCAGATATACTACATGCTAGAGATTTTCCATGGTGACTCCCTGGCCCATTCTTGACACCATGAGACTTTGAAAGGGCTCTTCATGGCCATTTGTTGTTTGTTTTAAAAGATTTATTTATTTACTTATTTATTGTGGACCCATGTGTGTGTATCTGTGTGTATCAGAGGGCACTATGTGTGTCTGTGGAGGGCCAGGGGTGACTTCGGGAATCACTCTGGATATCTCTACTTCCTTTTTGCTTTGCCCTGACTGTTTCCCAGTCTCTGCCTTCCAGGATCAGAAGTATAGGCTGCTGTCATTTCCTCTTGGCATTTGTCCTGGGATCTGAACTCAGGACATTCTGCTTGCGAGGCAGAGGCTTAACCCTGAGCTATCTCTCCGACCCTTTGATGCCATTTGTGTGCTACTAACAAATCTTATTTTCTTTGTGATTTTATTAGAGATGGGAGTCTGGTTGAAGTTGGCTACTTCTATGTATTGCCTTAGAACATGTAATTTGATCTAAAAGAGAAATATTTTATCTTTCATCATATCTAGAGAGACAACCAATTACTAGCATTCATCCTGTAGTGAACAGTTTTGTTATCAGGACAGAAGAAATATATCCACAGAGAAAGACACACAAGACAAGCAAGCAAAAGGAGATAGAACTGATAGACAGATGAGGAAGGCCCAAGGGTCTCGGTCTTCTTGAGGCCTTTCCTCATTTATCTTCACCTTTAAGTACTAGGAGACATTCTGTGTCTTGTAATAAAATCTCTATGCAGATTAAGATAGCTAGAGTTGCTGTCTTTTCTTGCAATCAAAGTGGCAAGTAGCTAACAGAATAGGTCATGGAAACTGTAACAAAACCCAGGAAATCAGATCTTAAGCAGAGACTTTAAGAGGCTTGTTCCTGTCTGTAATGTTGTCTGGGCACAACATCTCCATACTGTGTTGTAAAAGAAATTAATTAAAGATTTTCTTTCAAGTTATATAAAGTTCTCTTGTGCTGCCACAGATTCCTTTTTTGCAACATTTAATAAAAAAAATCTTATAGTGGAGGCTTATATAAAGAGGATGATAATTTCCTGTTAAATTAACTTTTGTGTACATTTTTATTTGGCCATTACTTTCAAGGTAATCCATGATTATTTTACTTAACCATCTCTTGGCCAAACACTTAGGGTAAGAAGACTAAGTTTGCATTTTCTTATACAATATCTTTATGTGAATATGATAATGAATGTTAGGCAAGATTTTGACACAGCCAATAAAGCATAGATGCCATCAATATTCATATCTTGGGCACTGATTATGCATTTAAAAATAGGTGCTACTATGGTAAAGATCACTGTTGTGGAACCAGTTAAATACAGAGCCACATAATAAGTTTCCCTGCAAGAGTCTGTTGATAGACTTACACTGCCAGCATGCTGAAGATAATTGCAGGATATCAATGGTACATACATCTGAGTAGTTAGGTAGGGCAGGAAGTAGCCTTGAAGAGCTTTGTGCTTTTGGAGAACACTGAGCCTTTTCTCGAGAAGAACATGTAGGAGGGTAGTGATAGAAAGACATTAACCTCGGCTCACGGTCATTCAACACTGTCATGTCAGAATTCAATAAAATCATCTAGGAAAACTTTGCAGCACCATTCTGATACCTAAAAAAATTGTGGGAGTATGTATGCATGGGTGCTCATGTGTGTGTGTGTGTGTGTGTGTGTGTGTGTGTATGTGTGTGTTGTGTGTGCAGATGTATATGTCAACACATGTGGAAGTCAGAAGACAACTTGGTATTGTTTTCAAGGTCTTGTCCCCATTTCTTTTTTTTTTTTTTTTTAATTTATCTAACACGGTTTTTACTGCCCTAGAATTCAAAGGCTAGGCTAGGTTGCCTGGTCAATGGGCCAAGGAGTTCAAGTCGCAGATGACAAGTGCAGGCCTCATGCCCAGCTTCTCACATTGCTTCTGGCCCAAACATAGGCTCTGAGGCCTGCATGGTGAGTACTTTATTGACTGAGATATCTCCCCACTGCTCAGCCACTTCATTTTCATTTTTAAGTTAATATCTATTAATATCTAAGTTAAGATGACCATAGCAATAGTCAGAGGAAAAAGAGAAATGGAGTTTAGCCAAGGAAGGAGGTGAAAAGCTAAGAGGAATGGGAAATGGCTCAAATGAAGTACAGAAATTGGAACGAGGACATTTGCTGCAGCTCCAGCTACAGGCTGTCGAATAAGGATAAGGAGGTGTGAATTTGGGACACTTCTGAGTGATCTTGCTGATTCTGCTGCTATGACAAGTTGTCTCTGCACTGTTCTTTTTTCGTAGTGGTCTGACTACTGCGCCCTGCCAAGATGTTTGGTCAAACAGCTGGATGTTTCATGATGACATTTTTTAAATGTGATGAGCATTTAAAATCATTTGAGCTTAATCAAGCAACTTGCCTCAAGGTAAATAAAATAACCTTTTCACTTCCCCATACTATGGGTAGGCCTCAAGAGCCGCAGAAAGTGATGTTTTCTCAAGAAGAAAAGTATTGTAGTTTGAAACAACACAGAAACCTGGGCTGAGTTTGCAGTTAGTGGCAGCTCACGCTGTAGGCTTTGGATTCTGGCCATACCATCATCTCTGACCTGAATCACAAGGCAGCCCGTCTAGCAGAAGTTGTCTGATTGACCAGGTCTGAGAATTGCAGGAAATAATTCCTTAAAATTTCTCTCTCTCTCTCTCCCCCTTACACACACACACACACACACACAGACACACACACACAGACACACACACACACATACAAACACACACAGTGGTCTGGAGAAGGTTAACTAAAATCTATGTGTATTCTTGTTCACAATTAGTATATCATTTAATGGATTATGAGTTTATTTCTCCCTTGCATCTTAAATCTGTTTCTTATTCATGCCTGTCTACCCAATACCTGACTTAGCTGAAGTACATAAAAATAATAAAAAAGCAATACACGAATGTGATCTTAGTAGGAATGGATTTTTAAAAGCTGGATATTGTTTTAGTAATGCACGTAATAATTTTTTAACAACTTACTGCATGTTGTAAACATGGGTGTCTGCTAAGTCATGATTACAGGGTAGAACTCTGAGGAAAATTCTTCACATGACACAAAAGAATTGACATAAGGGAAATGGACTGTGACTATGTCTTGTGCTCATGTAGCAGTCATAGATCTGAGTGCAAACTGAGGTACACAGGTAAAAATGCATGTCTTTCGTTTCTTAATGTTTCACACAGCCTTGTGAGTTTTTATCTTAGGCTGTGGAGAAGTTTATCCCTGTTATTATTGGGATGGTCAAACTCATACCGCTGATAAGAAACTGTGTGATGGTGGGGAACTTCAAATCTTTTAAAAACTCAGCACATTGTAAGAGGCCCCAACTTTTGCAGAAGCCTAGGCTGTGAATTCTTTCAGGCCTCTGCTCTGTTCATTGCCCAGGAGATGGGAGTTGGCTTGGCGCACTAGTGCCAAGAGGCTAACTTTCTGTGTAAGTTGGGCAATGATCTGATCCCTCCCCCAGAAACCTTCATGGTGATAGACTGTTGTCTTTTAGTTCTTTTTAGTTCTTTTTTGGTTTCAAATATTCGTGTTAAAACCTGTGTGAGAGGCTAGAGTTCAGGGATTACGATTCTGCCAGAAGCACCTGAGTTGGGATCTTAGTTAGATTCCATATGAAAATGCCAGGCAGAAATGGCCTAGGCTTGAACTTCCAATATTGGAAGGCAGAGCCTGGAGAGGGCAGAAGGGAGATTGACAGAATGAGAGTTAGAGAAAATTGCTTTACACGTATTTCCTTCACTAATCACAAGTGTCACATACCTAATAGGTCCTCTTCTGTGGGCAAGAAAACACAGGACAGCAACTATAACATGAGTTACCAGGAACGCAAATCCAATACCCAGAAGAGTCCATACGTCTGGAATTTCAAACCAATGAGAGAAATAAATATACATCCAAAAACACTAATAACTCAAAGCCAAACAATCATTGTCACCTACTATTCTGAGAGTCCATGAAATTGGAGGCAATGGGGTTAAACTTGGTATGGCAGCGGTTTCCTGTCCATCCATGCCCACATCTGGAATGAGAAACATTGTGATAAAGACAAACAAAACAGAAAACAAGAATATATTTGATAGAATGTAGGGAAACAAATTTAAACTTTATCATTTTTTCACTATTGCATAATATGGATTTTTGGGACCTTTATCTCCTTTATTAGTTTAAAATGTGGGAACTCCTCCTCCTGCTTCTCTTCCTGCTCTTCCTCCTCCTCCTCCTCCTCCTCTTTTCCTCTTCCTTCTCTATCTCTCTGTCTTTCTTTCCTTCTTCTTTTCAAATAGTGGTTTATCATTTTATCAGTATCAATTATTATTTTACATCATTTCCCACTTGACTCAAACACAAAAGTTATCTGTATGTATGTGTGCATGTGTGTGCATGTGCGTGTGCATGTGTATGTGTGTGTGTGTGCGTGTGTGTGTGTATTCCTCAGACACCATACAGTATTTTATCTCAGCAGTATGAAACTCAACACTAAATAAGTTTTCATTGGATTTTGGTCAAAGATGTTCCATTTACATATTTGCAAAGTATGTACTTTGGAGCAAGACAAAAAGGAGTCAAAAGCAATCCAGGATGATTCACACACAGTGCCCTCTTACACACACACACACACACACACACACACACACACACACACACAAATGAATACAACAAATAAAATAAAATAAAGCTTATGTGTCAGAAGCATTGCTAACTCAGCATTGCTAACTGAGCCTGTCTCCTCAGACCTCCCATATTTTTGTAGTGAAGAAATTTAATGTCTTATCTTTCAAATAACTAATATGGCAAATTATATATATATATATATTAAAAATAAATCAGATAACACATTTTTTCTCATTACAGAGGGATGATTCTTCAGTTACTTAGATTGTTGTATTAGTGAAAAGTACTCATATTGCATATACTTCCATATTCTTTGCTTGACATAGAAGGTGAGACTTGCAACACTGGTATGTATAGATTTTGGAAAATTGTTTATCCTTTCAAAGGAGACATTTATTTCTAAACATCCCACATGTGATCTTTTTTTGCTGATAGAATGTGTTTTATGTATGCTGAGTAATAGAATTGAAATTGTCTGCCAAGATCACAGTACGTGCTACAAGATCAGATTTAAACTTGGTTTCAAATATTTGTGTTAAAACCTGTGTGAGAGGCTAGAGTTCAGGGATTATGATTCTGCCAGAAGCACCTGAGTTGGGATCTTAGTTAGATTCCATATGAACATGCCAGGCAGAAATGGCCTAGGCTTGAACTTCCAATATTGGAAGGCAGAGCCTGGAAAATCCCAGAGCAAGACAAAAAGGAGTCAAAAACAATCCAGGATGATTCACACACAGTGCCCTCTTACACACACACACACACACACACACACACACACACACACACACACATAAATGAATACAACAAATAAAATAAAATAAAGCTTATGTGTCAGAAGCATTGCTAACTCAGCAAATAGAGCAAATAGTAAATACTACTTAAAAAGTAGAAACCAAATACAGTGATTGTTTTGATGCTGCTGAAATTCGAATGAAACAAATTAGAATTACTGAATTTGTAGTGTTTGTCTTCTAATCCCACAATTTGCAAGACTCTGGGAATCTCAAAGAGGATGTCAGCCCTTATTTGACAGTGGGTTTGGAAATCTGTCACATGTGTAGACTGGTGTGGCTTAAGGACACTTCCTCATTTTAGGTTCATTCTGGGTTAATTGGCTTCCTTTAGATTTAAAAGTGCTAATTTCCTGGTGTCAGGGCTGTATTCATCTCCATTTCAGGCCAATATTGTGCATTTGAGTGCTCTTATTGAGATAAACTCCAGTAGAAAGTTTCAGGGATTATCAGTTTCCAGAAAGAAAATGAGGAATACCAAAACCATCTGGAGAAACCATACAAATGTCTACCATCATTTATCTGTATGTCACATGTCATTGCTGTCTCTGTGTGTCTATTGTATATTTAGCTACCGTCTATTTATATCTTTAAGGAGTGAGATTTACATAAAACCTGTTGGAGTGGAAAGGAAAAAATGGGAGAAACATTTGCAGATACTCGGAATAAAGCAAGTATATTTTTATCTTTATCAAACTAAAAAACTCCTCTATGGAAAATGCAGTGTTTGAAGTAATTATGGCAAATTGATCTCTAGGCTTTTGCAAAATTTACATTACGAGATGGTCCTCCACCTTTCATTCTGAGCAGAGCATTAATCCCGTGCCAGGATGGCTGGGAGAGCTCCACCCATCCGCTGAGCAACATCACTGAAGGAAATTTCCTGCCTCTCTCCCTTCAGTACTGAAGGCTGAAATGGCAGGTAGAAAATTCTGTCTATTCTGAGGACAACTAAGTGGACTCATTTCCTCCAAACTGGTCCCAAATCCATATTAATTATCATTAGATATTTTTAAAAAATTCTGGAACTATCTCATGAATCCATTTCTCATTAGTAAGTCTGCAAGTTTGGAATAACAAGTAGAAAATGAGAGGACATCTAATTCTGAAGGGTAGAGATTGCTTCTGTTAGTTTGTGATATATGGGGTGTTGTCAAGTAGTTTTCAGAGAAAGGTGAAGGTTCTTGTGGGAAAAGGGATCAAAGAAAATGGATGAAGCACAGGTCTGGATTTGGTTATGTGAATGCCAAGGCAAGAAAACAACCCAGGTAGGGATATCCTAGGCATAGGAAAGGGATATTGGGTGTTTGGCCAATTGGCTCGCTGGATTTGGGGACGCTGCATAATTGGCCAAGACCAGGAACGTGTTCCTGAAGGGAATAAGACAATGAGACTCATTTTATTAAAGTCAAAATCCTCCTATGTATCCTAAAAGAATCTGTGAAGACCAGTAGCATCATACAAAGTTTGTGCTAAGCTTGAGACACATATTTTGAATTTAGGTGCTTAGGTTGTTCACAACATCTCTCTACTATCACTCTCCCTCTTCTCTGTCTCTGTCTCTCTCTCTCTTCTGTTTCCCTCCTTTATATTAAAAGCAAAGAAACTAGATAGCATTTATTTCAATTTGTAGCAAAATTATTATGCATGTGGATTACTGGAAACACTTTTGCCTCCAATGGATACAGTGGAAGAGGAAGCATGACGTCCCATCAGGCCAATATGGCCATCTTCGCCGTGGTTATGTACTGAAGCCCTCTGAAGCCATAAGCAACCAGCAGGAAAATCATTGAGAAGTAGAAAAGCAATGTTAATAGTACTGTGCCTGCTCTTTCTGGTTAGGTTCCTATGTGCTTTATTTAGACCTATGTTTATAGCTCAGCAAATCCCTTTATTATATTGAACACTCTGTTTTTTAATTACTAACACACATCCATATATATATATATATATATATGTATATATATATATCATCTCCAAACTATTTTTCTTACACTTCCATATTGTTTCCTAAAGCTCTTCACATTGATGTAAAAAACCCTAATTTTCAAATACTTAGTGAATATCTACTATGTACCATTTAATCACCCAGGCACACAAGGCATAAAGTGGGTAAACACAGTTGAGAATTTGTAGAACCATTAACTTAAATAACTAAAAGATGACAGAAAATAAAATATGTTAAGTAAAGGAAGATTCTAAATCAAATGTTGAAGGAATTGTTCCATGTTCCATTTTTCAGACCCCAAAAGTAAAACTGTAACAATTTTGTTTGGGAATTGGTGGAATGTGTGATATCATAAATTAAATATCCTAAAAAATGAAATGTGGGCACGAATATATATGCATTATATTGTCAGAAAAATTAGTCATCCTAGAAATAGGAACCATCTCTATCTGACTAAACTGGATAGGTATGACCAATATGAGTTCTTAATCAGATTGTATATTAATCTTTAGATTTCTTGAATCATTATCATCTTATACTTATTTATAAAGTTTTGAAGGGTAGAGAGACAAATACCCTTCAGAAGCCGTATGCATTTCAATGTACTACCCACAAAGCATATAACTTAGTATTATGTAAGATAGGCTTTCCCCCTTTTTATTAGGCAGCTTTCTGCCAACGTGTTCAACTATTACACACCTATCTGTCATTTTTGCTGGGAGGAGACAGCTTCACTCTGCATTTATAGTCCATGCTTATAGCAATGTTACAAAAGAGAGTGTTTATTTCTTTGTAAGGAATAGGAAGGGATGGGGAAAGTGTGTTCCTCCACCAAGAGTTGGTTGTGGAAGGAGACTTTCCAGTTTGACTTCTCAGAGCCTGTTCTACTGGCAACAGGCGTCTACTTTCTCCGTTCTTTCGCAAGTTGTAAGCTGGAATATAGTTGCATATACTGAGAGTTGACATTGTGGTTTGTATTTGTTACAAGAGCAAGACTAGGAGAAATTTCTGATCTTAAAGGTCTGGAAATGCCCCCTGGTCACATTAAGCCCTGCCCCAGTATCTGGAAGTATGGAGGAGGCAATTTTGGAGCTGGAGAGAGTAAACACAGAGACGAGACACCCAGAAGTTTGCTGAGTTCTAGCTTTGTGGATTTGTGGAATGCAAGTAACTTTAGTTCCTCATTTATAAGCATATAATTTAGTATTATTTAAGAAGGCTTTTCTCCCTTTTCATTAGGCAACTTTTTGCCAACGTGTTCAACTATTACACACCTATCTGTCATTTTTGCTGGGAGGAGACAGCTTCACTCTGCATTTATAGTCCATGCTTATAGCAATGTTACAAAAGAGAGTGTTTATTTCCTTGTAAGGAATAGGTAGAATTATAATTTATAAAATATCCATGAAAATTATACAAAAATATGTACATGAAGCTGGCTCCTAGTACCAAACGCACTTAGAGACACACAAGGATAAATCTCTGTAATACCTACAGTAATTGCAAGGATTATGAACAGGAAGGATGGGGTAGGAGGGCCACACCAGAAACAAGGAAAGAGGGGACCATGTTACAGCAGAGAAAATAGGCCTCCATCAAGGACTGCAAGTAAGTAATGAGACATCTGGTTAAGTTCACAGACTTTCCTTCCTGATCATTTACAACTGATGGGGTATGATCTCACCAGAAGGGGAGGGCATAACGGCTGCCAGACAGAAAGTAACCATTTTTCAAATGGGTGATTGACCCCTCCCTCACTGCGGTTTCCTACTTTTATTACATTTACCTTTGAATATACTCTTATAACAAGACTCTAGTTTAACAGCCTTTTATCTCTGGCAAGGGGGTGACATCCAATACCCATCAGGATGGAGTGAAGGGCATTGCAGGAGCAGCAAAACTGAAAAAAAAATCAACAAACCATAATCCAGAACTTCAGAGACTCTATATCAACCACCTGGAACTAGGCCAGCCTAATCTCTCCCCATCCTGAAGCTCAGGGAAATTTACAGAAGAGGGGGCAGTAAAATTGTAAGAGCATAAGGATGGGAGGAGCAATGATATGCAAGATACTCCACACAAGTTAGGGCCAAAGCAATCATAATTGGACTTTGCATGTGCTGTGCAATGTCCAACACACTTTTTTTTTTTAGCAACAGCTATTTATTTATTTATTTTTATTTCCACTCATACAAACTTAATAGGTACACTCGGTTCCCCCCTCCCTCCAACCCCCTATCCCCTGTGCCCCCTCCCCTCCCCCTTGCCTCCCAGAATCCTAGTGCCTTTAGCACCAACACACTATTGATCGGACAAAGTCTAGCATTTGCTAAAGGCATTAGGATCCTTGGAGGCAAGAGATTGACAGCCACAGTAGTGTTCCTATGCTTAATGGGAGCACAGGAAAGGGTTCTGGGAAATGCCACTGGGTCCTTGCACCTCATTGGAGAGGAGGACCCAGAGGAGAGTTTGGCATGTACATTAAAAGATGCTCCGGGGATGGGAGGGGGAGGCACTGGGGAATGGGGGAGGAGGGGGAGGGGAGGGGGGCACAGGGCGGTGGGAGGTTGGGGGGAGGGAGGGGACCAGTGTATCTGTTAAGTTTGTATGAGTGGAAATAAAAAAAAAGTACATGAAGCTGTAGTGTGAGCTGTCAAGTGCTGTACTAAGCTGTTAGTTATATAACTGGACTAATTTTCAGACTGATACGTAGGATATAGTGAGGAATTCGCTAGATGAAGATAGGCCATTGGGCATGCATGCGAGTCATTGTCTTGACTTCACAAATGATATAGAAGACTGAGAACATTGTGAGTGGGACACTTTCCTAGGCAGGTGGTCAGGGACTGAAGAAGGATATGACAGCAAGCTAGTAAATAAGCCAACATACACACATGGATACATCGCTTTCTGCCTTTTCTGTGGATGTGAAATTACCAACTTGGCTTAGGACAAGTTGGGTGTTGTTGCAGCAATATATAATGTTGCAGTCATATATAATGCATAGTCATTTGCTTTCTCATATTAATTCTAGTCAGGCTTGTTCTCTAGTGATCCTCTGTTCCAAGACCTAACTGACTTTCTAGAGAACTAAGTCTGATAAATATTGACTCTACTCCCTTCATGATGAAGAATGTAGAGGAATGAAAAGTCATTGGTACACCTTCTGATGCTGGGCTGAGAAAAATATCACTAACCAGCATGACATTCGAATAAACCTGAAGGCTCTCCGTGTGAGTACACAGGGAGAGGAAAGGCAAAACAAGCGGGCAAGGTGCTCAGTGCTTGCTGTGGATGTAGACATTCCTTTCCCCTGCACGTGGTGAGATTTCTAGCTCCTGTAAGTGCTCTGGTTTAGAGAGATTAGAGAAACCCAGAGGCTTCTGCTCTGAAAGGTTGTTTTCTGGGCTATGGGTTGAGCTTGTCCCATCAGAGGGGAACAAGAAAACCTGAGGCAAAACCCCAGACAACCATTTAGCATCATGGGCAATTTTATTGTAATAAAAACTGAAAAAAAGCAGGAAAAGTCACTGAATAATCTCTGAGCCACAATATGCTGCAATTCCATAGCGAGTACCAGTGATTAATTTGCTAGGACTAATTTCCCCCATGACTAATTAGCTCCTGCATGTTTTATAATATTTATGAGTATTAGATGGAGCCCACCTGAAGAAAAAAGATAAACATCCTGCGCCAGTCATGCGTAAGGGTCTGTTTTCTTAACATGAAGAGGAGAAAGGGAGAAATAAAATATAATTAGATTCTGTCAGCCATAGCCACCACCCTAATCTTTTCTAAATTCTAGAAGGCCTTCTGCTATTAGCAGGTTATAACTGAGGTGTAACTTAAATAGCTCATTTCCTGATGTGCTTGGTAACACCCATTCATTACTCACCAACACCTGGAACACTAACTCCTCCCATCCTTCTTGCCATGGCTCTGAACACCCCAGCTCATTTGTCACATTGCCAGGGAAAACAATAAGGAGCCACACATTCACAGGCCTATGTTCATGGACTATTTTCTGGGAACTAGCAGAATATTTACTCCAGTTATTTAATGGACTTGAGTTATTCTAATCCATCTAAAGTAGTAAAATCAAATTTAAGTTATTATTGTCTTAATAGACTTGAAGAAAACAAGTATTCTGTCAGAAACATAGTCATTTCATAGCAATGTTGCTATTTGAATATTCAAATTGATAATATAGATGTCAATAAGATGCTGTTATAGTGGCTGGAGAGGTGGCTCAGGGGTTAAGCCTCCGCCTTGCAGGCGGAAGGTCCTGAGTTTGTGATCCCAGATCCCACGTATAGACGCCAGGCGGAAGCAGGGGCGGCCTGCGCTTCTGGTCCTGGTAGGGCGGAGCCTGTGAATCCCGGGGCAGAAGGAGGTGGAGGCGTCCGTGGTGGTTCGCGAATTCGTCCGTGGTTCTACACAGACACACACACACACACACACACACACACACACACACACACACACACACACAGGCACACGCGCATGCTCACATACACACGCACATGTGCACAGTTGAATAAATAATAAAAAAAATTAAAAAAAATTAAAAAAAAGATGCTGTTATAGTTAGGCACAGGTGTCAACTTGACAGTTGAGGATTTGAGCTCTGGGGACATTTGTGGAGAATTAGTAGTTGAATTAAGCCCGGAGTGAACCTGAAGAAGATTGTCTAGTTGATGGAGCAGACCCAGCCTATAAGTGGGTGGGACTAGGCCCTGAACAGATGAATAAAATACTGAGAGCTGAATGAGGAAGTTGGCATCCTCATATATACTTGGCCAGATATACTGGTCTGGCAAATAAAGATCATCTCTTTCTCAGCCATTATACAGAGATTGTGTGGCCAGTTCCCTCAGCCCTGGTGTTGGTGCATGCTCTCCCTTCAAGCTGGAATAGGCTGTAACTGGACTATCAGTAAGAAAATAAACCCCTTGTTCCCTTAAGCAATGGTGAACTGCAACAGATACCATCCAATATTTTTTTAGTGATTCTGGTATAGGAGAACACATTCAATTTTTAGCAAGTATGAATCTAAAAGAATATTCCACCTATTTTAAAAGTTACATTTTAGTGTCATGAACAAAGAGGAATTTTATGTTTTAAAACAATGAAGATTTGGGAGCCAAGGTGACAGACTTAGTTAATAGAGTCTTTCTTGGGCATCATGAGTACTTGAACTCAATGCCTAGCAACTATGTTAAAGACAGGCATGGCGGTGTGTGCTTGTAATCTCAATGCTGGTAAACAGAGACTGGGTCTCCAGGTGTATGTCAGAGGCTTTGTTGAGAAACAACATCTTGGTTTGAGTTTTGGTTTCTACACAGTAGGCATGCACACACACACAGACACACAGACACAGATACACAGACACATACACACGGACACACAGATGCACAGATACACAGACACAGAGACACACAGACACACACGCGCACACACACACACACACACACACACACACACACACACACACACAGAGTTGTTTGAAAAAAATGGACAGTTTGGATTAACCGCTCATTCATTTTGTCTCAGTCACCAAAATCTCATCTGTGTTACCTATTATTTCTCCTCCGTCCTCCAGTTACAAGGTCATCCTAGCATCCCTCTAATGGTTCTTGTCACCTTGTAGTGGAAACAAGCCCTAACTAGATTTTCAACCTACTGACTCATGCTGTACAACAGAAAATGTCTCTTTGAACCTTCCTAACCTTCCTTGTGGAGTCCTGTCTAGGTGAGATGGGCTTATACAGGAGTTGGTGAAATAGGCCTAGTCCCTTGATTGGCAGCTGGCTGCTCTCAATATTCAGAAACCCTTTTTGTTGGTCCAAAGCCTCTGCACCAAAGAGATACTCTTTCAGATTTCTACTAGTTTTGATGACATCTATTTTCAGTGGCTGAATTAAGACTAAGTTTTTTCCACTTGAAGTAGATCATATGTGTCTTTAAGGGCACAGGAGAAGTTGTTATTGACCCTGCAAACCTTGTTTTGTGACCATCTTGACTTAGACATAACAAGGTTGGTTCTGTGGTGCCCTCTGAATTCTTCTGACAGCAATTAATCACATAGCATTGTGATAATCATTGCTCTTTCCATTTCTAAATTCTTTTTAGTCTCTTTTCAGACTAAAAGTTCATTGACATAGTTGGTCACTCTTGTATGCCTCCATTAGCACAATTCTGTGCATAAATATCCACTGAACGTGTTCATTACCATCGCTGTAATAATGGTTAATACCAAGATAATGTGTTAGTGTCATCAAATCAGTTTTATTTTGTGTCCATGTTATTTTATTTACCTTTCAGGACTGTTGGTTACAACCCCAGCATGTATCATCATAATCAAGAATTGTATCTACACAGAGTACTGAGCTAGCCCTCAGTTTTTCTGACTCAGATGGTCTAAGTGTCCCAAGAATTTAATTTCTAACATTTTTTTCAAGTGCTGCTGCTTTTGCTGGTTTGGTAGCTACACCTTGTGAAACCAGTGCCAAGGGGTGGTGCCATTCTGTCTGACTTATATGAGAAATTCGAGCTGGGAGCAACAGCTTTGAAGGCAATGAATCCAGGTTCTCTGATCTGCTTGTCTTTGTGTTATTTCAGGGATATTGGAACACTACATTGCTTTTGCTCAAAAAATACAGTTTATATAGTGAGATTCTGTCCTCTGGTGATGATAATTTGAATATGCAAAGTGCATGATCCTCTGAATCCTTTATTACAACTTGAACTTAAATTTCTAGTCAAGTTGTACAGAATTGCATATGGAGAAAGTTCATTCATAAATTATTTTGAATTATCATAGCACAGTAGACATAATCTTTATTACTTCTGAGCAGAAAGAACAATAAAATTGTTCTGGTTCCTCCGTTCAAACAGGCTTGTGGTAAGGTGGGATAGTTGAAGAGATACTGAAGAAAAATGAAGATAAAATGAATCTTGTAATTGTTATATGCTTTCCATTTCTCCTTTCTTCCAGCTAATATGAAATAGTAATTCCCTGGACATTAAAGTAAAGAAGAAAACACCAAGAAAACTAAATAATTCACACACTGAGTAATTGGATAAAGGCTACATGTCAATAGAAATGATAATTTTAAAAAAAGATCAAGCAAGTTAAAAGTGGGAATTTATTTTCCTATGGAGTATAGTTCAAGTGTGCAATAAACTTTAAAATTTTTTTTCTTCTCCACATGAAATTCAAAAAGCATTTTCTTACTGAACATATATTCTGACTTCTTACTTCCAGCCAGATCTTTTTGTTCATGCTTTCTCTCCTGCACATTGAAATATACATTACAGGAAGCATGGGTGAGAGAATGAACAGTGAACATTCTGAATGTAATTTCCACCAACCGTAATACTTGTGAAAGTTGGGCAATAAACTGTGAGGGTATAAGGCTTATTTTGCCCTTTCGATAAAGAAAGGTGTCTGTTTACTTGCTTAGAACAAAGCAAAGAATCTTCCCACGGCTTTTCATCAAGTTTAGCAAGAAGTCTGAACTCTGTGCCCTTGGCTTGTCGAGCACCTGCGGTTTGCTGGACCTTGCTCTGGGTGCCTGTCATCACAACTCATCAGCTGCCTTGCTTTCTATCCTCCCAGCTTCCTCCTGATCTGACAACGCTCTCCTCTAAACCCAGTATGCTTGCTCTCGTCTCCACTGTTTCCTGTGGCAAGTGCATTGGGCTCACTACTGGGCTCATTCTCTTTCGCAAAACTATCTTTGGATCAATACCTCCCTCCCGGAGTGACTTCAATCAATGAATCTAAGATGCAATTTATCATTCTCCTTACCCTCACTTCCTAACATCTCCTAGCCAAGTTATTTTTTGTTCTAATATAAGTATTTATGAACACGTCTGCATTTTATACATAAACATAGTATTTAGAAGTAAAACAAATACATATTTTGCACATGCACATAATTGATGTTCAACTGTATGAATACCAAGCTGAAAGCCAGAAAGACATGAATGATTTTGAAAATTTCAGAAAATTAGCTAATACCAAACTGATGAAAGAGCCTCATAGAATGCAATGCATAGAAGAAACTGATAATGACAGTCTTTGGCAGTGCCGGACTCTAAAGTAAATCACCAGCAACTGAATGGAAGAGTACACCATGCTGTGAGATGAAGAAAAGCTCCTTCTTCCCTTGGTGAGCAGTTCTAAACTGTAAGCAAATGGCAAATGAGTTTACCTCATGGGCAGAAGGCATGTGGGTGAGGACTGAAATCTGAGAAGAAACCCTACTGTTGTTCTAAGTCACCAACAGATTGCCTCAGCAATTGTGCCACCTTAAATCAGAGGTCTGATGTCTTTCTTCATGGTCTTATTGATCAAGTGATTCTTGTGTCTATAGATACAAAATAAGTCAAAACTATTCCATTGTCTATGTAGAAATTTTGAAGTTATTTCCTGGTACAGATCATTAACTGATAAGTTCTCCCAACATTTTAGTAGTCTTTTATTTTGTTTTATTCTATTGCATTTATTACTTTTTATTTTATTCTTTCAGCATTTCATAAAAACAATTTATTTTGCTTTCCTTCTCCTATTGAGTTCTTTTTTCTCAATAAGTACCCCTCTTACTTTCATGCATATTTTCTTTTGGAACCCACTAAATTTAATTAGGGTTGCCTGTCTATGTGGGTTATTTACTCAATCAATGACAACAGTGACTACTCCTAGCAATTATTAGCCACCTCTAAATCTTCAGAAGGGGTGAACCTTCATAAACCCCTTCCTTAATTTAATAAATACATTATAATGGGTCAAAGTACTGAGTATGTGACCTTCAGCCCTAAACAGGACATCTAAAGCTCAGGGATCAATATGGGAGATGGGGCTTAAAGAATGTAAGAGCCAGAGGATGGGAAGAATTGCTGTAAAACATCTTATGGACATATGGCTTTTGTAATCATGAACTCACAGCTGAAGTGCCTGGCTACCTGCACAAGACCTGCCAAAGACAAGACCATCAAATGTTTAATAATCCCTAGGATACATATGTTTAGACATATATGTGTGTATTTGTATATGTATCAGCATGTGGTCAGTGAGTTGTTCCCTTGATCAAGCCAACATGCCAGTGTCTACATCATTAAAGTCTAAATCACTTTCCATCAAACCATTTATTGTTTATAGCTGCTCAGGGAGGAGTCTCTCCTACTTTCAATGCAGACATTCATAACGAGTCAGTGTGGAAAGATGAAAGTCAACTAATTTGCTCCATAAATCTATGTGTTTGGTCTGCATAAGTCAAATATAACACATGCATAGGATTACACAAATGTTTTACTCAAAGATGTATTAAAAATTCCCAAGTTAAAAATACATTAGATTTCTGTATTCATCCTTTTATATGTGTAGACTCAATGCTGTGTGAGCAGAAACCATTAAAGAAAACAAAATTGCATCTGAACTAATTGTATGTGTGTGTGTGTGTGTGTGTGTGTGTGTGTGTGTGTGTTTGTGTGTGTGTGTGTGTTTTGTCCTTATTATCTAAACAATACAGTATTACAGTTATATACTGGATAATTTGTATTACATTGTATTAGATAATTTGAGTCAGATGCCTAGATAGGTATGTAGTCTGCAGGCAAATATTGAATCATTCTGTGTTAAGGTCTTGAATATTCATGGATTTCAGTATCTGCAGCAAGGTTCTCTTATGGATACTGAAGATAGTGATAAACATATATAACATGCAAGAGCATATAACATACATACTATATGTATTGAACTAACTCCATTGCTAGATTAACTGATGACCTCTTAAACCTCACATACTTAGACACAAAAAAGGAATGATGTTGCTTAATGTCGGCACCTGGGGAAGATGCTTTGTGGATGACCAGCTGAAGCTTACACTGGGGAACATCTCTGGAATAAGGTTATGGTGGAAGAAAAATGACCCAGTTAGGCAATACTTCAGTTTTCTTAAATGCATAAATTTTAAGGACAATGGGCCATTTGCCACCTGGCTGGGAATACTCTTGTCAAAGGTGAGAGAGAAATTATAAAAAAGAAAAGAAAAGGCAGAGCTAATATTGGTCCTCAGACTACCAAAGAAACATTAATTTAATTTTTTCCCTTAAATGTTAGCATTAACAACTTAGGTTATAATATCAAATGACTTTGCAATGCTCTCTTTATAGAACAAGCTTGTCTTGTTCATATAAAATGTACATAATTGTGCTTATTTTCAGAGACTTTTACCACTGTTGTCAGGAAGAAAATTCAAATTTGTAAGCACTGAAGGCTGGAATGTATTGGTTGTGTTTAGATCGCTAAATATTTAGCTATTCTTGCAGCATGTTACATTTTTATGTATGATATACACATAAATTGGCATAAATAATGAATATATTTGCATTTGGTTTATGCTGCTTATTCATATTAACATAGTTTTTTTAAAAAACTTGGATTTACAGGCCAACCAAATCTCTTCTCATCCTAGGCTCAGGGAACTTTGTGGAATAAGGGGCGGTATGATTGTAAGAGCCTTAATATGGGAAGGTCAACTTCTGGACAAGACATTCCACTCAAGGCAGGGTTGCTGTATCCAAAACTCACTGCAATGAGACTTATCTTTCCCAGACCTGCACAGTGGCTGACAAGTCAACATGCCCCCATAGACTAGTGAGGATCTCAGGAGAAATAATTTCAAGCAATAGGTACCTTAGAGGCTAGGGTTAGACAGGAGAAGAAGACTGACCCTGTCAGTGGGTCTTTCCAAGGAGGGGCCATTTGATCTGAAGCAGAGGCCTGAACCCCCACAAGAGCAGATTATCCAGAGGGAATATCAGGAATCACAGAAGCAGACACAGAGGAGGGTGTGAGGAAGTGTGATGGATTGATTAAGGGAGGGGAAAGCAAGGAAGGAGATCCTGAAGAGAGGGAGGGAGGGAAAGGAACAGGGCAGGGATTATTACTCATTGTGCTTATAATACTAGGGAGAAATAAAAAAATAAAAAACCTTGGATTTAAAACAATCCATATGTGTGTTATTCACATATTATATACTAAAATGTTACTACAAATGAGTATGTTTTGATAGAGTGGACAGGATAGCTCACTAGGTAAAGTGCTTGCCATAAAACAAGTCTAATGCCATGCTGCTAAAGTTTGCCCCAAACTGTTGCTGATAAACACTATGACAAAACAGTTTAAGGGAACAAGGAGGTGTTATTCCAGCTTCTGATGCTTGGTTACAGCTTTTCAATCAACTTGGCAGGAGAATTCACATCAACACCTGGAGCCAAAGGAACTGGACACATTATATCCACAGGACCACTGAGAGAGGGACAATTCTTACTTGCTAGACCACACCTCTATCCAAGTATACAGGAGAATATCAACTTCCTCAACCATCATTCTGTATTTTATTCACCTGTCTAGAATTTAGCCCCACCCACCATGGGTTGGACCTTCCTCATCAACTACAAAATCTCCTGCAGGTTTGCTCTGGGTTTAACTCTACTACTAATTCTATACAGATGTATCCACAGCTCAAATCCTCAACTATCAAGTTGATATCTGTATCAAACTATGACACCTGTATTGAATCCCTGAAACCCACATGAAATGCCAAATGCAGCAGCACAAAAATCCCAGCATTTCTATGGCAAGAGGGAAGGTTGAGACAGGAGAAACTCCCAGAAGTTCTTGGGCCAACTAGCCTTGAGTAAGCAGCATGGTAGAAACAACAAGAGACACTAATGAACAAAACCAAGAAGGAAGCAGAGAACTGACTTGTGATAAATTGTGACTTTCATATGTGTGCTTTGGCACATGTGTGCATGCACCCCCCCACACACACACCATACACAGTAATAACGGTAATAAACAAAATTTAAAAATCATTATGGTATTTCAAAATAAAGAGTTCATACTTGATTTATTTCTTCAGAAACCTGCAAAATATGACGGTGCTGTGAGAGTGACATGAGCACACATACACTAACCTGAATTCACAGTTTCATTTTGCTGAGGGGAGTGTGGGTATGTGTGGGAGTAGAAATGAACAGATACACAAGTGTATTTGTGATGGAATCAGGGAGTTCCAAGTGCCCATCCAAGGGTCTAACATGAGATTGCAAGTGGGCAGCATAGCCCACTCCTCCAGAAAGTGTACCACGAAAGGAAACAGACAATTGGGACCGTGGGGAACATAAGGGATGTCTGTCCTTTTCCTTAATGTTCTAGCTACAAGAGCATGATTATTGATGATTCACTGGAGATGATGTCTGATAAACAGAATAGTACTCAGGAGAATTTCTTTAGAAAAGGCAGGTGAAGGTATTCCAGAACAGTAGAGAAATAAGATTTTTTAAAGAGGCATTTTTTGGAATATGGTAAGTAAAGGCCTGATTATGGATTCGCTGATGGAACAACTTGGCAGTTCTGTGATAGTGAATATCTTAGAAAACTTTGAGAGAAGCAATAGTCAAAAAATGACTCAGCAGCAAAATGGTAGGTGAACGCAGATGAAGAAAGTGCATGGAATAATTTTTGATTCTCAGAAAGAAATAAAACTCGAAACTTACAGAGGCATTCTCCAGACAAATATAATGGCTTAGTTATCATTGCATTGTGTGTGTGTGTGTGTGTAAGAGAGAGAGGTTTTTTTATTTCAATTAATTTATATTTATATTTATTTTAAAATTTAAAAACTTGCATTAGAAATCAAGTTATGAAGGCAAATGTTAAAAATTTATTTATCTTTTTGTAGTGAAAACCTATATTTTTATTTTATTTTTAAAATATTTTATTTATTTACTTTGTGTGTGTGTGTGTGTGTGTGTGTGTGTGTGTGTGTGTATCAGAAGGTACTGTGTGTTCCTATGGAGGACCAAGGGTGACTTTTGACTTTGGGAATCATCCTGGATCACTTCTACCTCCTTCTTGCTTTGTTCTGGGATTTCCCAGGTTCCACCCACCAGAGTCAGAAATGTAGACCACCACCGTTTCCACTTCGCGTTTTTATGTGGGACCTGGGATCCAAACTTAGGATCTTCTGCTTGTGAGGAAGAGTCTCAACCCCTGAGCTATCTCTCCAGCCCTCTATTTTTATTTTTGACATTTTTCTTACAGGCTTTATGTAGTTCAACCTGTTTAGAACTCATCAGAGAGCCAAGAATGACACTGAAATACTACTGATCCTTCTGTTTTCACATCAGCAATTCTGGGTTTATGTATCAATTTGCTTGACTTCTGAACCTGTATTTGTAAGTAAATAGATTTTTTGATTGATCTATTTTACCGTTACAGGTAATTTCTCCATATCCATAATTCTGACTATCTTCTAGCAACTGCCCTCTGCCATTCAATATGATTAAATTATTATTGAAATCACAACCACAGACACACACACATAAATATATTAGTACATGAAGAGTGTTAATCACTCTATGTGTGGTTTCTTATACTACATGGCACTTTAGGGAAAGTAAAGAAGTAGCCCATGGAAAATGAAAAGGGCATAGTGGGTTGACTGAGAATAGAAAATATGTCACGCAAAATGGGATTGAACATCCTTGGAGATTATAGATGGTTTAGAGATCCAAATCACAGAGAACGCAAAGTGTGAATTAAGACTTTTAAGTTTTCATAGAGATCCACATTTAGCTGCTCTGTCCAGTAATGTGAGATGTCACACCTTCAATGGCAAAGTTACAGATTTTCAAGTCAGGTACTACTGCAATAAGGATTATTGTAAGCTGAAAACAAGTAAGAAAAGCAGATATTAGATAAACTTTCCCAGTAACTGTCTGAAGTGAGGACATAAATACCTCCTGTGTAGACCCTCTTTCTATTCACCAGCAACAAGACTGTACCAATAAAAGAGTGGACAAGATTTGTAACTGGACCTTCTCTAACATCCTTTAGAGTTGTTGTCCCACAATCCATAGCTGAGAAGCTCCAAGTCCCTTTTTAAAATCTCTACAAATCAGACCTTTTCAGTTAAGAAGCCACATAAACTTCTTGGTAAGATTTCACCAATATGTAAACATGTAGATTGGATGCAAAAAGTTTTTGTTTTTAAACCTTTTATCTCTATCACTCTAATCTAGACCACACATAAAATGAAAGTCTTTTTACTTTTTTATTCTTTGGAAAATTTAAAATAAATGCAATGAATATATGTTTACTCACCACTTACTATCCATACACATCACCCTTCCCTTTTCTCATTTCCTATTTGAGCCAGTCTTCCTCTTACATTCTTGTCTTTGTGTGTGTGTGTGTGTGTGTGTGTGTGTGTGTGTGTGTGTGCATCAGAGGGCACTGCGTATGTCTGTGGAGGCCCAAGGGTAACTTCAATGGTGAAAGTTATTTAGGTCAACTATTGTTCAGGTGCTCTGGAAATGGACATCACTGCAGTGGGTGTCATACATAAAGTACCTCATCAAAGTATCTCACTCGTCAAAGGAGCCCTGCTGAACAGGACCTTGTTTCTTGTAACAGCCTAATACCCAATGCCAAGTTAGGAAAGTCTCACTTCCCACCTCGAAAGGCAAATGTTGAGATGATCTGGAGGTTCTTTACCATGTCTACAGCTTGAGAATGAGAGCTTGGTGCCTGCCCTGAGTGGGGACACAATTCCCTGCAAGCTGTGTGTCATAGTTACAAGTGTCAACTTTACAGTTGAGATTTTGAGTTCTGGACACATCTGTAGAGAATTAGTAGTTGAGTTAAGTCTAGAGCAAACCTGCAAGGGATTGTGCAGTTGATGGGGAAGGACCAGCTCATGACGGGTGGGATTAGTCCCCAGGAAGGTGAATAAGATGGAGGGAACTGTTTGAAGATGTTGGCATCCTTCTGTATGTGTTGTTTTGGCAAGTAAGGATTGTCCCTCTCTCAGTTATTTTGTGGATGCGAGATGGTCAATTCCCTCAGCCCTTGGTGTTGGTATGGACTCTATTGTCAAACTCAACCAGTCTGCTATCAGCAGAGAAAATTAAACTTTTCATTCCCTTAAACTGTTCGGTGATGGATTTCTCAGTAACCATGCAGGCTAACTGCAGCACTGTGCCTAATACTGTTATGGTACCTGGATTCTGCTTCTCTTTGAAGATCCCATTGAAAACTTGCTCCAAGCCAGATATGGTATCATTCAAATTTAATGCCAGTGCTTGTGAGGCCAATCCTACAAGAGGATTGCTTGAAGTTCAAGATCAGCCAGCACTGTACATTAGTTTCAGGTTTTGTTGGATACACAGAAAGCTCTTGTCTCAAAGGAAAGAAAGATAAAAGAAAAAAGTTCAGGCCCATTCAAGCCAGTTCTAATGGGTTCAGCATCCTAAGTTCAACTTGTCTTTTTCTGTATCAACTGGCTCACCTACTCAGCCCAATAGTCTGCTGATAAAGGGTCTTATCTGAGAGTTTTTAACCTTTTACACTTAATTACTGCTTTTGTGATGAAACAATCTGGGTGCCAGGTAAAATCAGTCCTCAATGGTTACAAATCATGCTGTTAAATTAGATGCAACTGCACAAAACAGTGTGAAACTTGGGCAGTTGGAAGCAAACACAGGTACTTATTTCATAAAATACCAAGTGAGCCAAGTAAATCACTTAAATTCTTAATGTCTCTTATTACACGTTTCATGTTATAATCCTTTTCCATGTTCTATGGCTATTGACTTAAGTGTAGGCCAAGATTTTGAATTATTTAAAAAGAGTATCATGTGCACTGGGAGATCCTTCAGGGGTTTAATCTTTTGTCACACAAACAAAAAAGACTTGAATTCAGATCCTGAAGGCTTATGTGAAAATACTAGCTGGAAAAGGCAGCTGTGGAAAACAGAGCCCGGGAAACCCCAGTGCAAAGCAATAAGGAGGTACAGCAATCCAGAGTGATTCCTGATGCCACATTTGGGCCTCCACATGTATGTACAGTATCTTCTGGTACATGTACACACACACGCACACGCACACACACATACACATGAAATGTCATGTGAAACACAATATTTCATTCAATAAAAAACCAAGGACTAATATGTCATTTCTCTGTGCATCTTGTATGCTTGCTTCTACATCTGGTTCTCCTTTGCAGTGTGGGTGTACTTGTTGCTCTCCTCCAAAAGATCAGGTAGAAGTCCAGTTGCCCTTTCACTTAAAATCCTTAACTTCCATTCACATTATGATCTTGTCACACTTATTTGATAAATAGATAAATAATTTTTTATTTTAAGAAATTAATATTTATTTGGTAAATAAATAATTACCTATAGTACATATATTTCATCACCTATATGATGCAGTGCAATTCTGAAAACTACATGGTCCATAGCAAATTATTTAATAAATTTTTATAAATAATTTATTCTTTAGAGAATGTAGTACAGAGTATGATACTTTCTTTTAGTAGCTTAATCTGTATTAACAAACTCTGCTATGTGTGTATGTGTGTGTGAGTGTGAGTGTGCATGTGTGTGTGAGAGAGAGAGAGAGAGAGAGAGTGTTTATATATGAATGTGGGTTTTCAGAATGAGATAGAACTAGCATGCCCACTCAGATCCATTCTTTGTAAAGCCACTGCTGTGAACAAAGATGGCCTAGCCATCATAGGACCTAGGTTCTCACTGGCTCTTTTCATGTGCTCCTCAGTGGGGATTACACTTCAACTTGAGCTTTGGTGGGCACCATCAAATCATATTATCTGGGAGCAGTGTGTGTGGGACAAGGACGAACAGATAGTAAAGTTTATATTCAGAGTCTATACCTGGCAGAGAAACAAGTCATTTTCTTGCTGAGAATGTGTGCTTTTATTCTAGGTCCTTTCACTGGAGGAAATACCCAGAATGGACTAAAGATATTAACTGGAACATATGGGGCTTCATTAGATTCAGTCCTCAAAGTTAAAGCTGCTGCAGATGGGAATGGGGTTAGGATAAAGCCCTCACAACAACTCAAGCTGGGCACTGTACTTTATGAAATTTATTTTATGAAATTAAGGATTTTCTATTGTTGATTCAGATGATTAGAGAACAAAATAACAGAGATATGAGATTACCTACCTTAGAAGTACAGAATAGTTATGAAAATGGAACTATCAGCAGGCTTACACTAGACATGTGAATGTGAGCTTTGTGCATGTATGCATTCATGTGTGTCTGTGTATGTGTGCACCTGTGTGTAGGAGCATGCACACATATGTGTGTGTGTGTGTGTGTGTGTGTGTGTGTGTGTGTGTGTGCACATGTATATTTTGACACAGTGTTTCACCTCAACCTTAAAAGCGGTAGGATTTCAAGAATGTGCACCCACACCCAGTTCCCCATAATGTTTGAGGCAGGACTTAAATCGTCCAACTGACATGGCATATGAACATGGAAACTTTTGCACTTTGTTTGTGAACCTCAGTCCATAAAAATAAAGGAACAACAAGCCTGCAGTCTTAAAATTAACATAAGGCAAAGATGAAATGCACATTATCCCGAAGGTCCCATTAATCGCTAATAAGAAATAAATGGCTCCTATCAAGGAAACAACTACTGAAAAGAAAAGAGAATAAAATAGAAATGACAGGAATAAAGTAAGGATGGCATTATGAAAATTTAAAAGAGATAAAGATAAAGAATTAAAAGTAAAGCATATATGCAGGAACCATGGATACAGATATGGCTATTTTAAGAATATGCTATTGCAGTGTTAGTTACAAGAATGAAAAAATGGAATCCGCCAACATGCCCATCAACAGAGGAATGGATAATGAAAATGTGGTACATTTATACACAATGGAATATTACTAAGTCATCAGCAATGATGAGATTTTGTGGTAAATGAATGGAACTGGAAACTTTAATATTGAATGAGGTATCTCAAACACAAAAAGTTGAGCACCACATGTAGGAGCCAGAAACTTTATAAAAGACCTATGAGAAGATGGGAAGGGATGGTTAGTGTGAAACCTTTTAAAGGGAATATTTAGGATACCAAGACAAGGGGGAGGGAGGGAATGATTGGGAAGAATACATAGCAGAGAATAAAGGGATGGAAGATAGGAGGGACATTGGAAATAGAGACAGAGAAACAGAGAAACCCTAAGATTGTGGGAAGTAAACACAAAGAAAGAATGGGCAGTCCCTATGCAGAGGAGCATAAAGTGAGGAAAAAAGGGGAAAACAGCCTTGAGCTGATCCAATTAGAACCCAGGGATAAAATTACACTAGAAGTACCAGGAATGTGGCACTTCCTGATAAAATGTTTATTATAAAGGTCTTAAAGGCACCAAACATTATAGGCTTTTGCCATTGCTCTTGGATGCTCTCCAAAAACTGTCGGTAAAGCCCTATTACTGAAGATGCAACACAAATGGATCACAGAACATGGATGAAAGATATCAATTGGAACTGGTCAGAGGACTCTGGCCTTTCTGGATAACTTACACAGTACCAAGGAATACTGTAGAAGCTGCTAGGGGGAGAAATAATCACAAGCCCTATCAAGGGCATGAGATCTGTAAGTTGCAATATAAACCACCATGGCAACAGGTGACTACCATTGTAATAGTTGCATGAGTATCAAAGAGACAGTCAACAGCTTTTTGATTGGATTCAAGATATGCTTCTGAGAATGATACATATACCTGTTACTGTATACTAGAGCAAGAACCAAAAAAAAAGGGAAGGAAAAAGATCAGTAGGGAAGACAGCCAATAAACCTATAGGTAGGAAGACAGTACATCAAATTGGTCTGTAGGTAGCTGTTGTTATTCCCATAGAATGAGCACTTACAGTGGGCACGAACGAAGGAAAATTTACATATCAGTGAAGTGGACTGAAGAGAGATAACTTGATTCACTAGAGAAGCCTGAGGCCCCACAGAAGTAGACAAGCCAGAGTGAACCCCTGGGATACATAGAAGCACACAGGAGGAACGGTGGGAGGGAGTAGAAGGAATGGTGAAAGGAAGAGAGGGAATGGAAGGGAGGGGAGAAGAAGGGAATCTGCGATGAATACTCAATATTCTTGTAAAAATATAAAAATAAAGAAAAAGAATAAGTTTACTAATGAAGAAAAAATCTTTGAGCATTTCTCCATTTGTAAAAGTTATTCCACAACCTCTCAGTGCATTAGCTTTGTCATCTAAAAACTATAAAAAGATAAATGCACTTGTATCTTAAGAATATTGCAAGTATGAACTCATTCACTATATTAAGTACTTTAAATTATCCTGATATAAAGTTAGTATTCCATAATGACTAGCTGTTATTATCATAGACAATTATTTATTAAACTCATCATACATTATTGCAAGCACAATGCCTAAAGCAACTGGCATTTTGGTAAAAAGTTGATCAGGTGGCTGGGGGGAAATGTGAAAATACCAAAATTAATACAAAAAGAGCAACCTGTCCTAAAGTAACCTTAGTGGCTAAAGAGCAAAAAGTCAGGGAAAAAACACAGAGTAGTGATTTCTTAAGGCGGTTCGGTAAACAGTCAGTTTTATACTTTGCCAATTAAAATACTCTTGAGATAACAAACCACTAGTTTTCCAAAGTAAATCCTGGGCTCTATTGATTCTTCGTTTCCTTCTTTAAAAAATATCATGATTGTTTTTAATGGCATCCTTCTAGAAAAACCCATGAAGTAATCAGAATAATTTTAGAATTAAACCATCAAGAATGACCCAGAGTGTTTTTTAACTGTGGCCAACATTGCAGTGAAAAATAAATGCTAGGAAATCAGAGGTGATAACAAGTACCGTGGAAGGTCAAGAGCAGAGAATGATGCAAATGCGAGTTGAGAGTGTCCTTGCTTAATGTCCCCCATTTCCCTTGTGTACATGTGAGGATTTCAAGACCAGAGAAGTGAATAAACAAGATAAATGGTTCAATATCAAAGTGTGTTATGGTAGTCACAACTCTTGATCTTCACTGTCAAGATCTCACTGTACTTCAAATTGTTGTGTGTCCTAGTTGTCCTAAATTGATTAACATGTTGGGAGAAGGTTCAATGGGTAAAGGAGCTTGCTCTTAAGCCTGAAGACTTATGTTCCAATTCCAGAGTCAATATAGTAGAAGGAGCAAACTGAAGTTTTTTGGAAGTTATCCTGTGACCATCACATGTACATCATTGTGTGTGTGCGTATGCATGTGCACAGTAAATAAATTAAGAATAATAAAAATAGAAAACAGAAAATAAAATTGAACACAAGGAGAAGGCTATTTCAATGGCCTTTCTGCTCATCTTTCTGGTTTGTCATATGTTCCTACATAATCAGCAGTGCCTATAATAGCTGTCCTATCTGGTGCTGCAATGAACTGTCAATAAAATCCTCAATGTATGCAACTTATCTTATTTTATCCATATAAGTCTCAAACCTGCTCTCAATTTCTGTTAAAAAATTGAATTATCTGTACTTTACCAACACAACAGCCGGTCATAGTGTGAATTCACCCAGTGAAAATCACTGAGAGAAAAAGAGCAGATGCCAAAAAGAACAGGAAATTATTCTTTTCCAAAGCATAACATCTTTGTGATGCATTTTATATACAAAATATATTATTTATTAATTGATGGATGATTGTTTGATTGATTGATTGGCCTCAAATTGCTACATATCTGAGTAGGACCAGTCCTATCTCCATCTTAGAGAGGACTGGAATCACAGACAAGCAATACTAAGTAAGTTTATGCAGTGCTAGGGATGGAATGTAGCTCCTTCTGCATATTTAGGCAAACATTTTATCATCTTAGCTTCATTCTCAGCACTATAGAGCTTTTCAAAGAACTTCTTTTATTGATCAAAGTAGTCTTAGGGCCTCAACACTATAGACCTTTTCAAAGATGTTCGTTTATTGTTCTAAGTAGTCTTAGAGAAGAGGCGAGGTGAACATTGTTATCTTATTTTAAAAGTCACTGTTTCTACCTGCATTATGACTGACATGCCAACATACCCCCATAGACTAGCTAAGATCTCAGAAGAAATAATTAAATTTAGTGGGTACCTCAGAATTAAGGCTAGACAGGTGGGGAAGGCCGTGGGGTCTGACTAAGGAGGGGCCACTTGTTCTGCACAGAGACATGAAACCCCACTGGAGTAGATGATCCAGAGGGAACCATGGAATGCATAAAAGCCAGGAGGATGGGAGAGAGTGGGATGGACTGACAAAGGAGGGAAGGAAGGGAGAGGGAGGGATAATTACTCAGTATGCCTGTAAAACTGGAAAAATAAATAAATAGATAGGTAAAACGATTGTCTAAATGTTTCTACAGGTCTCACGAGCAATAACAAAAGAAGATAAAGTACAACCTAAGCTTTTAGTGACAGGTGAAAGATCATAAAGTTTAGAATTATGC
This sequence comes from Typhlomys cinereus, assembly GCA_023101885.1. Classification (NCBI taxonomy): domain Eukaryota; kingdom Metazoa; phylum Chordata; class Mammalia; order Rodentia; family Platacanthomyidae; genus Typhlomys; species Typhlomys cinereus. The sequence goes on from JALPQD010000220.1 coordinate 210,995, forward strand.
ATAACATGTAGATTTTGAAATTAAAAGAAGATTTATAATCTTTCCTTCCTTCCTTCCTTCCTTCCTTCCTTCCTTCCTTCCTTCCTTCCTTCCTTCCTTCCTTCCTTCCTTCCTTCCTTCCTTCCTTCCTTCTCTCTCCTTTCTTTCTTTCTTTCTTTCTTTCTTTCTTTCTTTCTTTCTTTCTTTCTTTCTTTATTCTTTCTTCTTTCTTCTTTTTCTTTCTTTTCTTGAACTTTCTTTTCTTTCCTGCCCTTCATCACTACCTCCTTATCTTCACTCCCTTTCTGTTCTATCTTTCTCCTTCATTTTTTTTTCCTTCTTTCTTTTAAAAGATTTAACTCGTGATTTTGTTGCATGCTAATGTATACCATACCCTTGAGCCACACTTCCAGCCTATAGATTTTGTTTCTTAATTCCCTTATTTCTGCTGTATCCACCAAAACTGTGATTTGTGTTCAGTACTTGCAGTTATTACCTGGTACTCAAGTGGGGTGTCTCCTGATTGGGGTTCAGAAAGTACAAATACAGAGGCCCTTGAGATGCCAGATACGGGAGAACATACTAATTCTGAATAAGGTCTCTAAACTGCATTCTTATAAATGAAACCAAAGCACCACCTACTGAACTAATTGGGCATCTTAAAAGAATGTGACTGAGCTTTGAATTCTTGAGGAAGAAAAAGGCATTTGCTCCAACACACTCAGATCACATTTATACAATGGGAAACGGAGTCAAAACTTCTTCAAGGAGGAATTCCTAGTTCAAAACAGATCAGTTATTCTTTGTGCTGCTGTGAGACAATACTCAATCTCAAATAAACTGAAAGGGAAGATAAGGAGATTTATTTGGCTTATCATTCCAGAGAAGAGATAAGATCCATTATGGTGGAAAAGTTATGACTGCCAACAGAAGTGGAAGAGGCTTAAGTTACTGCAAACACATGGAGATTGAAAGAGGAAATTGTTAGCAGTGCGGGACTAGCCAACCTCAAGGCCCACCCCTGTGACATGCCTTGCTCCAGCAAGGCTCCACTTCCAAAAGGACCCATGACCTTACTAAATATCAACTAAGGATTTAAACACATGAGCCTGTGGGGGAAGGTGGGCAGTTCACATTCAAATCATGAATTTAGATTTGAGTAAAGAAGTTAGAAGTTAACCATGCCATGCTAAGACTGCGAAAGTCTACTCTCCAAATGACCATATTTAAGGGTGTAATATAGATGCTATGAAAAATTGGGTGCTAAACAAGTCTTCAGAACAGGAGTTGGGAATCAGTTGCCATATGATAAATCGAAGCTATCATTTTTTATGCCCTATTTTTAAAGAGTTTAAAGAAAAAATGATTAGAATGTTTGCAACCTCAAGACATTATAGGAGACTAAAATTTGAGCATCCATAAACGAAGTGTCATTGGAACAAAGAAAGAAAGAAAGAAAGAAAGAAAGAAAGAAAGAAAGAAAGAAAGAAAGAAAGAAAGAAAGAAAGAAAGAAAGAAAGAAAGAAAGAAAGAAGAGGAAAATGAAAGGGAGAAAGAGACAGAAAGAGAAAGAGAGAAGAGAGAAAGAGAAAGAGAAAGAGAAAGAGAAAGAGAAAGAGAAAGAGAAAGAGAAAGAGAAAGAGAAAGAGAAAGAGAAACAGAAAAGGCCCCAGAACTGAGTTTGGGAGGAGGTACATCATGGGAGAAGAGTCTTAATACAATGAAAAACGAAAATTCATTGACTGTCCTGATCTTTGTAGTCACTGAAATCTGAAGTCTCAGGACTTTTTTGTGTTACATGACTGTGAGTTGAAAGCTAGTCATTGATCACTTATGACAACATTCAAGAACTCATAAGTAAAAGGAGGAAAAGAGGCAAGGCATAGTAGCTCATGCTTAGAACTCTAGAGGCCAAGACAGGATGATTGCAGCAGTTCAATGCCACACTCAATACGTAGTGAGTAAGCTAATTAGGGATACATACTGAGAACCCATCTAAAAAAATCAAAAAGGAAAAACTCCAGTAGGAGTGAAGAGGACAGGAGACTGAGAGAATTTGAACAGCATATCTTATCCATGCATTGAGAAATTCAGTGATGAAAGGTAACAAGGAAAGTGCAAACACTGCTAATCATTTTGGTAAAACACTCTGGGATGCATATTTGAATGGATACTATAAACTGATTCGATAGTAACCTTTTATTGTTGGTAGCTATCTCTTATAGCTTACACCCTCTAAATCACAAAAATGAATCTGGTTAGACAGATAATTTACAGAGGAGTGTAGGCACTTCTAAGCAGCATGATAAAAGCCATTAGTGTCAACTAGACAGAGTGTCATAAAGAGAAGCATGCCAGACAAAAGCTCTTCATGAGGACAAAGTTCATAGGATTTGTTGGACAATATGAGGGTCAATCTTAATAGATAAATTATTTTTTACTCTAAAATCATAATACCACTATCAAAACAGTATATTAGCTTAGAACACTTTTCTAGAATGTCAAATTTCTATCAGCTTAGGAAATTTCTATAAGACATGGAACTCACAGATAAACACATGCATAGGGTCAAAGGTGAACTTGGGAGAGACAGGAAGAGAGAAAGTTTGTATCATAAGATACTGTCAAGGTTTCATGGACAACTACAATGAAAAGTTCGCGAAAAGTGAATGAGGGAAATTCAGCAAGCAATAACAGGCACACAATATTCTTACAGCTTAAGTTGCTCTTAACAAAGAAAACTATTGCTTATGGGATTCAGACATGGGAAAATTTGAGTGCATTTCTCCAATTTCCAATAAAAAAATAAGGGGGTAAGTAACTTTCCAACCAGGTACCAACTCAAACATCTGACATTCAGAAAATGACTTTTGCTTCAAATCATGTCAGGTGTGGTGATGTGGAAATGGATTCTCCTGGTAATGTCACTACTGATCACAATAAATCAATCTTCCTCCTAGTAGGATTTTTCCCAGAAGGTAAATCACATGTCTAGATATAATTCATACAATAAACCCTTTTATCTTTCATCTGAATTTTCTCTCTTGAGAATAACTTGGGTGGAATTATTCTCTTGTTTCCAAATAAATGAACAAGTTTCAGGGAAGTCTGGTTTCTTTACTAGCAATCTTATTTTAAGTCATCAATAAACACACTGAGGAAAATGAAGGACCACTGTGTTAAATAATATGCAGAGGATGCTGCAAAAATCATGTCTCATCTCCTGTCATTTGGGCAAGAGGAGGGAAAACTCCTGGAAATAGATTCCTCACTGAAAATTTTTGTAAGAATTACAAAAAAAAAAAAATCAGCTGACTGTACACTTGAAAAGGTAACTGGTGAGGCTGAAGTACAGCTTCTACCTTGCCAACAGAAGGACCCGAATTCAGATACTGCATCTCATATAAAAATGTCAAGAGGAAATGGCAACTTGCCTGCACTTCCACAGCCCTGGAAGGCAGAGGCTGGGTAATTCCAGAGCAAAGAAATAAGGGGGTATTGCAATGCAGTCACTGTTGGGCTTCCACGGGCACACACAATACCCTCTGATATAGAAAAATAACTGCACACATGCACACACACACACACTCTCAAGTGCCTGTGCAAAAAATAAAAAAAAATATCTGAACCAGAAGACTGTGAGAAAGAACGAAAGGATGTGGTATATACATGCCTAGCAATTTTATTTTACTTTTTAAGTATCTAAAGCAGTTTTGGAAACTTCTGCAGATCGATTCTGACCACAGATTTCACTTTCTGTGACTGCTGCTATTAACCATAGCTCTTCCTTTTGTAGAACTCTTCCACCTGGCTGGAATGTGGTGATTCCTAAAATGGCCCACAGGAGCCATCCTGGTCCACTTCCAATTTATCTCCCCAAATCCTCATCCTTGAAATAGGACTATCTTTTTCATGACATTCTTTTGCCCCCCACCCTGCATTATCCTGCTTCCCTAACAACTTCAATCAATGTCTGAAGGACACAAATGATTTGGCCAAGGAGCTTGTAACACTCTCCCCTCACTGAGGGCTCTATAGATGTTCCCTGGTCCCTGGGGCTCCCTTCAGACTTCCTTCTCCCATGATGTCCATGGCAGCCATCTCCCCATCTTCTCCCATGTCCTTCTGTTCTCATGCTCTCCAACCTTAAATGAAACTGAACTATGGTTCCCTTGATCAGTAGGCTCTTAGCTCTACCCAACTGTGATTTCCTAAGCCTCATAGTGTTAGCTTCTCTCTCATTAATGGACCCTTAAGTGCACCTAACACACTCTCCATCCCATTCCCACCATCAACCTACCTACCACTCCATAGTGTTTGCTTGTCTCTATAAGGAAGCTTTAGATTAATCTGCAGTTTGAGATCAAATTTATTAATGAAGGAGAAGGTCTGATTCTATTTTTGTCAAAGAGGAAAAAAAACCAACCTGCAGTTCATTACACTTTACTAAATCTAAATATCCCCAGTCAGTTTAGGTTTCTATGCAGCAAGAGGGGCCAGAATTTGAAAGAACATATACATATTCAAGAATTCAGCCCCAGATCTTCTGGATGTGCTTTTTACATTTCTTTCAGGACCTGATTCTCTTGGTAATTATTTCCTGATTTCCCCCAGAACCTGGATATTTTCAACCTAGGTTTTCATGTTGCCTCATTTTATATTTCACTGTGCTGAATAACAAAGGTTGTTTCTTTGGGGGGAACTCTGTTTCCTAACTGCTTTTTATTTTAGGAGCTATGAATTTTAAATCCAGTTGGATGTTATTTGCTTGCAACTGAGAGAAGTAAAAGCAAAGAAATATTTCCATTTATCATATGGAAGCTTTCTTTTCCAAAATGCATTTAGAAAAAGAACTTCTCTACTTGAAGTGACTCTCATCCAAGGTTAATCTCTAAAGAAATGCTGGGTCATTGGTCCCATCTGTGCTTACCTTACATATCAGCTCAGTACTGACACAATAAAACAGACTTCCCATGTGCACTTGAATGATGACTGTTGTTGGTTAAATATGTTCTGCCATAAGTCTTGTTCATAAATGTATTAAGAGCTCACATTTTTATCAAATATTTTGTTCTTTTTGCAGCATCTCATTTAGTCTTTTATCCATCAACATTGTTTCTACTGAAGGGAGATTGCCAGGGAAGCATTAGTCCTGCCAGTGCATACCTAGGCAGGGCATGCAAGAAGGGATAAATCATTCTGTCACTTTAAGAAAATCACAAATTCATTTGTTCCCACAGGAGACAATATCACACTCTAAAGTCAATAACTGCTGACCGCAGATGCTGTTATGCCAGAAGTCACTCACCAAAGTAGTGATAACCCTACCCCTGCATCCTGGTAGCAAATGGTTCAATTACAAAGCTAACACTTGTGATTATAGTTTACTTAGGATTACTCATCTGGATGGCTCTTTAGTGGGAACTAGGATTAATTCTTAGCAGCAAAGAAGTAGTCAACTTATGTTTCCATCAAGCAGTCAAACTCTCCCTCAAGGTTTTAAAGACCTTAGAGGAGGAAGAAAGGAACTAATAATGGAAAAAAGAAAAACCTTACAGTGAACAACCATGGGCCATCAAAAATAACTTAGATAGTATTTGAAATTTAAATAGGCTTTTGAAAATTGCCTTTGAGTTATCTGCATAGAAGTGAAAAAGAGAACATAGCCTTCTAGAAGTGTAGACACACACACACTCATGTTAAGTAAAAAAAATGCAGGAAACTTAGGATAGAGGAAGACAAATGAACCTTAGACCTTTTCCCAATGACTTTATTCTGATACTTTTAAAGTTACAACTCTAAAAAATACAACTTAAGCTGGAAAAAAGTTAATAACTGTTTAAATTTATTCTTAGGATCCAGTGGATTTTTTTTTGCAATTGTCTGTATGTCCATTTCAAGGAATGTCACTAGTATCCAATGCTGTCCTCCCTTTTGAAACACTTATCACATGTGTACTTTGTGTGCCTTTCTAATGCACTCACTCTTCTAATGAAAGTCAGTTCTGATGTGCTGACTGCTCAAGGTTGGGCTTTTCCATCCTTTTTTCTCATAGTTCTCTACAGATCTGACTGAAATTCTCTCTCCCCTAGGTTTTCATAATGCCAGTTCTCCCAGCATCTTTCTGGCTCATGTTCATCCTTCTTTTGTTGCTTTCAATATTCTGATCATTCCTTACACTATTACATTAGTGATCCCAAAATCAGAACCCATGGTTCAAAATGGTAAGGGTTACCCACTTTTAACCAATGCTTCACAAAGGATTGTAAGTATCTATATCACTTATCTTTTTATATAACCCTTAGAAGTAAATGTTACTGCTAATGGCTGAAGAAAATGAGGTTCAGAGAGATGAAGTAACTTCTTATTTGGAATAGAATAGAGATTAAAATAAAAGATTTTCTGACAAAAAACTTTGACCCTTTTCATTGTGTTAGATTGTTTCCTTCTCTCCATTGTGTCTAAGAGCCCAATATGCTCATACAATTCTTTAGAAGATAGCACCACAGTACCATATGCCTATTCTGCAAGTAATTCAAGGTCAGTACAATCAAGATTGAACTCAACATCATCTTACAAAGCAATTGTCTGTATGTCCATTTCAAGGAATGTCACTAGTATCCAATGCTGTCCTCTCTTTTGAAACACTTATCACATGTGTACTTTGTGTGCCTTTCTAATGCACTCACTCTTCTAATGAAAGTCAGTTCTGATGTGCTGACTGCTCAAGGTTGGGCTTTTCCATCCTTTTTTCTCATAGTTCTCTACAGATCTGACTGAAATTCAATTGTAGTCCAGAGAATATGGTTACCAACATCCTTGTGCTACAAATCACAGGTATGTTGTCTTAAGCTTTTGATTTCTGTTTATCCCTACATGTGACCAACTTCCAAATCCTGTGTGTTCTCTAGAATGTTGCACATTCTAGCTTCATGTCTTCTACATTGTTCCCAAATCTATAGCCACCAGGCAGACTAATATTTCTTAGCCTTGGCTCCATTCAGGGCCCATGTTGTAACTGACTCTTTGTACTTGGAGCAGCACTAAAACCACACTTGTTCTCCTGACCACTGGGGAAAGGAACTATTTTTCCACAAACTCTGCAGGTTTTTGAGTTGAGGATCGCCCAACCACAGGACAGATGATCTCTTTTTGCTTGTCTGAAAGGGGGGCAGAGGTTTACACAAACTCAAAAAGGCTTTCTAGCTTTCTCCTTTGCCTTGCTTTACACCTGGACATCAGTCCTGTGCTTGCTTATCAGCTCAGAGATGGCAGGATCAGGAGACCATTCAAGCAGACTTTGTATAAATAAACTTTCTCACCTTCTTCTCATTTCTGAAGCCTGGAATATTTTTTTCTTTGTCCTGCCACTCTCTAAAGACCATTACTCTTTAGCAATGACTTGCTATCCTGAGTAGTTCTTCTCTCACATGATGCAAATAAAGTTGTTTATTTCCCTCTTGCTGATCTGTCTGTGGTTCCAGCTATAAAGTAAGAGAGGTTAAGAAAATTTCTTTTTCTTCCATGGTATTGTATCCACCACTTTTCTTGTCACTGTGACCCGACATCTGACAAGAAGCAACATATAAGAAGTAGGATTTGATGTAAGGTCTCAGTCCATCGTAAGTAAGGCACATTGGCAGAAGCCGCTATTAGCTATGGCTATGAGTTAGTGAGGCTGCTTGCTTTTATAACTTTCTGGGTAAGGAAACAGAGAAGTGTCAGGAAGAAAGGGTAGTCTGTAAACCTCAAGAATACCACACCCCTGATATCTTTCCCCACCCAGTTCCTATCTGTCAGACATCACACCCTCCCAAAATAGTTATCACTTGCTGGGGCACAAGCGTTCAAAGATATGAGTCTAGGGGGGAACATTTCACATTTAAACCTCAGCCAGCATTTAGTATGGTATGAAGCAAATTTTGTAGACTGAAACCCCAATGAAATTTCTACTCCAGAATAAAAATTTAGACTGTGAATAGTGACATATGTGAAACTTTCTGACCTTGATTCTGTCTACCTACAGAATTTTCCTTGATTACTCTCTCAATGGAGACACAGGAAACATTGAGCTACAAGCACTTGACCAAATCTATCTTAGTGAATTTGGTCCTTCTGAGAATAGGTGCTCAACTGCCTACTTAGATTGAACCTCAAATCAGTTCATATAAAAAAAGCAGTACAAAGACTCTTCTCAAGTTGAATGCACCTGATCCTTGCTTTTTCCAGTTTCCATGACATCTGGGGTATCATATGTGACATTCACACTACCAGGGACAACCTATCACTTTGTGTTTCGAACTTAGAGTTTGTGATACATCAATAGACAACAAACCAAACTGATCATGTTGGCCCTATCAAGCTGTCAGTTTTAGAGATGAAATTGCCATGAGCTTAGCCCTATATCAAGTGGAAGCAACACTGGTGTGCTTTCTCCTGCATTTCTGTGGTGTGTATTTGCCCTTTGTTCATGGATTTATTACCTCTGAACCTTTTCTGTAGCCTTATTTAGGCTATGCACAGTACTTATTTTTAAATGGCTTCTTTGTACTTAAATCCTCCGAAGAATTTCTGACTTAAATCCTCCAAAGAATTCTGTTAAGAATTCTTACTGAGATACTGACTGTCTTGCCCAGGCAGAATGAAGCAAGTCCTACTCTCTGATGTTAAAGCATTCGTTTTTGCAGTGTTCTATTGTGCACAGATCTCATTATATTGTGTCTCTGACAATCTCCCTTCTTTCTCCCACTCTATTAATCATCTTGAAGCCACAGTAATTGCCTTTTTATGTTTTTACTCACATCCATCAAAGATTTTGGAGCATAATAATGTTCAGCAAGTGTTTGTTTATTTTGAATGAGGGGCTATTTAATGAATCACTAAATAGCTACCTTTTTGAAATTGTCTTTTTTTTTCACATTATGCTTTTCTCCTTATAATAATTACCCTTCTCTATAAAATAATGATTGAGACTAAATAGAATGAATTTACCTACATTGAATCTGATGACTTTGAATATTTACCAAAGACACATATTTGAGAGATCAAACAATTCCTCTAAGCCTAATGAGAATCTAAGGGATGCTGCCTCAGCAGAACCCAGCCTCTTCAAGATGCCAAGTTCCAATACCTTCAAGATGTCTACGTTTCAATCAATTTACTTACCAATACTCACTTAAAAAGTTTTTTATTATGGCAATTATTTGTAATGAAAAAAAATCTTGGGGCTGGAGAGGTGGCTCAGGGGTTAAGCCTCTGCCTTGCAAGCAGAAGGTCCTGAGGTTCGGATCCTAGACCCCACGTATAGACACCAGGCGGAAGTGGGGGGGAGGGGGGCAACCTTCGTTTCTGGTCCTGGTAGGGTGGAGCCTGTGAATCCTGGGGCAGAGTAAACAGGAGGAGGTGGAGGCGGTTCATGGTGGTTCCCAAATTCGCCCATGGTTCTACACACACACACACACACACACACACACACACACACACACACACACATACATACACACACATACACACACGCACAATTGAATAAATAATTAAAAAATTTTTAAAAAAAATCTTAAATTCTCTAGACGTGTTTGTGCAGTTGTTATTTCAACAGAGGAAAAAGTAAAATAGAACGGTGAGAATTAGTTCATTACTGATGTAAAATAATCCTTTTTGGATCAGGAATAGAGACAGACAAATGGTTCTAGACATGATGAGAGGTTGGCTTTTTGTGGTTCACTCAGTGGACAAGGAAACCACACCCAGAGATTTCTCTTCTTTCATTATGTTTATTCATTGTCTGAATGGATTCTCAGATTGAACTAACCTACGCCTGAGAAATTGCAGTTAACGATACAGCTAACAGGAAATAAGGTGGCAGATTGTGAAGGCAAAACTGCATTGGAAAACTTGATGGAAATCTGGAATATTGTAAAAGATTAATAAGTTGTTGTAGAGTTATGAGCTGAGGTAGCAATACACTTCGCTTGACCTCGTGATTACATCTAATTCTCAATCTCTGTCATTTTCTTTACAGGTCACCTTGATTATTAAAATGTGGTTGGGTTTTACTGTTCATCCTCACATCTTGAAGAATAAACACAAGGGCTGGAGAGATGGCTCAGGGGTTAAGCCCTTTGCTTCAAAGCAAAAGGATCTGAATTTGGATACTAGTAAAAATAACTCCTGTTAGAAATGGCATTGGCCTGCACTTCCAATACTGGAGGGTAGAGTCTTTGAACCCCCAGACCAAAGCAATAGGGAAGTAGGGCAATCCAGGGTGATTTCCAAAAGTCACCTTTGAGCCTTCACAGTATGTCTCTTGCAGACCACATGCACATCGATCTGGCTGTGTGTTTCACATTTTCACTTAGAAACAGGTTTTCTTACACTTCATTACCTCTTTTGTGTTCTTTAGGTTGAGTGTTTTCATGACACTGAAAGTCTTCTATAGGCTTCCAGTATTTTGCTGTAACTTCATCATCAACATGATTCCTTAGCAATTGTACATAGCGAAGCAACTATGCAACCTTACCTGACCACTTTCTTATCATGGAGCCTTCTGACTTCTACCCCTCTTGAAGCTTTCCTTCCTCCACTTCAGGAGCATAGGAAAATCATGACAGAATACTTCCATTTAACCACCTTGCACTGTCATTATTTTCCTCATGTCGTTTTATGTCTCAATTTGCATATTTACTGTAAATAATTACAATATTTTTAAGTAAAATTTAAGTAAATTTTAAGTAAAAATGAGAAAAACACAGCATAGTCCTTTGCATTTCTTAATTACCCATATTCATAGCTTTTTAAAAAATTCTAACAGAACCATGTTTCCATCTCAGCTTAATTTTTTCAACTTTAGACCATTCTTTTTTTATTTTTTGGAAGATACAATTGCCAGTGGTGACAAATTTTCCAAGGTTTTGTTTATCTGCAAATGTCTTGCATTTCATATTTACTTTGAATGATGTTTTTGCTGGATAGTTTCTTTTTCTTTCATCATTTTAGATGTTGGTTTATTGTCTTTTGGCTTCTCTTGCTTCAGACAGGAAGCCAGCCTTCATTTCTATTATTGTGTCTCTGTATGCAGGGAACTTTTCTTCTCTAGCAATTTTTAAGTGTTTTTTCTTCTAAAGTATGTTCTTTAGAAGGTTTGCTGTGATATGTCTAACTGTGGTTTTCATAGTATTTCTCTTGCTTGGCATTTGCTAAATTTCTTAAATATTCAAATATATGTCTTTCATTAAATTGGCCAATTTTTGTTTCTAAGTTACTTATAATTTTGTTTAATTCTCACTGTCTCAGCATAGGATTCATTAGGAATATATAAACAGATTTATATTTCATATTATCTAATATGTCCTTATGTCTCTGTTCATTTTATTTGTCAGCATTTTCCCCTAATATTTTCTATCTTCAAGGCTACTTAGTATTTCTTCTGCCAATCTGCCACCTCTGTTTTGCTCTTAATTCTAATGGGAATATTTTTTCATTGAAATTATTTCATAATTTTTTTACTTTCCGTCCCAGACTTTCATTTCTCCACTGAGACTGTGTCTCATTATAACTTAAGAGCATGATGCTATTTAATTCACCAAGCTGATTTATAACCACAACATTGAAATCTTTGCTAATTGCAACAATGATGTAGTCTATGCTGTTTTTCATCAGCTTCTTTCTCTTCTTGACAAGGATGCTTACTCACTACTGAGCATTATGAGCTTTCCAAGCATCTTCCACTGAAGAATGTCAATCCTTGATCACTTAATGTGTCTTTGCAGAGTCCTGAACCCTCACTAGTGTAGATGACTTAGAGGGAACTTAAGGGCCCATATAAATTGAAGTTCTGGAAGGAGGGAGGAAGAAGGTAGGAAACACTAAAAGAGGGAAGGGGGGAGAAAAGGGGAAAGGGAGCGTGTATAACTAGGTAAAAATTAAAAAAGGAAAAACATGTGTCTTTGGAGCTGTGTTTAGGATGACTGTGCAAAGCATGAAGGTTTCTTCATTGCTCCATGCAACGAACTTTCTGTCTTGGTGTCATGAATTCTGGACTCATGAGCATGAACATCATGCCCAGCTAACAAATTGGTATTGGTAGATCTCTTGCTAGTATTTCCGTTTCAATTCTGATCTCACAATAGTTTCTGCCGGGGGAGGGGAGGCTATATTTGAGTATGTTTCATACTGCTGCTGTGGTGTCTCATCCCTTCTGCCGCATAATTACTTCTTCTGTGGTGTGTCCTGCTTTGCAGATTCCAAAAGTTTCAGCAATACCATCTTTTTGGACTTATGGGAAATCACCCCCACCTAAAGAATCTGAAAAATCTTAGGGCTACTCAAGAGTTTCCCTTTTTTCAAGCCTCACAATGTCATGCTGCTTAGAAGTCAATGCCATACAACTTGCTCAGTCTTGCGTCTATTTCCAGTGAGGCGGTTGGGCTTCAGGTACACCATCACACAGCAGTCTCTCACTACTGTAGTGTCCTTTTCTGAATTGTCAACCGTTGTCCCTTTGTTCAGTGAATCCATATGGTGTCTGTAACACACCTGTTAATCACGTAGCAGACACCTTAGCTCTATCAGAGGCTGAGATGTGATGATGCTGGGATCAGTCAACCCTCACTGGTGATCTGACCCTGCACTACAGTGCCCATGCCATTCACTGCATTACCTTTCATCACATTGGTACATCTTTTCACATCCTCATTAGAAGACTGGATATCATATAATATGATACACCCATCATATTATCACACGTAACTCTGGTGGCATATTGCTATAATTGCTCTACTTCATTAGTTACTGATAGTTCTAACTGTGCCATTTTTACAAATCAAACTTTATCAACAGACATGTGTATAAGAATACCTAGTATATACACTTTCCAGTATGATTCATAATTTCAAGCATTTGCCAGGAGTGTGGAAAGAATACCATACAAATAAAAATAGGCTATCGTATCTGGAATGAAAAATTATATTTTATATTGGTCACTAAAATGCTCCATTCGTGCTACCTTGTGTCAGTCCCTTTATTACATTTAAATCTCAACCTAAGTCCTTCCTGCTCTGGGCATTGTGCTTAACTTTTTTCTTGGTTAAATTTGCTCCCTTCATTCCAAACATGCACTGGTTTATCGAATAAACTGCCATTGGCCTTACTTGCTTCTACTTTTCACAGTTCAGGTATTGACCATCCATAGTAATCTCTGGTAGAAAGATCTGCTGCCCTGAACCCCCAGAGAGAATGGTCATGAGACTTCAGTAAGCTGATTTCACTTTAATAAGTCAGTATAAAAGGGTAACTACTAAACATCTGAACATTGTATATAAAATAGTAGAAAAGTCATACTTAACTTTGGAGTGTCAACTACACTAAAAGAGTCTGAAAAAATCATTATTATATAAAAATACAGATTTAATATGTCATATATTGGAAATGTGACAAGGTCACAGATATCTGAGCAAATCAATGTCACATTTATAGTGTGTCTTTTCAAACTCTACTGGACTTCTCCAGTGATATACATTTATATCTTTCTACTATGAGTTTCTAATGACTAAGAAAAATGATAGAAGCATACTTTTAGGTCACTTGAGGGCATTTTATAAATATCATTCAGTTTTTAAAAACTATTTCTGTGAACTTTTTCTATCAGTCTAATGACCTCTCAAAGGTTCTTTGATCTTTTAGTGTTCACTCAAATTCAATTATAAATTTTCTACTAGGAGTTACTATTGGAACACATTTTAGTCTTCCACATAAGAGTAACAAAAACATACATTTACCTGAGTCTTTTATTAACAAGTCAAGGTTTGAGAAATTAATTACATGTGTTATTTCATTCAACATGCAGGATAACTTTAGGAAAAAATTATTATTATTAACAATGTAATGTTTTAGAAATCACTCATGTTCTTGGTACTGTTCTGAGTGCCAAAGATATAGAAATAAACACTACTCAGTTACTGTCTTAATGAAACCAAGGCACTAATAGAAGATCATTAAGAACTGCTTTGATCCCCAAGTATTTCATATTCTACCAATATTTCTGGGACCATTGGTTGACCAAAACTTGTAAACAATGGAGTAGATTAGATGGTACAATAGCTTTGCGATTAATCTTATCTTGAGCCACATGCCAGCATCTTCCCTGGTGAACTGCTAAAATAGGAAATCTAATCTTTGAGCAGACTCTAAGACAATAAACTACAGAGGAAGCAGTGTCATGTTTTAAAAAGCAAAGGAAGTTTGGAGAAAGCAGTATGCATATTTAATGTTGTAAAACTTTTGCCTTTTCTTATTTACATGAGTTATGAAGTTTGCAAGTAGTCAGTAAGGATAATGAAATGGAGTGAAATTTGAATTATGTTTATTTAGGAAAAAGGCAAATGGTTGTTTACTTAGTACTTAGGAGTTATGGAAATGATTTGACTCCTATTCATTTTTTATATACTAGATTTTGTAGATAATTGCTGAAAATTAGAGAAGGCAGAATGACAACAGTAACATAATATAATGTAGTAATTATATGAAAGAATATTCTGATTAGATTTAATATGTATTTTAAGCATAGTCCGGTGATGTATGTTTTGTATTATTATTTATATTTATTCAATTGTGCGTGCGTGTGTGTGTGTGTGTGTGTGTGTGTGTGTGTGTGTGTGTGTGTAGAACCACGGACGAATTCGGGAACCACTGTGGACGCCTCCACCTCCTCCTTGTTTACTCTGCCCGGGCATTCACAAGCTTTGCCCTACCAGGACCAGAAACGCAGGCCACCCCTGATTCCACCCGGCGTCTCTAGGTGAGGTCTAGGATCCGAACTCAGGACATTCTGCCTGCAAGGAAGAGACTTAACCTCTGAGACACCTCTCCAGCACCTGGTGATGTATGTTTTTAACTCCACTCTCTGAAGTCTAAAGCAGGAAGTTTTGTGAGTTCTAGGCTAGTCTTGCCTTCAAAAAGACCCTGACTCAAATGAGTAAAATAACATGGTTTACAAAAGTGCTAATGGTTTACAGATAGTTGCTCACATACTGTTTAATTTATAAGCTCTGCTGACCATAACATGTGGACAATAAATATTTTCATGAACTGTTGCTCTATAGATGAATTAAGGGGCTGATTGCGAGGGCTGAGAACTAAGAGGACATCAGTTTGTGAGATGGCTCAATGTGTGAAGGACCTTGCTGTCAAAATTTATGAATTCCCTGAGACTCACATGATGGAAGGAGAGAACTGACTCCCCAAATGGTATCCTGTACTCTGGACACATGACTTATGGATCACGTGCACCTATATATACATACGATAAATGAATGAATGTAACAAAAATTATCAAAAAAAGAATTAAAGTGATTTCATCTATATTTGTGTAGATTGAATCTGTCTCCCAACATTGTTACTTTTTAAGCACATCATTTTACTAGAGTTAATATATATGCTTATTCCAAATATCATTGCTTGAAAAGAGCATATCATTATTATCTTTAATTCAAAGGTACCTGGACCAGACATGCAAAGGTGACCACTTACATTATTAGTTGTTTACTTCCTGCTAGTATAATTGTTCTGCTCTTGTTGTAGGATCGCATCATGAGTTAAGACTCCTTAGAACATATTCATCTTTGCTGTCCTTTTCATGAGTTAGGATGACTTGCTGTCTTACAAGTGATTATAAGAATCATAAGAGCTTGTTCTAAGACAGACAAAGACTATGAATGATCTAACCGAATGAAATGTTCCTTCTAATGAGCATAAGCAAAGCATTTCATGGCAGGCATTTCTTTTAATAAAGAAGACAGATAGGGTAGTACAGTTAACATCCCCATGTTAAGAACCTTAATATGGGCTGGAGAGATGGCTGAGGGGTTAAGCCTCTGCCTTGCAAGCAGAAGGCCATGTGTTTGGTTCCCGGATCCCACATAAAAACGGCCAGGCGGAAATAGGTACCATGTACTTTCCACTCTAAAAAATAGAACTCTGGGAAATCTAGAGTGAAACAAAAAGTAAAAGCAATTCAGGGTGACTCTAAAATCACCCTTGGGCCTCCACATACACAGTGCTCTCTGATACTTTCTTTCTCTGTCTCTCTCTCTGTCTCTGTCTCTCTCTGTCTGTCTCTCTCTCTCTCTCTGTCTCTCACAGGTGCAATTTAAGTATCAGTGTGAAATACATACCAATTAGCTTCTTCACCTGACCAGGTACTAAAGTATTCTACAGCATTTTGGCTCCCATACTTTGTGAATGTAAGCAGGAAGTGCATTATCTTAGAATAGTCATCTCCTTCCTGATAATCAAGTGGTTGGCCAGCCAGTTTTCTGGCAGAAAGCCAATGTCCCAGCCAGATTAAGAAGCTGAGGTGAGCAGATGTGAAGGCAAGGTTCAGGCAACGCAAAATACACTGGAGTCATATGCCAGGATAAATAGTGGGAATCTGAAAGAGCAAAAGTGGAGAGCTCTTTCTAGACACAGAACTGTGCCAGAGGAAGGCTCTCTCAGAATTGAGGTCTAAGAACCACAGCAACAACAAATCTGCCCGCAGACTCCTAGAACGAGAGAGTCAGGAGGAAACTATCTCATGATCCCTCTTCCCTCTGAAGTCTACCAGTGTATCCCATCACCTGAATCCCATTGGCAGCCAGCAGAAAGTTGCTGGTATAGACTGGAAAGTTCAACCTTCCTGGCATAGAGCACAAGAGGAGAAGGCAGACAGGCAGGCAGAGGGAAGGAGACAGAACATATGGCATTTCTGTATATTAACAAGTAAACCTCTATTTAAAACATTTTAGTGCCTATCACTTAATTTGATTTATTAGTGGGCAGAGGGTGTAGACTAAAATTAGAATCAGAAGGAATCCTGATTTTCCAACTTCTGATGTTTATATTAATGACTTCCTATTATAAAATTATGTTGAAATTATTAGACAGTTCAGTCAAATAATTAACTCTGGTTGATTGAATACATAATATGTACAGTCTTCTTCATGCATACTTCAACCGTTTTTTAAACCAAAATTAGTAGTAATTACCAGTAAGAACAACAGAGAGACTCTGTAAAGGGATTCAAAGACAAAGTGGGCTTGATTTCCATCCACAAGCGGCAATGAGAGAGCTATGTTCAAAGTAACCACAAAATTACTCAAACCATTAAATCACACTATAAATCAAGTTCAATGAGGAAGCTTTCTAAAGCCCAGGGTAACGTTGTTTGCAGAGCAAGTCTGTGATCTCTCTGTGAAGCCTACAGAAACTTTCACACCTTTCCTCTACACATTCCTTCTACTAATAATCTGTGGAGGTTAGTGTATTAGATTCATTACATGATGCTGCAATAAAATGCTTGATTCAGACAAGTTGGAGAAAAAGAGTTTACTTGGCTCATAATTCAGGGGCCAGTCCAGCAATGGCAGGTAAGTAAGGAGCAGATACAGCCGCTTGAGGGAGCTGTCCACACCGCATCCACAGTCAAGAGCAGAAGGCAAGTACCAATGTACTTGAGTTTACGATTGCTTGATTCTCATTCTTTCAAAAAAATATTTTATATGTTTTCATCCCCCACTATCTATCCCTCTACCCCTCCCATCACATCACCATTGGGTGCCTTTTCCATTAAATCTCCCTCCCACTCCTATCCCTCACATGTGATCCATTGGACCCCATCCAAGATCCCTGTAATAGCAGGTGTTAGAGCACCTGCTGGTACACTAACAGGCCACCAGTGGGTAAATCTTTGAATAAGGAAGTTTTCTCTCTCTTGTCTGGCGCCAGTCTCAAACAGTATCTTAGGTGGGCACCATGTCTATTCCGTTCTCATTCTTTGATAGTTCATATGTCCTGCCTAGAGAATGTTCTTACTCATGATGGGCAGGTCTTCCTACCTCAATTAAAGCAATCAAGACAATCCCTCACATAGGTGCTCAGAAACCAACTTTAAAGAATCTCTCTCAAGTGTACCACAGGCATGTTTCCAAGGAGTTAGGCTGACATCAATACCAACTATTACAGCCTGTGACAATGAATCTTCTCACCTTAGGATCTATACCTTGTAAGACCTAGCCTATAAGTTAGACTTTAACAAGCTTGATCTCATATTATAGACATGTTTCCTGAATTGAACTTGACAATTTCTGTACAAAAAGCAGCTTGCCTTTTTTTGATGTTGTCTTTATATCTTTCTAATTTATTTAGAGTGATGTGTCATTCTTTAGAAATAGCTTTGTCCAGATGGACTATATACTACTTACATATTTATATGAATTTATTTTTATGTTTTCACCTCTTGTCAATCAAGTAAAAAGACTTCCAACTTGTTTCTCCATTTATTTTTCTTTTCTTATATCTTAGACTTTTATTGAGAAATGCAAAGTAGCAGTGTAAGTATCAAATATATAGTTAGATTGAATTTCAAACGAAAAACTTTCCACTTCCTTGGCTACTTGGGCTTTTTCTTCCTCACTATACCTCTGAATTAATCTCAGAGACACAAACTGTCAGTCAAAATGTTACCCACTTACTAATTCAGGAATCAAAAATTCCTAGTAAGTTCATAAAGAGGAATGAGTAAGTATTAGACTCCTTAATAATTTTTCCCAGGCATAGCCTGTCATCTTGGATCTATAATGATTAAAAGTCAGGATGGGAAATCCATAGATAAAATTATTCAGCTAACATAATTCTTAAAACAAAGGATAATGTGACTTTTTGATTAGTTTTTGGGTTGGAAATATATCATTTGAAGGTTTCTATTGAAAATATTCTCCAAATTGTAACCATTGGGGTAAATTTAGAGGACAAGTTATATATATATATATATGTAGTATATAATAAAAACTAAAGTTGACCTAGATGTATATGTTGGTATTTCCAATAGTAAAAGGATATGATTTAGGTCTATGGGTTGTAAAACAATTTAGGTCATTTAATGTATACATGTGGAATTTTTAATTTAACCTGGGAAGTCATGTCTAGTGAGTAGAAGAACACTTTGAAAAATACATTCACAATTTAATTTTTACTGCTTTCAACAGCCATTAAAATTCAGTTAATAAGCTTGCAAAGAGACACAAACTACTAACAGATAGTAAATTTAGAAGCATAGCTACATTGCTAATTCTCTGTTAACAAAGGTTCATGACACCAAGGATGCAAGAAATGATTTCTGATAATCCTTTAAACTCTTTTTTTAACTTGAATAAATACATGTTGGATCCTATATTATACAAAGGATAATCAGGCCACAACACAAGAGAGTTTGATGCGAAGTCTAAGACTAGACAGTTACAGCATATTTGGCTCAGTATGGAAACTTATGCTTAGAAAGGCCACATTCTTTCATGAAATTCTTTCATATTTTTTCTTTATTTTAGAATACTTCTTGGGTTTTCTGTCTGATTCAAGGAACACTGCTTGTGCATGTAGTTAATGCCTTGTGCTGCATGCTTATTTATTTATTTTTTTGAGTATGTGTGTTTGTATGTGTGTGTAGAATAAGACTCTATATGCCTCTAGAGGTAAAAAGATTATATTTAGAATCATCCTGGATTGTTCTACATCATATTGCTCTACTCTGAGGTTTCCTGCACTCTGCCTAACAGATCTGGAAGTGCAGAGCACCACAATTTTTGCCTGGCATTTCTGCGTGGGATCTGAGAATCTGAACTCAAGTTCTTTTGTTTGTGAGGCAAAAGGTTAACTCCTGAGGTATCTATCTAGCCCTACATGAATATTTATAATATCTTTGGTGTTTTTATTCACCTTAATAATTTTTTCTGCTATTTTGGAAATCTGGAGGGTAAAATGATATTTAGATTGAAAGATTCCAAATATCATTATGTACTATTGCCTATATAATCATTATACTATGCATGCTGATATATTCAACTGTCAAAGAGATTATACAATATGAAATATGTTTTTGGAGTGCTTAAACCTGATGAAATTACTCAATAGATCTTTTTAATAACTTATTATTTTATTCATGGGACAATTAGTAAAAGTAAGTGTCCAAAATCAATAAATGTAGATGGAAGTAAGAGGTTAACATTAGTGACAGAAATCAATAATTATATGACCTCAGATTGCCAATGCAAACAGAATAAAAACCTCAAAGTCCTATATTTTTTCCAAAAACATACCCCAAACTCTATTATTATAAAAATTCCTTTGTCTGTTAAGTTTTGCATTTGTTAAAAGTAATTTGTCATGTAAACTCCACATTTCATCTATTTTGCTGTGTAATATCACTCATGTAGCTATTTCTGGATTCTGAAGAAAGACAGAGGAAACCAGATAAGTTCAAGAAATGAAATTTAAAGAAAGTTTTGACCACAGGGTAATAATGATCCAAAGAGGCTCAAATTATAATTAGATACTGTTGGACATTACATTTTCCAAAACAGTGTAGTGTGAGGAGACTCCATGAAAGTATCTGAGTCTGGATGTAGAGAAGGTAGAAAGAAATGTTAATCAGGTTCAGCAGGAATGTTTTCAGAAGATTCTGTGGGCTTTAGTTTATTTCCAAAAAGTTGAAAACTTTCCTTCCCCTCCTGGTCCTTGTTCTTTGTGGGGTGGAAAAGTGGAAAAGCCTATGAGAACTGTAAGGAAACCGTAGAATGCAGTGGAAACTCTTAGTGGTAGGTGTGATTAACATGGAGAAACACTGGATGCCTCTTCATGGGGGAAGGATGGATATCTTAAATCAATTCAATCTAATATACATGGCTTTATTGTGTATATAGCCTGTGTTGATGCTATCATTTCTATAAAATATTTCATGTTCCAACAGACATGATAAACATAGAAAACCACACAGCTGATCTTTGCTAATGGAGGTTGAAACTAAACCCTGCCCTATCAAATTAAAAGTCACTCTAATTATTTATGTTGTTAATAGAAAGCTGTGCTTATCTTTGGGTCCAAGGTATATCTACTGAAAACATAATTAAGAATATTCTAGGGGCTGTAGAATTGCCTCAGGTATCAAGCCTCTGTCTCACAGACAGAAATAACTGATTCTGGATCCCAGATCCCAAGTAAAAACACTAAGCAGAAATGGTGATGGCCTGTATTTCTGGCCCTGGAGTCAGAGCCTGGGAAACTCTAGAGCAAAAACATGAGGAGGTAGCATAATACAGAATGATATCTAAAGTTACCCTTGGGCCTCTAGTGCCCTCTGATATACACACTCACACACACACACACACACACACACACACACTTGCACACATACACACAAACGTGTATGTGCGTGCATGCATGCATGCATGCATGCAAAAAAGAGAACATTTTAATGTGATTTTCCTCTATATGTATGCCATCTTATTTAGTTCCTACTCTTCATAAAACTAATTTGCATCTATTTTCATACTGATTGCAAAAGGTAAGACTAGAAATGTATGGTAGTGATCCCTAGCACTGAAAGAAGGAACCACGAATTTTGAATGACTCCTTGAGCAACACTGTGCAGGAAAATAAATTCTGGTTCTGAAAAGTCATTAATATTCATTCATGCCTCTAAATGCACAGATGAGCTGAAGAAGTGTTGCCTTATAAAATGAGCAATTCCCACAAGTGATGTGTGAGAAGTTACAAGATGGGATTCTTACAGAGAAAGAAGAAGGTTCTGTCATATTTAACTTCTTTATCTCTCATCTCAGCCAATTTCTGTATACACTTGAGTTTTTTCCAATTATGTCCAGTTAAACCTTCCTAGATAATGTTACAGACAAATTTTTTTGTGTTTATGAAATAAAACCACAGTACCAAGGCTGATGTTTTTCACTGCATAATCTTTTTGAGGATGAAAAAAATTGCCTAATCTTATATGTGTTGCTCTATCTGAGTTTAGGACCATTCCTCACTTTATTACCAAATTATTTTCACTTGATGTTTAGTTATCTGTCTTGTGAAGAGGTCTGGTTGATTACATAAAGCGACTTGAGAACTGAATATTCATGAGGCTTTAATTAAGAAGAAGAAAACAGAAAGAAAAGCAGTAAAGAAACAAGAGAAAAACATAAACTTTTCCCGTTACTTTGGTCACCCCCATAACAAACGGAAGTTGAGCTGTTTGCTGACATGTCTCTTTTGGTTTGTGTCTGAGCTTCTTTCGCCAGGAGTTTTGCCAAAAATTCAGCTTCCACAGACAATCTTTTGTGGGCAGTGACTTCATCGGAATCTGAGAGCAAAGGCTAAAAACTATGCCATAATAATTGCAAACAAACCCTTGCCCTGGTGAAGGATTTCTTGGTGCACATTCCAGAATGGCTGGAAGTCTGCTTGCTGGATAGGTCAATGGAATACAGGGTCACTCCTATGAAAACTCCTTTAGGACATTTAAACTCCTGCTTCCGGCATTTTCCAAATATGAAAAAGCTTATGTTCTTTTGATTTTTAATTCTTGTTCGTCACCCCCATCATATTCAATGCATTGTCAACATCTATTCTTTTTCAAAATTAAGCTTCCTCTACTCCCTTAAGGCAGGACTGTTAGCTTTGCATTAAATACAGTGACTTTATGGGTTCCATTGTGCATTTGTAAACATCTTACTTTCTTCCCCATCTTCACAATCCACATAGAGAAACAAATAGTAGGAAAAAAGAAGTTGTCCATTGGAAGTACATAACTTGCGTTTTGACTGTATAGGAGTATATAACTTGGACTTTTTGACTATGTTGGGGTTTTTGAAATTAGACTGAGCGTGGTTTGCATCAAGAGATGGCCATGAGCTTATAGGGCCAGAAGTGAAATGTCATGGTTTGAAATGTGAGCTGTCCGTACTGGATCATGAGTTTGAAGCCTTCTCTATTAATGTTTGTTTTCATAATGGCACGTTTGGGAGGTGGGGCATTGCCAGAGCAGAGAATGTCACAAGGGCAGGCCTTGAAGACAGCTCTGTTCTGCTTCCTCTTGTGGTCTGCTCTTTGCTCTGCTGCAGCACATCTTTCTTTCCATCTGTCTGAGTCTCCTCCAGCTTCCGACGCTGCCATGTGTTCCCTGTCATAATGGACTGTATCTTCCCTCTGGAGCTGTAAAGCAAATAAATCTCCCCTTTCTCTCTCTTAAGTGGCTTGAGCCTAAGTGGTATCTCATAGCTGCAGAAAGAGTAACTGAGACAGTCGTCTTTGGTATGTGATCTCTTTCATAACCGTCCAAAACCTAGGTATTTCTGCTGAGTACTTAGAACTGACACTCTTGCCCTCTCTTGTGTATTCTTAGATGGCTCATGGGAAGCTGCTATTGTGGGATATATTGATTTCTTTGCTATAACATAACCTCAAACTTGTTTAAGGAGGCCACAGCTCCTTCCAGTTCTGCATACCAGCCCTCTGAGTTGGTAGTGCCTGCCCTGTCATGTAGTTGTTACATTTGCTAATTCAGTTATTTTTATGAAAGGGAGAGAACATGAGCTGTCTAAATCAGAATTTTCGTGAAAGCACTACTGAGGTGGAAAACCATCAAGGCCTCCCCTTTTACTGATTCTAGACTGCCATTAGCACAGGAGAAATCTTGATAGAATTATGTTCTACAGTGTCTAATGTTGATACTTGTGGTTATATTCATCAAGTAAGGCTGGATCATATTTCCTTGGAAGTGGATTCATCCAGTCTCACACAATGTGAGGCTCTTCTCTCTACTTTCTTTTGGCATCAGACAAAGATTATTTCTGTGAGAACACGAAAACCAATTTTTAGAACCATCAATAGAGAGATATGTTTTGCAGTTTTATGAGGTTAACACATATAGTTTTCTCAATTTTCACAGTATTTCACAGTAAGTAATGATGGAGAAAAAACTACCCGATTTTATGGCTATTTAACATTATATATGGTTACAACCCAACCTATTGAAAATGATTATTTTTTTTTTTTTTTTTTTTTTTTTTTTTTATTTCAGCTCATACAAACTTATTAGGTACACCAGTTCCCTCCCTCCCTCCTCCTCCCCCCGTACCCCCTGTTCCCCCTCCCCACCCCTCTCCCTCCCCATCCCCCAGTACCTCCCACCCCAATTCCCAGAGAGTCCTTTCTTGTGCATGACTGATTTTCCTCTGGGCCCTCCTCTCCGATGACGTACAAGGACCCAGTGGCCTTTGCCGAACCCTTTCCCGTGTTCCCCTTAGGTATAGGAACACTGCTGTGGCTGCCAATTCTTTGCCTCCAAGGATCTTGGTGCCTTTAGCAGGTGCTAGACTTTGTGAGGTCAACAGTGTGTTGGACAATGCGCAGGGCATGCAAAGTCCAATTATGATTGCTTCATTGTAACTCATTAAAGTTTCTGGATGATAACTGATTACATGAAGATAATATTTTTAAATTTTTTCTAATTTATTTATTTTTTAGTTTTACAAGCATATTGATTGCTAATCTTCCTCCCTCCATTTCCCTTCCTCCTATTCCCTTCCCTTTCCTTCATCAATGTATTCTACTACGCTCTACCCTCCTACCCAGCCATTTCTATGGACTTTACGGTTCACTCTGGCTTTATTACTCTTGTAGAGGTGCAGGCTTCTGTGGTTGACCAAGTTGTCCCTCCTTGGGACACCCCACTGATAGGGGTGTTTCCATTCACTCATCCACCTTTAGTTCCTAAAGATCCCCCTGTATGTTCTTTTTTTTTTTTAATTTTTTTTATTATTATTATTTATTCAACTGTGTGCATATGTGTGTGTATGTGCGCGCGCGTCTGTGTGTGTGTGTGTGTGTGTGTGTAGAACCACGGACGAATTCGCGAACCACCATGGACGCCTCCACCTCCTTCTGCCCCAGGATTCACAGGCTCCGCCCTACCAGGACCAGAAGCGCAGGCCGCCCCGCCGCTTCCGCCTGGCGTCTATACGTGGGATCTGGGATCCGAACTCAGGAGCTTCCGCCTGCAAGGCGGAGGCTTAACCCCTGAGCCACCTCTCCAGCCCCCCCCCCCTGTATGTTCTTATCTCTCTTCAATTCCTCATAGTCTACGGGGGCATGTTAGTACTTCAGTCACATACAGGTCTAGTAAGGACAAGTCTCACTGTAGTGTGTTCCTGGATATAAGATCCTTGCCTTCAATAGAATGTAGTAGTAGTCCTCCAATAGTAGTCCTTCCCATTTTCAAATTATTACAATCTTACCACTCCCTCTTCTTCAAGTTTCTCCAAGCCTTAGGATGGGAGAAATTAAGATGTCCTAATTCTGGGTGAGTGTTACTGGGTCGCCAGTAATCTGAATTATGGCTGGCCATTGTTGTCCACTTCAGTGCTCTTCTACTGGCATATGCTCAAAGATTTTTCAGTTTTTTTAAGAGAAGATCTCATGTTCACCAGAATTCAACTCATGGGCCTCCTGCCTCCTTGTCCTAACTAACTGTTTGTGCCATTGTGCTCACAAAGCTTCTAAAAATTCATTGAAAAAATACAGTATCCTAGTATTCTAAAATATCTACATTCCCCAAGTTATATTCCTTTAATTTTTCTAAATCCCAGAAGTGTATGTTCCTTTAGTTGATCAATTTTTGCTATATCCGTCTATTTTGAGGAAGTATAGTTATGCCTTTAATAAGGAATTACTTAAGAAACTACTGCTTGTGTTCTTCTTTTCCATTTCTATTTTAAGGAAATAAGTGCCTAAATTTTTCCCTTTATTTCCAACTGTATAAGTTTCCTTATCTTTTCCTTTATCTTTTATCTCATTATCATTTCTCAAAATTTACATACATATACATATACACATATATCTTGAAATAGTATATAATTTATAACTATTTTCTAAAATTAATAATATTACTTATGAACTTAAAAATTTACCTATTTGATATGTCTACTTACATTCTAATATTTCTATTATTTTACTTTCTTTAATATTATATTATGATTTAGATCTTTTAAACTTAATTGTATTTTTCAGATGTTAAGGGTTGTGTCCTTTGCTGATATTGCTATTGGGAGATGGTGAAACTTAAAAAGGAAGTTGGCAAGGGGAAGTAAGTCACTGGGAGGTCAAGTATTTTGGGATGTCCTCTCCTCCTTTCTTCCTTTTGCTTCTTAGATAACAGGAGCTGAAAAGCCTTTCTTGATCATGGGTTTCTACCATGACATACTATCCCACCAAAGGCCTATCAGCAGGACAAATAGAAATGGATGATATCTCTACAATTGTGGGGCAAGTTAATCTATCCTCCTCCATCTCAGGAGTATCAAGTGATGCATACTTGAGCGCTGTTCTCCTTCCTCATCTGTTCTTTGGTGTGTGGCAAACAGCTATTTATTTTCTTCCCCTTTTATTTTGTTAAAGACAAAAGGTAGACTTCTCCTTTCCACACTTAATTGGTAATTCTCACATCTTAAAATGTGTCCACAAGCACCAATCTTTTCCCAACCAATCCTGAAGTCCTTTGGAAAATCTGTCCTCCTTCAAAATGAAAAAGTTGCTGAGCACTCTTAAGAGGCATCTAAAAGATCCTTTATCACTTCTCATTACATTTCTTTGGTTGTATGTTGGTTGTGACTTTCTGAATCATTTATCTTTCACATTTCTGGGATTCAAACTCAGGGCCTGGTGAATGCTAGGCAAAAACTTGACCACTGAGATATATTCACAGTCCTTAAAACAAATTGAAAATATAGGTAATGTTTTTTAATACATTTCTAGAACTAGTTTGTGAATTTCTTAATCACCATTGTTCTCATTTTAGACAGCCTGTTCTTTTATCATTAAACCCTTAAAAAAGTTTTTACTTCATTAGAGTCAGTGTGGTATATATTTAATTTCTCTATAGCTGGGCACGGATTATTTCATCTTATTATAAGTCCATGGCCTGAAATTCTAGTAAGCAATTGTAATATTATAGTAAATAATAAGGATTATGTAGTATTTCTCTGCACTGCTTTCTCATCCTGTTGACCCAAGATAATCCTATAGTCAATCTAGTTGTAAGAGAAAAACTGCATAGGTACCTTGTATTTTTATATGAAAGCTTTCAAATATTTTCATTCTTTGTTTTCTTGCTATTTTACTCTGAAATGGCAGGGTATGGATTTTAGGTTTTATATTTGCTGTTTGTTTTTTAAGGACTTTCTACACTGATTTCCACAATGGCAAGTCTGATTTATATTTCTTCTACTAGTGACTATATACAGACTTTTCTCTTGCACTCTTAAAACTATTTTGTTTTTGTATTATATTAAGGGAATTGTCTAATTTTATCTTTCAATTCCTTCTTTTCTCTTTAACTGTACTTAATTCAGAATTTTGATAGATTCCCTTTCCTACATCCCACGGATTTAGAGCAGAAATCTGCTTGCTGGTCACTGCCCCCTAATGGTTGGACAGCTCTTGAAAAAGCCCTTGCTTACATGATCCTTGATCACATACTTCATGGTGATGGTTGAGACAAAGGCTAATAGTGCACTCCCCTCTGTTCTTCATCTTGTTCATAAGCCCAAAGACTATATAAGCTCCGTATCTCCCTCAGATATTGTTCTTTCTTTCTTGGAGAATTAACCCATGGTGATATGTAATGATCAATAAACTTCTTCCATCCCTGTCTGTGGCATGGCATGTTTGAGGTTAAACCTATCAAATTTGATTGTATTTAAATTATTATAAATAGTTTGCATAGCTAATTTTTCTTAAATTAGTTCCTTTCATGGTTGCTATTTTATTGCTTTTTGATGTTTGTGGACTGTGTTTCTTTTACATTTTTGTAGTTTATACAACTTTTTAAAACTTATTTTTAGATAGTTCATTCTTTTTTTTGTTTTTTTTTTTTTTTGCCTTTCATTTTTTTTTATTATTAAAAATTTAATTATACATTTTAAAATTTTTTACCAGTTCCCTCCCTCCCCCCTCCCCTTCCCCCAGTGTCTCCCCCCCAATTCCCAGAGAGTCCTTTATTGTGTGCGCCTAACTCTCCACTGGGTCCTCCTCTCCGATGACATATAAGGACCCAGTCGCATTTCCATAAGCCCTTTCTCTTGTTCCCCTTAATCATAAGATTACTACTATGGCTGTCAATCCCTTGCCTCCAGGGGTCTCGGTGCCCTTAACAGATGCTAGACTTTATGAGGGCAACAGTGCGCTGGACATTGCGCAGGGCATGCAAAGTTCCATTATGATTGCTTTGGCCCCAACTATTGTTGAGAATCTTGCAAATCGTTGCTCCTCCCATCCTTTTGCTCTTACAATCTTACCGCCCCCTCTTCCGCAAATGTCCCTGAGCTCCAGGATGGGGAGAGATTAGGCTGTCCTAGTTCTATGTGATTGATATAGAGTCTCTGAAGTTCTGGATTGTGGTTTGTTGATTTTCTTTTGCAGTTTTTCTGCTCCTGCAATTCCCTTCACTCCATTCTGCTGGGCACTGTATGTCACCCCCTGGCCAGAGACAAAAAGCTGTTAAACTGGAGTCTTGTTGTAATAGCACATTCAAGGGTAGATGTAATAAGAGTAGGAAACCTCACTGAGGGCGGGGTCCATTACCCATTTGCACAATGATTACTTTTTATCTGCTAGACTATATGCCCTCCCCTTCTTGTGAGATCAGGAAAGAACGTCTGTGAACTTAACCAGGTTTCTCATTACTTACTTGCAGACCTTGATGGAGGCCTATTTTCTCTGCTGTAACATGGTCTCCTCTCTCCTTGTTTCTGGTGTGGCCCTCCTAACCCATCTCTCTTGTTCATAATCCTTGCAATTACTGTGTTACATAGGTTTACTTTTGAGTGTCCCAATGTGGGCTGGGCGAGTTTGGTACTAGGAGCCACCTATTAGGGAGTACATACGGCGCTTAATTTTCTGGGTTTGGGATACTTCACTTAATATAATTCTTTCTAATGACATCCATTTCCCAGCAAATTCCAGTAATTCATCATTTTTGATGGCTGAGTAGTACTCCATTGTATAGATGTACCACAGTTTCCTTATCCACTCGTCAACTGTTGGACATTTAGGTTGATTCCATGACTTTGCTATTGTAAACAGTGCTGCTATGAACATGGTCGAGCTTGTGCTATCGAGGCGAACCTCTGCTGCTTGGGGGGTTATTCCCAAAAGTGGGATAGCAGGGTCATACGGCATTTCAATCTTTAATTTCTTTAAGAATCTCCAGACGGCTCGCCAGAGTGGCTGTATGAGCCTGCATTCCCACCAACAATGTAGGAGAGTTCCCCTCTCCCCACATCCTCTCCAGCATTTGTCGTTGTTTGTACTGTGGATTTTTGCCATCCTGACCGGGGTGAGATGATATCTCAGGGAAGTTTTGATTTGCATTTCCCTGATGGCGAAGGAAGTGGAGCATTTTTTAAGATAATTGTTAGACATTTTAATTTCATCCCTGGTAAAGTTTCTTTGAAGTTCCAGGGCCCATTTTTTAATTGGGCCAGTGTTTTCCTTGGAGTTTAATTTTCTAAGTTCTTTGTGCACTCTGGACAGTAGAGCTCTGTCAGATATGTGGTTAGTGAAGATTTTCTCCCATTCTGTGGGTTGCCTTTGAGCTCGTGCGACAATCTCTTTATCTGAACAGAAGCTCTTTAATTTCACAAGATCCCAACTGTTGAGAGTTGGTAGCAGTGACTGTGCCATTGGATGTCTGTTTAGGAAGTGTTGGCCTAGCCCAATCAGCTCGAGGGAGTTCCCTATCCTTTCAACTATGGCTTTTAAAGTCTCTGGCCTGATATCAAGGTCCTTGATCCATTTGGAATTAAGTCTTGTACATGGTGACAAGTACGGGTCCAGCTTTAATCTTCTGCATGTGGAGATCCAGTTTTGCCAACACCATTTGTTGAAGATGCTGTTCTTTTTCCATTGGATTCTTTGGGCCCCTTTGTCAAAGACCAAATGGCTGTAACTTTGTGGGCTTATATCTGGGTCTTCAATCCTTATCCATTGATCTGTGTGTCTATTTTGGAGCCAGTACCAGGCTGTCTTTATAACTATGGATTTGTAGTATAGACTTAGGTTTGGTATGGTAATACCTCCAGCTGTGTTTTTGTTACTCAGGATTGTTTTTGCTATCCTGGGTCTTTTGTGCCTCCATATGAACTTTGAGATTGTTTGGTCAACTTCTTTGAAGAATTGCTTTGGGATTTTGATTGGTATAGCATTGAATCTGTATATTGCCTTTGGTAGGATGGTCATTTTTACAATGTTGATTCTGCCAATCCAGGAACAAGGGAGGTCTTTCCACCTTCTGGTGTCTTCTGCAATTTCTTTCTTTAGGGTTTTAAAGTTTTCATTGTAAAGGTCTTTTACCTCCTTAGTTAGGTTTATACCAAGGTATTTCATTTTTTTAGGGGTTATAGTAAATGGCATGGTTTCTCTCAAGGCTTTTTCACTTCTTTCATTCTGGGCATATAGGAAGGCCTCTGATTTTTGCACATTTATTTTGTATCCTGCCACCCTGCTGAACTTCTCAATTAGTTCCAGGAGCTTCCTGGTGGAGTTTTTGGGATCACTCAGGTATAAGATCATGTCATCTGCAAATAGAGATAGCTTGACTTCTTCCTTGCCAATTTGAATCCCTCTTATGTCCCTTTCTTGTCTTATGGCTTCGGCTAAGACTTCAAGTACAATATTGAATAGAAGTGGTGAGAGTGGACAGCCTTGTCTTGTTCCTGATCGAAGTGGGAATGCTTCCAATTGTTCCCCATTGAGCATAATCCTTGCTGTGGGCTTGTTGTATACAGCTTTTATTATATTGATAAAAGTTCCTTCCATTCCTACTGTCTCTAGCGTTTTGATCATAAAAGGCTGTTGGATCTTGTCAAAAGCTTTTTCTGCATCTATCGAGAGTATCATGTGGTCTTGGACTTTGGACTGGTTTACATGATGAATTACATTTATTGATTTGCGTATGTTGAACCAAACTTGTGTGCCGGGGATGAAGCCTACTTGGTCCCCATGAATGATCTTTTTAATATGTTTTTGAATCCGATTTGCTAAGACTTTGTTGAGAATCTTTGCATCTGTGTTCATCAGGGAGATCGGCCTATAGTTTTCTTTTTTAAGTGAATCTTTATTAGGTTTTGGGATTAAAACGATATTAGCTTCATAGAAGGAATTTGGTAGTGTTCCTTCCTTTGCTATTTGATGGAACAGTTTAAGGAGTATTGGTGTTATTAACTCCTTAAATGTCTTGTAGAACTCTGTGCTGAATCCATCTGGTCCAGGACATTTTTTGGTGGGAAGATTCGAGATTACTTCCTCAATTTCCTTATATGTTATAGGACTATTTAAGTAATTCACAACTTCCTGATTCAATTTAGGTAAGTTGTGTTTACTTAGAAATTCATCCATCTCTTTTGTGTTGTCAAACTTCACAGAGTATAAGTTTTTGAAATATGATGTTATAATTCTCTGGATTTCTTGGGTATCCGTAGTGATAACTCCATGTTCATTTCTAATTTTGTTAATTTGGGTTTTCTCTCTCTTGCTTTTGGTTAGTTTAGCTAGGGGTGTATCAATCTTGTTGATTTTTTCAAAGAACCAGCTTTTCGATTTGTTGATTTTTTCTATCGTTTTCTTAGTCTCGATTTCAGATATTTCTCCCCTTATTTTGCTAATCTCTTCTCTTCTACTGCTTTTGGGATCAGATTGCTCTAGTTTCTCTAAAGCTTTAAGCTGCATTGTTAAGTTGTTTATTTCTGATGTTTCCATTTTTTTGATGTGGGCATTAAGAGCTATGAACTTACCTCTTAGAACAGCTTTCATTGTGTCCCAGAGATTTTGGTAAGTTGTATTTTCGTTATCATTCACTTTCAGGAAATCTTGAATTTCCTTTTTAATTTCTTCCTGAATCCAGTTCTCATTCAGCATCATAGTGTTAAGTTTCCAGGAGTTAGTGTATTTTCTCTTGTTTGATGTGTTGTGGATGTCCAGCTTTAGGCCGTGGTGGTCTGATAGGGCACAGGTTAGAATTTCAACTTTCTTGTACATGTGTAGATTCATTTTGTGGCCCAATATGTGATCTATTTTGGAGAAAGTTCCGTGTGCTGCTGAGAAAAATGTGTATTCTTTGGTGCGTGGGTGAAAAGTTCGATAGAGATCTGTGAGGTCCATTTCTTTCAGGGTTTGATTAAGTTCCAAAGTGTCTCTGTTAAGCTTTTGACCTGTTGATCTATCCCATGTAGAGAGGGCGGTGTTGAAGTCCCCAAGAATTATCGTTTGGGGGTTGATTTCTTGCTTTAGACGCTGTAGGGTTTTCTTAATGAATGTGGAGGGGCCCGTATTGGGTGCATATATGTTCAGTATTGTGAAGTCTTCCTGGTGAATTGTACCTGTGACTAAAATGTAGTATCCATCCGTGTCTCTTATAATTTTTTTTGGTTTGAAATCCACTTTGTCTGATAGCATAATGGCTACCCCTGCCTGTTTTCTGCTTCCATTTGCTTGTAGAATTGTTGACCAGCCTTTTATTTTTAGAGCGTGCCTATCTTTTGTGGTGAGATGGGTTTCCTGCAGGCAGCAGATTGATGGATTGTGATTTTTAATCCAAGTTTGTAATCTGTGTCTCTTGATCGGTGAATTAAGTCCATTAACATTTAGTGTTATAATGGAGAAACTATTGTTAATTCCAGACATTTATTATGTTTAGTAGCTTTTATAAGTATATTGCTTCGCTTTTAATGGTGTTATATTTGCCTTCTGTTCTCCTGGATATGCCTGTTTTTTTCTTCACGCTTGAGTATCATTTCTAGCAGTTTTTGAAGGCCTGGTTTGGTGGCCATGTATCCCTTAAAGTTGTCTTTGTGCTGGAAAATTTTTCTTTCTCCCTCGATCATGACTGATAGTTTTGCAGGGTAAATCAGCCTGGGTTGACATTTTTGCTCATTCAATACTTGAAGTATGTCTCTCCAAGCTCTTCTTGCTTTTACTGTTTCGACTGAGAAGTCATTTGTTATTTTAATAGGTTTGCCTTTAAAAGTGACTTGTTTTTTCTCCCTTGAAGCTCTCAGCACCAGTTCTTTATCTTGAATGTGGAGTGTTTTAACTATTATTTGCCGCGGTGTGCTTCTAGTTTGGTCGTATCTGTTTGGGGTGCGGAATGCCTCTTGTATATGAATGGGCCTCTCTTTCTTTAGATGAGGAAAGTTTTCCTTGATGATCGTTTGAAAAATTTCCTCAGGGGTGGTATTTTGAGATTCTTGCTCCGGTATTCCATGAATACGCATGTTAGGCTTCTTCAGGGTGTCCCATATCTCTTGGATATTTCTCTCAAGTATCTTTTTGGCTTTAACAACCTCTTCCATTGAGCTGGCTAGTACTCCCACTTTATCTTCAAGGTCTGAAATTCTGTTTTCTGCTTCATTAGTTCTGTTGATAAGACTCTCTGTGGCGTTCTGGGTTGAAGATAACTTGTCTTTTAGCTCAGTTTTAAACTCTGCTTGAGTTTGTTTTAACTGTTCTATGCCACTTTTTGTTTCTTGCACTGTTTTTCTCAACTCCAGATGTCTGTTGTGTTCCTCTTCAAAGCGATTGATTCGATTATGTAATTCCTCCCGGATTTCCTCTTTCATAGTATTGAACATGGTAATGATCATATTTTGAAAGTCGTTATCCTGGGTCAGGCTTTCTTGGCCTTTTTCCGCGGGTTTGTTCTTTTTGGAGTCTAACATTATGGGATTAATTTCTTCAGTGGGAGATTTGTTTACTTGAGTGTTGCTTCTCATGGATTTGCACTTTGACTTTGGCATTGTCATTTTAACTCTTAAGATCTCTCAATTTCACTAAACTGAATTATTTGGCCTGGGGTACTGGTGGGCGGGGCCTGAACGGGGACTTACCTAGGGAGCGGGGTGAGGCCCGGGTGGACCGCGTGCGTGTCCTGACTGGCGGAGCGGGGTGGGGCGAAAAGGGAGGATGGGCGCAGGGGGAGGTGCTCCTCGTTCCCTGGGCCCCCGCGCGGCTCCGGCTGGATGGCGGGAGTCGGAGCCGGGTCCCCGTGGGCTGACCTGGGGTCCTAGAGCGCGCGTTGAGGCCCGGCTGGATCTCGCCTACGCGTCCCGACCGGCGGAGCGGGGGTGGGGCGAAAGAGGGAGGCTGCGCGCGTCGGCGTGGAGCTATTTAACCCGATGGCAGCTGGGGCGGGGCCCGGGCGCAGGGGGAGGTGCTCCTCGTTCCCTGGGCCCCCGCGCGGCTCCGGCTGGATGGCGGGAGTCGGAGCCGGGTCCCCGTGGGCTGACCTGGGGTCCTAGAGCGCGCGTTGAGGCCCGGCTGGATCTCGCCTACGCGTACCGACCGGCGGAGCGGGGGTGGGGCGAAAGAGGGAGGCTGCGCGCGTCGGCGTGGAGCTATTTAACCCGAGGGCAGCTGGGGCGGGCCCGGGCGCAGGGGGAGGTGCTCCTCGTTCCCTGGGCCCCCGCGCGGCTCCGGCTGGATGGCGGGAGTCGGAGCCGGGTCCCCGTGGGCTGACCTGGGGTCCTAGAGCGCGCGTTGAGGCCCGGCTGGATCTCGCCTACGCGTCCCGACCGGCGGAGCGGGGGTGGGGCGAAAGAGGGAGATAGTTCATTCTTTTTGTTTTATCCAAATAGTGATTTTTATTTACTCAATGTCATGGGTTCTTCTTATTGCGAAGCCCTGTTTTTCAAAATATTTTGATCTTGACTCCTTCTTCTCATGATGTTTTTCTATGCAGCCCTCTTGGGGCTGCCTTTCTAGGATGTCTCCATTTTCCAATCAGGTCAAGTTCTGTTTAAGACTCACCTTGCCAGGATATTACGTCTATAGATGATACTAAGGCTCTGATCCAAGTTTTGATTGCAAGGCAGCTTTTGGCCCTTTCTTAAAATAGTTTAGTGAATTTTTGCATACTTTCTTTATCCCTAGGCTGAAGCTTGCTTGTATACCAGGTTTCATTGAGGATCTTTATTCCTCTGCCTGACTGAAAACCTGCCCGACTGATTCTTACAGTATTCAAGTACAGAACTAGTTCATCCTTTAAAAATTTCGTTGCCCTAGAGCCCCAAAAGTATCTATAATCCAGCTGTTTTTTAACAATGTCTTTATGACTGCCATATTTTTAATGCTGTACTCATTTTTCATAACTATGTAGATATGTGGAGGTGTCCTGCTCCAGTTCACTGCTCTGTTTGCACATGTGCTCTCTGGATGCTTATATCACATCTATTGTCTCTTTTAAAAAATATTTATTATAAATATACCCCTGATAAATGCCAAGCTGAAAATTTATTACATCAGTATGACTTTTAGAATACAGCAAACTTGGAAAATTTCTTTTGCCTTTCATGATCTTTGTCTTACTACTAAAACATAAAATATTTTTGTATAAAATGTTACATTTATAAGATATAAGTAAAACTTTTGGCAACCCCATGAATTTCTTACTCCTAGGCAAATCAGTGGTGTGATAAGTAATCCCTGTCACAGTTCAATGATTTAAATATTCTTTTCTATGCAAAGATCAAAATTTAAATTGAATTGTCTTCCAGGGTCTATCATAGCAAGAGCCAAATATTGGGAGACTGATCACGATCTGAGAAGGGTGAGTTGGTATTTTGTGTATCTCTCACTTCATTCTGTTCTAACTTCATCCAATCTGGTGAGTTCTGGAATCTGGGGAAGGCAGGAGAGAAAAGAGACAACATATCCTGGAGGTGCGTACGTGTGCGTGTGCGTGTTAGTGTGCGTGTGCGTGTGCGTGCGCGTGTGTGTGCATGTGTGTGTGTGTGGTTTTTAGAAGGTTGCTATGGAGACTTTTTGGTTTGGAATCAGCTTATTTTCTGAGAAAGCCATCTTGGGCCTAAGTTTTTAAAGCACCATATCACTGTGAGGAGACTGTCTTGTCTTTGGCATGTGTGCACCTCTGGTTCAGTTCTACAGATAGACATACATTTACACTCTATTGTTCCAGTTGCCCTGTTTCCCACTGCTCTGTTGTTGTATGCCAACACTCACAGCAACTCTGTAAACCTCATGCTCATGACAGATGCTAACACTGAGGAACTCTTGCCCCTACAGAAAACATGTTGGGGCTTGGTCAGAATTCTCCTTTTAGTCAATTTCGTGGGCTCTTTTCTACATGAGTCACACTATGGCAAGGAAATATTCACAAACCCACTTCACAAAATTTCTTCTTCAATATTTTTAAAGATTAAAAATGTTCACATTCTCATAATCTTGTTAATCTATTTTTTATTGATCTTCATTTTGCAACTGAAACACCCCATAAAAGCTAGGGAAAGCATATGTCTTAAAAAGATGAGAATTTAGGTAAAATTGTAGGATAGGGCCTTCGGTCCAGGTCCTTTGTTTACTTTCCTTTAACTGTTTTGGTTTTGTCTGGGAAAAGGGTGTGATAGAAGGAGCTTCTGGGTCCAGAATGTAAGTTTAGGAGAAACACAGGCTTCTGCTGACATCCTTGAACCAAAGAATAAATCTCAACAACCATTTATAAATTGAATATTTGCTATCAGAAAAATAATAATTATTGGGTTTGGAAACCTCTGTTGTCAGATCCTCGTTTCTAAATGGAAGTGCTATTTCTAACTTATATGCATACCAAAATGTAAATGAGAATGTTGGCTAGCATCACTACTCCCAGGCCAGAGCCTTTTCTATGCCTTCCATTTTGGAGAGAACAACTTCTATGAAATGCTTTTAGATATACAGCTTCAGCTGCCTTTCAGTTGTATTTAACCAGTAGGAGATTGCTGGAGTTTAGAGGGCTGGAGGGAAAATTTGAACTTACGATATACCCTGCCTACCTCTTCTAGCATCTTCTCCACTACAGTGGCTTCACTTGTTTCACAATCACAGCTCCCACCATGAGGGAGGCTCCTTTGCCCTAATTGAACTCTCACTAGGAACTGGTGATGCATCATCTACTATTCATTCTTTGGAGTTTCTACAGTCATCAGTCTTATATGGAGTCTCATTATCTGTTTTCATTTCGGTATTGAGTATACCTGGACATGTGGACACACCATTTCATGAAAGCTTTGGTATTTGAGTAGTTGAGGTGAGTTCTCCTTCTTGCTTGGTGCTAGTCTGATGCTGTCATACAGTTATCAAGCATCATTGAAACATATCTTCTAAACCCAAATATTATCTTCCTTCCTCGTACTTTATTGTGCATCTTGCATCTGACAGTCAATGAAAAGTTGTTATTTATATTATTATATAAAATATATATTGTGATGTTCTTTATAAAAACAAAGAAATAGAGGTAAGCACTTGTCAATATGATTAGGGATTTATTCACTAGAGTGATTTATTTCAGTGAACTCTGAGCTACAAATAAATTTAACCCATGTATCAACATATTCCTTATCTATGTCTGAAACTTGTCTTCCATCAGCAAAGTTGACAGATTGCCATGAACAATAGCAAAAGATAATAAATTACAGTTTTCATGGCTATGGGGAAAATTTAGAAAACATTTTAATCCAAGAAATGAAAAACAATAATATATGTAAAGCCTTATTTCCTATTATTGGCATCTTTACTTGAGCTAAACAAATTCTCATTCTGACACTCTAACAAGAAAAGAACATTTTTCAATTTTATCTCCCAAATGAAAATATAGCTATTAGAAAGTGTTCTTATTCTAAAGTTAGAATTCTGTATGTATACTCAGAGAGAACAGCCATGTTAGCTCTCAAAAACTGAAATTCAGCAGGGATACTAAAAGAAATGGACTTGCTATGAAGTGATGGTCTGTTTTTATTCAGTACTCCAGTGATAAATTCAAGTGATGCATTTTCAACTTTAATACCAAAGTGTATTTTCGTATAAACATATACTAAAATATAACCTTTGACCATAGTCATGATTTAATTTATACTGGGACATAAACTATTTTCATTGCCTCTTTCTCCTTCTGATATAAACCAGAATAGGACGTCTTTTCATGAAAAATACAAAGGGATTCACCGCATCTCTGAGTTGCAGAGGGATGCCTATTAGGGCAAGGGCAAACACAAACTAGTGCTGTCAAGGGATCAGGAAAGTCCCACAGGAGTTTCAAAATTAAAATGCATTCAACTACTTAGGTCTGTCAACAGTTCACTAGAGAGAGGATAAGTTCAAAAAGTTTTACCT
Source organism: Typhlomys cinereus (assembly GCA_023101885.1). Classification (NCBI taxonomy): domain Eukaryota; kingdom Metazoa; phylum Chordata; class Mammalia; order Rodentia; family Platacanthomyidae; genus Typhlomys; species Typhlomys cinereus. The sequence continues at coordinate 248,996 of JALPQD010000220.1, forward strand.
CATTTGCTAGGTTTTGCTTCTGGAAGGCGGAGATCAGCCACCTAGCAACAGCACAAAGACTCATGCTGGCTGAGCAGAAAGAAAAGCTGTGTGGGATCAGGGCACAGCGGGATGGCCTCTGGTCCTGAGCCACCAGGGAGCCTGGTTTGGGAAATTGTGAAATGCAAGGCAAGGAATGACTTCTTGTTAGTGTTCTTAGACATTCAGGTCTCCCTGCACCGCTACTGGACTGTGACTCAGTTCCCAGTCACCAAAATGCAGTACACACACACACACACACACACACACACACACACACACACACTATTCAACAAGAATGGAAAGATGTTATTTTCAGTCATCTATAACCCCTTAAAGCTTCCTCGTGCACGTGCTAGGAAAACTGATGCAAGCTAGGTTGATGAAGGTGAAGCACTCCTTGTGCAGCCAGTTGAGGCTGGATGAAGTTTTATGCAACTCGAATACTTACCCTACAAGCAGGGATCCTGGCTTTCAAAGCCAGTCATTTGGCATCAGAAGCTGCCCCAGAAATAACCTGCCACTTTTCTTCACAGAAGACAGAAATATCTACTTAACAGTCAAGTCATTCTAGAGACATTGGAAAAATATCTAGATCCCAAATCCCTGTGAGCAATGGCCAGAGAGCAGAATGTGGGCCAGGTCCTTCTTTGGGGAATGCGGCATTGAAGGAGGCAGTAGGTCATGTAGCAGAGAGGACTTGGTATTGCCAAAGCCACAATGGCTGCATGGGAAACCTGAAAGCGATTCAGAAGCTAAGGCTGAGTCAACAGGCACATCAAGAGGCTCATCATGTGGCAAAGAGAGACAGAAAATGAGGTATTAGCCGCCTTTCATGTTCATATTTCTAATGGAAGCAGACTGTAGCTCTGGGACTGAGGGAGGGAGGAGGCTGGACACTTACTGAGAACAGTCTCTTGCTTGACTTGCAGACACATTCCCAATATAATTTGCTTGCCTGGATTGGCCTAACATACAAAGTGTGTAATATCATCTGACATCAAGGCAAGAAAACAAAGAGACAGGAACATTCACCTTGGGGATGCCAATAAAAAGCAGTCAGTTGGTCTGCTTCCTTCTGCAATGATTTTTTTTTAAAGCAGTGCAGCCATTTTTGGAAAATCTGGTTTGACAATGCTTTCCTAAGAAGTAAAGCAGTGCTTAGTAAAACAAAATTGCAGAAATTATAATTAAAATTCCTCACAGAAGCGGTCTTCTCCAGAACAAGCCAACTGTCCACTAGAGTTTGATATATATCTTGCCAGGCTATGTGTGAATGTCAGGACAATAGTCACATGCTTTCTCCTCAACAAAACAAGATGTTGATAAAGATTATTTTGGAGTACGTGTTTTGCATGAAGCAATAGAGAGAGTTTTCTATATCAAGATATATATTTTTCCACCGAAAACATTACATTGAATTCTGTTACTCTACATGGAACATTTCAGCTTGCTTTGAATATGATGATCACATTGCATAATAGCAAAAACACAGGTTTATGTTTATATCTCTCATTATTATGCTAGTCGATTGTAACCTTGGGATTGAGTCAGGTGAACTAGTGTGCATTCCACATTGAAATTCTGAATGGATGCTGCCAGTTGGTCTTTCCTGAAAATTCCCTTTCCTCAATGCTTTCTATTCAGTTCTCTAAAAAAAATAAAAGCTATATTCCCTAAGCTGTATATAAAGGGACCATCATGAATACATTCTTGGAGATAGCAGTCATCGCTAAATTGTTTTCTGTACATGTTACTTCAATAACATATAAAACAGGAATTCAGTCATTTCCTTTGCCAATTATTTATTAATGTAGGTGAATTGTTTTAGATGTATGTTATGCATTTATATTTATTTCTCTTGTTTACTTATGTATAATATAATCTCATTGCTTTGAGAACATACCATATGAACCCGAGTTTGATACCTGGAAGACTACTTGATGGAAGGAGAAAAGGAGAGAAGTGACGTCTGAAAGTTGTCTTCTGATCTCTGCTAAAGTGTCATTTCTCTCTCTTTCTCTCCTCTCTGTCTCTCTGTCTCTCTCTCTCTTTCCTTCTCTCCATTCACTCAAATAAAAAATCAAAAAACAAAATATTTTTAGATTAGCAAATAAAGTTAAATGTGTTTGTAGTATAGAATGTGATGTTTTGAAATACCTATAGATTGTGGAATGACTAAATCCAGCTAACTAACACAGACATTACTTAATATCATCTTTGGTGATGAGAACACTTTAATTAATTGTTGTAACTAATAACAAAGAATATTTTTAAATTGCAGCCATGATGTGTTACAGACTTTTGAGGAAAAGTCCATTTTAAATTATTAAAAGAAAAGATTTCTTTCTTCAAATTCTCTGTCAATTTATTCAACTTTCATGCCTACTACAGCAATTGCTTTTTGCATTTGTATGTATAAGTGAAGATTGTGCATGTTAGTATGTATTTATGTATTTTTGCAATGCATGGGCAGTTTTATTTCAGTGAATGTGCATGTAAGGTACATGTAGAGGTCTGAAGGTGATATCAAGTATCATTTTTGATCACTCTACACTTTTCTGATTAAGGGAAGACCTCTCAATTGAACTTTGATCTCACCAATCAGCTGGGCTAGCCTGCCAGCTCACCCTAGGGATTTCTGTCTTTGCCTCCCCAGTGCAAGCATAGCAGGTGACTGCCGTGCATACGCATCCTTTCTATGGGTTCTAGAAATGTAATCTCCAATTCTCATCTTTGTAGGCAAGCTCTTCATCCACTAACCATTTCCTTAGCAACTGTTTTCATCATTTTTATTTTCCTATAAAGCTATCCCTTCCATTTATTGGATTTGAATGATGCAACCTCATTTCCTCTAGGTTGGAAGAAGGATATCTAAATACTGTCCTTTAAGTTGACCTTTTGAAATAGGAAAAATTGTCATTTGCAATGAACTCATGCTGTTTAGAATATACTTTGGGTCTTTAGCACATGAACACTGTGTTTCAAAAAAAAAAAAAAAAACAGAGGCCATGATCTTACTTGTTGGTGACTTGCTTTATATTGTACCTTGTAAAGAACTATAGTTTGTTGCTATGGAGATAATTAAGATAGTGTCACATAAGCAACTGGCAACTTGATTACCAGAGCCTTCCATGGAAAATAAAGCAATGAACAAACTCACAGGAACAAAAATTTTTGATTTGTTCAAGAGTTACAGAGAGTAGACAGCAAATAAAACTTAGCTCTGGATTTTTGTTAGCTAGGTAACTAGAGTCTCTTCTTAGAGGATCTTTCTATTCTACTATCATGAGCCATGGAGTCAAACTTCAAAGAAGGAGTGTACTCCAGTGTTGGAACCCTAAGAGCATAGATTTTGGATCAAACACATAGGTTTGAATAAAAGTGAACTTGAATGCCACCACTTCTATATTTTTGTCTGGAAAAAATTCTCAATTTCACCATCTCATTTTATTTTTGATATTTTGATTTGTTTATTGGAGGGAGTGAAGGAGAGGGAGGGGGAAAAGAGAAAAGAAGAGGGAGATTCACAGAACAACTCTTTCTGGTGTCAGTTCTCTCACTTTGTGTGATGTTGGGATTGAACTAAAATCACGATGTTTGCATGCATTTGCCTTTACTCTCTGAGCCATCTCTCTGATCCATGCAACATCTTTTTAACTTCCAAATTAGATGCAATTTTTAACCTCTCATGTAGGTCTATGCCAGATTTCTAACTCCATGGGCATCTTGAAGTATTTAAGCAGTTCCTAGGCTGTAATTATTCATATTAATCCACTCTTTGGATTGTTACTTTTATTATTTGAGTCAACTGAAAGGAAAGGTACAGAATAATCCCCATGACTCTTACTGTATTTCTTAATTTTCTTTTAGTTTTCCCCCAAACAAAGTTTTTCTGCACTTGACCAAAGAGACAATTCTTAACTAACTTGTTCATATTCCCCTTGTGTTCTGTGCAACCATCATAATTCACTTAACGGCTTTGCTGTATGTACATTTTCTGTTATTTTGAAATATGAAAATGCTGCAAGGAATAGTCCTTGGGGTATTGTTTGTCATATTACAGCTTACTAATAGACAAAATCCTAGAGATTAAATTCTTATTCCAAAATGTGTAAAAGAATGTGAACATATTTTAATAAAAATTTTCTAGGCATGAAATACAACAGATTCCAAAATCCATTTTCATATGTCTGTATTAAATCTGCATATAATAATCTCCCCTGCTCCCACTATTTTCCTTTGTCTCTTCTCTTTCCCTCTTGCTGCTTCTCTTCCTCTTTACAAATAATCCCTCTTGTTTTCATGACCCGTGTATATGTGTGCTTTTGTTTGAGTCTGTGCAGTTAAATCTAGAACCTGCACAAGAGAAAACATGCATAGTCTGTCTGTTTTCCCCCTCATTAATATCTCTTGCCCCCACTCTTCTTCCTCTCCCCCACCAGCACCTCCATGACAACTGCTCTTTTATTTCCACAGTATGTTTGTTTATGACAGCTGGGAAATCATGTCTTCTTTGATGATTACAATTTGCTTTTCTCATATGAATGAAGTAAAATCTTTTACTCATACCCATAAGCATCATGATGGTTTGTTTAATGTATTAATTTAATGTGACTAAGACATGTCCAGAGAGGTTTTGGATTTTCTGTGTGTCTCTAACGGTGTTGAACCAGTGGATCAAATGCGAAGGACCTACCCTTACCAATGGGGTTGGCAACAACCAATAGATTGAGGGATTGAGGAGAAGATAAAAGTAGATTAAAAAGAACTCCTTGTCTTCTTGAGAGATAGCTGTCTTCACCTTTGCTTTGCAAGAGAGCTCTTGTTGTTCTAGCCTCTACATCAGAGTTGCTCCATCAATCCTGGCCCTTGGATTTTAGTCTTCAACAAAATACCTAAGATTATAGTTTAAAACTTGACCTTTGTGGCTTGATTTCTTTCTCCATAGAGTCTTGAAGGGTCACATGTTCTGTATCTCCACCTTGCTATTTCCTCTTTGAATTTTTTACACTTTATCTCCTTTGCTTTTTCATTCTTTTTTCTTTTTTTTTTTGTTACAAGAAGGGAAAATGGAAGGAAGAAAAAGTGTTCATAAATAAAGGTTTTAAAAGAGCAGCTTTGTATAAGTGGACTTGGCATTTATCTTTCAACTTTGTTGCTGGGGCTTGGCCTTTGAGGCAGAAAATATTCCTAGTTTAAGAGCACCCCCTTCTGTCATTCTAACACAGTGGCATTTTTAAAAATGAATGACTTTTATTTTAAAAGTAATTTTTGTTTAGTATAATAAACTTATGATAGGTTTGCTCACTATTATTCTTTGTACATACTTAGAAATTCCCCAGTAGCTATCTATGGGTGTTAAATTTGGCTTAAAGCGAGGTAATTCATATCTCCATATCTTTAAGAACATAAGGTAATGGATGTGAGAGGCATCTTCACCCCACTGATGGCCAGGGTGGATTCATCTGCTTCGGCTGGTGTCCTCTTCCTCCTCACTGATTCATGTATGTCTCTTCCATTCCTTCCAAAGCTACACACACAGCCAAAGAGAGTGACTTTCCCCAAATAGAGGAGGACTGGTCTTCTGTCAAGTATATACAAGTAGCTGCACTCCACTGCTAGAACCTCCAAGCAAGCTCTCAAGAACATGATATCCATTTGCACGAACTTATTCATTCGTTTATTCATTTATTGGTCCTGCTGAAGTGAAAGGAAAGGTCCTGAAAATTAGGATCTGCATTTTCAAAGAGGAAAAGTGAGCCTCTCTCAAATGCTGCCAATTTTTAAAAATGAAAAAGGAGGGATTACTGTTTCACTTTTTTATTGTAGGTGATTTGCTTTTTAAAACAGGATATCTAGGAATGGTATTTAAAATTCCTAAAGGATATGCTTGTCCTTTTTCCACTATATCTTGCTTATTAGAACACGGATATATAAATTGATTATAGAAAATCTTCTGGATTTTAATTAATTGTCCTATTTTGCTAAAAAAAATGATCGTATTGTCCCTGTACTCATGAACATGAGAGTAATATTCATTCTTTGTTGTTAGAACAAACTAATGAAAGGCATAAAAATGATATGAATGGGTGTGTATGTATGTGTGTGTGTGTGCAGATGTGCATGTGCATGTATGTTAATGTATGTGTTGGTTTTCTTTTGAGTGATTTTTAGATTAAACACTCAATATTTAGAAATTTTGCTTTCTACATTTGATTATGCTATTATTTGATATATATGACTTTTATGCATATTAAGATTGCAAAGTGTTAATTTTAATTTCCTAAAATATCTCCTTCAAAATGTTTAAATTGAAATTTTTCTCTTTGTTTTATATTTTATAATAGTTATAAAGTTACCTCTCTCCATGTTATTTTCATTTGCTACATTGCTTTGCTCTGATCTTTTCCTTTAGTGTTCTTCTTATAGGTGTGTTTCCTCCTTAAAGCTAATAAAAATAATAAATTTGGTAAATTATATATGAATATGTTTGCATATGTAGTATTAGGCATATGTTTATACATTATAAACATAAATATCTAAAAATATCTAATATGTAAATTCTCTATGTTTTGGTTGATTTTCACTTTTATATTTATTATAATTATTGATATATTTGAATGTATATTTATTGTTTATATATTTGAATGTGTATTTATTGCTTATATATTTGAATGTGTACTTTGTAGCTAGATTTTTGTATAATTTAGTCTGATGCCTGGTTATTTCCTTTACTTATATTAATAGATATTTCTCTTCTTTTTTTAGAATCTTCTTACTGCTTTCCATATTAATATAGAATTCATACTACTTAATTTAGTCCATCTTTCTAACAGACCAATTGTTAGAAAATAAAACATATCTTTCTTACATAGTGGACATCTGGATTTCAGTTGCTAATGTTTATTTAAATGATTGGGGATGTTGCCATGCATGCAAGCTCTTTATTGCTCAGTGGGGACTAACATAAGTCCATGAGTTTTCTGTCATATCAGGGATGAGAAGACAAGAATGCCTCACTGCAAATAGTTGACACTAAATAACATTATCCACTTAACCAATATTCAGTTAACCTCATGATAGAATCAGGTTCAGCTTCCATCAAGGGATTAAGGAAGTTAATATTGCACATCACTTCTTTATCAAAGAACAGTTTAGGACAAATTAATTCCCATCAAACTGATAGGAAAGAAGACAGTTTTCTTGAGAAGTGAAATCATAACAACGTATTTGAGAATCAAATCACTTTAAAATACATGTTAGTAGTCCATTTCCAACAATGCTAAAACCATACCTAAATTTGTCTTCTAATGTAACCCTTGCTTTAATTGGTTGAGTTCTTACATTTTTACAAACTAACTTTTTCCTAAAATGTGAGTGTTGACTCAGAATGATGCAAGTTTTCAGATAGATATTAGTCAGTATTTTTTAGATATTGCGTTTTATTATGACCTGGCTATCAAACATTGATCAGATATTTTAACAAGCAAGGAGATACATGCAATTGTCTGGTAGGTTAAAAGTTATACAAATAAACATAAAAGAAAATTCATCATTTTCTTGATAAATATTTTTACTGAATTTTTGCACAGTTCCCTAAAAAGTAATAAAGAAAAGAATGAAGTAATCTTTGGCATACAATATTGATTATTCCCATGAGAAATCAGAAAGTATGTAAATGTACCTTATCTGTACCTTCATTTTTCTCATAAACATTCATTGAAAAAAACCACAAAATAACTTTATTTATGAATTAATTTTCCATTTCTTATTAGAATAGACAAATATGAAGCTTGAGATAAAAAGAGAGAAAGGAAATACACACATTAGGTATATCTAAGATAGGAGAATATGCATATCTGAAAATAAAAATAATTTTACTGGGTATAATGACTTGTGCCTGGCTCCTGTGTGACCATGGCAGGAGGATTGCTGGAATTCAAGGTCAGTCTAAAGAGTGTTACTGAATAAAATTTGTCTTTAAAACAAAAACCAACCAGGTCAATAAGATGACTTTGTGAATGAAGACACTTCATACCAAGCCTGATGATCTTACTTCATTCCCCAGAACCCACAGAGTGGAAGAACCAAAATCCATAAATTTTCCTCCAACAACCACATATATGCCTTGTCATAAGTCGATAAATCAAAAATACTTAAAAAGTCAAAAAGCAAACAATGCAATGCTTTCAAAACCTGATATAAGCTTTGAAAGCAAGGGATAATTATTATTGAAATGATGCTTCTCAGACACTAGACAAATGTTGGAAAAAGTGATATAATACTAATGAATTATCTTTGCCACACATTCACATCTTCCTCTGTTTTATATATAAAGATAAATAGAAATTAGTGATATTATTGACTATATTTTACTCAATGACCACATGTTGACTTGTGTTCTATTGTGTCAACTTCAAAAAAGTAAGTTATCCAGCAGTGATTCCATGTCAAAAAGTAACGAAAACGTTCTTACCGACACACAGGTCCATTTTTCTCTACCACACAAATCCCTCCATTTCTGCAATAACTTATTGGACACTCTGAAAAGAAGCACCACAAAGATTACCATTAATCATAAATTTTATGACAAAGTAGCAAAAGCATTTGCTTATTACATCATAATCTGATCTTTATACTAACTGGTGTCTCAGTTCCAAAAGCAAAAATTCTCCTAGGCTACCTTCCTATCTCCATTGCACCTTATATTTTGTCATTGTTCCCTGCGATCCTGGTTGCTTATGCTCTCTGTGTGCTTCAGTAATGATTTTTTGGAAGAGAAGACTTTTAAAAAAAATAAAATTGTCATAGAATAGACACCTTCTCTATGGGATTTTTTTTCACTACATTGAAAGATTTAGCTTAATAAGATGCTTCTTTAGCACCACAGAGGAGTAACTGTATCATGGAAGATTAACATTCTGCATGGGTGGTCTTGTCTGTTAATGATAAATGAATCACTCAGGTGGATGCAAGGGTCCTACCTCTATATATGTGACAAATGCTTCAACATGTGACAAATGCCCTGGCCCTTACTTCAGTGCTTATGAGACTCTCCAGCTAACGTTCAGCATTGTCAACAAAAGTCTGCTTACAGTTTAAGAAGATGAACATCTTCATGTCCTTCCTACTGCAGGCATCACTAGAACTTTGAATATTGATGTGGTTTTCATTGTCTCCTGATCCTTTCTGTCACTCAAGGCCCAATGTGCTACACCTAGCTTTCTCTTAACACCTGTATTCTTTGGGTGACATAGTTTCTTAATATTTGGGTTTTTGTAATTTAAAACTTGATGGAAAGCTCCATCACAACTACCTTTTGATATAGCAAGTGTATTGTGAGCACCGATTAAATGCTTGGCACTGAGCAAGACCTAGAAATGAGATCATTAATAGAATTGGCAACTTAACATGTTTGATGAGGTTGTAGGTACTGAAGTCACCAATCTAAACTAGATTCTCAGCTATCTAATTAGCTGTGTAATATTGGGGGAAGTCATTATCTTTTTTTTCACGTTTCCTCTTTACTAAACATAGTAAAAAAAAACAATTTCCATCACAAAATGGTGCTGTGAATATAGAGAACATCACAGTATGTGTTACAAAAATGAATATCTTTTAAAAATGCTTCAGTATCATAGGTGAGATGTCATAGTGGTGAGAAGCCATATGAATGTACAGAATGTGGGAAGCCTTTTTCTCACAAGGGAGGATTCATGGCACATCAGAGATGCCATACTGGTGTGAAGCCATATGGATGTGTAGAATGTGGAAAGTCTTTCTCATATAAGTCAAGTCTCAATGTCCATGAAAGAGTTCATACAGGGGAGAAACCTTATAAATGTACAGAATGTGGTAAATCTTTCTCACAAAGGACAAGTCTCACTATGTAATAGAGACATCATACAGGTGAGAAGCCATATGAATGTATGGAATGTGGAAAATCTTTCTTAGGGAAGCCACATCTCACTCGCCATCAGAGAATTCATGCAGGCGAGAAACCTTTTAAATGTACAGAATGTGGAAAATCTTTCTCGCGTAAGTTACATCTCATTCTCCATCAAAGAATTCATGCAGGCAAGAAACCTTACAAAAGTAGAAAATGTGGAAAATCTTACATATAACACATCTCATTCGCGATCAGAGAACATATCCAGGTGAAAACCCATAGGGATGTACAGAATATGGAAAATATTTGTTAGATAAAGCAGAACTCATTGAATATCAGAGACATATACAGATGAGAAGCTATAAAATTGGACTGCATGTAGAAAATTTTTCTCATATTATATATGTCTCAATGTCCATCAGAGAACTCATACAGGTAAGAAACCTTTGGAAAGTGGAATAGCTTGTTCTCCAAATTCACGTCTCATCCTATGTCAGAGAAGATGTATGCAAGGACAGAATATGAAAAAATCATTCTTAGAGAAATCGTGTCTCACTGGGCATCAGATAACTCAAGCGGGTCTGAGTCTTAGAGAAGTTACAGGATGTGGAAAACCTAACTCATAAAATGAAGTAAAAATGTTGAGAAATGAAAAAAGTATGTGAACACTGCTCAACTTCAGGTAATTGTTTCAAACTCTGGTCCTCAGTGGTGACAACTTATTTTGAAGATGAAAGCAGTTCCCTAAAAAAGGAAGTTCAAACACAGCTAAAATGTAGGATATATTTTAATAATTAATCCAGATAATTTGTAAACCAACGGGTTTTATTTTGGCCCTTTCACATGTATATTGACTTATTCTTTGATTTATTTCAAATCTCTGTACCCATGGCCTCTATCATGCTCATCTCTTCTTTCTGCTGATTGTCTGATAATGATATTTAAGATATATATTTATGCTGATATTGTATACATACCACCAAGGGTAGTAACTTATTTTGACTCATGAAGACAAAATAACCGGAATGGATACAAAATAAATCCACATTAAGGTTCAATAACATTTTTTCTTTCTTATTGTGGGAAATGTGAAAAATGTGCAATGTGCTCCACATACATAGAAATTTTTAAAAATTTTGTTATATTTGGCATTTTGATTTCTAACTGAAATTATGTAATTACCATATTAAAATCATCATTGTATAACAAAAAATGAACATCTTATAAAAATGCTTCAGTATTGTAGGTGTTGTCCCATGAACTTGAAGTTTTTATATTGACAGCATGCAAACACTGAGGAATGCAACATCTTGAGATGCTGCTATTCTAAGAAAGATGGAAGAATGAAGGAAAGTACCTCAGCTGAATCTGGACAGTAAGGAAAAGCTTTCTGGAGAAGAATCAATTACCAATTACTTAGACAATAATGTGCTTGTGTGAAGGTAACCCTAAAACCTTTAAATCTTCAACAAAAATGCTGTATGCTTAAGAATTAAGAGGCAGAGATACACAGCCCAGGACATATTGCCTCTAGGAGACCAGGATTTTAAAAAGAGCAAGGCGGGATTCTTTTTCAAGAAGAAATTTATGGTTGAAATGTATCAGGTCAGCAGAAAGTCAAGACTAAAACTGAAGACCCAGTTAAGTGCCTTTCACAATAATCTGGGAAGACATGACTGATGCTTAATAAAAGGTGGTAAGACTAGCCAGAGGGGTGATAATGGTAGGGATTCATTAGATATTCAACAATTGACGTTGAAATATCTTTGTTATTATTTGCAAGAGTAGAAAATGATATTCCACTTTATGCCAGGATCATTTGTCTACTTGGTGGCTTTTTTGATAACTTTCATGTTTGACAGGGATAGAAAATTATAAAAGGAAAGATTCTGCTTCATTTTGAATGCTTGAGGGACATGCAAGGGATATGATTCAAACATCTCAGACTCCAAATGAAATGTAGAACAGACTATGTCTCTATTGGACAAAAATTATTACTTAAATATAAACATAAATAACTGACATTGCTCTTATTTATAACTTAGGAAGCTGGAAATATCATGAAACCATTATCTTCTTCCTTTCCATTTGAATAACATACATTTTAAGCTTTCTCCAATAATTTTGTGGCCATTGCTATAGGTGTCATGGGGCCACACATAATCTTCCTCCTAACTGAGACATTCTCTTAGGAGGAAGTTGGGAGGTTTGTACAACTCAGAAGAAAAAAGTTATATGTCATAGGACATTCTTGAAATTAATGTTATCACAGAGCCCTCTCCCTAAGGTTATGGAAGTAGTAATAACTGCTAGGGGAAGAGAGGTCAACGAGCAGAACTGCCTGCACTTCATGAAGAGAGCTCTAGGAACTCAGCTTTAGTGAGTTTTTACCATGCTGGGATGGACTTTTTGATGCTGCAGCTCCAAATTTCTGCTCTTGTAAGTCTTATTCACTCAAACTCCTGTAAAGAATCTCAACAGACTGATGGGTCCACCACATTGGACTTTGGGTGGGACCATTACTTTGTTCTGTTGTAAGTAGATGTTTGAGTCCTGTCACCTCAGGAAAAGTCTTGCACAGCAATAGGAAGAGACCAGTGTTAAAAAAGAGAGGAAGAAACATTTATTTGAGCATGATTTTTGTGAAGGAAAAAAAGAGAAGCATAGATTTGATTTTGTGCATGTGTTAGACAAGAGGACATTAAGTGTGTGTGCCTGTGGATAGCCAAGGGCGACATTAGGAATCATCCTGGATTGCTCTACTTTCCCAATGCTTTATTCTGGGGTTTACCAGATTCCACCTTCCAGGACTGGAATATGGAACCTGGTTATATCCCTCAAACATTTTTGTGGGATCTTGGGATCCAAACTCAGATTCTTAACCATAGCCCCTGAAGCACATCTAAAACATAGAAACAAGTAATTTAAGCAGATTTTGAGGACCGAAGTAAAACACTGGAGGAAATGCTGGTTGTAGAAGAAGGATGCTCAAACCTATCACCAAACATATCAGAAGTATTAGGAGCAAGATGAGCAGGAAGGAGGGAAGTGGCAGTCTGGATATCCCATGAGTGTTTAGTTAATCTGGGTGAGTGTTTAGTGTCTAGAATCAAGAATCTTTTTGGTTTGTTTGCTTACTTGTTTAAAAAATAAGCATTGTGCTTTCCCAATCCTTTGTTTATCTGTTTTGTCTTTCTGTTGGTCTGTGTTTAAATAATTAAACCTGAGGAAGGGTCCTGGAAATGAAAGTAAAGTCTTATACTCTTAGAAAGTGAGGATTGGTCTCATAGATTAAAACAGATATGAAATGCCTTTCAGGGAAAGGAATTGTCTGATAAAGTAAGGAGCCCAGCAAGACAATGACATGAATCTCAAGCCTTACTAGGTAAGAATGTCATACTTTTCTTAAGTACAGTTTAGGCTCCTTTAGCTAAGAGTTTTGCTCTATTGACAAACAAGCCAAGTGTGTGATACTATAAGTGTGAGATGCTATAGGTGTGTGATGCTGTGGGTGTGTAATACTGTGGGTGTGTGATGCTGTGGGTGTGTGATGCTATGGGGATATGGTGCTGTGGGGGTGTGATATTGTGAGTGTGTGGTACTGTGGGTGTGTGAGGCTGTGGGTGTGTGGTGTTGTAGGTGTGTGATGTGCTAGGTGTGTGAGGCTGTGTAGCTTTGGAATCTCTCAGCACAGCACAACGTGGCCACATTTTTCCTTCTGGAGTCGTTAGCATCTGCTTTGATCACAAAGGTAAAGCACAGGCTTGTTACTCATGGGGATGATTCAGTGGGAGGCTATATGAACAGAGAGGCACTGGAGGAGAATGTGAATGTTGACTGGAAAAAGGGGTGCATGCACATGTGTGTGAACATGTGAGTGCACAAGTGTATCTGCATGTTTGTCCATGTACTTGTATATACAGGCGATGTGTGCTTGTGTGTGTGCACACGTGTGTGGGTACCTGTATGTATATATGTGTGTGCACGTTCTAATATAATGAAAAATTCCCATGGATTATATTACAGTTAATGTGAGTTCCCAGTTCTCTGGTCACAGTAGTCTCTCACTGGTCTGCACCCTCTAGGATGGATTGTTATGATTCTGTATGTAGAGGTCAACATGGCTCATCTGATTACATAGAAACATCATTTTGAGGCAGAATTCACCTTAATCCTATACTAATGTCACTTTGGACAAGTAAGAATACACATGGAAACACAGATTTAACCTTTAATATCAAATGCAACTAAACACTTTTCTTCTTGGATTAAATATAGGAACCTGGAAAGTGGTGACTGCTACCTCAAAATTTGCAGAGATGAATAACCACACACTCCCTCATTTTTCCTTCATAGCACTTGGCTCAGTCATTACGACTTTGTGGCTTTGGGACTTCAAGTACAAGTTTCTGCATTTATAATAAAATAAACATTATATCATGCCGTTGAAGGACTGTGAAGGGGGTATAAAAGTAAATTTGTTTGCAGTATTCCTTCCAGTGAATTGTTCATGTCGGGCATTGGAGAACTGTTCCCTCTACATTTGTCAGAGTGGTTCTTTGAGTTGCCTGGGAAACTCAATTCAGTTTCTATCATTTTACTCCACACTGTCTCTGTTTCTTCTCCTGGGTCACCATGAACACCATCACCATGCCCAGTTTCTGAGGGCTACTGTGAGGACAAGGAAGATTCACGTGATTAAGCTAATGTGCTTGAGTAAATTAAAACTGGATCTCAAACCTGCTCACCTAACCCCAAGGCCTAGTACTCTATATAGGTTAATATTTCTTTTTGGTATTTAGTGCAATTTAAATCATGGGTTACCTATATACTGTGATTATAATTCTTATGTTTATATATGTGCATAATAATATATGTAGAATTTAAGAGATATATGGATCCTAGAAAAGATTATGTAGCATGCCAAGTTTACAGTAGACACAATTTCCTATATGATGTGTATATGTGTGTGTGTTCTTGTGTATCCAGGGGTCTTTGCAAGGTAATTTGTTACTCAAGAGGCACTGTCCAACTTTGTTTTGAGGCAGAGTCTCTGCTTCCTGAGCTCCAGGAGAGCCTCCTTTTCCTGAATCCCCACCACTGGCATAAACCAGCACCCTGGATTTTTTTCTGTGAGTACTGAGGATCTGAACTTAGGTCTTCAAACTTACATTGCAACCATTTTACCAGTTGAATTATCTTATGCTTTTGAATCTTGAAATCCTAGCACAAGGTAAATAAGTAAAGTTATCATGTCTCAGAAACTTGAATCAGGCCTTTGACGGAAAGGCTTTTGTGGTTTATTTTTATACTTTCCAAAACTTTTCATAGTTAGATCATCATCATCCTCGTAATCATAATCATACATTATATAGGAAATAAAATTAATTGTGGCTCATTCTCTGCTTTTATATTTTAATGTCATTGTCTGATTCATCCTCCAATGGAAGCACATCATACTTATAGAATTACCTGACTATGGGCTGAAAAAATGGGTCAGGAGATAAAGACTGTGCCTTCAAAGCAGATGGGCCTGAATTTGGATCCTGGGTCCCATATAAAAATGCCAGGAGGAAATGTCAGCAGCTTGCATTTCTGGTCATAGTGGCTGGAAGCTGGGAAATCCCAGAGTGAAGCTAAAAGGAGGTAGAAGCAATCCTGATAATTCCCAGAGTCACCCTTGGTCTTCCACAGGGACACAGAGTGCCCTCTGATAGACACACACACACACACACACACACACACACACACACGTGTGCAAAAAAGAATTACTTGATCATAAACTTTGCTAAATCATACCACTAAGGTAGCTGGAATAAAATAAAGCAGGTATAAAATTCCATTTTATATCTATCCAGATGAATTCTGGCTAATAATTTTTGCTGCATAAGCAACCAAAACATGGAACTTGTATGGCTCTCTAATGCAACTTCAAAACAGACAGGATTCATTGGAACATGCTTAATCTGTCTGAACTTAATATTCTTGCTAATGACTTTAACTCCAAGGTAGGTGAAGCCAGATGGTTACCATCTGTTTTGTGATCATGAAGCCTGCACTTATCCAACTATATGAAAGGCTGACATTAAAGGGAGGTGATGTGTGGAATGAAACTTTGATAAAACTGTAGCACGGACCTATCTTAAAGGCTTTCTTAGAATTTGAAGTGTAGCGTTTATTGTATCTGATTGACTAACCAAAAGTCATCATCAAATATTGATAGATAACGCATAACATAATATGAATTTAATTTCTGAAAATAATCTTGTTGGTTTTTTATGTCACTCTAACACAACAGCTATGTAAAAGGGACCTGCAGTTTGTAAGTGAGCTGTGATTCATGTGTTCTTGACTGACTGGCTAGGTAACAAAAATGGGCTCTCTAATGTCTATAACCTTATAGGCTGTCTATCTAGCAAGTCTTCTGTTTTGCAGGCCTTGTTTTTAAAGCTAGATCATGTCAAAACAGACAATAAACCACAACATTTATTTTACAGCTTCTTAATTTTTTCAATTCCTGATTATTTTTTAAAGGAAAGAAAGTCTCACTATATAACCTAATCTGGACTCAACCTCCTGTCTCATCTCTGACTTCATTTTTTTCTCTTTAAAGAGAGGAATTGGAGGTTCTGGGGGCAAGATGGCTCAGAGGATAAAGCACTTGCATACAAACCTGAAGACCTGAGTTCAATCACTGAAGTCTATATGGTATTCTCAGAAAAGTGAGTCACAGAAATTGATCTTTGACCTCCACATATGTGTGCCTATGTTTTCTCTCTCTCTCTTTCTCTCTCTCTCTCTCTGTCTTTCTCTCTCCCTTGACCTCAGCTAAATGCATGACTATAACAAAGAGAAAAACAAAATCTCCCTTTATCACATCTTATCTGAAGGCTCAGAATGCTTAGAAAATGATAATGTAAAATATGATTGCTTTTGTATATTTGTATTTTGTGGAGCCACATTTGCTTTTGTTTTCCTAATGAACTCATAAAATTCAGGAGCAGAATAAATAAGCCATCTTTACTATGATTTGATCATGCTTTTATCACTTACTTCAGACTGCTCTTTGAATATTAAAAGATACAAAATATTCTTATCTATATTTGACATATAATATCTCCAATTTGTATACCTCTTATTTCTGACTTGAATTATTTTTAATTGTGACAGAATTATGTTGCCCATATGATCTATTATAATTTGTATCTCCTTCAGGAAATAAAATTTGAATTACTCAGGAGAGATTTTAACAATGAACTACAATATATCAGGGAATTTCAGAGCAATACTGAACATGTATCATCACTGATATATATTGTCATTCATCATGTTTTGTGAATACTCGAAGGTCAGCTTTTTAAGAAGACTATTTAGAACCAAGTTAATATTTAATATATCTACACAAAAAATGGCTAAGTCATACAAATGCTCTCACGGAAAAGTAGGAAAAGGAGAAGGCAGGAGAACTTAATTCATAGAGGGGCTACACACAATATGAAAGTATAATGGGGCATTAGAGTTAAAAATTTAAGCGGGGAGGTGGGTGGTGGCATGGGGAAGATTAGAGGATTATCCAAAACTGTGGAGTGTAAAACAGTGGACTCCCACTGCTTTGTAGGCTACTAAAAATACTGTAAAAAGGTACAAATGAGGAAAGTTCTCAAGAAGATCTACACCTCTCTGAGAGACTGATAAGGACTAAAGCTCCTAGGGATGAAAAGAGGATGCTTTCATCAATGGTACTCCAATCATCTGTGACAGTTGCTGAGTTATGAATCATGTCAGACATATGTCATCAATGAAAAACTAGATGAAGCATAATGGACCACACAAGTGAAATAGTTGAAAGTAGGAGGGATTCTAGCAGGGGAGATGAGGGATTGTAAGGGGAAAAGGAGGGAGAATGGGGCCTGGGACTAAGGGTTGAAAATATTATGAATTTACTATGTTCATGCATGCAACATTAAAAAATAAAAGAATGGAGAAGGGGAAAAAAGCACAAATGAATCCTGTGTGGAAGCCATTCCCAGAAGTCACGGGCCTTTCATCTGAAATCTCAGTGCAAGGCATATGTGACCTCTTTAAGAGTTACTGGTCAGGGGATGGAGAGGTGGCTCAGGGGTTAAGCCTCTGCCTTGCAGGTAGAAGGTCCTGAGTTCGGATCCTGGATCCCACGTATAGATGCCAGGCGGAAGCGGGGGAGGCCTGCTTTTCTGGTCCTGGTAGGGCGGACCCTGTGAATCCCAGGGCAGAGTAAACAAGGAGGAGGTGGAGGCCGTCCATGGTGATTCCTGAATTTGCCCGTGGTTCTACACACATATACACACACACATACACATGCACAATTGAATAAAAAAAAACAAAGAGTTATTGGTCAGGGAGGACCAATAGGTCTCTCAAACAACGCAAGCAGTTGTCATGGTTCTTGGCTGGCCACCATATCCAAATGGTAAGACCCTATTGCAGAAGACACCACATTATTTGCTTATAGGATATTGAGAGAAAGCAAGCTGGGACAGACTGGAAACTTCCTAATGACTGACTTGTAGGGTGCCAAGCTGCAGATTAACAAAAGACATCAACGGTATTATTTACTACTATACTTTATTGCTTCAATATGCCAACCTGCCAGTCAGGATGTGCCCACTGGTGTGATACTGGCATGGCTGCTATGGCGGTAGCTAACCACTTTCTGACAGAGCCTGAGTCCTGCACTCAGGAAGAAATTCAATCCTAAAACTATAAAACTGCTCAAAAGCCTATAACAGGAGAGGTCATAGGCCTTAGGGGGAAGCCTACTCTGTTGTTTGCACTATGTGGGCATGCTGTAAAACTACCTTCTAAATATTTAACCTTACGTCCATATTAGTGCTGCTCTCAACAGAGCGTCCTTCTGAAGTAGATAGTAGCTAATGCAGAATTCATAACTGCTCAGTGTGCTGAGAATGAGTGCTCAGTCACACATAGGACATCTTTATCACCGACCTCTAACAAGGCTCAGGGGAATATTGAGGAATAGGATAGAGAAATAATGTTTCCTGATATGCCATGGCTGTTGTGCTCATGAACTTGTAACAGCTGTGTTACCTGCACAACCTGCAGGAGATACAACCAGTCATTGATCCCAGCTTCACCTTAGTGGGAACTGATGACTTCTGAGGGAGGGAGAGTTGTTTTCCTTCAGTAAGTGCTGGTAGGTTGCCCAGAGATGCTGGGGGATAAACCCACACCCATGTGCATGTGGGTAGCCCCAGAGGAATTAAGATATTAACAATAAAGAAATTTAAAAAGGACATGAGGGTGAAGTGAGCGACATGTTGGCATGGCTCAAGGAGAGTGGGAAAGGTAGATATGATTGATGTACAACATCTACATATACAAAATTATCAACATATGAATAAAAATATGAAAAATACATACTAAGTTATTCAAATTCTCTTTGTGAATAAAATAAATAACAATTTCTTTAAAAATACTAACATTAGAAGTTATAGAACCCAACAATTTTCATAGATTATGAAATGCTAATGACTTCAAATTAGATTAGATTAAGCTAAAATGCATGGTATTTGTCTTTATTTAGTGAACATTGTGTGAAATAATCATGAGTCCATTTTTTATGTATCTATTTATGAGTTTTATTTTATGAATCTAGCAATTAGTTTGAACCTTCTTCCTGCTCCTGAAAGCAATTGTAGAAATTTAATTATTCCATGTTTGCTGTTGTTTAGAACATCGGCATTTAATATTTTATCATCTGTGGATTAAGCTGGTGATTCACAGTGTGGAGCATGTTTGAGTGGAAGAGGAGTACCTGAGCAGCTGGATTCATCCAGGTGGGAGTCTGCGCACTGGGCAATACCATCACAGCGTTGGTGGGCTGGGATACAGCTGTGGGAGGAGTTGCACAGCAGAGCTCCTGCAGGACAGCTCCAATTGGCTGAAAAAAATTGTCAAGATTGAAAGTATTTTTTAATGTATTTCTCACAATGAAGTATTTTTCACACATGTTTATATGCAATTTTTTGAAGAAAAATTAAATTAACGTGAACATTTTGGCCAAAGAAAAAATATATCATTGCCCAAAAGAATCATTCTTGTGGACTGAATTAGTCATGCCCCTTCCTAATTGATACTGAAATCTTAATCCCAAAAGAAATTGTTTGTCAATAGCCTTTAAGGAAGTAGTTAAAGTTAGATGAATTCATGAGGGAAAGATGTAATCCAGTATTTATGATGACGAAAGAAAGGTACCAGGGTGTGCTTGCTGAGGGAAAGGCCATCTAAGGACACATGGAGAATGTTAAGAAATACTGCAGGCCGGTTGGATATTCTATTGCTAATAGGGTAAAAGACATGGGTAAACACTAGGTATATATTAGATCTGAGTGAGTCCCTGATGCCCAGGTCACCACATTGATGAGTGTCAATGGTACATGCATTTTTAGTGTGTTACATTCATCTGTCTCTACTGCACTAGAATCATGGATCATGGAAGTATAGCAGAACTTTAAGATTCTTTCATTTGGAATCATAAGCAGAGTTTAACCCAACAGTGGCAAGGATATGACAATAGGTCCAAGATTCTGTGCTCATAAGATCTTGTCTTGAGAAGATGTGTTTATCAGATTTCACCAGCAATTCTCACAAGTGGGAAAAACGGGTTACTATTTGACACAGTTGCTCTGTGTGATTGCTGATAAATACATGGCAAAACAAGTTAAGGAGACAAGAGGTTTATTTACTCTTACAATTGTCTGGTTACAGTTCTTAGTTCATCTTGACAGAAGAGCCCACACCAATGACAAGGGCCAAGGGAAATGGACACACCATCTGAGAGAGGGACAATCCTTACTTACCAAACCAGCATGTCCGGGCAAATATACAGAAGGATGCTGACTTTCTCAAGCAGTTCCCTGCATTTTATTCACCAACATGGAGACTAGTCCCACCATGTGCTGGGCCTTTCCCATCAACTGGACAATCTCTTACACTTTGCCCTGAGTTTAACTCAATTACTAATTCTCTACAAATGTGCCCAGAGTTCAAACCCCTAACTGTAAGTTGACACTTATATATAATTATGACCTATAAGACATTCTGAAGAGCAAAACTAAATGACAAAGAGAGATCAATTACAGTTTGTTCAGAAAGTTAGCAATGGAATATGATGCTACAAATACTTTGTACAAGTTTAAATGTTGTAAAATAGGATGCTGGTATTTACAATTTTATGTGGAAAAAGATCAACAGAAATTGATATCTGAAGACCTTTTACTCTAGCAGAAAAAAATTCCTTGTGATTAAAATATTTGGAGAAATTTTCCATTGATTCGAACACTTAAAAATAATTCATATGTTGTATTTCTTTACTTTTGGAAATGAATTTTTAGAACCTTTGGTCTAAAGGGTTTGGATGAGTGAAGAGAAATACACATATCGGTGGGGTTGGGGTGGCCTGAAGAGAGGTAACCTGATATACCACAGAGACCTGAGCTCCCACTGGAGTACACGAGCCAGAGTGAACCCTGTGGTCCACAGAAGAACACAAGTGGAAGGGTGGGAGAAAGTGGGAGGGCATGGTGAAGGAAAGGGAGTGAATGGGAGGGAGAGAGGAAAGAGGGAAGCTGGGATGAATATTTGATATGTTTGTAAAAGTAGAAAAAAATTGAAAAAAACCCTGAAGTGGTATTTGATTTTGTAAAAACCTCCTGTATCAAAACCTAACTTAAAATAAACATGGCAAACATTTTGCATTGAGATAGGTATTTTTCTAGGCAACCTAGGCTATGCTGGATCATGATTCTCCTACTTTGGCTTCTTGAGAACTGAGATTATGCGAGTGTGCTATGCTTGATAAAAAGAAAGTTTAAATTATATGGAAATATTCTTTTTTTCTGTTAATTGATTTTTTTCTCTCACATTTTATTAGGAATATTTTTGTTGAGACATCTCAGGTTATATTTCAGAGAAGTTTCCAAGACTTAGGTAGAAGTTTTATTAGTCAATATCAGGCAAAAAATAGGAGCATACTGAAATTGCATGAGTTAAGAACATACAAATAAAAGGTTATTTATTAGAGAAATGGTACACAGCAAGGTACAAAACATAGCAACAGTGGGAAAACAAGAGAACATGGAACAGGTGGATGCAACATAGCAACAGTGGGAAACTTTTGTTAGGTATGGAGCAAAAACCAAGAAAACATGGAACAGGTGGATGCAAATGGATAAAAGAATTAGAAGGAAGGAGCATGAAAGGAAGCTAGCATATGGATATAGTGTGCAATGGATGCATATAATATACAATAGAACAGTAGGACCATTTTGAGTGACAAATATTTCCCAATAGCTAGCAGAGAATGTGTGAATGTTCTCAATGTAAATAAACACATCAGAAGTGATGAATATGCCATTATGCTCCTCCAATCATTACATGTTGTTTATGAGTTTTGAAATGTCACACTGAATAGCACACATATGTACAATTTGGAGCTCATGTTCTCCCCTGTACCTCAGTACTGGTGCTACCTTTTGGCTGAACTCAACCTCAACTACATGGAAGTTAAAGAAGCTTATTGAGGTATTTCTTTAGTTCAGTCTTTCAATGCACAGAGCAGAAGTAGAAAGTCAAGAATTTGGTAGGAGAAGACCATAAAAATGACCCATCAGTGTTAGACACCACAGTGGAAAACAGAGATGGTATAGAGGATTGCACTAAGTCTCACTAGAACTTGAATTGTTTAATGAAAGTATCACTTCTGGAGATATGGAATGGGCCATTTTTCACAGACCAACCCTTATCATTGAATTTGTAATTAACCATCAAATGCCAATGAGCATATGAAGGTTTAGTCTTCTACACAGTCTAGTGCATCTATAATATTGCACTGCTATTTATTGAGCATTAAGATAATGTAGGTCAAACTCATTTTAATTTTGGTGCTGGAAAGATGCATATAATTAACATGGTCAAATACATCATGCACACATGATAACTTATTATTTTTCTTTTACTGTTAATTTAGTTGTGGTTCTATTGGCCATTTAACTGCTTGGATATTTCAATGAGTATTAGTTAGGTTCTTTTCAAGGGCAGTGTACATATCTATCTTATTTTGTTCTAGATTTGTATGCACCTTCAATAATTTTCAGCCTGTACACTAATAGCCCAAGAGTATGATTACTTTTCTGTTGAAAACTAGATCCTCTGCCTGTGTCTCTCTTTCTGTTCTTCCTTTTTTTGGTTGGAGATTGAGCAAAAGACCTGCTGGGCAAACACCCTATCATTGAGCTATGTACCCAGCTTCCAGTATGTATATTTCTTCTAATTCTTTTGTAGCTATTATAAGTTTTAAAGGTATATAACTTTCAGAAAATTACTTCAGTGAACCATTCACAAATTGTTCATTTTAAAAATAGTATGTAGCAAATAGATGAGATTATAACCTCAAAATGCTCATTACTTAGGCTTATTTTGGTAAGAAGGAATATCATTCCTTAAGGTGATGATAGAGGTGAATAACTAGACCAAAGAAACTAAAACATAGTATATGAGAGAGACTATGGCAAGAACAAGATGTTGTTCATGAAAACATTTTGAACCAGAGTTTCCTATAAATTTAATAATCTCAATTGTAGGAATTTTGTAAAGTTTCTTCATTTTATGTGTTAGCAAGATAACTAACAGAAAACAAACTTTTCATATATCCTGCAATATTCAATATGGTGTGTTTTGTTTTATGAATACCAATAAATACCAGCTACATTCAAAATTTGTTAGGTACTACTAAAAAGAAATTGAATATTTATTAACTTAATTGAGTCATCACATAACAATTCACAGCAACTAAATAATATGTATGATCACAGACATGATGCATGTATATATATACATACATATAGATAAACATGAAAATATAATCATGCATCACCATTTCTTTCAAACATTTCTGCATCTTATTAGAGTTGGAGAAATGTTTCCCAAGTTTATTCAGTTTGTAGAATCATTCATCTTGCCTATGCACATTGTATATTAGTTAACATTTCAGAACAGCTTGCAGACCACCCTTCTTTTTAGAGTCAAGTTGCTTATTTCCACAGTATGGTTCAAACCTTGTTGCTCAACTTACTGCTCTGCCTCATTACTCACATGGATTAATTCCTTAACTGGTGGCTTTATGCCCTTTTGACTAAATGACTTTTCTTTAGAAATATTAAAGTTCAAAGCATATTTCAAGATTCTACTCTTGCTGTCATCATTTCTGTGTTGGGCCCGCTCAGGATTTGCCCCAGGGGATGGCTGAGCACATGGGACTAAAGATGGCACTGAGAGCTAGTGTCCTGGGAGTAACCCTGATCACATTACAGAGAGCCTTCCATGCTGAGTTACACTGGACTTGACCACTAGTACCTGAAGGATGTGTTGACCTTTGACACAATTGGCTGTCCGGTTTGTGCCCTGTGGTCCTTAGTCTATATAGTTGTTTTGTTACCTCCCAATAAACTGAGATTTTGCTCTGACAAGCTCCCCGTCCATGGCCGAGTCTCTGGAGGGTTGAGGCAGAGGCGTGGGCAGCCGGACTTACCTTTCTTCGTCATCACAGCCTGGAGCTGTGTAATCGTGTGAATGAGTGTGAATGAGTGGGTAGAGAGATTCCACGTCGTTGGGTGGTGGACTCCGCATTTCTGGACATCCCTACATGAAAGGAATTCTTTTTTTTTTTTTTAGACAGTCTCCATATTTAGCTCAGGCCAAACTTGAACTCATTCTCTCTTGTCTCCCTTTAAAGTAGCTGTATTAATGCTTTGCAAACAAAGTTTTGTCATTCAACATTTCCTTAAATTACTATTTCCAGTGCTGTTGCTATCTTATTGTTTTCTTTTAATATTTTGTTCCCTCATCTAACAAACAAATAAACTTCTCTCCTATGCTTTCTATAGCAAGTGCTAATAATTAGAGAAAACTCAATAACAGTTATTGGTGTGAACTGAGAGTTTAGCACTTTGAAAATGATTGCTCAGTTCTTCAATTTTCCAGAGCCAGCATTTTTAGCCATTGGAGATACATACACTTTTAAACATTATTTTTCATGTCCAACTTCACAATACATTTTGGTCGGAAAATTTCAACAATGAAGTAAGTGAAGCATCACAAATAATTTTTCCTGGCTGATTGTACTTCCAGAATGGGGTACTACAAGGACTAATTGGCAAACTCTATAGAAATCTATCTATATATATGTATATTTATTCCTGAATCATAGAACTCAACAGCTTTCCTTGAGTAGTTTGTGATTTAATAGTTTTTATTCTAGTACAAAGAATTTTCCATTGCAATCTTTCTGAATATTTTAACAGCATGTTCAGACTAATATGTTCAGATGAGATATTGTGCATGACACCATTAATTAAATCAGATAAAACCAGAACTATCCCTGTTGCGCCTGGATTAAGTTTCAGTGAACTCTGATTGTCTAAACTGCTTCTGATGTGACATTTCAGAAACCTTAAAACTTAGAGTAGCAGATTTAAAGATAAGTGTAGATCAGTATCACCAATGCTTTTGAACACTATCCAGACTTTCTGACAAAATGATGATGGGGCTCATGGCTTAATGCATTCCCTCTGTTTCAAGCATATAGCAAGGCTTGCATCCAGAGCCATCACATAGAAGAGCTTAGTGACAACAGCACCATCAACATTGGCAAGGACCTATGCTGAGTAGAGTCTGAAAACTCAGACAGGCTGGATTCTAAGTCCCAGAGGCAAACAGAACAGATGTTAACCATACTACAAACATGACAGAAGCCAGAAACAAGGGCTTTTCATTCAATCCTCACACATAAAGCCCTTCTAAACAACATCTTACTAGTTTACAGTAAGCTTTGCTCTTATGCAGCCTAACAGAAGCGAGCAAGAAGTCCAGGAATTCAGTCTGAGGACTAAAAACTGTGCTTCCTGGTTAATATAGCACATATTGAATTAATCCAGAGTCACATTGAATTAACCAGAGTCAGTCTAAGGATTGAAAACTGTGCTTCCTGATTAATATAGCAGATATCATTGAATTAATCCAGAATCACATCAAAGGGAATAGAAAACTTTGCAGCACCATTGAATTTGTTTATGTTAGAGCTATATTCACTGGCTCTCTCCAGAGACATTCTAACCCACAAGTCTCTGGTAACTGGTTTTTTTTTTCATTATTCTATTTTTATTGCTCTCCTCTGTCTGTGACCAGGAAGGGGTTAAAATTTGTCCTTCTACTGCAAGTAAGTAATGAGACATCTGGTTAAGTTCACAGACTTTCCTTCCTGATCATTTGCAATTGATGGGGTATGATCTCACCAGAAGGGGAGGGCATATAGTCTGGCAGATAGAAAGTAACCATTTTGCAAATGGGTGATTGACCCCTCCCTCACCGCGGTCTCCTACTTTTATTATATCTACCTTTGAATATACTCTTATAACAAGACTCTAATTTAACAGGTTTTTATTTCTGGCCAGGGTGTGACATCCAATACCCATCAGAATGGAGCCAAGGGCATTGCAGGAGCAGCAAAACTGAAAAAAAAATCAACAAACCATAATCCAGAACATCAGAGACTCTATATCAACCACCTGGACCTGGGCCAGCCTAATCTTTCCCCATCCTGAAGCTCAGGGAAATTTGTGGAAGAGGGGGTGGTAAGATTGTAAGAGCACAAGGATGGGAGGAGAATGATTTGCAAGATACTCCACACAAGTTAGGGCCGAAGCAATCATAACTGGACTTTGCATGTTCTGCACAATGTCCAACACACTATTGACCTCACAAAGTCTAGCATTTGCTAAAGGCACTAGGATCATTAAGGCTAGGGATTGACAGCCACAGTAGTGTTCCTATGCTTAAGGGAACACAGGAAAGGGTTCTGGGAAATGCCGCTGGGTCCTTGCACCTCATCGGAGAGGAGGACCCAGAGGAGAGTTTGGCATGCACATTAAAGGATGCTCGGGGATGGGAGGGGGAGACACTGGGGGATGGGGAGGGATGGGGGAGGAAAGGGGGGTGGGGGGTGTGGAGGGAGGGAGGGGAACAGTGTACCCGTTAAGTTTGTATGAGCTGAAATAAAAAAAGGAAAAAAATACTCTAATAAAAAAAGAAGCTGTTTTATATTAAAAAAAAATCTGTCCTTCTAGCATATTAAGTGCTTAAGTAAAAGACATTTGGAAAATGGCAGGTAGGAGAGGATCATGTTGGTCTTTGTGCTCTTTCTCAGGGACACAAGATGAAATTATCATACAAAAGACCCTTTTTATATTAGAAGAAAAGGCAATATCTTTATCTTCAGAGAGAAGTTGAGATCTCAACAGTCTTTCACAGACATTGCTTAGACAATGTTTATCTTTGAAGTCTCTCCACACACCTCTTTTGAGTTTTCTTTTTCTTTTCGTGTATGTGTGTGGGGTGTGTGTGTGCACACGTGCACGAATGTGTGTGTTTGAATGTGAGTTGGTGTATGTGTGTGAACACAGGTATGTATGTAAGAGTGAATTTTAGTGTGTGCCTGGGGAGATCCAAGGTTATGTAAATCATTCTCAGTCACTCTTCACTTCAGTGTTGCAAGTCCGAATCTCTAATTAAACCAGAGCAAGTCCCTAAGGCTAGTCTAGCTAACCAGCTTGCTCTAGGGATTTCCAGCCTGCACTTTCCAGGTCTAGAATTACAGATGGGCTGCTACAGTTGCCCAGTATTTGTCCCTAGGACCTGGGGATCTAACGTTCAGGTCTTTTTGTGAAGCAAAAATTACTGAGCCGTCTTCCAGCACCTCTCCCCACTTTCTGTGCTTTTCTGTTCTCTCTCCATTCTAGCGCAGGAACACCTGGCCAGACTGGACTTCTTTGGGCCTTCGGTTTTGATGAAGGCATCTGTGCCACACCAAACTTGTATTTTGTTTTGCTGCTGTTTAATCCATTTTTTAAAAATGATGGGAAAGGCCACATTATCGGAGAGGAGGGCCCAGAGGAAAATCAAACATGCACAAGAAAGGACTCTCTGGGAATTGGGGCGGAAGGCACTGGGGGATGGGGAGGGAGAGGAGTGGGGTGGAGGAGAGGGGGTACGGGGGGAGGAGGAGGGAGGGAGGGAAATGGTGTACCTAATAAGTTTGTATGAGCTCTGAAAAAAAAAAGTTGTTTAAAAAAAATGATTTAAGCCTAGGACCTTGTTTGTCCCTCAAGAGGGAAAAAGTGAGGATTTTCATGCTTTCTCGTTATCCTATATTTGCTACATTTCAAAATTAGCTTTTAAGATTGTATACGGTGATTATAGCATTTTTAACACTGCACTGTTCTTATTCACACTGCTCATTGCCACTTTTGATCCCCCCCCCTTGCTGGTCCTTCTTCCCACACACATTCCCTTCCTGTTTTCCTGTCATCAAGCTTACTTTTACTAACCATTTTTCAGGAGTTTCTTTAGATTTTTGTTTATCATATCATCTTCATATTATCTTCTGAATATTTTATCTAATCTACACCTATATAATCAACAATCATATGCTGTTGTCAGTATCTTCCTTGGATTTATCTTTCTCTCCTAATCTACAGGTATCTATTTCCAAGTATGTCCTGAACATATCCTATGAAGTATAACATAGGTACCAAAAATACAGCATTTGAAGGGGCCATGACTTTCCTTAAAGACATCTTACTCCTTATTTTCCTAGCTCTAGCCATGGCACACATCCTGTTGATTGAATGGGAAACCTGAAGTTCTTTTAAGATTATTTTCTCTTCCTCATCATTCAAGTCTTTCCAAAAGTTATGATTTAAATCTGTGTATTGGAACTGCAATATTGCCTAATCAGTCTTCTAGAGATTTAATTCATTCCATACATATTGCTGAAGCACCACTGTGTATCTCTGGCATCATGAACACCATCCTCTTTCAGATGTGCTCGCTGCTTATGTTTCCAGAATTCAGTTCTACGTATCACAGTTCAAACTCTGCCCAAGGACACAACCATGCTTCATACTAACAACTTACTCTCTCTGCCTGCAGCATACTTCACTGGATTCAAGTGCCCCTATTTCACTTACCTAAATGGCTACTTGTGTTTTGAAGGCTGCCTCCGCTGATACTTTACTTGTCAAAGTGAATAGACTTCAGTGTCACAGTCAGAAAGTATCTAATGCTCTGTAACATCACACATTTATCCCTGTCCTAGAATTTGTCATGCAATATTGCAGACTTTCACTTAGTCTCCTTCATCATTATATACCCTCGTAAAGTGCTATATTTGTTTGTATCACTGATGCCCATTACTGTAATGTGGCATCAATTAGGATTTTATTAAAGGTCTATGAATGAATGAACTAACGTTTAATGCCATTCTAAATCAATAGAATAAAAATAAATTGTTATGTTAGGTGAACTGTAGTCACCAAATGTATTTATTCTCTACTATTGTAGTAGCATCTTGTCCTTCATCTATACTTTGTATGGATTGATTTCTCTGTGGACAGGGAAGTACATATGACTAACTGGTCAGTTTCCAACTTACTAGTGAATACTGAAATCAAAAGGACGTAGTCCGTTCTCAAGCTTCTCTTTAATAGCATCCTCATTTGGAGTCAAATATCATATGATTGTATTGGACATAATATTATTTCTGTCAGCCAAATTGTATTAGAGTCCTGATGGGAACAGGAGTCAGTAATTTGGCAGGACTCCTCTATTTGATTCACCTCCATTTGCTTACTTTACCTCTAAGAAAATGTTGCAAGACCCGACAAGTTATGTTTTCTCAAACTATAGAATATACAGGGAAATAACAGGAAGTATAAAATATTTCATGTCTAAACTAGGAAAAGAGTTTCACTGATTTGAGGCTAAAATAAAGGTTCTTTCCCTCCTTTTCAATCATTTTTGCTCTTTCCCCAATAACTATAATATTTTTAGAACGCCTAATTAGAAATGAAGAAGTCATGCATTTCTTGGTTTCTACTTAACAAATATATATCCCCAATTGATTTCTCTCTCTCTCTCTCTCTCTGTTGCCCTCTTTTGTCTATCTCTATATCTCCTGTGCTCTTATGCATATTCTTCATTTGAGCAATTTTTTTCTGAACATTTGAGACAGGAAAAAATTATAACTTCCTCTTTCTAAACATCTCCTTAAATGTATTAAAAAGATAACAAATAGGGAAGGACATCTGACAGCATGATCTATAGATACAGAAAAAGAAATAAAGGAAGTTAACAGAACTTAGTGCAACCACAAAGTCAGTGCTTCCAGAAATGGTGAGAAAGAGCTACATGGTCTGTTTAGCAACACAACACATAATACTATAATTGATGGCATGATCATTGGAAGACCCTAGAGAACTTTGTTTCATCTGTCAAGCCCTTTATGATTCTAAGCAGAATGCCTTCCTGGGAATACCGAGTTAGTGAGAACAACTTACAGCAGCTGGATTCATCTTCACCGAAGTGGCAGTCAGCCACACCGTCACAGAGCAGAAGGGACGGGATGCACTTGTTGCCAGAACACTGGAACTCCGTGCTGCTGCAGAGCTGTGGAGAAGGGCTGGGGGAGCAATCCACTTCATCAGATCCGTCTACACAGTCATCCTGCCCATCACACTTTCCAGAGGCAGGGATGCACTGCAGGCTGTAGACACAGGCAAATTGATCTTCACAAGGTGGTAGTTGTGGTATAATAGGACCTAAAACAAACAAACAAACCAAAAAAGACAGGTTTGCTGACACAAGGTCCTTTTCTGTAAGTCCACCATCGTTGAGATGTCGCAGGACTTCATTGCATAACTACAGGATAGCTTTGCAATGTAAATAGATTTGCTTCTAATTAGGATATGGGACCTGCATGAAATATACAAGTGTGATCACAAAATATGTCATGTCTTGCTCTCAGAAGTAAAATTCCTTAAAGAGTGCATCACTAACATTAAAGCTGATATTTTCAAAAGAAAGGAGAAATTTTTCTTTAATTGCCTTATAGTTGACCACAAACCCCAATTAAGAACTTGGGGACTTTGGAAAGGTATACTAGCAATTTTGGAATGCAAGGCTGTGCTAGTTTTAGCTACCAGTGTCAGCTGGGCAATTGAGCTGAGGCTTCGGAACCATCTGTGAAGAGTGAGTAGCTAGGGCAAACCCTGAGCAAGCCTGTTTAGTGATTGTCTAATTGATTAGACCATGGCTAATAGACCTGGACAGTTGGGTACAATGGAGAGTGGTGGTTCAATAGCTGGGCATATTTTGACATGTTGGCATACAGATATTCTGGCAAGTGTGAATATCTACGTCATGCTCAGCCATTCTGTGAATGTAATGTGGCCCATTCCTGCCAAGCTTAAGTATGAGCTATAATCAGAATTGTAAGCTGAAGTAAACCCCTTCTTCTCCTAAGTTATTGGTAGGGTATTTATTAGCAATATTAAGAAAACTGGAAACAAAGGGAGCTTTTATTATATTAGCATATGGTATATTAACTACCTCTCTGTGATACCCGTTGGAGAGTGTGGCCCATAGAGCTGTGGCCTGGTGGAGCTATAGAAAGCAAGGCCTATTATGGTTCTGGCCCACTGTACTTCACTCATAAATTGTGACTGCTGTATTTAATAGACATGAGCTCTCATATCTAATGTAGGGATGAAATCATTGTCTTATACAAAATATTGCCCTTCAAGAAATCTACAAGATCACAGATGTATACAATGCCTTGAATCTTCATAGACATTCCACATGGGAAGCACAGGGCCTAAGATATTTAGCTTCAGTTCACAAGTCAAACTAACTCACACAACTGATTTAACAGGTAAGAATACTCTACACACCATGTTTGAGTATCTGAAGACCTGGGGATCCCTTCATAGAAATTCAATGCACAAAAGTATTTCATGGTAAAAGTTTTCATCAATATCAGATCAAATGCAAACATAGATCAGGAGCATTGATTGTTCATACTGCTAAGGTCAGATAATACAAGTGAATATGTAACAATGAAACAACTTGCTAAAACATCACTAAGTGAGAGTCTTATGCTCTTTATTATCTCTGTACTGGTTAGTGATGGACTCATCAGCATAAAAAGGGAAATGATGGAACAGTAGTGGGGAAGAATTTGCATTTATTTCAAAACTATTTCTACTTATAGTTGTTTTTGAAACAGTAATTTTAAACAGATTTGATGAAGATGCCACACAAAAACAAATTTTGTATTTGACAATACAAAATTCCTTTCTCTGGCTACTCAGCAGTGGAAGTAAACCAACTATGTACATAGAATGGACATAGACTTTGACTCCAAGATCAAAATTGCATGTCTGCAATCTATGTGGCCGCACCTCAAGGATTCAAGTACATGAAAACCAGTACATTTGTGTAGAAGAGAACTAAACACATGATGAGGAGATTTTAATTTTATTACCTGTTGTGTATAGTTCTTTTGACACTGAACTAGAGATTCTGTTCACTGAAGGAAGGGAGAAAATTCCTAATTCTTTTTCTGTAGAAATATTTTATGTATTTAAATATTTTATCAGTGTTTATCAAATCATTCGAGGTTGAAACTGTTTAGTTGACTTTACACACCATTAAAAAATCTACAATAAACATATCTACTTAACTGAAGTAATAAATATTTTCAGAAAAATATGAAGGAACTAATTTTGTTTATTATAAGAAAGAGTTCATTATCAATGGTGGTTTTTTTGGCATGAGTATGTATATGTATATATGTTTGTGTATGTAGATGTGAGTGTGTGCATTTTACATGTGTGTGTGAGTGTATATGTGTATGTTTATGTATCTTTGTATGTATGGGTATGTGACTACAAGCATTTGTATGTGTGTATTTATGTGTATATGATGTATGTATGTGTGTTAGTTTGGCTGTGTTTATGTGTATATACATATACGTGTATGTGTGTGTTTATGTTCATTGGTGTGCATTTGTGTATTCAGGTGTATTTGTATATGTACATGAATTCGTGCATGTAATTTTGTGTATATGTTTACTTTTATAAGGGTGTATGTACTTGTGTTGGTATATGTGTGCTCTTTTATGTATTTTTACTTTTATTAGATATGCAAAAATAAAACTGTCCTTTCTTCAGAGGCTGCAATTACATCATTGCCTTAACCTAAAGCTCCTCAAAAGCATTTGTTCTAGGCTCATTTGTGTCAAAACCAACTGCCTAGATTATCCCTTTGAGATCAACTTTTCCTCTGTCCTTTGTTCAGGAGCTGTGATATTTTTTGAAGACAGTTCACTGTCGAGTCCAGCTCCAGGAATTGTCCTCAAGCTGCATGCCCTTCCAGAGATAGTTCCATTGCCCAAAGTTGACATTAGCTCTGTGTTTCAGGGTGGGATGCCTATGAAAGGTGAGTGATATTGAAGAGCCCAGCATAGCGTTGTCAGAAGTAATCTGTAGCACCTAGTCAGGCCCAACCAACCCTTTCCATAGTCAGTTCTGTTTTCTTCACTCATGTGCAGGGAGAGTGTCCTATGAGGATTTCCAATGAAACTTAAATAGGAATCTGCCTCAGACTTAGCTTCTGAAGCATCTCTAACCATCGAAGTGTATGTTGTTTTAAGTTAAATCTCTGAATTGCTTCTCAAGTTTGCCACTGAAATGGTTTTGATACAGGAGGAGCAAGAAATTTCACTCTAAAGGGAATTTAGTGAGTTTCTCGGCCAGAAAAACTTCTCCATTAGCTCAATAGTTCTTTCAAGTCTTTTGTTTTACCCCAGTGTAAATTCTGTACCTCACTGTGAAACATTGCCATTTATTTTGAATATAAACTTGACTTCATTAAGTGTTCTAATGAAATTAACACTACTGCAAGAAATACTACATTTACATTTTAATCTGATCAAGTTCTTCTTCATGCACACATTAAGAAATGTAGATATTCAGGAAAGTTTTTCAAAATTTGATTTAGTACACGACATTTTGGAAGAGGCAGACCACTGAGACAGTTTTAAAAAGTCAGTTGTTTTTGGAGGAACCTATAAAAGGTAGGTGAATAGGAAGGAAAATGAAAACAGCAGAAGACGTTTTACAATACTGTGTCACTATTGTAGTGTCACTACTAAATGTAGATCACATCAAACTAGAATGGATACAATCACACATTTGCCAAATTTTCCTGAATTGTCAGTGCCAAGTATGAACCCTAATGTAAACTACAAAGCTTGTCTGATAATGAGGGACCAGTGTAAACTCATCTCATTTATTTCAGTAAGAGTAGTATCTGGGCCAAGATGGCACTTGGGGAAGCTGAATGTATATTCTGGGGAGATGTAATAGTACAGATCTATGCTTTCCACTTGATTTTTAAATGATAATTAAATTCTGTATTACATTTTAAATGATAATTAAATTTGGTATTACAATAATTTATACATATATTTCGTTCATATAATTACTGTGTCTACCTCTCTCTCTCCCTCTTTACATATATATACTAATATTTTAACCACTATCAATTTCCTATCCAAACTGTATTTTGGCTTGAATTTCTCATGTTCCATGCTTCTCTCTTGAAATTTCTAAGTTATAAATTTGCTACAATCTCTTTTCACATGTAGAGATCCAACAGTTTAAAAGGGAAATACATTAATAAACATAGTGTGCATTGGTCAAACACACTGTTTTATTTCTTTACCATGTCCAGTAAATTACTTAGTTAAATTAGTTAAAACAATGGCACTGGACTCAAGAGCAGTATAGGCAGAAGGAAAAAAACTCAGGTCTGACATAACTATGCCTGTTTTTTTTGAACACACATGGTTTTCTTTATTACTTTAGAAAGTTTTCTAGAAAGCATAGCTCATACAGTGAAAAACTGGATATTCAGGAAAACAAGTGAAAAAGTACAGTCTGATAAAGAGAAAGAGGGAGAGCTAGAAAGATAAATATATAGAGAGATATAGAAAATAGATTAATAGATAAACAGATAAAAGACATTCTAAAAAAGATGGTTCATTTTAATAATGTGACTGATATCTTATGAATCTTAATAATATTCTATTTATTTTGTTTTGGTTTGTTTTGCTTTTGTTGAGCCAAAGTTCTAAAGCTATGCTGATTCAAAGGTATTGCTGGGAGAAAGTGTATATGCATTACAGGAATGTTTGTCAAAGAAGAATCATAAGTTTCAAGTGAGTTGGAATCAAAAATAACAATTATTATATATAATATAATAATCTCATCTTTGGGTTGCAATTATTTTCTTCTTTGATTATTGAGTTGATTCAGGGATGAATCAAATAAAGTTATTCTCCCTAACTTGTTCCCTAAACTCTATACTTTTATCAGTGGAAAGCAAAGGTAAGGATTCATTTTTGTTGCATTATCTAGAATTGTATACAGGTTGATAATCTCTTATCCTTATTGCACAGGAAGTGCGCCAAGCAGGTAAATATCAGTCATCATGTATTGCAGCAAGAAATAAGTTTAAAATCCTGCCTTTAGGGCATTTGTGTGTGAGTCAGTTTTGAGAAGAATGGCTCTCTGTAGCAAACAAAATTTCACAATCAAGGCCTGCAAATGCACTGAATACAGCGGCATCTCAACACCAAGATTTGTTCAATAAATGCATTCAATAAATATTTCTTACATCAATGAATAATAAAACAATGTTTTAAATACTAATTATGATTTTCTGGGCATCTAATGTGGAGTTAGAAAGACAAACTGGAAAAACTATGCAATATATTGACTGCTTTCATTGATTTAGTGAACCACAATAATACAGGGCAGATCATCAGGACAGAAACCAGAATAGTCTTTTTGCAAGGTAACATTGCCACATATTTAAATGTAAAGCTCTTTATATGTGTGTATTTATGTCTGGCTAAAATTATTATACAATTTGCACGGATGCTATCAATTTACCAATATTTTCAGAAGTTGTATGATTTTTTTACATAAGGAGATTTTACAAAGAAAATTATACATATTCATGTAAAATGACTTAGAAGGGAGGAAAGAAAAATATTCAAGAAATTAAGGACACCCCTGGGGTGTGGACTTAAGAACTGATGTGTTAAAAAACTTCAACTTAACCAGTGATGAAGACAGCCTCTACTCAACTTAATTTTCTTCATTCTGTACTCTGCTGACAATTCTGATTCCTGACATTATCTATGTTTCTCTGTCCATTTTGCAAATGAGTGACTGACCCCTCCCTCACTGAGGTTTCCTACTTTTATTACATCTACCCTTGAATGTGCTCTTATAATAAGACTTCAGTTTAACAGCTTTTTGTCTCTGGCCAGGGGGTGACATACAGTGCCCAGCAGGATGGAGTGAAGGGCATTGCAGGAGCAGCAAAACTGCAAAAGAAAATCAACAAACCACAATCCAGAACTTCAGAGACTCTATATCAACCACCTAGAACTAATCTCTCCCCATCCTGAAGCTCAGGGAAATTTGCGGAAGAGTGTAAGAGCGAAAGGATGGGAGGAGCAATGATTTGCAAGATACTCCACACAAGTTAGGGCCGAAGCAATCATAACTGGACTTTGCATGCCCTGTGCAATGTCCAACACACTATTGACCTCACAAAGTCTAGCATCTGCTAAAGGCACCAAGATCCTTGGAGACAAGGGATTGACAGCCACAGTAGTGTTCCTATGCTTAAGAGGAACACGGGAAAGGGTTCAGGGAAATGCCACTGGGTCCTTGTACGTCAACGGAGAGGAGGGCCCAGAGGAGAGTCAGGGATGCACATTATAGGACTCTCTGGGAATTGGGGCGGGAGGCACTGGGGGATAGGGAGGGAGGGATGAGGGGAGGAGGAGCAGGGGGTTCGAGGGGGGAGGAGGAGGGAGGGAGGGAACCGGTATACCTATTAAGTTTGTATGAGCAGAAATAATAATAAAAAATACTAAAAAAAAGAAAAATATTTAAGAAATTAAAGACACCCCTGGGGTGAGGACTTAAGAACTGACATGTTAAAAAACTTCAACTTAACCAGTGATGAAGACAGCCTCTACTCAACTTAATTTTCTCCATTCTGTCCTCTGCTGACAATTCTGATTCCTGACATTATCTTTGTTTCTCTGTCCTCCTCCAAATGTTAAGCTTCATTGTTCATTTAAGTTTAGACAGCAGTAAGAATGTACTTCTTATAACAAGAAAAATTATTTCATAGTGCAATTCGATGAGGCATTCTCACGAATATCATCAAAGCTCAGTGAAAGCCCAAGGGCCCAAGGACAATCCGATGAATTTTTACTTACAAGATTAATATGTTCAGTGAAAACCACATTGATTGGCTTAAAAGGAAAATGATATGCACTTGAAAGCTTTCAAAGAATAGCAATTATTTCAAAATGTTTCTATCATATTGCACATCAGTTTAAAAAAAGTGGCTGAAATCCTGGAGAATTATTGTACCAAAAATATTAAACATATTTAAAACATTTATGTAAAGGAGATTGTAATTTTAACTCTATTACACCAGAACTCTTGGTATGAGAGATTATTTTAAATTTTAGTTATCTGCTTATATTTTCAACAGAATTTTTCTTTAAGTATGAAAATGCTAATACATTACATATTATTTTCTTCCTCCAGAAACCTAAACAAATCTTGAACATAGGTGGAGATTGAAAAATGCATAAGTATCTGTAATGTTACACAAAATTGCTGGACATTTCTTGCCTGTCATGAGGTTTAGAACTTCGAGATCCCAGTGAATTACAGAATCATTCCTATTTTATCATTTCCAGATGATACTGAAGCCTGTGGTCTGGCATATGTGTGTTAGTGCGGCTGCAATTATGTTCAAGGTTGGCCCAGGTAGTGAACTCAGGTTAATGTAATGCTGTTGCTCATTGATATCTCAATATTTACTGACACTGATTACCTGCTAAAGCATTCCCCTACTTCTAAACTCTCAACTTCAGAGTTTTAGTCCAATACATTAAACACATTCTGACTTTCTTTTTTTACATGATTACAGTGAATCGATTATATTCTCATGTTACTCTCCAGTGCCACCTTGCCTGCCTCTTCATTCACCCTTTGCATTACTTTTAGCACATAGTTCCCTGAAAAAGAATGAGATTCAAAAATCTTTTTTCAAGACCTTCGGTGTTAAGCCCACTATCTTTCATGAGTACTCAGTGACTTGACATTGGACTCAGTCTCATTTAAGTTCATGATTTCCCCCCTAAAATCCTTAGTGCACAGAGGAATTTATGAATCTTTGAGATGATAAGACAGGCAATACACTCCAAAGTAGCTAATGTAAGGACAGGAAAGAGAATGCCATTATCAGTCTTATGAGTGGGAATACTTTTACTTCTTTTAATTGCAGAATAGTAGCCAGTGTGTCAGCACACATCACGTAGTAGGTCTTTTTTTTTTTGTATATATATTAGGCAAGAGGGTGGAAAGCAAAAACCTGGCTCTCTAACATAAACCAAAAACATGCAATTAAGAGAAATCAAAAAGTTTTAGGTAATCTGGGTATGTGAGAGAAATCGGTATTTGATTTCTTGTGTGTGTGTGTGTGTGTGTGTACAAGAGGGCACTGATTGCTCTTCTTCCTTTTTGTTTTGCTCTGGGGTTTCCCAGGATCCACCTTCCAGGTATAGAAGTATGGGTTAATCACCACAGCCACCTAGTGTTTCTGCATATCTAGGGACCCAAATTCAGGTTCTTTTGCTTGTGAGGCAAAGATTTTAACCCCAGTCGTATTCAATTTCATATGAGCTTTCAAAGCACCCATTTTACTTGTGTTAAGAAGAGTAAATTGAGTCAAATACCTTCCCATTGCGCTGTCTCAATTTCCCATAAAAGCCAACAACATAGAAACAATGGCCACAATGTCATAAATATCTGTTAATAGGGCATTGTCGCAAATGTAGCTATTTTAAATTAAGATAAAATACTGAAGAATATGACTGAGTGGCATTAAGCAAATTCTGTAATGTTGCATATATTGTATTAAGATTTTAAAAAACTAACATTTTCATAAGGTTAATTTCTACCTTAC
Source organism: Typhlomys cinereus (assembly GCA_023101885.1). Lineage (NCBI taxonomy): Eukaryota > Metazoa > Chordata > Mammalia > Rodentia > Platacanthomyidae > Typhlomys > Typhlomys cinereus. Next base: position 287,928 of record JALPQD010000220.1, read on the forward strand.
TAATTGAAACAATTTGTAAGTGCTTCATACAAATTCACCTTGGGTTATATGTTTCAGCAAAACCACACATGTTCTTACAGATTGTTGATCTGACCAGGTGGCTTAAGCAGGAAGTAGGAACTAAAGCATGTAACCCACAACACACCCTAACCAGCACTATAATTTCAGAAACTTTCAGAAACATCACAAGTTAAGTCTACTCACTCATCTGTATTGTTCAGAAGAAAAAACTTGACTGTTGGATTGTCACTTTTCTGAAAATTCTTATACCTAAACTCAGTCATTTCTCTAATTTCACATTTTCTGCATTTCTATTTGTCATAATATGAGGAATTTTGTATCTGTGAAAAACAACTCATACATGTACACAGTTACTCTTCGTTGAGTTAAGAAGTAAATTTTTTTCTACTTCCAATTATTGCCACAAAATGGAATTAATCTTTTCTGGGTAAATGGTCATACATTCCAATATAACTCTCTTTTTATTTTTAGTGACACAATGCCGTGTTTTAATTCTATTTCTTGGTCAATGAACTTGTGTTTCATGAGGTCTGGCTGCTTTCTAGCCTCAACATATGTGTTCAGGGAGTCTGAAAAAATCATGATAAAAGTACACATTGTTAGCTTACAAGTACATCATAGGTCATATTCATTCTAGCTGCATTTTTAAAAGCTCTTTGAATCTCTTTGAAATCCTTGGCACTGTAAGACTTTGGATGTTCAGCATGTCCAAGAGCATGCATCAACCAGCATAGGCTATGGGATTTTTTTAAAGTGAGAAGATATTAGTTATTCATTATTATACCCATATCAATCTACATATATATATATATATATATCATAGGCAACATATTTGCTTATATAGCCTATAAATGCATATACTCTGCAAATACATATGTTATGCAGTGAATGTCATTAGTCATATAAAAATTTCACCTGAAAAACAGGTAGATTTGGGATGGATATTGTGTTTTATCATCAGGTTCAATCTGAGGTGCTTGTGAAATTCAGAGGATGCTTTACAGTTCAAAGTTGGGTGCTGTTTTTTGATTTTGTGATTTGGACTTGTTCTCTTTAATTCCACTAAATTCTTTACAAACTAGTGGTCAGGAGGAAAGCAAAAGAGAACTACCTCTCACTATCACTAGCAGTTGTTCACAAAATCAGTCAACAGAGTTGTGAGGTCTGGCTCACAGAGCTTTTAATGTCATTTTTGTGTTTTGTGTTCTTGCCTTCATATCTAATATCCTTTTGGGAAATAAAGCAGAAATGTGCTGTTCTCTAACAAATAGCCAGAGTTTCATGACTTTAGGAATAGATTTAAAGCCTAATAATATTCTATATTCCAATAAGTGTATCAGGATTGACTAATAATCATTTTGATACATTTATCGACATCCATTTTTAAAATGAGGACATTTCATGAATCATTAACTAAAGCGAAATTACAAAATTGAGCTGTGCATTGAAGTCACATTTTAAATAAATAATTTTATCTGTCTAAACAATGGATATCTGTTTTAAACTGACTTGAAATTTATCTTACATGTTTTCAATCAATCTCAAAGTCATAAACTGATTATTACTGCTAAATTATACAAAAAATCAGGGCATTGCCAATAAGGAAATTTTCGATATCACATAACTAAAATAAAGAGAAACCACAAATGTCAGAAACTCTATAGTAACACAGGAGAATTGCAAATTTAAGGCAATGGATTCTGCTATCTGGTACAGCTTCCTGTGGGGAGGATTAAGAATATATTCTTGAAAAAAAGACAGGTTTTTCCTTTACCTTTGAAATCTGGAGAAGAATTTTCACAAGAGGAGATAAAGGATAGGGAGTTCCCAGTTAGATTTGCAACAGAACTGAAGTTACCAAAGATGGGAGGATATGGATAGCAGCAGAGAAAGGCAAGAGGTCCTTTGAAGGATCTTTTTAGAGACAGATAAGGAAGGATTTATGTGAATGGCTAAAGAAAGTAATTTAGTAGGTGACCACCTTCTTTAAGCATTTTCCGTATTCTGTATATGAGTTAATACATTTTGACTGATTTTGATCTTGCTCTTTATAAATATTCATACATCATTAGTTTATAGTTTTTTGTTAGTATATACTATAATTTGTTGTAAATGTCACATCATTTTCAATATTCTGGGGTAAACTGTGAGATAGTCACGGATTCAGAATTGGTCAAAGGTATGTTTATAACCAACATATTAAATGTTGGAGTAGTGATGCTAAGACAATCAGAGATTACTCAGAGTGATGATAAGGGGCAGACAGATTCAAAAGCAGTGCTCAAAGGCAGTGACATTAACCAAATTCATCCTCTGACAAGGATCTCCTTACATGGTCCCTATTCATTTTTTTCTCCCACATTTTATTTTTTTCCTAATCATACAAGCTCTATACTACCCAGTCCTCCCCCTCCCCCATCTCCTTCCCATTGTCCCCCACTTCACTCCTCCCCTTTCCCTCCTTCCTTTCATCTCCTCCCTTTCTACCCTTTTCCCAGTGCCTCCCCCTTTCTCCCTCCCATCCCCTGGAGCATCCCTTTATGTGGACGCTGAACCTTCCTCTGAGTTCTCCACCTTAGTAGAGGGTTCAGGACTGAATGGCATAGCCCTGGGCTGACGTCTTAGGTTCCCAGTAAGCATGGGAACTTTATTATGACTGTTTAATCCGTTGCCTCTAAGGATTTCACTGCCTGAAGCCCTCTCTCCTGTGATCCATGTAGATTTGGGGGGGGGTCATTGACATGTCAACCATTGTGCAGGGCTGCTGCAGCCCTAACTTGTGTGGAGTATCTTGTATATTGTTTGGTCCTCCCCATCTTGGCTCTTACAATTTTGCACCCCCTCTTCCACAAGGTTCCCTGAGTTTAGGATGGGAAGAGATTTGGCTGTTCTGGTTCCAGGTGAATAATGTAGGGTCCTTGGTGTTCTGAATTATCGCGTGTTGTTTTCAGTTTTGGTTTTCCTGCACCATCCTTGGCTCCATCTTGATTGGTATCGAAGGTCACCTCCTAACTAAAAATAAAAGACTGTTTAAATGAAGATTTTAATATTAGAGGAGATGGTTACCATCTATCTGATAGTCCCTATATCCTCTCTGATTGGTGAGATCAATCCTATTCAGTCTCAAGTGACCAGGAAAGGAAATGAGTGTGAACTGCACCAGATGTCTCACTATTTACATGCAATACATGACTGTGTCCTATTTTCTCTACTGAAGCTTTTTCTCCTTTCTCCTTTCTTTTGAGGTACTCATTCCCCTCCCCTCCTGTTTATAATGCTTTGTGATTACAGTGGGTATTACAGAGTTTTCCTACTCATTTTTATGAGTTGGATTTTCAGACTTATTTGGGGTTTTCTAAAATCCTCTCTCTCTCCCTCTCCCTCCCTTCCTCCTTTCCTTGCTCCCTTTCTTTCTCTCTCTCTCTCCCTCCTTTCCTCCCTCTCTCGCTCCCTTCCTCCTTTTCTCCCGTTCTTTCTTTGTTTCCTTTTTTCTCTTTGTTTCTTTGTTTCTTTCTCTCTCTTTCTTTCTCTCTCTCTTTCTTTCTTTCTCTCTCTCTTTCTTTCTTTCTTTCTTTCTTTCTTTCTTTCTTTCTTTCTTTCTTTCTTTCTTTCTTTTTCTTTCTTTCTTTCTGTCTTTCTATTTAGTCTAAGCCAGATGTTTTTGTTTACACACAATAGTCTTTCAGCTATCATGGTAAGAAAGATGAGAGATGTTCATTTCTGGATCATAAAATGTAACTGAAAATTGAATGTTCACGTTGAGATGTTGTGTTGTTTCTAACTACATAAGCAATTGTGTGACTTCCAAAGATTCTAGTGAGCAATGATTAGGCCACGAACTCTTATAGAATTTGGAAAGAAAAAAAAGATTGAAGAAGAATAAAACAGAAATAAATCTATAGAATTGGTTAACCATCATAATGTAAGTATGGAAAATGAAGAATAAAAATAAGCAATCTGCAGGTTTGAAAGTGAATGTTTAGAACAATATAAAGAAGCACAAGACATTGAAAGCATTTCTCTATAGCTATCATAACTAAAAGATGTTTGAGATTTTTATCAACAGAGACATGTACCCTTATTGTGAAATAAGGCTTTGTTAGCAATGCTCTACATTCATAATAGTTAGCAAATGTGCTTATTCTTTGGTAGACCACTTATTAATTGAGTATTCATTCCACTCTCTACCTGGGAGGAAAACAGTGCCACTGAACTTGAATTCATCTCTCTGACTGCTGCAGCTTGATTGTCCTGGATTGCCAACTAACTACAAAAATCTTTTCCTACTCCATCTTCAGTGATGTCATATTGACAGTCTGAAGTTCCCCAGGCTGATAGGATTTACACCAAGGTAATGGACCCATTAAAGTCTTATTTTCTGATGAACATTGTCAGAAATTGATGGCTCAAGAAGTCATTTGCATGCTTGATGTGCATTCTGGATCTAATAAAATCTACCTAGAAATATACATAGATATGTATGCATGCACATGTATTGTTCACATATTATATACAATATATAATTTGTTTCTGAGTTTTGAATACCATTTTATATTATTTGAATCTTCTAAGTATGTATAATTTTTCTATGCTCTTAAATTATGACCTACCTGAGATCTAAAGATGTCATTACGTTTATATATGTCTTCCAAACTCAACTGTGGGGACAGCAAATAGATTCTGAATGATATTGACTAAGTAAATGACGGGTTAAAATTTACAGAAATAAGTTGTACTCCTCTAACTTCAATAATATTTCCACATCTGTCTTCTCTGAATCCCAGATTCTCCTTCATCCTCTCGTCATCCTTCCCTTTCTTTGCATTTTCTGTGATTTTTTATGTTCCTGTTCTTTTCAGCTCAGTCCAAAAAAGTAAGGAAGGCTTTGCATGTTATCTCTTTAACTTACTTAATAACACAGTCTGAATGATTTGCCCAAATCTGTACAAATGATTTAGATTCAGGTCTCCACAGTTTTAATCAAGTCATCACTCAATGTAGCCACAGGGAGAATCACACAGTTCACAAATCTCTCCTTTCCTCTTGCTTCTCAAATAAGGCACAGAAGGGGGCTGCAGAGATGGCTTGGGAGTTAAGACTCTGCCTCCCAAACAGAATGTCCTGAGTTCAGATCCCAGATCCCACATAAAAACATCAGGTATTAGTGGCTGCAGCCTGTATTTCCAGCCCTGGTGGGCAGGGCCTGGAAAATTCCACAGCTATTAAAGAAGGAGGTAGAAGCAACCCAGGACAATTCTTGAAGTCATTCTTGGTCCTCTGTAGGGACACACGATGCCCTCTGATACACACACATGCATACACATACACATGCAAAAGTAATAATAAAAAAATGAAAACGAAGTACAAAAAAAGGCATTGAGGAGAGAACTGGAATTGGTGGTCTAGTAAGAAGGGAAGTACCATGATGTGACTTTTACTTATTCACCTGTACAATCAGCCTATCTGTGTCTCTATTGATAGAATACACTTAGGGTGTTTCTACTATAGGAGCTCATGGAGGCAGCTAGAAAAAGAATTGAGTGAAACAAAGTTCTCAGTTTTTAAATAATTACACTTGTGAAATTACATCTGATCTGGAATTGTTCTTTGGACTTGCTGTTCAAATACAGAGATAGGAAACAGGAATGTATGTCTCTATTCAAGTATGAGAAGAAAGCTACTATTTTTCAGTAATGATAATAAACAGATTTTCTAGTTTCCTCCTGAATTCCTTATGAATTTATTTTGTTGGCATCTTGCTAGTTCATGGCAATTCATATTTACCAAGTCAAGATAAAAAAGGATGACGGGTTAATATTTCTTTGCTTTAGAATTTGCTTTTGAAGTTCTAGGATCTGTTTTCTTTCATTCAACAGCAACTAGCTGCTGGAAATTTTTTTTTTTATGATCAGAGTCTTCATAGTTTTTGGAAACAATGTGACATTTATTGTTTACCTAAGAAGACATCAGACTCAGTATATCCTAAAAAGGATATTGGTCAGTGTCAAATTAGACATGTGAGTTTATAGAAGAATTATTTTTAAAAATGATTTCTCATTTGCTCATTGAAGAGATGTGGGTAGAACTCAAGTCAAATGGAAGTAAGTTGGTCTAATGAAATTTGAATGCAGTGCTTGATCATAAGATAAAGAATTGATAAGATAAGACTTCAAAGCACTTACTTGTGATGTAGGTTTCCTAGGGTGATACCAGTATTACAAACCAGATAGGCTATTTCCCAGTACAGTGGCTCAAACCTGCAATCTCAACATTCAGTTGAGTTCTAAGTCAAGCAGGACTCCAAAGTGAGACTAAACTGAGTTCTAAGTCAAGCAGGACTCCAAAGTGAGACTCTATCTTAAAATATCAAAATATAATGAAAAGAAATATTTCAGTAGTCACACAAACCAGAAGTTTAATTACAAAGCCTTGTCTGAACCAGCCATTCTTTGTTGTCTTTGTGAGAGAAGCTGGTTGACTCCTTTCTCTTAATTTATTGTCTTGAGTCGTTTCCATGGTGGAACCTGGCTTACAGAAGTGTTACTTCAACTTCTGCCTCCTTCAGTCTGTGGAATTTCTATGTGCCCATTTATGTACTTTTATATAAGGACATGGCACATGGATAAAGGATCCCCTTACTTTTTAATGATCTTTTCCAATAATCATCTTCATTATGTCTTAAAAAAAGACCTCATTTCTAACGAATGTCATATTATGCAGTACAGGGACGGACATCATTAAGTGCAGTGGAGCTATGAATTCCTACATGGAGGTCATTTGCTTCCTTCCTGTGGCTCACCCTGCAGTAGTGTCTACTGATGTTGTCTGTTTATCAATCTCTTGGTAAAACTGCATCTATTTTTTTGTTGTTGTTGTTGTTGCTTCAATGCTATAAAAATCTCTAAGATCCCAGTATACTTCCTGCACAGCAAAACAAACATCACAGTTATGCAAATACCCGGCATAGTTTTAAAAATATCTTAGACTTGTCAAATGTTTGTTCCTAGTGGAGAAAATGTGATCCTCCTTAGTTCAAATGATAGGAAAACAACAACAACAACAACAAAACAACAACAACAACAACGAAACCAGAAATTACCAGTCATTCTTGGAAACTCACATGAAGTATTTTCTAAGAAAATAATTGCTTTCCTCCATCGATTTGGAGCTGTTACTTTGTTGTGTAGAGTTTGCCTCAACAAAGTACTGATTTATACTGCAACTGTATCAGTTGCAAATTGATTTATATAGCAACTTACATATCTCAGGCTGTTGATGGGGCTTGTTGTGATTATTTCTCTCCCCCAGTAGCTTCTACAGTATTCCTTGGTACCATATATGCTACCCAGCAAGGAGAAAGTCCACAGACAGACCAGTTTCAGTTTATACATCTTGCTCTTGTTCTGTGATCCATTTATGTTGCATCTTCAGTAATAGGGTCTTACTGACAGTTTTTGGAGAATAACCAAGAGCAATGGGATCCATAGAGGCACATAGGCAAAAGGATGGGAGGAAGTGGGAGAGAATAGTAAAGGAAAGGGAGGAGATGGAGGTGAGGGGGGAGGGAGGGAAGCTGCGATCCAATATGCTTGTAAAAGTAGAAAAATAAAAATTAATAAAACAAAGTATTGCAAAGTGAAATCTAAAGTAATTAGGCAACATAGAGAAGTGAAATGTAGAGAGTAAAGATTTGTGGGGACAGGGGTATTTCCTGTAAAATTCTAAGTAGGAAGAATATAATATTATAAGCAATTAGTGAGATCAGTTCATTGTTGTGTCACTTTAAACTGTGGGACTGTGTGTGTGTGTGTGTGTGTGTGTGCGTAAATGTGTAATATCTAAAGCTATCAATTTAATATTAAGGTTTAATGAGTTGGAGTTTGTCCCTTAATATTAGATGGTGTCCTGAGGTGAGAAACAGTTGCTTTGTTAAATGTTGAAATCCTGGCTTCTTTTGTCAAAAGGTTTGGAAAAATTGTGAAAATTAGCTTAGTTCTCTGAGCTCATTTGTGTTTAGACTAAACTAACTGACTAAGCAAGTAATTTCAATGGCATAGTTTTTCACCTTGTAGGGCAGAGATAAATACAGATGTGAACACCGAAACAGTTCGTGAAAATTTCTTCTCTTGATTTATGCAGAAAATACTCATTGTGGCAGGTCCTGTGCTATCAGAACATTTGTATTTTATATACCTCAGTGGAAAACTGTGTCGCACTTTAGGGATTTTTAATAACATATAAAATTTTCAGAGAAATTTTTAAAAATATATCTGTCATGTTATATTAAATAAATGACTCTTCCTTTACCTAGAAGTGGTGGAGAATGAGATTTTTTTATTAAATTTCTTTTCTGTTCTTTATTCCTTCTTCCCTCCTTGCCTCTCCCTTCCATTCATTAAAAACATGTCTCATGATGTTTCCCAATTGCCCCTAAAATTCAAAATCACCTCTTAACTCCACAACACTAAGTACTTCATTCATGTACACCATGTCTTGGAGACATGAAGATGTTTATTTTATTTTTCTTTCATTTTCTTCCCACAGGAACACTTTTTAGTAACTGTTTCTGAAACAAATAAAATTGACATTTCTTTTGGAAATTTATATGAGTTTATTGGCTGTTTAGTAGAGACTCAACTCAATTGGAAGATAAGTAACTATTGTATTAAACTAATTTTAGAGGACCTATTCTTACATAGCATGAAGGTTTCTGTCACAGGGTGAAAGAAAGAAGACTTTGCTGGAACAACTGCTGTGAGATTCTTATAAAGGAAATGACCAAGATTATATACTTATATTCATCCATTTCCACATTTCTCTAAGTTTGAAAAATACAGCCTACTGTTAATTGGAATAATTTTGGAGTAAACATAGAATTCAAAGGAATAAAAATATACTCATATATAGTAATTCCAGTAATAATTTTATTTAGGGAAAATTTAAGCAATGAAAATGTGGTTGCAGTGTAGCTCATATAAGAATTCTATTCTAGTTACTCTCCTGTTCCTGTAATAAAATCTCTGACTCAAATGACTTAAGACAGAAAGGATTTATAGAGTTCACCATCATGGGAAGCATAGGACAGCAGGGAGGGAAGGCTTAGCTACTAGAGCAGGGGGTTGCATGGTACCTGGCAACTATACTCAGGCAGTTATGGTGATTCTAGAATGGCAGAATTGTCAATAAAGCCAAATTAATGGAAATACATTTCATCAGACTGTCTAAACCACCACTGGTACAAAACTATCATGTTTCCTAAAGGTTCCAAAAATTTCATGGCAAAATTCCTGGACATGTATGTATTTTCTTGTTTTATTAATGGGACTTGACTTGGAAATAAATATAAATCTCTGAATTTCCCAATTATTCTATATTATATACAAAGTAATGTTTATTTTATAACTCACCTCCATACCCACACTCAGGGGTGAAAGAGATGTCATCAAGGGCGATGAAGATGTGCTCATTTCCAGCCAAGTCAGCTTCAAAAGCCACCTTGAAGGGACTGTTACTGGACAAAGCCACATATCCATAGGTCCATCCACTATTTCTATTTTGGATCATTGACCACACCAGAATGCTTAGTCCTGACTCTTCAATGATATATACCTAACAATAAGAATCAAAAAAATTAATATTTTGCTAGGCAGAAAATCTCCCTTGATTAACTCAAATTAATATTCAGAGCTAAAGTAGAAGAACTGACAAATATAATGTAAAGAACTGAAAAAGAATGAAATTTCTACTATGATGATAAGCATGGAGCTTAGGTACATGCCCTACCAGCTAGTGTACCCTCAGTCCAAAGCAGTTTTTTAATGTTCTCTTTTAGTATTCAAATTTCATTTACTTTATTGGCTTCTTCATTGGCTAAGATATTATGTCACCACTAGGTATGCAATATATACTACATAAATATGATATATAATGAACTTAAGCCACCATAAGCAAGCTTCCTTTTTGTGTGAAAATAAGGAAGACACAGAGGAAAAAAAGGAGATGAATATTAATTTCCTTCCATTGCAATAGTAATTTTTCTAATGTAATAGTAATTTTTCTCTACTAAAAATAATGTAGTTTTTCACATTTTGGTCTTTTGCCAAATTTATTTACAGATAATATGTCCTATGAAAACTTACAGAGTTCTTACTGTGAGAAAGAGATAGTAAAAGTCATCTTATCACAAATGATGAAATTAAATTAGCATTCTGGAAACACTACCAAGCATCACTGACTGGTGAGAGGCATGATTTTAAAAATGTCATCTTTGCCCACCAGCAAGCATAAAATGCCCACTTTCAAATCAGGAATCAAATTGTAAATAAATGTTAGAGAAACAAGTAGGTCAAGAAATTAAAATACAAAAGAAAAATTAAAAAAAATGAAAAGTTTGCAAATGTGAAGAGACTTATATTGCAATCAAATGAAATATTTTGTAAAAGTGGTTTTTTCCAAGTAGAAATCATTGTTTATACTGATGTTTTCACAATGGAGTAAACTAAAGTTCAACATGAAACAAATTTGGTTCCCTTAATTGTGCCATTCACACTCATTCCAAAGAGTCTTCATTTTCTGGATCATATTAGTATTCCTAAGTTCACAAGTTTTCCAAAGTTTTTGAAAGTTAAAAATTAAAAAAAATGTGGGCTTTTTAATTTGATAACAGAGCCAATATATAGACCCTACCTTAAGTGGGCTCTGTTCTCTGCACAAATTCTGGCTGCATCACAGTGATTTGAAAAGAAATTACTTCATTTTATTTATATAATAGTGGCTTTTTAAAACAATTCACAAATGTAATTATAGGAAAATATAACAATATTTTCTGGTTTCCCCAGGAATCTTAGCATTTATGCTTTTATTTATCAGTGTTTCCTCATATTATCATCATAGATCTTTTTTAATTCTTTAAGTCTTTCCTTTTAATCTTAAATCAATGTGGCGTATTTTTTACCAAATTAATTTCCTTCCATTATTTCCTATATTTCTTAAAATTCCACTAGGACCCATATAATAAGGACTGAACTCTCCAATAAGTGTTGTCTTATTGAATACCATTAATTAATCCTATTACTGCTCCAGATTCGTTCTGGCAACCTAATTCATGTCCTTAGTTTAAGTTGTAAGTTTTTATCCCCAGGAATAATATGTATCTATCTATGAAAATATTATATTGAACAATGACAGTATTAGAAGTGTTTCTATTATCACAATGGTAAATGAAAACACTGGAAAAATTATTCAAGAATTCCACATAACATTATTATTGTGGCTAATGGGAAAAACATAAAAAGGATTAAGTTGTATACTCTATGCATTCATTTATTATTCAAGAATTCCATATAACACTATTATTGTGGATAGTGGGAAAAACACAAAAAGGATTAAATTGTATACTCTATGCTTTCAGTGCCATAAACTATATTGGTCCCCGTCCCATATTCATTGAATTGTAAGATTTTAAAAAATGATTTCTCTCAGAGATATATTTACTTTTACTATTTCAAAAGCCTATTACTGTAAAAAAACAATGTCATTATCATTCTCAAAAAATAACTAATTCCAATCTATTTGTTTCTAATTTTATATATCATTAAACAGATTTTACAGAAAAGTCAATCATGTCACCACAAAAACTTATTATTTAAATACTTTTGTAAAAATCAACCACTGAGTAAACTTAGCTAGAGATTTTGAATTTCTCATGAACAGACCAAACAGTAGGCACTATACATTGCAATATATTTTTAATCATCATTATGGTGGAAAAATATAGAATGAAAGAGTATACAAATAAGGAGGCTAAATAAATAATTGAATTTATAGTATAATAAAGATTACATTAAGTTCAAATCAATGTTATAAAAAATTGTTAATTGAAAACTTAGAACAAAGATGAAATAAACAGATTACAATAATCAGTTACAGATGTTAAATTTTTGACAAACACTTATTGAAAACATACAGTTGAAGAAAAGCATTCGGTAATAGTTATGGGGAGAAATGAATGGTTTGATTTTAGAACTGTACTGTGATTAAGAATTGGCCACTGTATCTAGGTTACATAAGTAAAGTTTGAAAGAAATGGCCTAGTAGCTTCTCCTGAATTCCACAGCTACTTCTACTCAGAAGCTCCATGCTGATAATGGATCACTGCACTGACTTAGATTCTCTGAGTGGACAACTGGAATGTCAGAAACACTTCATCCATTTCCTTACTCATTGAAGCTGGTGTAGGGAGTGTATCAGGAAGAGGAGAATGAGACTTGACTTAGTTCCTACCATCTCTGAGCAGTGCTGCCAGGACTCTGCTCCTTTCCCACCACAGACAGGACCAGGTGTGACCAAAACTCCTATTTCAGCCTTAGAACAGTGTTGTTTTATAGAATCTAACTTGAAAACACCAAATTTTACTTAACAAGAAAGAAGACATAAAAACAAGCAGATAAGATTTCTCTAAAAATAAAAAGTTATAGAGATTAGAGATGAACTCAAGTTAATAATAAAGTACAGAAATAGAAATGTTTTGCTGAGAGAATGGCTCAGGGGTTAAACCTTTTGCCTTACAAGCAAAGGGACCTGAATTCAAACCCAAAATCTCACTTAAAAATACAAGGTAGATATGGTGGGTACCCTCTAATTATAGTCAGGAGGTGTAGCCTGGGAAAGCTCAGAACAAAACAATAAGGAGGTAAATCAATCCAGAATGATTCTCAATATCATCCTTCGGCATCCATAGGCAAACTGCCTCCTGCATACACATGTATACCCATCCACAGGTAAAACACACACACACACACACACACACACACACACATGCACACACACATACATGCACATGTACCTTCATGTGAAAAAAGGAGAAACAACATTTATTTTAATGAAAACCCATTTCCATATTTTATGTGCTAGAAATTTCAATTTATATGTGCATTGAAAATAGTCCCTCTGACTGCCCGTATCTGCTCTGCAAGAACAAACTGAACATTAACAATTCTTACCTCTCAGAGAACTGATACAAGAATACCCTGAAGCAAGGAGAGAGAGAAAAAGAGAGAGAGATCGATCCTTTCATAAGTAATAGTGCGCAGATAGAAAAAAAAAAGCTGAAGTGTAGCTGTTGAGTTGCTGGAGGCTCAGAGAAATTCTAAAAACTAAATAAGCCTCAGAGTAGATTCTTAAGACACATACGCTTTTGTGACCTTTACCTCAAGGAGTTTTCTTACATGACTGGGAGAGGATTCATATTTCAAAAATATAGCTATAATAGTCACAGTTCTTTTTAATAAGGACTGCCCTTAGTATAAAGATACCATGAGAGTTTGCGTGTTAGCTATCCCCCACAGGCTTATGCTAATGTTTGGGAAGGTCTTTGCAACTTTAGGAGATGGAGCCTTGTTGGAGGAAGGCATGTGAGAAAAAGCAGTCTTGAAGATAGTCCTGCCCTGCTTCTGGTAGCAATCTGCTCTTGGAAGTTCATCACTTGGTCTGCCTCCATGACGGACATGACTTGAGCCACCTCCAGCTTTTGCCAACTGCCATGACTTTTCTGCCATAATGGTCTTATCTCCCCTCTGAAACCTTCAGCCAAATAAATCTCCTCTTTCTCCCTTAAACTCCTTGTATGTGTGTTGTCTCACAGAAAGGGAGAAGAGTAACCATGACAGATATTTGATTGCTTGTTTTGTGTGTGCCTGTGTTTGTCTCTGCACAGGTACCCAGATAGGAACAACTTATTGTTCAGCCAGAGTCTTGGAGCTCACTGAATGAACACACTGGGCAGCAAGATATTAGTACCCACCTGTTTCCACCACTCCTCTGAGGCACACTGAGATTATGAAACATCTCTGCAGCTTCTGACAGGTTATTGTTTGTTCATTCCTTTCGTATATTTACCCAAGCCTAATTAAATGGAGAGATGTGGGGGTGAAGATATGTCAATCTCAATGTCAAATGGCCTTCCTTATGGAGGAAGGAAAATAACTAATTGTAGTCACTCCCAGCCTTTTTGGTTTCCTCTAAGGAGGGACAAATTATAACTGAGCAGCAAATACAAAGGCCCGAAACCTCTGTCACAGTCTCACTCGAAGACTTAAAGAAAATGAATTCAAAGCAGGATTTAAGGATCTCCTGCCATTTCAGAGTTTCAGTAAAATAAACAGAGTTTCAATAGTATAACAGGGGAATATACCTGAGAAGATCCATTACAAGGAACAGTTTTTCTGAAACTGTGCAATAACAGTACTTAGATCAAGCATCAAAAAAGAAAAAAAGAAAAACCAACTCACTCCTAAACAAAAATCATACGGTACACAAAAAAAATCACATACTACTCAGTATATATCAGGCTGTCCACAAAATCTTACAGGGCAAAATCTATAAGGGAAAAAAAGGTAGTTCCAAGAGACAGATTAAGTTTCAAATTAGATTTAGATTTATATATGGCACAGGTAATATTTTATGAGACAAAGAATTTCCTATGATTCATATGCTCAGGAATTTAAGGAATAAATGCGAAAAGTGAACAAGGATATACACATGGACTCCTTGCTGCTTGAGATTCAGACATCTATCACATTAAAGTCAGGGAGATATGCAAAGTCATTATCAGAAATTGGCATAGAGTAAAAGATAAAGATGGAGACAAGGGAAATGTCCCTTTCACATAAACATGATGTAGGGAACACTCAAGCTTAAGACTCCCGTTTCTAGAAGACAGATGCCAAGGGCATTCCTCGTAGTCACAGTCACACTGTGCCTCCTAAGCTAGCAATGGTTGAAAGCTGACTCCAGTTGACTTTCCCTGCAAAAGGCTGGAATGGATGTTTTCCTGTCTCAAAATGGGGTTGAGAGTCTTTTTTACATATTTCTTCCTGTTCTTTGGAAGCCATCTAGACATTAATTAGCACATCTAAAGTATGGGCACAGAGCTTTATTGTTGTAATTGTATCACCATCTGGCTGACTTTGTACATATTAGCAGCCTGTTCTTTCTACAATGAATGGGGCCATTAGGGCATATTAGCATGTCTAAGGATTGGCAGGGCTGTATTGTGGGTGATGGCCCCACCTATTGATGCCCTTGCACTTGTAGTCTGTCTGCCACTATTGATGTCATCTCTTTGTACATGTGTACAGATGTCACAACCACTATCACAGCCCCTCCCCCAGTTTCATATACAAGAGGTTACATTCCATAATAAGGGTGATTTGTTTTTTGACTTTTCCACATCCCCTCTTGACCCAGCCTGATTCACTTCCTGCTGATCCCACTCTGGTACCTATCAGAATTGTGAGATAAGCATGAAGATCACAGAAGCCCACAATGTAAGTCCCCAGGATGGTTACCTAAGCCACGCCGTCATTTAGTCCAATATTCCAAATATTAACATTGTGTATTTGTAAATAAATAATATAAGTGACCTTCCTTGTCTGTTTTGAAGGGTTCAGATTTTCAGCTTGAGGATAAAGTACATATTTTAAAGTTATCATTTAGGTCTGGTTCTGATTAGAAACCATAACTTCTCAGGACGAAAGACCTATTCAATTAGTTAGAGAGAGGTGGGGACAAGAAGGAAGAAACCAGCATCTTGTCTCTCACTATGACTGAAAAGTGGAGCAAAGGGTGAGGCAGAACCATGATCATATCACAGCACTGCAAAACTATGTGCCAACAGTGATGGATAGCTGCAGTTGCAAGGGAGAATCCCAATACTGAGCCAGAAAGCACCTAGCAGATAAACAGATCTTATCTACATCATGGTCACAGATTAACAAGTAGAACACATTGCATAGAGCAAGTGCTAGGGGACTACTCAAACACTAGCATGGTGTGTATGTGAGCTAAGACTATAAGTGAACTTTTCCTCTCATCTGTTCTGAAATCTGTTTTAACTTGAAAATAAAGTACATTTTATTTATTTATTTTTAAAAGAATATAGGCTGGTAGGATGATGGCACAGTGGATAAGATGCATGTTTGGAAATTTGGCCACCTGAGTTCAATCCTCAGGATCCCACACAATAGGAGAGAAATGACTTCTGAAAATTGTTCTCTGACCTCTATCCATGAACCATGTGCATATTCTCTTTCTCTCTGTCTCTCTCTCTCTCTCTCTCTCTCTCTCTCTCTCTCTCTCTCTCAATTTGCCTAAGTAGATATAAAAGCAAAGAATAGCAGTGATTACAGTCCGAATTTTTTTCTGTCCATTCTAAATTAATCTGTTGAAATATAGCCTCTAATACAATGTTTTAAAATGTATTATCCTTGGAAAGAGGTGAGCTCTGTGGGGCCTGTCCTCATCTCTGTAAGAGAGAGGCCTGAAGGAGCTTGTTGGACTGTCCTGGTATGTTGAAGACATGGCTACAAAAAGATGTTCTCCACTTACGAGCTACCCGACCTCAAGTATTTTGTTACTGCTGTCCCAATAAACTAAGACAGTATGATATAAACATTATAATTCTCTCATCTGTAATAATCATTAATGTATATGTACCTAATAACACAGGAACAACAAATTAAGGGCAAAGTTCACAGAACTGCTGGGAAAAGTCAATGAATCACTGACTTATAGTTGCAGAGTCAACTCTCTTCTGTCAATCTGAAATTGACAGATTAGGAAGAACAAAGAAGTAAAGCTAGGTTTGAAGCTATAATTATCAACCAACTAGATGTAATTTCCATTTATAAAACACTTCAGCAGCAGTAGAAGACACATTCTTCACCAGCTTTCACAGAACAATCAGTGATATTGATGGTATTCTGGACCACAAAACTTACTGCTGCCAATTAAAAAGAATGTAGTAAATACAGTGAATGCTCTCAGGTCACTACAGAGTCAGACTAGGAAATAATAATAGGAGAATCGTGCATGAACAAAGAAGAATGCAAAAAGACATTCCAAAGTAACTGCAAATGCAACTAACTAATCAAAATGTATTAATAAGTTGAAATTTGTTAGTCCTTAAGGTGAAATTTTATAATACCCAGTGCATGTAGTAGAGTATGGTCAGTGGACATAAAAAAACATGATTAATACACTCAGTGGAATAGTAGGAAGCCTTGAAAGGATGGAAATCCTGTTATTTAACAGCATGAATCCATGTCAAGGAACACATGATCTTATTTATATAGGGAAGCTAAGAATGTGAAAATAGACTTAGATGGTGGGTACTTGAGGTTGGGATGTGGCATGAACATGGAGATGCTTGTCAAAAGACGCAAAATTTAAGCTAGGTGGGAATATGTTTAAGAGCTGTTTGTTTATCATTGTGAACACAAATGATAATACATCTTTTATGACATAACAAATACTGTTAAGTGTTCTCAGCATAAAACATGTGAAGTGGTGCAACTGAAACTACTTGAGGCAACACAAGCTAGATGAGTTGATTTAGCCTCTCTGTCACAGGCATGTAAATCATGAGTCATGTTTTATCCCATAAATGCTTATATTAAACTCTATAACCTCAAGGTCTTTTTTCTAGCACTCATTGAGTAAAGTTTTTATTTTTCATTGAAAAATAAAAATAGGAATAAGATCCCTATAAGTATTGATCAATTTTCTAAAACAGATTTTAAAACCTGTTACTTAAGATGATTATTTGAGAAGATCAATGAAATGGCAAAAAATTTTAGCCAGGTTATCAAAGGAAAGAAACATTATTAATGCTATTAATTAGAGACAATGAAAATTATTATTTGCTGCAACCTTATCTGACCAATCTGGTAGAATATGTCTCAGTTTGGAAAAGATGGATTCAAAGAAACATCTTTTGGTATAAGGACATGGCTTTATTTAAGAGAAATAAGGAAAAATATGGGAATTGTCAGACCTTGGTGTTTCTTCCCAGTTCAGGCCTAAAGCCTGTTCCCTGGGAAGGTCACAGTAACCCCATGGGCAGGTGCTAAGAATTTCTTGGAATACCACAATACCACCCATGGACAGGTGCTAAGAATTCCTCAGGTAATTTAAGTTGTGTCTCTGGCAGGAGGAGTTCTTCTGGGAATTAGGAGTGCCTTTTACTTGCTCTTAGGTTTTTTGGAACTAGCTTCCTGCTCTCTGATCTAGAGAAGAAGCCTGCTTTTTAACTTTAAGTCAAATTCTAAATAGAGATTTCATGTCTAGTCACTTACAATAAGTAGACTTGTTAGCCAGAATGTCTGCGCTGATTTTAAAAAAATTAGAGAATAACTTCTAGAGTCTTAAGACATAGGTGGATAAAATTCCCACCTATGTACTAACTCAGAAATTCCAGAAGCATAAGACTATGCTATCAGTTCACTAGAACCTTAAAAGAAACTGTGATACCCTCTTACCCTGGCTGAAGGGCAAGGAAAAGACCAAAAGTCCAGATGCCAAGACTGCCCCTGGAGATGGTATTTGCAATCCAAACTGGGAGAATCCATGTCAGAAGCAAAGGGGGACATGTCTTTCCTATCCCAAACAGCACTCTTATGAGAAATCACAGAGATGGACCATTCGAGTGCACTCCTATCAATGATCACCTCTGCCCTGAAAGAGACACCCATGGCATATGAGGCCTGACAGATTGGACTCCAGTTTTGGAGAATGCATGGTTCACAGATGGATCATCTAACTGATGACAATATACTTCTGGAATTCCTCAAAGAAAGACATAAGCAACCTTACTATTAAAGGAATAGGAGGATGCTATTATAGGAGGACTTATTCTTTAAATAATTATATTGCTTAAGTGTTTTCTTCAGTACATATCTTAGTAGTGCTCCATTAACAGGACCACACTCTAGGTGCTTATGGCCCTTGAATATCCAAGCCATGGCCCCCCTAGAAATGTAGTTAAAGCTTGGATAGCAGAGACTGCATGAGCTGCATGCAACTTCCCAAGTTAGAACCTGCTGCCATGCCTGGTGCTCATGTCAACTTGCCTGACTGAGAGGATCAACCTGGAGAGGACAACAGCAAAAGCTCATGCTGGGATTTGTGGGGTGTTGGGGACTCCTATAGTTAATTGTTGAAATCAAAAGGAGCTCATTCCTCCTCTGTGTGCTGTCTCTGTTAAAAATGTTAACTATGTAGGCTCAGGCCCATGGCTATCTGGTGAAGCATTATAGATTAGCTAGGTTTGAAAATACTGAGAGAATGTTTCAGTTAAGTGCCTTTCCCTCAGGCAATGGGTTAGGTTCTTGAAAAAATGTCCACCCTGAAGGTGATTTTTGCTGACAAGAAAATTATATGTCTAGTGGCATTTCCCTGAACCCTTTCCTATGTTCCCCTTAAGCATAGGAACACTACTGTGGCTGTCAATCCCTTGCCTCCAAGGATCTTGGTGCCTTTAGCAGATGCTAGACTTTGTGAGGTCAATAGTGTGTTGGACATTGCGCCGGGCATGCAAAGTCCAATTATGATTACTTCGGCCCTAACTTGTGTGGAGTATCTTGCAAATCATTGCTCCTCCCATCCTTTTGCTCTTACACTCTTACCGCCCCCTCTTCCGCAAATGTCCCTGAGCTTCAGGATGGGGAGAGATTAGTCTGGCCTAGTTCTAGGTGGTTGATATAGAGTCCTTGTACGTCATCGGAGAGGAGGCCCAGAGGAGAGTCAGGCATGCACTAGAAAGGACTCTGGGAATTGGGGCAGGAGGCACGGGGGGATGGGGCGGGAGGGGTGAGGGAAGGGAGAGCAGGGGGTTCGGGGGGAGGAGGAGGGAGGGAGGGAACTGGTGTACCTATTAAGTTTGTATGAGCTGAAATAATAATAAAAATGTATTAAAATTAAAAAAAAGAAAATTATATGTCTATTTGTAGGTGCAATGTTCTTTACCCCAAAATTTTATGTATAAAAGCTGTCACAAAAGTTTCAATAAGTGAGTTCAGAATTCACTTGGCCTAGAGAGTTACATGTTTCTGTTCTCCACCTGGTCCTGAAGAGCCTTGGTCTCGAGACCGCGATTCTGGTCGGCGGCAATTATTAACAAATACATGTTATATTTTAGACAATCTAGATATAATAAATGGATCAATTCATTGAAAGATACATATACTAAAACTCAACACACCAAAAAGCATATAATCTAAATGGAACGTTACTTATTATCATCCTCTCTCTTTGCCCTGATATCTTTTCATGTCATGTTCTTTGTTTTATTCCACTTGCTTCCACATGTAAAAGACAACACATGACACTTGTTTTTAAGCAATTGACTTATTTCTCTTATCACAATTTTCTGTAATTTCATTCATACTCCTCCAAAGGCTATAATTTCAATCATCTTTATGGCTGAACACAACTTCATGGTGTATAAATGGTATACAAATGATGTATAAATATCATATTTTCTGTATTTATCTGTTGATAGTCATCCAGGTTGATTTCATGAAACCTATTTTAAATACCATCATGATAGATACGGGGTTCCAGTAATATATATCCTATGGAGTGTTATCTACGATTCTTCTGTGTAGTGACCAGAAGTGGTACAGCAGGAGCCTATGGAAGAATTATTTTTAGATTCTGAGGAAACGTCAAATTGAATTCCATAACAAATTCACCAGATTGTATTTCCACCAGAGTACAGACATAATCACATTACCTGGGCTTTTGGGACCCACTTCTAGAAAGCATGTGTTTGCCATCTGTTTTCTTTATGAGAACCATTTTAACAGGAGTGAAATGATGTCCTCAACTCTGTGTTTGCATGATTCACTCCATGTGTCCTTCAAGTGTTGGCTTGAAGTTTATGTTTATGATGAGGTCCATTCTCACCACAGTGACCAAAGTGAATTCCTCTCTTGACATCCCAACTTGCTTACTCAGCTTGACTTCAAACATATCTCCCCACCTGGTGAAGCATTTGCTAGCTATTCTTTCTTTTATTTGTTGTTACATAAATGAGCTGAAGGCAGAGACCTTGTAATTTTTTAAATCTAAGTACATCAATGCACAGATCATGGACAGGCTATATAGACTAAATGTTCAATAAATATTTGCTAAGAAATAAATCTATGAAAGTGAAAAACTTAAGGACATTAAGGCTGGAAAAGATCTTGAAGATCTTCTATTCTACAATATTTTAGTGATCTAGAGGAAATAAATGCCTTGGAAATATCTTCTTCCTGTTAATCAGTGATAGAAGTTGGAATAGATTATTACATTTTTTCTTGAGCAAATTCCACCATAGTAAATTCATCATTCTATTTGTAAAAAGCCACTTAATTACTGCTGTGACAGTAATGTTCTTAATCTATGTTTGCATATAATTACTTGGTCAAATTAAAACATCACCAAAACAATTCTAACTGGGATTAGTGTCACTGGGTTATAGACAAACTATGTTATGTTATCAAAGACTCATTAGATATAAGCAGAGGGGTGTGTGATCACAAAAGTTGAAGACAATAATAATTAGAAATGGAATGCAGTAACAATGTACAATATGTTTTTGTCATTCAAAGTTGATGTGGATCACTCACTTCCCTTTATTGTTTGTCTCATTTCAGATGTGAAATAATCAAGAGTTTTTCTCACACTTCAGTGCAAATCATATATATTCCATATACTTCAAATACTTGTCAAAATAAAGAAGGAATTCCTTCCCAGAGTTCATTAACGATTGTTTGTGCTTAAGGAGGAATTTCTGTGAATTGCCATCAATCTGTAAAAATATAAACTTTTAAACAGTGTTTAATTTACTTAGCAGTAAAAGACTTGCCAGGTCAGAGTCTAGAATCCAGTTTGTAATTCTATTCATCATATATTAATTTAATATCATAGATCAAAATACCTCATGAGCTTCAGCTTCCTCTTCTATTAAATGAAAAAAATATCCATACCTCCTGGAAAGGGCTGCTATTTGATTTGAGTTATCAATAAAATGATGCAAACAAATTATAGGTTGGTTGCACCTGCAAACTCTGCTTTTGAGAACTCAAGATATTTGGAACATTCAAAATATAAAACCAGCCTGAATAATAGAGTAAGTTTCAGGCTGACTATGACTACAAAGTAAGATCCTGTCAGAAATAAAAAAAAATGAAATGAGATAAAATAAAATACATTAAAATAAATGATGTATATAAAGTCAGTATCAACACTAAACTCACTGTCCTGGTTTGAATATGAGTCCCTCCCCCACAGGCTCACATGTTTGAATCCTCATCTGGTGTTAATATTTGGGAAGGTTGTTGTACCTTAAAGAGTTAAAGCCTGGCTTGAGTAAGGCTCATCACAAGAGGTGGCCCTTTAGGTTTTTG
The DNA here is from genome assembly GCA_023101885.1 of Typhlomys cinereus. Lineage (NCBI taxonomy): Eukaryota > Metazoa > Chordata > Mammalia > Rodentia > Platacanthomyidae > Typhlomys > Typhlomys cinereus. Next base: position 310,181 of record JALPQD010000220.1, read on the forward strand.
TAGCTAGACCCTGCTACCTCTTTTTTCACTCACTCTCTGCCTCTTTATTATTGTGATGTTCTGGACCAACCTCCTGATTCTAAATCTAGCCATGAACTCTACTATACAATTCCTACCAAAAATGGACTGTATCCCCTTCTGAACCTGTAGGCCAAATAAATACCACTGTCTCCCCTAAGTTTCTTTAGCCTGAGTTTTTTCTAACAAAAATTAAAGTAACTACAATGCTCAGCTACTTCTAGAATTATTCATGACATTGCTGTCTCAGTTAATATATCACCTCTTATATAAAAAGGCTTACATAGTAAGATGAATCCTTTTAATGAGAGTACTGTGTGATTTTATCATGAAGGGCTAAAATTTGGGGGAATGAAAAAGAACTTGAGTGTAGTTTCAATGTCTTCCAAATAAAAATGTATTACAAGTGTCTTTATATAGAATACCAGTTCCCTGTGTATTATATGTTTTATAATAAATAATCAGTAAACATATCAGAGAAGGAAACACTGTAATGGCTTAAAGGTACTGTGCACATGGAAATTAAAATAGCCAATTTATATTTAGTTCCATGATAACATATTCTTAGAAAGTGAGATAATCATTAGGACTAATTAGAAATAAAGCACCAACAAAAGGTCTCATCACACCTGAGTGGCTTTGGGCAGCATTTCTTGTTAGCTTGAAAATTGCATAATTCTCCCAATGACTATTGATTACTACACAGACCATGATCAAAATGTATTCCTAACACCTTGCTTCAAAGCTAAATACAGTTTAATGTTTCAACATCAAACTGAATTTAAAATTGCACCATGAATTGATTTACTTCCCTTTTGTAAAGGGTCTGCAAAAAGTTGTAAATATTTGTAAAAATGGCTTCTAGTTCTGATGCCTAACTGCAAACACATGCTTACCTGTGCTCCTCAGAAACCTTTCATTGCAAAGACAAGTAAAATTAGGAACATAAATCCCAAGGAGTCCTAGAATATCAGGAGCACAGCTACCAACCAACAAAAATAATGACTTTCGAGGAGTTTTAAACCAAAGAGAAACCTTCTAATGTAAATTCACAAGAAGAACTGAAGCACTTACAAATAATAATAGTTAAAAGGAAAAACCACTGTTGTCATCGACAGCTATAGCAAAAATGAATTGTGGAATGACTCAAAGGGATTACAACCATAAGCAAGGCAGGAACTGTGCTTATGACCCAGCAAGCAATGAATCAAGGCACTCCAAAAAATAACCAGTTTGCCAGCATGTCTAAGGAGTCGCTGAGTCTGGCATTTGTATCCAAAGTGCATAGAATAGGCAAATTTTGTTGGAGTCTCAATCTGAGGAGTTTCTAAGACTGGGCTCTGGAGAGCCAAGGCAAGGTTCTCTGTGACTTCCACGAAGGACTTAAATCTCCCTCATCAGAAAGACGATAGGGCATCATAAAAGCAAGCATACTGAAAGCATAGTGCTCTTTCACATGAGAGTGACAGAAAGCCAGAGAGACTGACTCAAAATGCAAGTTGACTATCATAGGAGTGAAACTTCATACTTTGCCTGAGGAACACGACTCAATCTATCTTCATCCACATACGGGGAAGGAAAACCAGCAATGAAGGCTGGCAAGACAGCCCAGGGAGTAAAGTGCTGGTTCATAAACATAATAACATGAACTTGATCTGAAAGTTGTCTTCTATCTATGTGCCAAGGCATTTATGCACATACATTTCTTCTTCTCCCTTTTCTAACTCTTTCAAATCAATACATAAAATATTATAACAAAAATGAAAACAAGACAAAGGAAAACCAATAATAAGCAACCAACCATTGAAGAAAACTGTAAAGTTGAAAAGCTAAATTAAACAGAATACCAAACATCATGGAAAAGACTGTTAATAGCAACAATGGTAAGATAAAGAACTACAGATAATCCTTTTGAAAGTTGAGTTTCAATAGCAGACACCTATAAATAGATAAGTCAGAGACAACAAAGATTAACATTGTGATTGTCCAGACAAAACCCTCAGAAATAAACAGAATAGCAGAACTGACTCAATTTAAATACAAAACTTGAGTGGTACAACTGAACAAAGTAGAATCTTCCTGAGGCCAACCCATCAATTTCTAGAGAAATTTATAAACTCCTTTGTGGGAACCTAAATAATTTCCTTCTATGAAGAGGAAGTTTGCAGACAGGAAGAGACACTAGGATGTGACTGAACACAGGAAAACATATCTGAGGATATAAATAAGTTGAGGATGTAGTTCTGAGAAGAGACCAAATCCATTCACTTCTTGATCTTGTACCTTTGATATCCAGAACTCAGAAAAATAAGCTCCTGTTTTTTTCACCCTCCTAGTCTGTAGTAGTTTGCTATTAATTCTAGCAAATAAGTATACACATTGAAAAAAAAAACCCTAATTCAGTACAATGAATGAAATTAATACAATAATGAACAATGATTGCTATAAAATATGTGGTTTTGCTTAGTGTTAATACACTATAAAGTCCCAGATTTTTTGCTAATATGATTTTCAAGAAAATAATTGAGTTATTCATATAATTTATATAATAATGCTCCAACCAATTTTAAGAATTCACAAATCCAGGGCAAAATGTTATCAAATGTCTTCATAAATAATTTTCAATTACTTATATGAAAAATTTCAACTAATTTCATGAAAATTATATTCAGTTTAGAAAAAGAGATATAAATTAAACTTTATAAATATTAGGAGTCAGAAAGAAGACATGACTGCTAGTAAACACAACTAAAGATGAAAAGTTACAAAACAAAAACAGAAAAAGTATAAATATGTGAAAGGATTGGATCATTTCATTAAGACACAGAGGCTCAGTTTCCTTTCAGAAGATCCAGAAATACACACCATTTATAACCAATTTTCAAAGAATAATTATAAGTAAAGTAGTGCTCAAAATATGAAGCAATTGACAATTGAACATATTAAAAAGCAAAATAAGAGTTCCATATTGAACAAAGGAGAGATATTTAATAATGACAAAAGTTGTAATACACTATGCAGACATAGCTGTCTGAAATCATTTATCATCTCACAATATATCTTTGATATATAAAAGTTGAGACTGTCAAACACTAAAAGACAAGAAGATTCTTAGGGTTATAATTGAAGAATTTGACATAACTTTCTTTTAAATTGGTAAAAATAAGATAGCAATGAGAAAGAGGCGAGGCAAATAATTTAACTTTTTTGTGTCTATGACATACCGTGTACCATGATTGAAGTGAACTGAGGTATAGACATTCCTTCAAAAATTTAAAGAAAATTAGCATATGCTCAAATATATGTAACATGCCAGAATATATTCCTTTCCAATCAACACAGGGATATTCCTTTCCAATCAAACATTTGGCTTGCTTCACAGACTCGGAATTACTATATACTGAGCAGAGAAGAATCTGAGACACTAACTATTCATTCACAAGAATAAATCAAAAGTAATTAGTTAACTATACTAGTTAAAATTACAGAATAGAGTGAGGATGTTTTGTTCTTTTATGAGCAAGGTATAAGACCCAGAATGTATAAGGAATATGGAGACTTGATAAATTTCACCAACTAGAAATTCAGAATAAAAGTTTCTTTAACTTTCTATATGTTAAAATGGCTTCTTTCTTCTTCTTCTTCTTTTTTTTTTTTTTTTTTTTTTTTTTTTTTTTTGAACAGCTCATATTTAACTTGGGACCCAGACTTTTAAGCAAAGCTGAGTTTGGCATTTTTCTCTCAAGGTGACTTTGTCCATTTATAGTTAGGTGTTAAGAAACACTTTCTTTTGCAAATTCCCATGTCTCTGTCTTAACAATGTGACTTGATTCTCATTTTTAGTAGCATAACTCTTCAATTGGAGGTCACTTTTCTCTTTCTACTTTTATTATATTCTGAAGGGTAAGTCTATCTAGAAGGGCACATTAGATTAGCTCCCTCCTCTTGAATGTCAGCCTTTGCATTTTTTGCAGTCCCTTCCTGTCCTACTCAAGTTATAATTTAATAGTGATTTACAACAGTAATTTTTCTAAGGTTATTTTCTCTTACCTACTGTGGGAAATGCATAGAACGTGTCACAATAAATGCCCAGTGTCAAAGTGTCTATTTGTTGACTAAATCTATACACACAGGTACCAAACTGTTAATATGGACCCGTGATTTTGGCTGCAAGATAGATGATGTCCTAATACAGATGTATCCTGTCAGGATCATGAATACCTCTGGTAAGTACAAATCTTACCTTTCTTGTCTGTTCAATGAAATATACCATATTAATCCATAGGGCATTGATAGTTTGCAGGAAAGATTTTAAATCTATTTTCAAATCACTGGAAATGAACCTTGTTTTGTTCTATTTGTGTACATATTATCTGTGCCACATCATACGAACGACATCAGTAAATCAGGGTGAAAGCTATTACCCTAGTATTTTATTTCCCAATTTCTGATTAAAATGGTGAGAACTCATTTAAGTTTAGGATATGTTCTTGATTTCTTGTGAGTTTCTTTGGAGAGCAGAGATTTGCTAAGTTTTTTCAAACATTATACTCTATGTTATTCCATCACTTGCAAATGGGGAGATGTGTATATTCCATTGTTTCATCTCTTAAACATTTTTCTACTATTAACCCTTAAAGATGATCGTGTTGGTGTTACAGTTACTTTTCTTTCTGCTGTGAGAGAGTATTCCTATTCTCAGGGAGAAAGGGGTATTGATTTGGCTTCTGGTTCCAGAAGGGATACAGTACATTATGGCAAGAATCACACAGCAGAAGGTGTCGTTGAGGGAAGAAGAAGGAGGCCTGTTCAGGTACTACAGGAGTCACCAAAAGGCACAGAGAACAAGAGCAAACTGAGGAAGCAGGTCTGGACTACCAAGCCCAAAACTCTACCCCCAGTCATGCTCCTTTCTCTATCATGATTTTCTTTTTCTTTTTTTTAAATTTCTTTATTATTTATTCAAATTGTGCGTGTGCGTATGTATGTGCGTGTGCGCATGTGTGTCTGTGTGTGTGTAGAACCACGGATGAATTAGGGAACCACCATGGACGCCTCCACCTCCTCTTTGTTTACTCTGCCGGGGGATTCACAGGCTCTGCCCTACCAGGACCAGAAGCGCAGGCCGCCCCCGCGTCTATACGTGGGATCTGGGATCCGAACTCAGGACCTTCCGCCTGCAAGGCAAAGGCTTAACCCCTGAGCCACCTCTCCAGCCCCTCCATCATGGTTTTCAAACATTAACGTTAGCTAAGGATTCAAACACATGAGTCGGTGTGATGTGACTCACATTCAAACCGGGGAGATGGGGAGAAGGGGTGGTTCTATCAACTGACAGTTATGGGTGGGATATAGGCTGATGGGGTCCTTCTCCTTATTGCTCGTCTGTTGATTACTGATAACTTTCTGGCAGAGTGGGAGTTCTCATCTTCATTTTTGCTCAGACCAGACTCCAATGGATGGGTCCAAAGCCAGGATTATAAAAAAAATAGCCTTGGTATGACTTAGTGGGGCTCCAAACAAAAACAGATGGACAGCAAGAGATTGATAGGGATGAGAGAGGCTAATTGAAGTAAGAGGAAGAGGGAATAACAGAGGCTGGAGGAGTCAGGATGTATTATACATGAATGAAATAATTAAAGAACAAATTTAGTTAGTAAAGTAAGCCAAAAAAGAAAGTTCAAAAAAATATTAGAAATCCAATGTGTGTGATCTCTTAAATCTATATTGCAAATAATAGTTCATTTTAGTTTTTTTAATTTATAGCTTTCAATAATACAAGTATGTATTCAACTTGGCACAGTTTACTTTTTGAAGTTTTAAATTTTAAAAATTTCTATTTTTCTCCATTTCTCTATTCACCATATGTCTGGAAAATTTCTGTGGCAGTTATAATAGTTACAAAATGGTCTAAGTTGTCTCAAAGGAAACATCCAGAAGAAAGTAATGAGAGCTTTTAGAGAGGTTCATTGTCACAGTTAATCGTTGGGTAAATTACAACTGCATTGCACTACATGACAGCCTAGGACCTGAGTAAATGAATATAAATTTAAAACATATTTCTTCTACTATGAAGAGCACTTTATGCATTATTCAATCAATAATATTATACATGCTCAGCAAATGTGGTTGGGAAGGGAGGATAAGAAAACTTTCTTATCTCGAAATAGCTACCTACCCTTGACTGATGCCTGGGTCTTTGTACCAGCCCTGAGGGACCTCGGTCACTCTGTGTTCAGTACATAAGCTGAATTGGAATTCCTTCTCTTAGTTATTTACTGACTTACTTATTTGATACTCTTAAGTAAGAGAGCTTTGAGTCTCATAGGGAATAAGGATCCCTTGGGATTACCCTCAAGAGAAGAATCCGAAATATCTGTGTTTTCTTAAAAGATAGCCATAACCTTTACACCCCACCCCGCTCCGCCGGTCGGGACGCGCGCGAGGTCCAGCCGGGCCTCTCCCCGCGCCCTAGGACCCCAGGTCAGCCCACAGGGACCCGGCTCCAACTCCCACCATCCAGCCGGAGCCCTGCACGCGGGGCCGAGGGACGAGGAAGACCTCCCCCTGCGCCCGGGCCCCGCCCCAGCTGCCCTCAGGTTAAATAGCCCCACGCCGACGCCCCCATACTCCCTTTACACCCCACCCCGCTCTGCCGGTCGGGACGCGCAGTCCAGCCAGGCCTCTCCTCACGTCCTAGGTAAGTCTCCGCCCTGCACACCGCCCACCAGGACCCCAGATCAGCGCACAGGGACCCGGCTCCGATTCCCACCATCCAGCCTGAGCCGCACGCTGGGCCGAGAGACGAAGAGGACCTCCCCCTGCGCCCGGGCCCCCTCCCAGCTGCCCTCGGGTTAAATAGCTCCACGCCTACGCCCCCATCCTCCCTTTACCCCACCCCGCTCCGCTGTTCAGGAAGCACGCAGTCCAGCCGGGCCTCACACCGCGTGACCTACGTAAGTCTCCGCCTGGGCCCGCCCACCAGGACCCCAGGCCAAATAATTCAGTTTAGTGAAATTGAGAGATCTTAAGAGTTAAAATGACAATGCCAAAGTCAAAGTGCAAATCCATGAGAAGCAACACTCAAGTAAACAAATTTCCCACTGAAGAAATTAATCCCATAATGTTAGACTCCAACCAAAACAAACCCGCGGAAAAAGGCCAAGAAAGCCTCACCCAGGATAAAGACTTTCAAAATATGATCATTACCATGTTCAATACTATGAAGGAGGAAATCCAGGAGGAATTACATAATCGAATCAATCGCTTTGAAGAGGAACACAACAGACATCTGGAGGAGTTGAGAAAAACAGTGCAAGAAACAAAAAGTGGCATAGAGCAGTTAAAACAAACTCAAGCAGAGTTTAAAACTGAGCTAAAAGACAAGTTATCTTCAACCCAGAACGCCACAGAGAGTATTATCAACAGAACTAACGAAGCAGAAAACAGAATTTCAGACCTTGAAGATAAAGTGGGAGTACAAACCAGCTCAATGGAAGAGGTTGTTAAAGCCAAAAAGATACTTGAGAGAAATATCCAAGAGATATGGGATACCCTGAAGAGCCTAACATGCGTATTCATGGAATACCAGAGCAAGAATCTCAAAATACCACCCCTGAGGAAATTTTTCAAACGATCATCAAGGAAAACTTTCCTCATCTAAAAAAAGAGAGGCCCATCCATATACAAGAGGCATTCCGCACCCCAAACAGATACGACCAAAACAGAAGCACACCGCGGCAAATAATAGTTAAAACACTCCACATTCAAGATAAAGAACTGGTGCTGAGAGCTTCAAGGGAGAAAAAACAAGTCACATTTAAAGGTAAACCTATTAAAATAGCAAATGACTTCTCAGTCGAAACAGTAAAAGCAAGAAGAGCTTGGAGAGACATACTTCAAGTATTGAATGAGCAAAAATGTCAACCCAGGCTAATTTACCCTGCAAAACTATCTGTCATGATCGAGGGAGAAAGAAAAATTTTCCAGCACAAAGACAACTTTAAGGGATACATGTCCACCAAACCAGGCCTTCAAAAAATGCTAGAAATGATACTCAAGCGTGAAGAAAAAAACAGGCATATCCAGGAGAACAGAAAGCAAATATAACACCATTAAAAGCCACTAAAAACTTATAAAAGCTACTAAACATAATAAATGTCTGGAATTAACAATAGTTTCTCCATTATAACACTAAATGTTAATGGAATTAATTCACCGATCAAGAGACACAGATTACAAACTTGGATTAAAAATCACAATCCATCAATCTGCTGCCTGCAGGAAACCCATCTCACCACAAAAGATAGGCATGCTCTAAAAATAAAAGGCTGGTCAACAATTCTACAAGCAAATGGAAGCAGAAAACAGGCAGGGGTAGCCATTATGCTATCAGACAAAGTGGACTTCAAACCAAAGAAAATTATAAGAGACACGGATGGATACTACATTTTAGTCACAGGTACAATTCACCAGGAAGACTTCACAATACTGAACATATATGCACCCAATACGGGCCCCTCCACATTCATTAAGAAAACCCTACAGCGTCTAAAGCAAGAAATCAACCCCGAAACGATAATTCTTGGGGACTTCAACACCACCCTCTCAACATGGGATAGATCAACAGGTCAAAAGCTTAACAGAGACACTTTGGAACTTAATCAAACCCTGAAAGAAATGGACCTTACAGATCTCTATCAAACTTTTCACCCACGCACCAAAGAATACACATTTTTCTCAGCAGCACACGGAACTTTCTCCAAAATAGATCACATATTGGGCCACAAAATGAATCTACACATATACAAGAAAGTTGAAATTCTAACCTGTGCCCTATCAGACCACCACGGCCTAAAGCTGGACATCCACAACACATCAAACAAGAGAAAATACACTAACTCCTGGAAACTTAACACTATGTTGCTGAATGAGAACTGGATTCAGAAAGAAATTAAAAAGGAAATTCAAGATTTCCTGAAAGTGAATGATAACGAAAATACAACTTACCAAAATCTCTGGGACACAATGAAAGCTGTTCTAAGAGGTAAGTTCATAGCTCTTAATGCCTACATCAAAAAAATGGAAACATCAGAAATAAACAACTTAACAATGCAGCTTAAAGCTTTAGAGAAACTAGAGCAATCTGATCCCAAAAGTAGTAGAAGAGAGGAGATTAGCAAAATAAGGGGAGAAATATCTGAAATCGAGATTAAGAAAACGATACAAAAAATCAACCAGTCAAAAAGCTGGTTCTTTGAAAAAATCAATAAGATTGATACACCCCTAGCTAAATTAACCAAAAGCAGGAAAGAGAAAACCAAAATTAACAAAATCAGAAATGAACATGGAGTTATCACTACTGATACCAAAGAAATCCAGAGAATTATAACATCATATTTCAAAAACTTATACTCTGTGAAGTTTGACAACACAAAAGAAATGGATAATTTCTAAGTAAACACAACTTACCTAAATTGAATCAGGAAGTTGTGAATTATTTAAATAGTCCTATAACATATAAGGAAATTGAGGAAGTAATCTCGATTCTTCCACCAAAAAATGTCCTGGACAAGATGGATTCAGCACAGAGTTTTACCAGACATTTAAGGAGTTAATAACACCAATACCCCTTAAACTGTTCCATCAAATAGCAAAGGAAGGAACACTACCAAATTCCTTCTATGAAGCTAATATCGTTTTAATCCCAAAACCTAATAAAGATTCACTTAAAAAAGAAAACTATAGGCCGATCTCCCTGATGAACACAGACGCAAAGATTCTCAACAAAGTCTTAGCAAATCGGATTCAAAAACATATTAAAAAGATCATTCACGGGGACCAAGTAGGCTTCATCCCCGGCACACAAGGTTGGTTCAACATACGCAAATCAATAAATGTAATTCATCATGTAAACCAGTCCAAAGTCCAAGACCACATGATACTCTCGATAGATGCAGAAAAAGCTTTTGACAAGATCCAACAACCTTTTAAGATCAAAATGCTGGAGACAGTAGGAATGGAAGGAACCTTTATCAATATAATAAAAGCTGTATACAACAAGCCCACGGCAAGGATTATGCTCAATGGGGAACAATTGGAAGCATTCCCACTTCGATCAGGAACTAGACAAGGCTGTCCACTCTCACCACTTCTATTAAATATTGTACTTGAAGTCTTAGCTGAAGCCATAAGACAAGAAAGGGACATAAGAGGGATTCAAATCAGCAAGGAAGAAGTCAAAATGTCCCTATTTGCAGATGACATGATCTTATACCTGAGTGATCCCAAAAACTCCACCAGGAAGCTTCTGGAACTAATTGAGAAGTTCAGCAGGGTGGCAGGATACAAAATAAATGTGCAAAAATCAGAGGCCTTCCTATATGCCCAGAATGAAAGAAGTGAAAAAGCCTTGAGAGAAACAATCCCATTTACTATAGCCCCTAAAAAAATGAAATACCTTGGTATAAACCTCACTAAGGAGGTAAAAGACCTTTACAATGAAAACTTTAAAACCCTAAAGAAAGAAATAGCAGAAGACACCAGAAGGTGGAAAGACATCCCTTGTTCCTGGATTGGCAGAATCAACATCGTAAAAATGACCATCCTACCAAAGGCAATATACAGATTCAATGCTGTACCAATCAAAATCCCAAAGCAATTCTTCAAAGAAGTTGACCAAACAATCTCAAAGTTCATATGGAGGCACAAAAGACCCAAGATAGCAAAGACAATCCTTAGTAACAAAAACACTGCTGGAGGTATTACCACACCAAACCTAAGTCTATACTACAAATCCATAGTTATAAAGACAGCCTGGTACTGGCTCCAAAATAGACACACAGATCAATGGATAAGGATTGAAGACCCAGATATAAGCCCACAAAGTTACAGCCATTTGGTCTTTGACAAAGGGGCCCAAAGAATCCAATGGAAAAAGAACAGCATCTTCAACAAATGGTGCTGGCAAAACTGGATCTCCACATGCAGAAGATTAAAGCTGGACCCGTACTTGTCACCATGTACAAGACTTAATTCCAAATGGATCAAGGACCTTGATATCAGGCCAGAGACTATAAAAACCATAGTTGAAAGGATAGGGAACTCCCTCGAGCTGATTGGGCTAGGCCAACATTTCCTAAACAGACATCCAATGGCACAGTCACTGCTACCAGCTCTCAACAGTTGGGATCTTGTGAAATTAAAGAGCTTCTGTTCAGATAAAGAGATTGTAACACGAGCGCAAAGGGAACCCACAGAATGGGAGAAAATCTTCACTAACCACACATCTGATAGAACTCTGCTGTCCAGAGTCCACAAAGAACTTAGAAAACTAAACACCAAGGAAACCAATGGCCCAATTAAAACATGGGCCCTGTAACTTAAAAGAAACTTTACCAGGGATGAAATTAAAATGTCTAACAAATATCTTAAAAAATGCTCCACTTCCTTAGCCATCAGGGAAATGCAAATCAAAACTTCCCTGAGATATCATCTCACCCCGGTCAGGATGGCAAAAATACACAATACAAACAACAACAAATGTTGGAGAGGATGCGGAGAGAGGGGAACTCTCCTACATTGCTGGTGGGAATGCAGGCTCATACAGCCACTCTGGCGAGCCATGTGGAGATTCCTAAAGAAATTAAAGATTGAAATGCCATATGACCCTGCTATTCCACTTTTGGGAATAACCCCCCATACAGCAGAGGTTCACCTCGATAGCACAAGCACGACCATGTTCATAGCAGCATTGTTTACAATAGCAAAGTCATGGAATCAGCCCAAATGTCCAACAGTTGACGAGTGGATAAGGAAACAGTGGTACATCTATACAATGGAATACTACTCAGCCATCAAAAATGATGAATTACTGGAATTTGCTGGGAAATGGATGTCATTAGAAACAATTATATTAAGTGAAGTATCCCAGACCCAGAAAATTAAGCGCCGTATGTACTCCCTAATAGGTGGCTCCTAGTACCAAACCCACCCAGCCCTCCTAGAGATAGTAATTCCAAGGATTATGAACAGGAGGGATTGGGTAGGAGGGCCACACCAGAAACAAGGAGAGAAGGGACCATGTTACAGCAGGGAAAATAGGCCTCCACCAAGGACACAAATAAGTAATGAGACATCTGATTAAGTTCACAGACTTTTGTTCCTGATCATTTACTACTGAGGGGGTGTGATCTCACCAGAAGAGGAGGGCATATAGTCTGGTAGATAAAAAGTAACCATTTTGCAAATGGGTGATACACCCCTCCTTACTGTGATTTCCCACTTTTATTACATCTACCTTTGAATGTGCTTTTTTCACAAGACTCTAACAGCTTTTTGTCTCTGGCCAGTGGGTAACATACAATGCCCACCAGGATGGAGTGAAGGTCATTGCAGGAGCAGCAAAACTGCAAAAGAAAATCAACAAACCACAATCCAGAACTTCAGAGACTCTATATCAACCACCTAGAACTAGGCCAGCTTAGTCTCTCCCCATCTTGAAGCTCAGGGAAATTTGCGGAAGAGGGAGCAGTAAGAGTGTAAGAGCAAAAGGATGGGAGGAGCAATGATATGTAAGATACTCTATACTAGTTAGGGCTGAAGCAGTCATAATTGGACTTTGCATGCCCTGCGCATTGTCCAACACACTGTTGACCTCACAAAGTCTAGCATCTGCTAAAGGCACCAAGATCCTTGGAGGCAAAGGATTGGCAGCCACAGCAGTGTTCCTATACCTAAGGGGAACACGGGAAAGGGTTCAGGGAAAGGCCACTGGGTCCTTGTATGTCATTGGAGAGGAGGGCCCAGAGGAAAATCAGACATGCACAAGAAAGGACTCTCTGGGAATTGGAGTGGGAGCCACTGGGGGATGGGGAGGGAGAGAACTGGTGTACCTAATAAGTTTGTATGAGTTGAAATAAAAAAAAAAGATAGCCATAAATTCAGTGCCCTAATTTATTGCAAAATCAGCCAAACAAGATACAATTTGACAAAAAAGAACCCCTCTTTATGCTGTCGACCCAATGAAATTTTATTACAAAATCAACCAAAGGAAAAGTCAATTTGGCAAAGAATTTGAGTTCAATAACTATTTAAAGAAGATAAAAATAATTCTATATAAAAATCCATGTTTTACATATGCCATAAAATAACCATCCTGATGTGAAGGCATGCAACCACACTGCAAAAGATATAGACATGAGCAAGCAGATGTAGGAAAAGCCAGGCATACCACCTTCCTAGGTCTGTGATGCTGAATCGGTTCTAGAAACTTTCTGTATCTCAATTTCCTCATCTGTTAAAAACATATATAACAACATTAGATGATATGATGATTTAATTCAATTAATGTATGTAAAAGTCTTTCACAGAATGTGACACATGGTGTCACATTTTGATCTGTAGTTTTACTTCCTTCCTACATATGTTATTTAATGCTCTAGACCACAATAATGATTCTTTATGGAGTTCTGTCATCATGGGCAACAAGAATAGACCTTTAGGATAAAATTCATCTCAACTGTTCTAAAGTATGACCAATAGCCTTCTAGGATCCCATTAAGACATCTGAAGCCATCTGTTATCGCAGAGTGAAGTTTTAGGAAGTCATTCTTTTTTTCCTCTGAATAATCAGAAATTATTATGTAGATGTCAGATTTATTGTGTAGAATGAAATAAAAGCATAATTTGTCAAAGGTACCTATTCATTTACTTTTTTATTGAAAATAAGTTTGGAATAATTGACAGAAAAATTGTCTCATCCTGAGTCAAATTTCACCTCTTTAAATGGCATTAAGCTAGCTTTCTTGAGGTTGCACTAAATATTTTAACAACTCTGAGGACAGAAAACTAAACTATTGGACACCAAGCATCTACTAAAAAAGTAATTTAGTTTCTTTTTTGGTGATGTGGATCAAAAAGAGTCATTACCATTTTAAATAGTGATTTTAATTTCTGCCAGTTTGGTAAATGAAAAAGAAATGGACATGAGTAAGTTCTTATATAGAACTAGAAAACACACAGTTATTATTAAATTGATATTGACATTTTTCTGCAATTTCTTGAATTTAACTAAAACCATATTGATACCTATACGAACATTTTCATATCTTGACTATTTTTCATTTATTAAGACATGGTATTGAAAGACATAAAATTCTAAAGTTCTAATAAAGTATTTGCTGTCCTCCTACATCCCTGTTTTTCAAATTGGGATAAATCAGAAGAGTCTGGATTTATTCGTGCTAGAATTTCACATTGATCTCATCAAATGTACAAATTTTCTTAATCACCTTAGCTTTTTATGATGCACTGCATTAATATGGTAATAAAATCCAGACATGCTTATTTAAAATTAACCTCAATGTACCTGAGAATGAGCAAGTTCTATGTGTTTTTTGTAGACATTGCTTTCAGTGAATTCTGATAGTTAACTTCAAACCAAGTCACATCTCTGCCTTGGACTTAATGAAGCCATTCTCTAACTTGACTTCCTTTTGCAACAAGCTAAAAACTTATGACTGCCCCAAATTAGTATGTTGACATTACACCCATAGGAAATGATATGAGGAGGTGAGTGCTCTGTGAAATTATTAGGTTTTGAAGACAAAGCTTCATGAATGAACTTAGTGTTCTCATAAGAGCCCAGAAAGCTTCCTTCTCTTCCTATCCTGTGAATTACAACAAGGAGGAGCATTCCATGAACAAAATAGACGCCTTTTTGGACCTGGATACTGTCATTGTGATAATCTTGGAATTCCAGGTCCAAGAACATAAATTTATCTTCTATCTCTGGGCTCATTTTTTTAAATCTATGCCTAGTTAAATTATAATATATATAATAAATATTCTCAAAAATGAATTTGTGAAATTACACAGTAGTGAACAAAATCTTTTTATCTCATCAACAAAAGATAATCAACTATTTTCTCTCCCAAGTATATACATTTAATTATGTAAACATGTATAAGTACAAATACAGCATTGGAGAGATGGCTCAGGGGTTAAGGCTGCCTTGTAAGCAGAAGGTCCTGAGTTTGGATCCCAGGTCCCAAGTAAACATGCCAGGTAGAAAGAGCAGTGGCCTACACTTCCTGCCCTGGTTCATGGAGTCTGGAAAACCCTAGAGTGAAGCAAAAAGGAGGTAGAAGAGGATTCCTGAAGTTACCTTTGGTCCTCCAGAGCAACATACAATGTCATCTGATAAATGCACACACACACACCACATACACACACATATACACACATACACGTGCATGTGCAAAATAAACAAATAAATAGGAAATACAAATATGTATGTACATTAGACAAAATTTAAATTATATCCCAGTACACACATTTTTATATTCCTCAATAATCAGTTTTTATTATTAGTCTAATGCATTTATCAGTAATTGTTAATACAATGATTTTATTGTTCTGTACTGTTCATGTGTGAACATTTCCCTAATTCTTTGTATTTGATGCTTAGATGACTTCTAATATTTGCTATTATAAACAATGTATAATGGGGATCCTTAAAATATTATGTGCATCTATATTTCCTTAAAATAAATTGATAGGTATAGACTCTTTATTAAATGAGTTACTTAAGCTATGAAGCTTTTAGTAGCAAATTGACTGCCCTATGATTGCCTAATGAATATCCATTTTCTTAGTGCATATGTGTCTGTGTGACTGTGTATGTCTAAGTTTGTATATATCAGAGGGCACTGTGTGTGCCTGTGGAGGTCCAAGGATTTTGGATTGTTCCCCCCTCCTTTTTGTTTCACTCTGGGAGTTCCCAGGCTCAATCTTCCAGGCCACCACCATTTCTGCCTGGTATTTTTATGTGGGATTTGAACTCAGATCCTTCTGCTTGTGAGGCAGAGTCTTAACCCCTGAGCCATCTTTCCAGTCAGTATCAATGAATGTCAGTTCCTCAGCATCCATACTACCCACGGGTATGATCATTTACTTTGTTTCTCTACGCTCTCTGTTTTACATAAACATAAGTTCTTTGCCATCATGATTCCAGGCATTATTCATTGGATTTTGTCAGCTGCTGCTTTGGAAACTCGATGTACAAATGCAGGCTCTTAAGCTCTCAAACTGCTCATTCTATGAAAATTTACCTATGCACTTTCAACAGATGGTGCTTACCAGGTAAAAAACACTGCCTAGGAAATACAGTGAAAATGTAATGCCCAATCTGAGTACTTAGTAACTAACACAAATTGGGCCAGGGATATAACGCAGTGATAGAGTGCTTGCCTAGCTGTGTGAGGCTCTGGGTCCCTTCCACAACACCACAAAATCTATCACAGAACATGTGAAAGAACAAAGCTGATAAAAGCCTCAGTCAGATGAGAAGGGATGAAGAGTCTAAATTTCAGTGTTTCAACCACACGTAGAGTAATGGCTTGCTTAAAATCTTTGGAAATGAGACTGTCCCAGCTGCTGTTCTTCCTGAGTGACAGAAGGACAACTCATAATGCCCCAAATTTCCCAGATTTCTGTGCTGATCATGAACTTTCCAGTAGCTACATACATTGAGAATTTTCTAGTTCAAGTAAGGAAGACTGGCTATTTGACAGACCAAGCAAATTCCTCTTTCTTCTTTCTTTACTGTTGTGTCCCCTGTGTGCTAGCTTATTTCTCTGGTAATCTCTCTCCTCATTTTGGGGAAAATAGTGCTTTCAAATAGCCTGAGGCCTTGCCTACATCTTAGTTTCTAAGACACAAGAAATCTTCCCATGTGCTGCATCAAGTAGAGAAGACTGTGACCGCCTCAAGGAAAGTCACTGACAGTCCTACCAACACTATTTAGAACAGGGGACAGGAATTTCTTTTGCCAAATAATAATAATAATAATAATAATAAAATATCCTATTGGCTGCCAATTTCTCTCCAATATTCTTTCCATCATAGCCTTCTGAAAATTTCACAGAATTTCACAGCGCTTTTGTTCATCAATGACGCCCTCTAATAAGAAAAAAACACTAGAAACCAGGCAAGACCAATGTTAACCTTTCTATTTTGAAGATTATTTAATGGAAATCTGACAAAAGGCTTGGGCCTGTATAGCTGGGGAACTCAGGCAGTAAGCTGCTTTTCTTTATAAATCTTAGTGAATAATTAAAGTATATGTTGGTGTTCTTTCTGAACTGAGAAGGAAACATGCTACAAAGTGAGTAAAAGATTGTTTGCATTCATGAGTAATAAGGAACCATAGGTTAAGAAAAATGACATAGGGCTGTCAGTAAATTAGTATGTATAAAATGTATCATAAACCATAAATTCATTTGTGAATATCTTTAAGTTGTAGGTTAAAAAAACATGAATAAATTACAAATATGTTGTATATTCTGTAATTACATGTGCCTAAGTGGTTGAAATTGATTTTCTCTGTTGCTTCTGCTAGTTTCCCTTTGAGAATATAGACATTTAGATGGAGTCATTATAAATATTCCATTATCTGTCATGCTTGCATCTTTACTTGCAAAAAAATGTTTTTGGTCAGTGATTAGAATTGATTTAACTCTTCCTCCTTCCCTTCTTTCTCTTCCATATTTTCACCACATTTATTCTGACACATCTTGCATAAACTGCTGAGCAATGAAGCATAGAAACTAGATTGCCAATTGACTATTTTCAGCTAACTGTGTAGTCCAGGAAAATGTAATAAGCTTTTTTTGAGTTTGATTCTTTATTTTAAAGTTGGGAAAATAAATCTAACTATGTAGGTAAATGTGAAAATTAAAATTGACCACACATGTGATATGTACAAAGTGTACATTAGCAGGAATAAGGCACATATTAGCATCTAGTATCATCTATAAGGGATAATATTTGAGAGAAAGTGATAATTCCAAACATGTTTGTTTAAATAACATGTCATCATGCAATTATTAGTTCATAAACTTGGTGTTCTATACTATTGTTTACTCTTTTAATTTTAAGTAGATCTCAAAATAGTCTATCATGGTTAAAACTACACTAATCCTTTATAAAAACCATGCATTAACACAATAGCCTTTTTTGCTTTGAAGATATTTGTGTTTGCTTCAGAGTCTAATCCTTTACAAATTAAGAAGGGCCAGAGTTTCACTGCGTGATGATATTTATTCAGTATCTCAAAATTACTTTGCCTTCATTCTGTCTGAAGTAGAGAATCCTTCTCATCATTATCCCACACATCACAGTTCTTTAATGTCCCCAGATAAATTCCTTTCACTAAACCAGACTTAGAATCTATCTAAACTCCTTATATATAGATAATTCTTTAGATGGAAAGTACCATAATTGCGTTCAGGTGGCAGCTATCACTGAGCTAAATCTTGACTGAGATTAAGATAAATGACAGTACTGCATTCCCAAGACTCATGGCCCTAGAAAGAAATGAGAAATTAATAGAACCAGCATGAGTGATGTAACTGTGAAAGAGAGGGGAAAATGCTTAAAGTTATATGATAAATATTTTAATGAAAACAAATTCATCTTCTTCCTTACCTTTAATATTCCCATACTGTTGGGATCAATCATATAGAACCAGAACCGAACAGTACACACTCCAAGACTTGCTGGGAAATACTTGGTAGTAATGATTCTTGCAGTAGATCCTTCTTTGGTGACAGAAGAGTTGACATATAGGAAATGCCGACCACTTCCTTAAATAAGATTAAGACATTGTTTTCAATGTAATGATTTATTTTACAAGACAGAATGGTTTAAAAACCATGCAAAAATATTTTATTTCTAAACTAAATGCCAAATATACACACATAAACACAATTCATTTCTTATGCATTACCTGCTAATAGCATCTAATTCTGAATAAAATGTGATGTTCTGTAGTAATGTGATTCCCAAAATTAATGTAGGCACCTGACTCATAAGGTAATGTATGACATTTGTGTTGCTTGAGCTTATCATGATTAGAACACAGGCAGAGTAGATCATGGGGAATGACTGTTATGGTATCTTATTTTCAGTAGTTTCTATGCCAGAACTGATGGAAACAGTAAGGTGTGACTACGACTGCAGGGAAATGTGATTCTGAAAGTTATAGCATTTGTTTTTCTGAGCTATGGATAAATTCTATTACCCTACGTTGAATTAGTATCTGGAGGAGCTATGTATTAAATAGGAGTGAATTGTTGGCACTGTCAATATTTTTTCTCACTTAATTGCTGTTAGGTTTCATTTAACATACTTTCCTCCTCTGAGGTTAGGTTCTTACTTGCTAAGATTGTTTTAGTTCTGAGAGTCATGATTTCTTATCCGGAGACAACTTCACATTCTTGTTTATCATAAGTGTCACAATGCTTTGATGCATATTAACGGGTCATATCTTTTTCTGTGTCTTCATATTTAATCTAGATTCCATACTGATATTGGCTGTTTTTTCTTGTGTTCATTTTTGACAATTAATATCTTTCCTTTGTAAGTTGTCGTAAATGCTTAAAGTGATCATGAGTGTAGATAGCTTAGTATGTATAATATTTTTTACTGTTATATCATTATTCTTATTTTTCTATTTTTGTCTTTTTTAAGCTTTAATTAAAGATTTTAATTTATGCATATTTCACATACTTTTTTTAAAAAAGAGAAGTACCCACTATTTTTTCTCATGGATGACCTTGAATTTGAAAAATATAGCTAAACCCAAGCTCTCCTTCAAACACCTGTATGACACTTCATGGATAATACAAGTCCTGTCTGGCAGCACATTCTCAGTTCAATCAATCCATCTACTATGGCTTGAATGTGAAATAGACCACATAGGCTTATGTGTTTGGACACTGGTCCCCCGATGTTGACACTTTAGGAAGTTTGGAAACTTTAGGAAGTAGAACCTTGATAGAGAAAATCTTGATAGTTTATAGCTCAGCTCCACTTCCTGCTCCTTTTCTGCTTCCTGAGTGTGGATACAATGTGAAAAGTCAGCCTCCTCCTCCTCCTGCTGTCCTGCCTTCTCTGCTGCCGCCTTGTCTTCTCCCCCATGATGGACCATAACCCACTGTAACCATAAACCAGATAAGCCCTCTTTAACTTTTTAATTTGTTACAGATACAACAGCAGAAAAATAACTAACATACCATCTCTAATCACACTGTTAGTCATTTCTTTTTCCCTTTGTCAGGTAACTAATGATAAAATAGTTTGGGCAGAAACACTTAAGCATACAATGTAACTCAAAAATTTAAATGAGGACTATGCCCTTTCCTCACTAAAAGCAGAGAAAAATCTGTGTTATTTTTTTCTGTGAAAACCTGGTGGGGCTCTTTGAGTTAAAACTCACAAAACTGTGGGGTTCCTTAAGACTGTCCTCCCTTAATTTCATCTCTCAAAGATTTTGTGTGAGCCTGAAGCACTCAGACAATCATAGTTTAAACTTCCTCCCCTGGTGTTGGTTCCCAATGGTTTCTGCTCACAGTTTCCTGTCGCAGCAGGTTGTGATGCTCTGCATCAAGCCGCCTGCAGTTCTTGGGGTGGTGGTTGTTCCTGGATCCTGAATTCCTTAATGTATCTAAGAAGAGCTGCTTGCTGATTTCCAACTGCACAGTTGGTTTATGGTTATAGCATGGAAGGATTCTTTCCTAGCTCTTCACATGCTGGGTGAAAACTGAAAATACATTGCATTTTAAGAAGATGTTCATTACAGAAAATACCTTTCTTCATTTAGAATGTTGAACAAAGAATGGGAGGAAAGTTTTAAGAGTGGAAGAACTCAGGGGATAAGGTAAAGGAGGACATGGAGAGAAAACAAATCAGCACTAAGGATATAAAATACAGCTAGATAGAGACTTTATATATTATAAGTCTATCAAAATATAATTTTTTAAAAGTGCTAACTAATATACCCTATGCAGGGGAACATAGAGATGGAAAGAAAATAAAGGATGGAAGGAAAATGGAAACTGCCATGAGATAGATACTTGTACCAGAAGACATAGGCTATTAAATATATTTCCCAGTGCCAGGTATGTGATACCTCTTAATCAGCTGTTGGTCAGAGAGGCCCTACAAAACAACATAACCATTTGTCATTGCTCTTGGTTGTCTCCAGAACCTAACAGGAAGAACTTATTGCTGAAAACACCACATGTCAGGATTGCAGGACATGGATAAAACAAGCCGGAATGAATCTGGAAGCTTTTTCTTTGTTAACAAGCTTTCATGGTGCCAGAAGTAATGATGCAGGCAGTCAGGAAAGAAACAGTAATTAACTGTCTCTCTCAGATGTTGTTGCAGTTCGCCTCCATTGCTGTCAATAAAGTACCATCAAATGACTTAATAGAATAAAGGGTTTGTTTTCCCTTACTATTATCTAGTTATAATTGTCCAACTTGGTAGGAAAATTTACATCAACACCAAGGGGCAAGGGAACTGGCCACACCATCTCCATGTAATGAGTGGGAGAGGGACAATTCTCATTTGCTAGACCAGTATGTTTGTCTAAGTATATAGGAGAATTCCAACTTTCTCAACCAGGTCTCTCTATTTTAGTCACTTGTTCAGGGTCTAGGTCTACCCACCATGGGATGACCCTTCGTGATCAACTAGACAGTCTCCTGCAGGTTTGCTCTGGACTTAACTCAACCACCAATTATCTACAAATGTGTCCGAACCTAACTATGACAGATGTGACTAACAATCACTCAGGCAAACAATGACCATAGGTGCAATAATGGCATGTAGGATAACCAACAGTTTTATGATTGGATTTAAGGCTTGCTTTCTGGCAGGGAAACATGCCTTATACTGTAACCAGTATTGTAAGAAATTGAAAGTGGAGACCATAGGTCCTAGGTGCATACAAACTACTAAAGTTTAACTGTATTTCATATTAAACTACAATTTTATGACTAAACTAATATGGATTATTTATTCCTAAACAGGACATTATAATAAATTCATATCCCAAGGCTCATGGAACATTGAACAAGAGGGGTATGTAAGAATGAAAGAGCCCGAGGGTGAGAAGGGGGTATAAACAGTATCCTTTGATCATAACAGGGTTATTGCATACAAGAATTGGTGCAGGAATTGGCCACTTCCACAAGACCCATACAATAATTGCCTCATAATCTGGAAGAGGGAAGAAGTCCTTGAGACACTATTGAAGGTTAATGCGAAGCAAGAGAAAGGAACCTTCGATGCTCAATGATTTAACCATTGATTAAGCATCCTAGCTCTAACAAGTACTCAGACACTTTCCAGTACAGACATTCCAGATGAAATCCAGGGGGTCACACATAAGAAAAGATGTGAAAGTAGAAGGGAGACTGGCTGGGAAGGAAAAAGTGTGAGTAAGAGAGGAGGAAGGGATGGGTTTGTGTATTTGGGGGACGAAAAATACATAGATTTGTTATATTTATGCATGAATGTGTCAAAAGAATTAAATAAAGTGAACAACCAACCAGGTAAGTCTGATTGCTTATACCTCTTACCTCAGCATTGAGATGTTGAGGCAAGAGGATTGCTGCAAGCTTGAGGCAAGCTTAGACAACAAAGTGAATCCCTATCTCAAAAGAGAAATAACCAATAAGGAAAACAAAAAAAAAAAAAAAACCAAAGGAAGAAAAATAACAAAGAAAACATGATCTTAGAATTATTTCAACAAACTTAAGAGCAGAAAATAGAAAAAAAGACAAAATGTTAATCTTCCTTCTGAACATCCTTTCAAATATTTTGCATGTGATGTCATGCACTGGATCTGGAAAACTTAAAGCATCGTGTTAATCCATTGCCCAGCAAAGCTGTCTAGATTTTATATAATGTTTAAAGGATGTGTCCTTTGTTTCCTTCTTAGTTACAAGTAAAGATTATGTGACACATGAAACCAAGACCTACCTAAATCCCATCTATGTATCCTGCGAAGAATATTGACTTATTGTTTGAAAATATTCCTTCTCAATGATTTCATGCTCTTTAATTAAATAAGAACCCCTCTCACTTGATGGTTTCCAATGCACTTAAATTATACTTGATCAGACAAAGCTTAAAACATTATCCCCAGTTTAAGAATTATATGGTAGAATCTTATTAACTATGGTAAAAACTTTTCTGTCTTATTGGGAAGCATGGGATCTACTTGTCCTCTCTTGGATGTGAACAAATAGCTGGAAACCAGTCCCAAAATTACTAGTAAATATTTGTAGACTAGAAAAAATGAAAAAAAAATTAAATGACATAGTTAAACCCCAAAATATTTTAATATACATAATGAAAAACAATGTATTTCAATCTCAAAAGTAAATATTTAATTTCCACTTTTCTATGACTGATTCCAACCCAGCACTGAGTATCAAATATTCAAAGCAGTAAAAATAAATGGTCATTGTGTTCACTGATACAATTTTTATCAGTTTTTCAAAGCTATGAGCTGAATTATAATTTAAAACTTTATTATCAGTAAGTTTATTCCCCTTATTATATGTGTATATGTATCTGAATTCTAAAATACATGTTAGAATTTCACCAATTCAGATTTGTCTACTTAATGAATTTAATGTAATTTGCTTATTTTTAAAATTTTGCACAGCAACCTATACAGCTGCAATTATCTCAGAATCTCAGACCTTTGACATATCTACTAGCCCCTAAAATAATTCAAGTCACAAAACCTTTCCCATGTTATCCCAGGCTGCAGATAGTATCTCTATTTTTAAAAATTACTTAAGTTCAAAATACTTAATAGTATCTCTGCCACATTATAATTATTTGAAAAAATGCTCACCAATTGATAATTACTTGATTCTTAAATGGCCATAATTGGTTTGTAATGAAGGATTTGCCAGTTAGATGAAAAATGTCACCGTAATTTCTTACTTATATTCATTTTCCCTAGTGATTACTTTTATCTTTAATCAATGAAAACAAGTGTAGTGGAGATTTGACAATAATGAAAATAATGTTGTATAATCTGAGGATCTTCAATGTTACATTATGAAGACACAATGTAAAAATAAATTCCTTGGAGAGGACAACGTATTATTTCACTACAGTGCAAGACAACAATGTCATGTAAGGGCCAGCATCCAAGCTAGAAAGCAATTCCAATTATGAGTTAGAGGACTCTGGGATGTTTCCTGTTTATCCTACATAGCTTATTATAATTTATATGTTCAGTTTTGGTTTTACAAAATTTTGCAATGGCGCACAAAGATTGGAAAATCAATTCCTCCCTGAGTTGTTAATGAACCTCAAAGTGAAGCTATTTTCATTGTAAAATAAGAATACAAAGCTGGAGGTTTAGACCTCATATTTGTCATGTGTTAAGTGTGGGTATATGTATATGTATGTAGAAGATGGCACTATGCATGCATGTGGAGGCCCAAAGATGTCATCAGGAATCATACTGGATTGCTCTACCTCCTTATTGCTTTGTTCAAAGGTTTCTTTGACTCTGTCTTTCCAGGGCCAGAAGTGTAAATCACTGCCATTTCTGCCCTGTGTTTTTACTTGAGATTCTAGATCCAAACTCAAGTCGATTTGCCTGTGAGGTAAAGGCTTAACCCTTGAGCCATCTCTCTAACACCTCTGATAATATTTAATTGTGAATTCTCCCATGTCTAAATTTGACTTCAAAAGGAGACAATTTGTTTCATTGCCATATTCTTCTACAAAAAGGTAAAAAAGTTACTTAACCTCTCCAAATTATAAATGGAAATACATGAATTATCCAGAAAATGTACTCTGTCACAAAGTTAAAAATAGTGAACATGCTTTCAAATATAGAGTCATCCCTTATTTAGTAATCTCAGACCAGACTCACTTTCAAACATTCACAAATTTTAGTTGCTTACTGAGAACCACCTACTCATATATAGCAAAACTTTGGGGAAGTTCAATGCAGCTGGGCAACACAGTTAAGAATTTGTTAAGAAAAAAGTTTCAAGTGCCCAGACCTACTTAGAAGTTAATGGTAAATCTTTAAAGCAATCCTGTTCTTCCATTTCTAGGTGACTCTACAAAATGATCAATACATTTAGGGGATAGCTATTTACAGAATCAAGATTTTTTTGTTTATTTGATTTTGGGCTCCGTAACAGCTTTGAGTGACATTTAAAAGCTACTTAGTCCTCATATTATATGTCTGAGTTCATTTAGTCACTTTTGTTAACATCTGTCATATTTCAATTAAGTTAGAAAAGGATGTAGTATTCTGCAATATGATATTCATTAAATATATCTGCTTTTTGCTCTCTTCACATTTTCTTCCAAGTATTTTAGCAGATTTTAAATTCAGTTTTTTCGTTTTATTATGGAGGTTTTGTGATTTTAAGCTCCCAATATACTTAGGGAACAGAGTTTACGTTTGAGATCTAATTGGGTACAATCAGGTATGGGTTCCAGATTTCCGAGTAATATTCAACCTTAACTCTAAAACTTCTTTAAAGAATTACTCATAATTTAGATATATTTGAGATTAGTGCCAAATACAAGTAGGGAAAATTCCACATTGAAATTTGATTTATTCAAATGACACTGATAACTTTCCATTAGAGTGAAAAAAATTATCAGAAATCCCCATAATTCATGGCCCTTTTTGTGAAAGCAGAACATAGAGTCTAATTTGTCTTTTAATATAATCAGCTACAGGCTTCGTTTGTCAAAAAATATTTTATTGAGTTGTTTTCTTAAAAGTTAGTAAACCTGATGTTTCTTGTTAAAAATGGAAGTTAATACTTTTAAAATAAAACTCTATTTTTATAGTGTTGTTGCCCAAAGAAAAATCATGTTCATGTGCTTGGGTCAAATCATAAAAATCAATTTTACATTTTAAATGACCTGAATTCACTCATGGCTTTAAATTGGAGGCAATTTTCATCTTTTTTCCCTGCTCATAATGTAAAACTGCCTAATGGTTTTAAAATACGTGGTTCAATGTGCCTTTCTTTCGCAACAACACATTCTCCCTTCTTCAGGGTGAGGCACAGTCTGTCTGGCTCCACATCCTCTATAATTTCTGCCTGTCCCTCACTCCAAAATAGAAGGGTACATAATCACAATCGGTTGAAATACCTTCTGTCTTTTCTTTGTATTTCTATCTTTTTCTTGTATTTCTGGCTATTTCTCTACAGTTTTTCTTGTCTATGAAATGTGAACATGTTTGGGGAGCACAAAAGTTTCCTGAAAGTTGTCTAAATGGAAAGCACTGTGTGTGTGTGTGTGTGTGTGTGTGTGTGTGTGTGTGTGTGTGTGTGTGTGTGTAAGCATATACATATAGCATTTTAGAAGTAAAGTGAAAATTCAACATGGTATTCTATTTAAAAAATGTCTGTCATTCCATCCATTTGTTTTCTGAAGAGTTGTATAATGAATGGATTAGAACATTTATTTTTTAGTATTTGCTTTTGGTAAAAGTCCATGCTTTAGTCCTTATCCATTTTGGAGATTGCTTATGAGATAGAATCCTCTTCTTTTTTAAAATTAGAAATGATCATTTTAATACTATTGACTATTACTATATTTGATATTATAACATTTCCCTTTGGGTATATATTAGTAAGCTATGAAAATAAACTTTCCCAGTGTGCCATGTTAATACAAAGTAGATTTATCTTATTCTGAAACTTTACAATTTATTAAGTAGTGATGATACCACATCATATGAAGATGATGTATAAATAGAATTAGATATCATTTCCTATAAATTTCAGTGGAAATAAGATTCTTTATCTCTAGTGCTCCCACTGGAAGACATTTATGCATTGTTTATTTGAAAAAGTTTTTAGAATTATGCATTGACTTATTAACGATTCTACATATCCAGAATACAAAGGAAACTGGTTTTATGGGCCTGTACAGGGAGAACTAATAAAAATAAATGGCAGGGCCAATGAGAGAGCTTAGTGAATGAGGAGCCTGCTTTCAAATCTGGTGTCCTGAGTTTGATCACTGGAAGTCTAGATGGTAAAAAAAGAGAACTGACAGTTATTCTCTAATTTCCACCTGTGTGTAATGCATGGCATAGCCATGCACAGTGAATGCTTTTTCTCTCTGGGAAAATCCCTAAATCCCATTATGTCAGCATCACCATTGCAGGAGTGTGAGGCCGTAAGCGTAAAAATTCAGAGGAAACTATTCTTCCACATACCATTCTCTCATGCCTCAAATGTACCTTGGTATTTATTAATACCAATAATTCAAATATAATATTGTTTCAGTGGAACTTGTGATGTTTTGTTGGCAGAACTTGTGATGTTTGTTGGCATGCTTTTCTCTGAAGACCACATCTTACATCTTTTGCCATTTTGAAAGCAGATATCATTTAGTTCATATTTGACACAGTTACTGTACTTAGACATACTTCAGATGAATTTATGAATATGCTGAAATAAATGGTAGGAAGCACTTAAGACTGTGTTTCTGTGTTTCTGCTGTGACATGATTGTTTCTTTTGACAACAAAATGCAAATCACTGTGTCAGATCACCTGTGTGATCAAAGAATACTGTGGATGTTGACAATTTGGGCTGGTTATTATTGCTGTCTAAATATCACAAAAGTTAAGTTAATCTTAAATCAGGTAAATAATAATTACCTCAGCACTCAGTATATTATGAAAATAAATGTTTTTTATTTAAACTTGAGTAACTAGCATGGCTAGCAGGTACCAACTATGTTAAGCTTTAAGAAAGTTAAACCTGTAAGACACATCTAAAGGTGAAGAATCAACCATGTCCCCTCATTTTCTTCCTGGTTCGTGATGCATATTTTGAGTGGGGCATTTGTATTTTTCAAGCCAAGGAGAAAAGAAAGATGACCTAAGAAGGAAATATAAATAAGAGCATATGAGAAAAAATTAAGATTTATAATGTATGTAAATACAGTTATTCATAACTTTAGAATGTTATTGAGAAATATTGGGAAAGAAAAAAATGAAAAAGCTATATGAATACTTTGTAGGTCAAGAGACTCTTTATAGAGAATATTAAAGAATTAAAGTTGCACTAACAATGGAATAGAAACAAGAAAGTTTTTAAAATAATCCAAAACAAATTTTGTGGTTAAAAATAATGAGGTCTCCAATTATTCTGGACCAAATTCTGAGAAGGTGATATTAATATACTAGAGTGAAACATTCATAGAGCTATGACCAGAGATGTCCTATCATGCTAGTCACAGTTGTGATGAAATCAATATAGGCAGGATTGCACAACACCATAGCCCATTGTGGAGGAAGGGAAAGTTTTTCCATGAGACAGGGTTCAGAATTAGTGAAATGACTGAATATTTTATCAGGAGAAACTTCATTCTAGGATTACTAGGATTACTGCATTTTAGACTTATGAAGAAAATTTCAGTCATTTTTTTTAAAAAGCAGACTCTAACACAAAAGTTCAAATATAGAACTTGAATGGTTCTGAGCAATTAATTGTTAGACAAGTTGATCATTCAGATGTTAGTACATGTTTAACTGAAGTTTTATAATTTTATAAAAATAAAGTATCAATTTGACTTTATATTAGATAATGAGAAACCTGTATATTAGATAATGAGATACTTTGAAATAAGACAGTAATGACAATGATTAAACCTGCAAGACACATCTTTCAGCATTATGTTTGGAGAATTCCAAATTCATGGTTATACAGGAGCTTAGTTGAGCTCAGTAGGTCTAAAACAAAGCTAAATAAAGCAAGCAGACAAAAATAAATATGAATGTGAGAAACTGACTTAGAGGGAGGTAAACAAGAGTGTTAGAGCAAGGAGAACATGGGGTTGAAATTGGACAGGAAACATTATGAACATATGCAAAATTATTGATAAATAAACTGAATTAATAGAAAAGGAAGAAAATATCATATTTGGACATAATTCAGAAGTCAGTAGTCATGGATACCCTCTTTCCAGCATGAGAAGGCTGATATGCTAACGATTATTTGTTATTCTTTCATTATCTTATCAATATCTACAATGTAACATGAAAACAAAACTTTGACTACAATTCAAGTATTATAGTTATGGAAATTTGCACTACCTTTGCATAGTATTGGCTTATTGGGAATTAGACATACCACATTTACAGTTCCTAAGTACATATACATGAATTTATAAGTAAGAGATTGCTGACCTAGAAAGATATCCAAGGGTAGTACTTTTGAATATTCTCTCATCAATTGCAGCGTGCTCAGGTTGGTCTTCATTAAAAACACAGTGTAATATTGGATAGGTACACTCAAAAGCAATTAATGTGAGTCATTTAGACAGTTTAAAACATTTTAGCAGCTACTGGAAAATTAGTTAGTTAGCTAGTTAATTTGTATGTGTGTCATGGCAACAGGTAACCACCAGTGTAATAGTGGCATGAGTATCATGGAGACAACCAACAGCTTTCTGCTTGGATTCAAGACCAGCTTGTCAAAATGGGACACATCTCTGTTACTGGAAACCAGAATAAGAACCTAAAAAACGAGAAGGAAAAAGATCAATAGGGAAGACAGCCAATATAATAAGACAGACTTATTGTATAATAACAACTGCAGTTGTTATTATACACATAGAATGGGAACTTACAGTGAAAATTTTTGGGTCTAAAACTGGGTGAGTGAAGGGAAATGCACATATCAATGGGGTGGTCTGAAGAGAAGTAACTTGATGTACCACACAGCCTCTGTAGGAGTATACAAGCCAGAGTGTACCCTGAGGTCCATAAAAGCACACAGGCAGAAGGAAGGGAGGAAGTGGGAGGGAATGATGAAGGGAAGGGAGGGGATAAAAGGGAGGGGGGAGGGAAGGAAACTGGGATGAATACTCAATATGCTTATAAAAATAGAAAAATAAAAAAGAATTAAAGAAATGCAGTAGCATATTAGCAGAATAAGTAACAGACACTTTGCAACTATAAGAATCAATAAAATAGCTTTGTTCCCCCCCAATTAGTCATTGGACTAATCAAAATACTTCCTATACTTTCACGGGAGGTACCAAGATATTAATGCTATTCTTATTTATAAATGAGCAGAAAATTTTTTAAAAAATTTGTGTGTGTGTGTATACACATGTGTACACATGTACAAGTACATGAATACCAAGATACATGTGTGAAAGCCAGAGAACAGCTGTTAGAATTTGATTCTTTCTTCCCTCTCACAGGATCAAGGATTTTAACTCAGGTGATCAGATTGCGCAAAAGTATTTTTGCCCACTGAGCCATCTCTCCAGTACAATTAAAGGATTATTTTGTGCAGGAGTTAAACCAAGATTAACTGCTCTGAAAACAACTATGCTCATCATTATACCACTAGTGTACTACTGCTATTTTTTAAAGGAAAATTAATTAATTAGAGTCACTTGTGTTCTTATGTGCCTGGGCATTTGCTAGACCATTGACAGGCAACTTTTATTAAAATTACTGGGTCACATTGAAGAGAAACATGAAAGTAGGAAGGAGACTGGCTACAAAGAAGGTTTCCAGTGAAGAAAGATGGAGAAATGGCATACGACCATTATGAGGTAAACACGACTTAAATTAGTTGTATATATGTATGCAACTGCCAAAGAATAAAGAACAAGTTAAAGTGAAAAGTAAAAAATGGAATTATTTTAAATATATTAAAGAGCTACTTTATAATTTTGTCCTGCTATATTCTTGAAGTTCACTGTGTCTTTTAATCATATAACACATCTCAACATTTCAAACAAGCTTTCTGTGTTTGACACTATCATACTGGATAGTGCAGGCTACAGAAAAAAATATTTTGAAATAGACAGTTTGGCATTATAACCTGCCTGTTCAGTCATCCATGTGACTTAGTTAAGGTTCATAACCTTTCAAAACATGAAGCATATTTCTCTTTTGCTGTGTTTTAAAGGATTATACGAGTAACATATTCAAATCTCATTGCAGATTCTGACTCTCAGCAAGCTTTTGACAGTTGTTAGATTTCTAGTTCTGAATCCCTCTGGAAGTGCTCTTTATTTTGTTTGAGAAATACATTTTGTTTGAATGTATATGGACATGTAAAAAGAACACCTCCTTTATATCTGACAGAGTCTTTTACAACTAACAGCACTGTGTAACAATGCAGGAGCTCCTGCTGGCCTTCCCAGAACTCCTTGAGTATAGACCAGGGATGCGATGCAGTCAACAGTTTGAGAATTATCTCCTGCTCTTTGGGCATTTCAGGTGACTGCTGTTTGTCCTGTGGTCTACTCAATATGGGAAGATTTATACCACCCAGTTGAACATGCTTTTCCCTAAAATTGTGTTAACTTAAGATCCACATTGTTCCTGATATTTCAGTAGAAAACTTGTCTTTCTAGATACTGCTAACTGTCTAAAATTGCTGATTGTCTGAAGACACAGTAAATCATATATATCTTCATGTACTTCCTTGTGCACTTTCCTATTTAGAACTGCTGACTGTTTACAATTGCTGAAGTTTTTATATATTTTCTTGCAAGTTTTCCTGCTATTCACTTTGAGCTTCTTTTTCTCAAAAGATTTTGCTATCCCTTGTGATTGTCTTTATGGTCACTGATTCCAGATGATTCCCTAGATTTAAAATTTTAAGCATGTCTAGCTGAGAATCAATTTGTCTCAGTATGCTTTGGATGGCTGAGAACCTCCAACCTAGGCCTGGTTTCAATTCCTGCTGATACCATTCAGGTGCTCAGGTTGCTGTAAGTGCTGGCACTTACATAAAAATGTCAACATTCCATTGGTTACATGTGAATTTTCCCTTAACTCCTCGCCTGACCTCATAAACTCCCAACTTCCCTTTCTTTCCCATTGAATGCATCATATTCCAACAGACCATTTCTGTTTTAACTTGTAATTATAGTATTAAGTCTGTCTCACTTTGCTACACAACTGACCACATGAATAGAGATGTCTTTCTGATTTGCCTAACACCCAATTATGCCTGGCCAAAACAAAAAAAATGAAAAAACCTTCAATATATATTTCTGAAATGAATCAATAATGACTAGGCAAACTTTTTCATCAAGCCAATGAATATATTTTTCCCTATTTATCAATTGTCACCTGTGGATACTCTTTTGTCTAGCAATAGGTCTCGAAAGTAGAAAGAAAAACTACACAAATCACAGGAATTTCCATATGAACATTCCTCAGTTTTAAAAATATCAATAATGTAATAGTAATTATAGCAGGACTAATAGTGGTGGTGCTGGTGGTGGACATAGTAGCAGTAATGTTAGTCGTAGTAGTAGTATCTACTACTACTAGTTGTAGCATATTAGCAAATATCCTCTTTGGATTATAAAATTCAATTGTTTTATAGAAGAACCAGGTACAATAAAAGAGGAATTTACATATCACACTCATCCGTTTATCCCAGTAACATTTGAATACCTAATAAGATATTATTTTATGCATTTGCTTCTACTTATTTACATCTCCCTTGAATTGTTTTGATCCATAACTAGCCATATTTCTATTTCTACTCACATCCTCACTCCACTGAGTTATTTAAAATCAATCCTAATTATTAAATTATACTATCTTCAACATATAATTAAAATGCTGTAAGAGAACTGTTCTTTCTCATAAATATTATATTACACTTAAAAGTTACTATCTTATCTTTGAGGGATTGTTGACCTGTTAGCCATTGTGTGAGACAGGCATTGTTGAATTACATTGTAGCCCTCAAAGTTTAACACAATCTCAGTGAAGAAGGCTTCAAGCAATAGGACCCTTAGAAGCAAAGGGTTAAACGGATATTACAGAGTTCCCATATTAGTGTGCAGCTCAAGAAGGAGCTCCAAGCTCTGCAACTGAGTCTAGAACCCTCACTAATGTAGATGACTCAGAGGGAAATTCAAGCCCATATAAACAAATGTTTTGGAGGATGGGAGGGAGCAAGCAGGAAACACCAAGATAGGAGGAGGGAGGAAAGAGCAATGAGAGAGAAGCAAGTGGGATGGGGGGGATGAGAGAGGGGAAGAGAGAGGAGAAGGGGAAGGAGAGAGATCTCTGTTGAACTTGTATAACTAGGTAAAAAATAATAATAAAGTTTTGAAAAAATCACTACCTTATCATAATTGAATATCCAATAGAAATTTTATTTTATATGAATATGTACATATGCATTAGAGAATATTTATATTGCAGGACATATGTAAGCAGCTGTTATAATATGATGATGTAAATAGAGGAAGTAGATTTTTACTCTTTTCCTAAAGTTTTGTATGTATGTGTTTTGATCAGGGCTCTTTCATCCTGAGTGTATGAGTTGTTGGGGGAGATGGGGCTGAAACTGATGGATAATACCCAGGCACAGGAATGATTCTCATAAAGAGAAAAAAATGTAAGCCTGATATATTTCCATTACATAGGGTTATACAATATCACCAGGAATAACTGGTTGCCTTTCACAAGCTTGTCTTTCTCTTTTACATGAATACTGTTTTTAATTGCCCTATAGATATTAGCCACCCTTTTAAATTTATGAATAAAATCCTTTGTTGCTCATGAAACAATAAAGAATATTCACAACAGTTTTAATAGCTGCATTACCAACCAACCTACCTTGGGTCAGAATAATAAACATTAGGTGCTTTATACAGGGGTGGGCATGTTGGATCCTAGACCCCTCTCTAGTGTTTCCATTCTCTACTTTGGCCATACACTAGAATGTAATCTTGTTAAAATAATCCTCTCACCAGGATCTATATTAGTTATTTGTATCAGGGTCTTGGAGGACAAACTCTATTGTTACTTAAAAATATCACCAGATAATTCTATTGTGTGACCAAGATTGAGGAAAATAATTTTGTTGCTTCTAAGGTAGAGGGTAGTCATATAGGATAGTTTCAATGCCTGAAGTTTTTACTCTTAGGCCAAGTTGTCTTTATTTCCCTTGAAACCCTATTGTGTTGATCCTATATGACCTTAGCTTGCATCTGTGTTTGCTCTCAGATGTGATTTTTGCCAAAAAAAAATTTTCATTCTCAGGCTCATGTTCAATTTTCTGAACAACAGTTTTCTGACTTTTATCCTGAGAGACATAGGTACTTCTGTGTGTAGTTGGACTTGAAACCACTTGTTGGAAGAAATGTGTGGAATGAAGCCTATGTCTGTAACTCATCCAGGTTGTCTGAGTGCTGTTTCTTAGTGAATTATTCCTAACAATTCTTTTGAATCAGTTCATAAGGTGATGATAATTAAATAGCATTGACCAAATGACTCAAAGAGCATAAATTTGTTTTCTTACAATTAAGAAGCTAAAAACAAAATCAAATCATTCTATTCAGATTTTCCTGAATCTGGTTCCTCGGCTAACAGGGATCATCTCTGTTGATGTCTCTCATGGTCTTTCTTTTATGTGTACCTATTTCTATTGTGACTTCACATGAGGTCATCGGTCCTATTGAATAAGAGTTGCACCTTTTGACTTCACCTTAACTTTAATAGATCTACTAATGGCTAACCTAAACAAGTACTTCTAAAGCGTGGTTGTATCTTATTTTAAATGCTTGAAGGAATACATAAATTGCAGCCGCTGTAACTTGTATACCTCTCAGTTTACAGTACAGTTATGGAGATGTTCAATTATATATCCTTAAAAAGAAAGTAAAATTATGAGGAAAGGAGGAAAAGCTAGACAGTCACCTTGAGTGTTCTGCCATCTTCAAGTCAAGGTACACGAATGTTGCTCTTGCTCTTAAATCTCATTTACATTAAGTGTAAAGACTATTCATGTTTACACAAGGGAGTGATGGAGCTTCTCTCTGCACCTGGTCCATGGTCTGAAATTAATTGGCCTGTCATGGGCATTTAAAATGGCTTCCTTTTTTTTCATTTTGATAACAAGGGAAAAGATCTGCAAATACAACTTTACATAATGGCAATATTGTGATGCTTAGAAACAGACCATAGACTCTCAGAATCTGTTGGTCTTTGGAAAAAGAATCCTGTTTTTCCCAAAGGGTCAAAACTAATCAATGTTGTTACAATTTATTTAGCAGCCCATTGTTTCAGAGATATCTAAACAGGTTCACAGAGCTGTAGTCTTATATCGAGGATAATATAAGCAGGATGCTTTGAAGAGGATTCTGGTAATATAGTGTCTCAAATACTGATTAATGGAGAGGATAAAAAAGTATTATCTCAGCAAGATGATGCTACTTTTGCTGAGGACAATGGAGTTGACAATATTTCATAAATAAGGAGATTGAAACTTCCTCTGTAATTTAATGAATTTATTTTATAAGCTATAAAAGTTCAAAAAAGAAAAAAACTTATTAGTCTTCCTTAATTATTTTACTGAAATGCGTCATTGGTCACTTATGTTTGTCTTTTTTAACTCTCACATGCCCTGTCTTGCTATTAGACTTAGCTTTTCTTTGAAGCTGACTCACAACATGCCTTTTCAATCAGAAATATTATACTAATAAAAATGTTCTGAAGTTTCTTAATTCCATCTCAGGAGAAGGAAGATTATTGCAGATGGTATCTAAAGATCTCAGACATGTGGGTTTAGGAAATGGATCAGCAGTTAAAATGTTACTGTGCAAGCAAAAGGCCTGAGTTTGGATTTCCAGATCTCATGCAAAATACTGTGTAGATATGAATGCCCAGCTGTAATTCCAGCTCTGGAAAGCAGACAGATCCCGGAATCCCCAAAGCAAGCTGACAAATATCTAGCATCAAACAATAAGGTAGACAAACTATTGGGAAAGATTTCCGATGTCAACCTTGGGCCTTCACATAATCAGAAAAGCAGGTTCATGAGCATTGCATACACATGTACTTGCACACATGGTAACATGCATAAGCATATACATATATGCCAAATAGAGGGATGCATGGAAAATGGAAAAAAATAAACTCAGGCATGTGTAGTTACATGCTATTGTCTGTAGCTCAGGAAACAAAAGGAAAAGCAATTTATTTTCTCACATTTTATCAGGGAAAATAAACTGGCATTCAATCTCTCAAATTTCTATCAAAACAAAAAGATTTATGTAGATACTTATTGTTGTGATGCTTGTTATAATGAAACATTCATAAATAATATAATAGTTTATTATGAGTTAATTTTAAAAGTGGTGTCACAGCCCCAAATCAGAACACTCTAGCTAAAACTAAATTCGGACTTGTACTGTTATTTAAATTACCAAATCAAGTAATAATCATAAATACATAATAAAAGAGTTTTAGAGTCTAGAAAGTTAGTAAAAAACAAGAATGGCTTGGAGTAGTAACTGTTGCATATCTTAGACACCACCTACTCTGACAAGATATGTGAAAACAGCTCACAGTTTAAGAAGAGATACAGTTCATCCTCACATCCTCACATGACTTCCTCTGGAAGTCATGACTGCCGGAATGCCAGGCAGCTGATCACATTGCTTGAGGATGAGAGGAAAGCAATGCTGATGTTCAGTTCACCTTCTTCTTCTATGCAGTCTGGCAGCCCAGTCTATGAGATGGTGCCACCCAGATTCTCATGGGTCTTCCTTGTTCAGACAATATTTCAGAAATGCTCTCACTCTCTCAGACCTAGAGGTGCATTTTATGGTGATTCCAAGTCCAATGACATGATAATAATACACCTATAATCTCTGTACTTAGGAGGTTAAGGACAAAGGTTTGCTGGAGTTTAAGACTAGCCTGGACTTCATGGTGAGCTTCAGGGATACCTACACAATAGTAGGAGAACTTGTCTCAATAAACAAAGAGACAGCCACTTAAACAACAAAACAATGATATGCGAAGCACAGTTTATTGAGGTTGATATCACTGGACTAGGAAAAGAGGAGTAGTCATTTTTCCCCTTTTACTAGAATTCTAAATATTTTAACATATGATTTATTTCTAATTGATATAATACAAATGAAAAGAACAAAATTGAAGAAAATAAATACTAAAAGTTAGAAGTACGACTAACTACTTGGTTGGTATCACTCACGATGCTCCTTTCAATCTTGATTGAAATGTGATTTTCTCAGTGATCCATGTTGACCAAACTGTGTAAAATGTGATCCTTCTTTAACAGCAAGGCATACACCATCCTCTGTCCTTACAGAGTCTACATGTTCTACTCTTCTTTTTCTCCTTCAAATTGCAGCAAGCCATATGCACTACTCATTATGTAATTTAGCCATTATATTTTCTCCCACCAGAATGTAAACTCCATGGTGAAAGGATTTCTCTCTATTTTATTCATTCATAAAACCACAGAAAGGATAAAAGTTCCTGACATATAATTAATGATAAATGAATAAGCTAAGGGAAGTATATGATAATCCAGCAAAGATCACTTATTTTTCAATTTTTGACTGGAAATGATGCTAAGTTAAAAGTCCTTATATATACATCCTTAGGTGATTTTTGGAGTTTTATGGAACTCTTCAGAATGCTTCCTAAATTGGTTTTAGAAATCGCCTCTAGGTTTTTAGAAGACAGATTCTGTCTCTAGATTGCACATAGTTTACTCTGTTTCTTATAAGATTTTATTTTTTCTTATTGAATTTAAGACTTTGAGCCATCTGGAATGTGTATCTACAACTGATACAGTACTAGGGTTTTATTTATTCTTCTAGATAGGTAGATATAGATATGCTAGCCCTGTGGTAATTAATAGACCTCTTCTCTATAGAATTAAAATATCCATCCTTAATCATGCATTAATCCCACTAATTATCAACCAGAGTTTTTTGATTCTCTGTCTAGCCCAACACATAATCTTATGTATACTAATGTTGATGTTTTTATAATGGAAACTATTTCACCCTGAAAAAAAAGAAATAGAATTTATCTATGATTACCATAATCTCTAAACATGAGATTATGAAAACTGAAGATAAATTAGAAAAAAAATAAACAAAACAGACACCCTTACTATAATTTAATGAATATTCATTTTCCTTATGATATATAAAAGTAAAATTAGCAAGCCCTTTTCACTAGTTATAAAATGGCTAAGCCAATGTAGCATAGATTTTTTTTACTTTGAAATGCCATTTTTATTCCATTATTATCTTGTTCTTTTCCATCAGGCCTATGCTTGAATTGTTTGGAGGAAGATCGTATTAGTCAGGGTTCTCCAGAGAAACTGAACCAATTGGATAATCATGTACATGGAAATATATTCATTATAAGGAACTGGTTAGTGCACTTGTGAAAACTGGCAAACATGTAATTTTCAGATTGGTTTAGGAGCCTGGAGACACAGGAATTCTTGTGCTATAAAGTAAAGTAGAAGACAATTCATTAAGAAATTCCTATTGGCTGAAGAAGTTGATGTTTTTGTTCTATTCAAACTTTTAATTGACTGGCGAATGCATGTTGAAAGGTAATCTGTTCTACTCAAGATTCACCTACTTAAGTCTAGCTTCTCCTCAAAACAAATTCTAGGATGACAGATACAATTCACCATCTCAAATGTCTCAAGTTATTGGTCTTCCCTTAAAAAATATTAAATTTAATTTTTAAGAAAATGAAATTATAACCTTAAGAAAAATTAGAGCTCTCAGAGAAGTGATGAGCCCACCAAGGCATCTTTTAGAGTATTGACAATTCAGTCTATGAGAATTCATCCTTTACTTTTAATCTTAAATCACAGAGCAAGAAGCATAAGATGTCAAGATATTATTGATGCTTCCCCATCTCATTATTCCTAACGTGGAATGGATTTGATGGCCAATTTTCTGGCCAATTGTATACACTGTCAATTTACTCTATTTATCTGATTTCCACCTACCCCTGTCTTAATTGCATGTGATTTGAATCTGTAATGTTCTGCATAGACTCAGTGTTTGAATACCTGGTCACCAACTGGTAACAATGTTGGGGGAAGTTACAGATGCTTTAGAGGTGGGATCTGGCTGGGGAATTGTGCCTCTTGGCAGAGGCATTGAAAGTTTTAGCCTGGCCCTGCTTCTAGTCTTGCTTCCTGTCAGTCACTATAAATGCGACCATCTGGCTTATGCTCTTACCTACACAGATTGTTCTTCCCATCATATCTTCTTTACCAAGATTGACTGTTATTATTGGTAACCATGAGTGTAAACAAATTCTCCCTTAAGTTACTTCTTCAATTATTTTGTGACAGCAATAAGAAGAGTAATATAGATACTTTAGAGACTTTTAGGATGGGGTAAGTAATTCTGTAATTCTTTTAAAAACTGTGAGTTGTGGATTCATTTATGAGTAGATCAGCTGAATCTTTTTTAAACTTTCATTTAAACTTCTGAACTCTAACTTATGGGACTGTAAGGAACTGGTTGCACAGTTTAAGCAAGCTTCTAAACCAGGGAATACCAGGCCCTGTGACTGCTGCTCCGTTTACCTGGTGTGTGGTCTGAATCTGGACTCCCCGTTTCGGTAGGTATTGTGCTGCCTATGGCCCAATCCAAGTCATCCTCAGAGTCTTGAATGAGACCGCAGCCTGTAGTCCAGTTTCCTGAAGTTGTTTCAAAACTGCAGCTTCCTGTTGTGCCTGTGTAATGTCCTGGAACAACAAAAAATACCCGTGGACTTGTCAGAAAATGTCTAATACGCTCCATGCCCCACTTCATTTCTGAGATCTAAAATTGCTGTTTGCATATTTTAATTCTTTTTGTTTCATTTTCAGGTGTGTGTGCCTGATATGTGTGCATGCATGTGTATAACCTGAGGCATGCATGGATCATGGCACGTGTGTGAAAGTTAAAGGACAGCTTTGCTGTGGGTCTCCTTCCTTATTTGAGTCAAGATTTCCTTTGTTATCTGCTATTGTGTGCACTTGGCTAGCTTGCCTTGAACTTCTGAGGATGCCCTATCTCTGCTCCCCATGAAGGAACTGGAATGAAAGACTCATGCTACAGAGATCAGCTTCATGTGAGCTTGGTAGTTTCAAACTCAGGTCCTTGTGCTTGACGGCAAGTTTTTTACCCATTGAGGTATTTCCCCAGACATATGTTTTTAGTTCTTTATAAATAAATCCTTTACAAGAGAAGTATTTGTCTGCACTTATAACATCTGTTATATCCTGTTATATATCTTTATTTCCTTTTTCATGTATATATGGGGGTGCATACATGTGTGTTTGCATGTAGACATCTGGGTTGCTCATGCACCTATGTGCACTGTATGTAGAGGCCTAAAGTTGATATCAAGACACATCCTCAGTCACTCTTCCGTCTCATTTGTTTTGAGACATTGCCTCTAATCAAAGCCCAAAGAATGCTGATAGGGCTAGTCTTACTGACCAGTTTGCCCTGGGAGTTCCCAATTTCTGTCTTCCATGACTGGAATTACAGACTTGCTGCCATATCAATGAAGCATTTTACATGAGATCTATGATTTGAACCCAGCTACACAGATTAGAGCTCAGTAGTATAAATGGAAAAAAGACTGGTCTCTTTTTGAAAAACCCTGCAATATTTAAAAGATTCAGCTGATATCCTTACAAACAAGTCCATGACTTGTTTATAAAGAGTATTAAATAATTTTAAAATAGATTCCCTTTCTACATAGGATTTCAAGATATCCCATTTTGCATGGCATCTATGATCCAAGCCATTTACTGCTGACCCAGTAATGTTCTCCACATGTATTATTTTACTCAAAGAATTTAGAATAGAAGCCTGACCTGAGTTGTGTCATTTACAAAATAAGGATTCATTTAGATTGGAAAATAATATTTATAGTAGATAGGTAAACTGTGTCTATACAGGACATGCACATAACATTTTTGATGACATGGATAAATATCCATCAGGCTGGATAAACAAAGCACATCAGCTGTCTGCATGTTCAGTGCATTCCTTCGGTTTACTCTGGTGTTTGAACAACACACACTATTATCAAGGCAGATGCATTCATGTAAGGAAAAGGTGCCTTTGGGAAAAAGAGTAAACTGTCTAGAATACAAACCTCATTGATACTGAACTAAAAAGTAGAGCAAATTTCCTACCTAGCCACTTCTAAACAATGAAAGAAATTCTCTTCTAAAAGTGTTGATAACTCTTTAAAAATTAAGTCTACAAGTTATCTATGAAATGTTCCAAAACAATATACTAGACCTGGGGATTTGTTCTTTCTCTGACAGAGTAATTACTAGTTTTGAGCACTCACTATGAAGTCTGACTATGCTATACAGACAAAACGAATTACTGGGTTATTTAATCTGTATGAACCACCTTAGTCATAACTTTTTCCTAACAAAAAAACTGTTAGCACATCAAACATAATCTAAAGCAAAAGCTCTGGCTATTAAACTGTCAAGTCCGCAGCAAAAAGAGTTTGTATCTTCAACAGATTTCTATCAGCATTTTAGTTCTTTTTTAAAATATTTTATTTTTACATGTGAGTGTGCATGCGTGTGTGCGTGTGTGTGCATGCGTGCATGTGTGTATGTTTGTGTGTGTGTGTGTGTGTGTGTGTGTGTGTGTGTGTGTGTCAGAAGGCACTGTGTGTACCTGTGGAGACTCAAGGGTAACTTTGAGAATCATCCTGGATTGCTTCTAACTCCTTTTTGCATCAAGCTCTGACTTTCAGAGCCAGAAGTGCAGGCCACCACCATTACTGCCTGGCATTTTTATGGATTTGAACTTGTCCTTTTGCTTGTAAGGCAAAGTCTTCAGCCCTGAGCCATCTCTTCAACCCCAGTATTTTATTTTGTAAGCATTATTCCAAATCTTTGCCCTAATAACTTGAGTGTTTAATCAGGTAAGTTTTCCAATTTGTTTTCAGTGATCATGCAATCCACTTGTTTTATGTACTTATTTATGGACTCTGTTTTCATGGATGTCATGACATTATTCTGTAATAAAAATTAGGT
The DNA here is from genome assembly GCA_023101885.1 of Typhlomys cinereus. Lineage (NCBI taxonomy): Eukaryota > Metazoa > Chordata > Mammalia > Rodentia > Platacanthomyidae > Typhlomys > Typhlomys cinereus. The sequence goes on from JALPQD010000220.1 coordinate 351,930, forward strand.
TTATGTTAAGCACAGATATGAATAATTCACTTATCCTGATATTCAGTCAACAGGTTTGCAAACATCCAGAATTCTCTACTGTAGATACAGAAATTGTGGTGCTTCTATATGCAGGTTTATATTTTTTGTGTGTCTTTGTAACTGACTCTCTACTGATGATAACTGCTGAATACTCTTTTCTACCTACCAGACGACCTTATCTACAGTTCACAGGCAGACATGTAACAGGATAAATCTTATGTTTCATTATTTCCACCTTAAAATATATCAATATTCATTTTCTCTTTCCTAAAAAATTCTCTGCTCCTTATTGCAATACTACTCCTAGGTAAAGGTAAGTAGACTCTAAGCCTGGGGAGATAAGTCTGATCTTGAGGACTTGCATGGTAGAAGGAGAGAAACAACTCCACCAATTTATGCTTTGATATCCACATACATGCTTACACACACACACACACACACACATGCTCTAAATAAATAAATTTTGAAAAAGACCACAAAACTATTCCTAGGGCTTGTGAGATGGATCAGTGATTAAAGTACATGTCATGCAAGTAAAAGGACTAGAATTTGGAACCCCATAATCCATGAAAGGCCCGGTGAGCATCATGTTACTCCTGTGGTCCCAGCTTTGGTAGGTGGCAGTGTGACTAATGAGACTAGTCATATTGGTGGAGGACTGGATTTGTATGAGAGAACTTGCCTAAAAGAATAAGGTGGAAAGGTGATGGAGGATATCATAAGTAGATACACGTATCAAGTTGATGATTGAGGGTTTGAGAGCTCTGGACACATTAATACTTAAGCCCAGAGCAAACCTGCAGGAGATTGTCTAGTGGACTGGGAAAGTCCAGCACATAGTGAGTGAGACAAGTCCCCAGGCCAGTAAATCAGATGGAGGGGACTGTTTAAAGAAGTTGATATTTTTCTGTGTACTTAGACATACTTTCTAGTAAGAGAACTTTGCCTCTTTCTTAGAAGTCCTGTCAATTTGGTGTGGCCAGTTCCCTTGACCCTTGGTGTTGGTGTAAGCTCTTCTGCCAAACTGTATTAAGTACTGCAACTGGAAAATTGTAAGCCAAAATAGACCTCTCCTTGTTCCCCAAGCTCTTCAGTCATGAACTTATCAGTAACATGCACAGTAACTTCGATAGGAGGATTCCTGGTGTCAGCCTTGGGCCTCCACAAGCATGATTTTCTGTGCTGCATTATACTCTCTTCATTCTCAAAACCAGCACATACAGTCACTGTGCTCTGCTTATTTTTAATAAAACACATTTATTTCAATTGGATGGCTCAAGGAGGGGTCACATGGTATACCATAGAGGTCTGAACCTCCACAAGAGTAAACAAGTCAGAGAGAAACCTGGAGCCCATAAAAGAGGACAGGAAAGAAGGTGGAAGGGAGTAAGATGGATTGATGTAGGGAGGGAGAGATGGGAAGAAGGTAGGAAGGAGGCAGGGATAAGTACTCAATATGCTTGCAAAACTAGGAAAAAATAAAAACAATTAAATATATTTAATTGCTCATATTTCTCACTTTGTAGAGTCTTAGCACTTTTTTCTTGTAAATTTTAAATGGATGCCTTGCAACAGAAAACCATGATAAAACAGAATATATACCCACTTTCTTCTGTAATCTTTCATTTGGAATGCACATCCCTTCAACACCATCTAAGGTTAACCACCCCAGCCCCCGTGTGAGTCTTTCTCTAGGAAATTATCATTTAATTGTTTAACACAAATCTTTCATCTCTTTTAAAGACAAGTCCCCAGGGGCACTTTTGATTCTACACTGTTCATTTCCACATTCAACATATCGCCACCAAGACCTGAATATTTTCCCTTTGATAATTTATTGAGTCTGTTCTCTTCTTTGAAGTTTCATAAAGATTTCACAGATTCAAGCCCCTCCCCCCCCTTTTTGGTAGATGCTATCTTTATGGTACGTGTCATTTTATCTCTTACAAACCTATGCCACATTAATATCCTCAATATTCTTGTGTTATTTAACCCTGCTTTAAATACTTCATTTTCACATGATTTGAAAATACTTTTACAAATCCCTAGCCTGTCTTTACTTTGATAAAGAATATTTTTTAGGATGAAATCTGTCTTATCTTCACAATTGTCTCAACTAACAAAATGTTTTTTCAGAAGGTATTCTCTTAAAAATGAACAGTCTTCTTAAAAACATTTGTGTTTAGAAGTACATCTCTCACCTACTCTTTAAAGAATTTTCTAGCAGTTTGTTGGTTGATTTTTTCCATGCCTTGCTCAAGATAGAACTTTTTCATCTGAGTAGTTTTTTTTTTTCTCTCAGCAAAGTATGTCAATGTGAAACAGCTTTCTGCTCACCTGAAGACCTAGCTCATGACTCAACTATCCCAATATAATGCAAGTCCTCTTTTGCCTCTTTTTGCTAGTATGGACGAAGTTTTGCAATACAAAACTAGATAAATCCCCCCCTTCCGCCCACCCTGTAAGCTAGGTCACTCCCTCGCTCGCGGTCCAGGGAAGGCACCCTGCTTCCCAGTATTTCCCACCAGCACCCAGATCATCCTCTCTTCCCAGCCTTTTCCACCACCCAGCCTGAGCAGGGTCCAATCTGTCCAGGGCTTGGAGGGACCACTGGCAACACCCCAAGTTCCGGGTGAACCGCTCTGATCCTCCTCCGCCCCTCCCCCCCCTTCCAGCAGCCCGGTAAGCTAGGTTGCTCCCTCGCTCGCGGTCCAAGTAAGGCACTCTGCTTCCCAGGTATTTCCCTGCAACCCCCAGGTCATCCTCTCCTCCCAGCCCTTTCCCCAGCCCCTCTGTCCCTCCTGCCCACCCTTTCAGTCCTCCATCCCAGGTAAATTCCACCAGCCCCGAGATCACACCTTGTCCCAGCTCCTCCCACTAGCCAGCCTGAGCAGGTTTGCCTGGGCCACGCCCCAGGTCCCAGCCCCTTTGTTCCTCCTGCCCACCTGCCCGCTTGCCTGGGACAGGACTTGCTCAAGATCCTCCATCCAGGTAAGTTCCACCGGCCCCCAGGTTGCCTCTAATTCCAGCTCCTTCCACCAGCCAGCCTGTACTGGCCCACACCCAGACTGTATGGAGCTTGGGTGGGCCACTAAGCCAAGTCCCAGGTCACAGGTGATGAGCTCTGCCATCTCCATTAGCCTCTCTGCCCCTCTAGCCCACTGGAGACCCTCACTTGTGGTACAGGGAGGACACACTGCTATTCAGAATTCAACAGCGTCCAAAGGAAACTCAAGCAAAGCTCTAGGGGACAAAGGCCATACATCTGAAGTCCTCTAAAATCATCCTATCACATGGGAGAGATTCTTCACTTCCAGTCCAAAGATAAGTAAACCCTTTTTTTAAATCATCCTGCTCCTTTCAAATATCAATCACTGTAGATTAACTTTTCCATATAGCAACCCCCAAAACATATACAACTTCAGGGATTATACCATTCACCCTCACATATCATCAAGGTACTAAATTGTAAAAGTGCACTACCATACTAATATTCACCCCTGTCTACTAAACCTGACTTAACTGATGTACTAACAGTCTAATAACCTCATCTAGGAAATAACAATAACAACAGAAAAACGTACTCAACTCCAAGGCAAACACTAGTAATAACTGCCCGAGAGTAGTAATAACAACTAAATCAGTTCAGTCAAAAACATATAGAAACTGAAATGTCTTAAGAGACAAAACAATAATGCCCAAGTCAAAGCACAGATCCATGGGAAACAAAACCCAAGAAATCAAATCTCCCACCGAAAGAACTAACTCCATAATGATGGATTCCAACTATAACAAATTCACAGCAAATAGCCAAGAAAGTCAGACCCAAGACAATGACTTTCTAAGTATGATCATTATCATGATCAATACTATGAAAGAGGAAATCCGGGAGGAGTTTAACAATGCATCAAACACTTTGAACAGGAATACAACAGACACTTACTAGGAGGAGTTGAGAAAAACATTTCAAGAAACAAAAATAGGCATAGAGCAGTTAAAACAGTCTCAGGCAGAGTTAAAAACTGAACTAAAAGACAAGTTATCTTTAAGCCAGAATTCAACAGACAATCTTATCAGCAGAACTAACAAATCAGAAAATAGAATTTCAGATCTTGAAGACAAAGTGGGAATATTAACCACCTCAAAGGAAGAGGCTGCTAAAGACAAAAAGATACTTGAGAGGAATATTGAAGAGTTATGGGACACCCTGAAGAAGCCTAACATGCGCATTCATGGAATACCAGACCAAGAATCCCATAATACCACACCTGAGGAAATTTTTCAAATTATCATAAATGAAAACTTCCCACATCTAAAGAATGAGAGGCCCATTCAAATACAAGAGGTATTCTGCACCCCAAACAGATATGACCAAAATAGAAACTTGCCAAGGCAAATAATACTCAAAACACTCCACATTCAAGACAAAGAAAAGGTGCTGAGAGCTTCAAGGGAAAAAAAAGCAAATCACTTTTAAATGTAAACCTATTAAAATAAGAAGACTTCACAACAGAAAAAGTAAAAGCTTGGAGAGACGTACTTCAAGTATTAAGTGAGCAAAAATGTTGACCGAGGCTGATATACCCGGCAAAACTATCTGTCATGATCGAGGGAGAAAGAAAAGTTTTCCAGCACAAAGACAAATTAAAGGCTTACATGTTTACCAAACCAGGCCTTCAAAAAAATGCTAGAAATGATACTCAAGCTTGAACAAAACAACAAGCGTATCCAGGAGGACAGAAGGGAAGTATAATACCACCAAAATCTAAAATTCAAACAATACACTTAAAACCACAAAACATAAGAAATGTCTGGAATTAAAAATAACTTCTCCATCATAACATTAAATGTCAATGGAATTAACTCACCAATCAAGAGACACAGATTACAAACTTGGATTAAAAACCACAACCCATCAATCTGCTGCCTTCAGAAAACTCATTTTACCACAAAAGACAGGTACATCCTAAAAATAAAAGGCTGGTCCAAAATTCTGCAAGCTAATAGAACCAGGAAACAGGCAAGGGTAGCCATTATGCTGTCAGACAAAGTGAACTTCAAACCAAAACAAATCATAAGAAACACAGAAGGATATTACATTTTAGTCACAGGTACAATTCACCAGGAAGACTTCACAATACTGAACATATATGCACCCAATACGGGCCCCTCCACATTCATTAAGCAAACCCTACAGCGTGTAAAGCAAGAAAACAACCCCAAAATGATAATTCTTAGAGGTTTCAACACCACCCTCTCAACATGAGATAGATCAACAGGTCAAAAGCTTAACAGAGACACTTTGGAACTTAATCAAACCCTTAAAGAAATGGACCTTACATCTGTATCAAACTTTTCATCCACACACCAAAGAATACACATTTTTTTCAGCAGCACACAGAACTTTCTCCAAAATAGATCACATATTAGGCAACAAAACAAATCTCCATATACACAGGAAAGCTGAAATTCTAGCCTGTACCCTATCAGACCACCATGGAATAAAGCTTGGCATCCACAACACAATAAACAACAGAAAATACACTAACTCCTGGAAACTTAACACTATGATGCTGAATGAGAATTGAATTCAGGAAGAAATTTAAAAATAAATTCAAGATTTCCTGAAAATGAACGATAATGAAAATACAACTTATCAAAATCTTTGGGACACAATGAAAGCTCTCTAAGAGGTAAGTTCATAGCTCTTAATGCCTACATCAAAAAAATGGAAACATCACAAATAAATAACTTAACAATGCAGCTGAAAGCTTTAGAGACACTAGAGCAATCTGATCCCAAAAGCAGCAGAGGAGAGGAGATTAGCAAGTTAAGGGGAGAAATATCCGAAATTGAGATTAGGAAAACAATACAGAGAATCAACCAGTCAAAAAGCTGGTTCTTTGAAAAAATCAATAAAATTGATGCTTGAACTGCCAAGCCCCTCCAAACATGCTTACATGACCATTTAGCATTCCATTTTCTGCGACTGATTCAGCAAATACCCTTGGAAAGATGGATGACATACACAGTATGATACTATCTTTGGCTTCAAAAACCCAATTTGTATGGCCATCTGTCTACCTGTGAGATACCTGTGGATTAATATTTGGTCACAAGATAATATGATCAGTGTAGCTATTTACCAACATAGAGGTGCCACAATTAATTATTAATTACTCACATCCGGCAGTCATCTGATTTTACCACCACATAATGCACAGGAAAACAATATGAATAGTCCCTCCAGTGAAAATTTGTTTTAATTCTTGCCACCTTTCATTGTAAATGATGTCAGAGAATCTGGATATAGTATAAAATCATGCCCTGACTAAACAAAACTGCATTTTCATAAGATGAAAGGCAAGAGAGAATGCACCCTGGCCCAATACTGCATACTTCTGGCTCAAGTTCGCATTGTGAACTTTAAGCGCAAGTAGTAAGTGATGATTTCTTGCCAAGAAAAGAGTGTATTCAGTGTTAATTTTTATTTACTTTATCTTAATGAGAATTATTTCACTTGTTAAAAAACATACATTTCTGCAGCATGAGGGAGAGATGTAAAAACAAAGTTGCATCTATGTTCATCATCTGTGGTAACAACTTAGTCAAAAATAATAGCTATATTTATTTTCTGTAGTATAAAGAACATGCAAGGGAGATGGTGACTATGATCAAAATTTTTAAAAACAAATTAAAACAATGAAATGGAAGAGATTATATTACTACTATCAATACACTAAACAAATATTTCATTTAATTCAATATATTAAATATTTTCTTTTATTCAATCTATTAATCTAATTCTTTAAGCACTCTCTGGGGATGGATGTTATTATGTCGACTACGAATAGGAAAATGAATCTTGGAGAATTTAAATAATTGCCCACAAGGCATATTCTCAGTCAAAATGAAGACTTCAGTTTAATAACCTCAAAGGTCAATTCATACCTTATATTTCTCTAAATATCATTTTGAGAATATTCTTTTATTCCATTATTCATAATAAATTGTCTGTCTGATTGCACCACTCCAGAACTAATATCTGCAATGCTTCCAGAAGATTATAGATATGAAATATTGATGAAATCATTTTTCAGTATGAAAATTATCATCTGTCTACCTGTGAGATACAGTGCTGTGCATAGGCATGAACAAAACCTAGCAATTGTTTTCAGGGAATGTGACATGGGCATCTGAGAGCATATTGTTTTTATTTTAAAAAATTATACCTCTTGCAGTATAATTCTATGCAGCTCATAGAAATCATGGGAAACATTAACCACATATGAGTATATAATTGGTCATTAGCTTCTGAAAACCCAAATTGCCTCTGTGTGTTTGCACATCAGTACTCGTTTCCATTAGAAAAGTGAAAAATCATGTAGGACAGCCTGACAGGTGAGTGAAGTAGAGAGAAGCAAATACGTTCATGATGGAAAAAACAAAACCATTCAGAAATTATTTTGTATGCTTTAAGCTCAATTTGTACTATACATACAGAACACACATGCAAACACGCACATTTATAATTCCTAAGTGATAACATACTTATTATTGACAATATTTGTTGTACTTTAAAATTAGTCAGAAAATTTCTTTTATGAGCAACTCAAATTAAAAAAACAAAGAACACTACATTCACTATTTCCCCTTAATTTTTTCTGCCATACAAATTGGGTTTTTGAAGTCAAAGATAGTATCTTCTTCTTTTTTAAATATTTAATTCATTTTTATTCCTAGAAAAGAAATGTGTGGAAAAATGTGATGTTCAGACAGATATTCATTATGTATGAATGACTCTATGGTGGTGTATGTGCATCTGTGTATTTGTTTTGATGTGTGTGTGTGTGTGTGTGTGTGTGTGTGTGTGTGTGTGTGTGTCTGTAAATAGGTAGAGCTTCCTGGCATATTTGCTGGCTACCCAGCTTAGCCAAACCAGCAAATTCAAAGTTCAGTGTGTGTGTGTGTGTGTGTGTGTGTGTGTGTGTGTGTGTGTGTGTGTCTGTATATCTGTCTCGGCATAGGACGCAGAGAGAGATAAGGATTATCCAAGTGTATCTCTGAATTTTACATGTATGTTCATAGACAAACATAGCTACACACACACGGACACATACACTATTGCAGTTATCCTGCATGTTGTCAGTAAATCTGCAACCAGAGTTTATGACCATACCATGTCCCTAGGGATTGCTGAGAGAAGGACAAATCTTACTTGCCAGACTGCAAGTCTGTCTAAGTATGCTGAAGCAGGCAAGATACTGAACCAGTTCCCTCCATCTCGTCCATCTTCTCAGGGAATGGTCCCACCCACAACCTGCTGTGTTTTTCCACATCAATTAGGTACTCTCTTGCAGGTATCCTGCAAAGTGTCAAGATTCCACATGGATGAGTTGAAGATGCCACTCAGGGATAGAGCACCTGCTTAGTATGTATAAGGACTTCAGTTGAAGTCCAAGTATTATGAAAACGAACAAATGGAAGAAAGATAGTGTGTGGATCTAGGCTTTATAGCACAGGTCTTGTATCCTAGTACTAGGAAGACTAAGGTGGGAAGATCATGTGCTCTAGTCCAACCTATGCTATGAAGCACTGACCTGTCTTCAAATAGAAGAGCTCTACATAGAAGCCAGAAGGTAAGGTCTTGAGTGAATAAAACTGGACTCAAACATGTCTTATATCTTTAAATTACAAACTCGGGTTTTTTTCACTTCAAAAAAAAAAAAAACAGTTGAACTAAAACTTGAACTAAAAACATTTCAAGTCCTTTGTCCTGTTTTTCTAGTAAAATGTAATTGACAAAATTAGTCAGTAAACTGATATTAATTTAATGAGTTCTGTTTTAAACTTTACTGTAAAGTATTGAAAGCTCAGCTTTATTTTATCTTTTAATTTCTGATTTAATTATTCTTTTTTAATTTCTCCTCCTCAAGTCTGCAATAACATATGAAGGGATCTATTGGCAATATGATTCTACAGAGTTTCTGCATAGAAGGAAAATGATGAAAGGACTGCTGTTTGGGTATTTTTTTCAGAAAAGCTAAGATGAAGAGGTGTCATTGTGTCTCTAGTTGTTATTGTACATGAAAAGAAAGTATCTCCTGAGCCACCCATGCTGATATGTGAAAGTCACATGCTCATGCATGAAAGTCAGTGTTGTCGGACAACAGCAGATTCACTCACCACAATGAGCTTCGTCGGATCTGTCAGGGCAGTCTGCCTTATAGTCACAGACAAGGCGGGATGGAATGCACTTCTTGTCCTGGCACAAGAAATCCGTGGTTTGTGAGCAGATCTCTGAGGTCTCTCCAACTGGGGAAAACAGCACCAGGTCAATGTCATCCTCACATCTGCAGATTCCTGACAGTTCCTTTGAAATACTTCGCCCTATAAAGGTATTGACTTTAACAATTGACCAACTTAGACTTCTTAACAACTGCCTGTCCCCTCCTTTACCAATAATTGTTCAGAAAATTACATAAGATGTGCTTTTCAATTGTCGTTAAACCATTCTGGGGCTGAGAGTCCTCTCTGGTATATACTGAAACACTGATCAATAGATTAAGTAGTCATTGTTACTGATTTCAACTTTTTTTTTCTTCGTTTTCTAGGACTCTCCTCCTAAGCATCTACAGTTAAGTTATGTCTTCCGACTGAAGGTTTCACAAATGTGTCATATAGTCTCCATATCCTGTGTGTCTTTCCACATGGCCTCTCTCTCTTATCACAGACTAGTCTCTGGTGTGCTCTGCATAATATTGTGCTCTATCTAAGACTCAACTTGGCCTCGCTGACTTACCCCTTTTTGTCACTAGCATTGTTCCCCTAGGTCTGACTAATTCATGTCACCTATTGGAGACCATTGCTTTATTTGAAAGCTGCATTAAATGTTCTGGCAGATATGTAAAATGAATTCCTCCAAAAAAAGTTTATCCTGCTCAAGGACAAATAAGCATGCATGGTCTTAAGGCAGGGATCTTTATCTGGTTTAGAGTTAAAGAGGTTTTAAAACACATTGTTCTGCCTAAGGTCAAAATCTGTCTTGAAAACAGTCACATTGTTCCTTAGATAATCTTTTGATAATTCACCAAGAAGTTTTTTCATAGCTTGTACTAGTCTTTGAACCTGCCCTTGCTATATCACTAAAAGCCTGCTAGGAGGAAGGCTTGGGCCTCCACTCTGCTTCTCTTAGGCATAATGCCTCCTGGTTCCCCAATTTTTTAAACCCTTAAAATGTGTGTTTGTATCCCTTATACTGCCCCCCCCAAGTTTCAGACTATGCCAACCCCCTGCAGTATTAGACATACCAGTCCCCTAAGAGCATTGGGATTCCTGGGCTAGAATTCTTTTCATTTCACCAAGAACTGTTTACATGTCCTTTAGACCTTCTAAACTCTAAGTTGCATAGAAATAAATCTTTTAATGCATTCAGTTGTAATTAACATACTCAATATAGAGTAGGCATAATGTGGTTCATAATAATTGAAGACCTCAGTTTTATTAAAGGCATTAGTGAATTGCTACAGAATATTCAGAGAAATCTGTCTAAATATTATTTTTATAGATACATGGACAAATGACACTTAGCAGCTTCAAAATAACTTAAAAGTTTGAAAACTATTTACTTTTCCATTCAACACAGTAAACACATTGCTTTATTATATAGATGATTAAGTGCTCTAAAATAGTTTCATGAATGAAAAGATTAAATCTTTATAGAATTGTTTACTTCTAAAATCTTTGAACAATTTCCATACTACAATAGTTTCAACCCTACATAACTTCCAGAATTAGCTGACTGAAAAGACTGAATCTCTATAAGATAAAGAACTAAGAAGAGGACATTCAACAGAATAAGAAATACTCCAACTGTGGACTCAAAACACATATTTATTATGTAGTTTGAAAATTTTTCCACATAATATTAATTAACACTGGTGAGACTTTACAGAGAACTCAGATCATTACACAGTATGCACCACTATGTATTTGGGATTATTTTATTTTTCTATTCCATAAGATGTGAAGGCATATAATTACTCCACAGGGGAAATGTGTTTTGAGTTCAATCTAAATAAGAGGATCTGTTTATTGAAAATATAGCTAAATAAGCTACATCTAGAAAAATGAAGGTTGTTTTCTTCAACAGTATAGAATTGTACAGACAAGAAGAAACATTAAGTAGGTTTTTGACCTGCAGTGATAGAGCTGTGATTAGAATCTATGGAGTAGCAGGTGCACCAGAAACAAATAAATACAAAGGAGCCATCAATTTTAAGAAAAGCAGATCTTCCTCCAAGACAAAAAGGTGATAAATAGAAAAGCATCATGTCAGTGAGAAACTGCCTTGCGTATAGTTAGATATGATCCATTTTCTTATTAGCCAAGATGATGAAATGAAATAATTACAGTTGATGAATAAAGTAAAAGGTTAACAGTTGATGTAATTTTTAGGCAGTTTGAGAGCAGCCATGCTGGGACAGTCTCTGAAGGCCTTTGAAGGTCATCCCTCACTGCTGGTATTACTTATCCCTCACTGCTGGTATTACCCTAAAGGAATATACCCTACCCTGAACACACCCTATTAATCTGGAAGAACTGACTTTAATTCTTCACAAAGATAAAGTTACCACCTTGTTTCAATCCTATTCATGAAAGGCAATGGAAATTAGTTCTCCATTGCAGCCAGACCATGAGGTCAGGGACAAGATCAACTGGGTTGAGCCCCATATGAAAGACCAATGAGACGTAGAGGACCAAAAATTCCAAAAAGGTTTGAATAAACTGGAAATAATCACTGAGGCAAATCCCACTCTCCCTTGGCTCCTTTAGGCCTATAAATAATCCAAGGGAGCCGTCTTGGGCTCCCTTGCTCCTGATGGGATTCCATGTCTGGAATCCATGAGTTCCTATTTGATTTTTTTTTACCCCTCATGGATTCTATGTCCTTGAGTTCTTTAGGACTTCCTTGTCCTTAACAGATAGATGTCCGTGAATAATAAATTCTGCCTTGTTCCTCTACATGTGTTCTGGTTTCAATCTTCAACTCTGGAACATAAGAACCTGGACACATATAGACCACAGAGGAAACCCAGAACAATTTCACATATTCTATAGTAGACAGCATAAGGATGAAAATGTTATCATTGATCATGATAGAGTGGCACCAGAATGACTGATGATTATCTCTTAGAAGATATTAGTTTTGTAGCCAAAAAGACACATTGACAGAGACCTAAAAAGATAAAATTGAAATGTGTTAAACCTACAGACCCTACAAAGATGGAAGAAAAAATGCAAAGAAATAATGTAGCTGTAAGAAATGCTAAGAAAAGCATGAGGTATTTATAGGTCTGTAGAACAAATTTTAAGTAATTTCAAATTGATAGTGCTTCATTCTATGCTTACAGACAATTTACAAAGTTCTTGCCCCTATAAATTTTAATTTGCATCAAAATCATATTTTATAGGTCATTATATCAACCTAGACAAAGGCATCCATAGATTGTATGAGATATGATATGCAGCTGTCCCATACTGGAGTGAATAATGAATTTTTATTTTCCAAGGACTTCTCAATATAACATTGAAAACTTATGTAAGCATATTTTTAGTGATAAAATTAGGACATTCATGGATTATTTTCAGGGTAAAATCAAAGCAGCCCTGGATCATATTCCTGTAAGTATGTATTAAGTACATTTATTCAATGGATAATCTTTTAAATTGCTTTATATTACAACCAGACACTTAGCCATACAAAAAGGTAAGCTAGGGTGCTGAACTGAAAAGAAACACTTCTTCGGGGAATTTCCTCATGCACCCTACATCTTTCTTTTAAGCAAGCTAGATAACATATTACAAATTAATGTGTCCAGAAGTTTCACATTTATTTCAAGGAAGAAATATGTTTGGAATAATAAAAGGGATGCTTATTTTAGGAAGATCATATTTCAAACTTTTCTCCACAGATGGCTGCCTATTACACTTGATGGCTGTCTGGTTCTTGGTTCTCAAGGAATATAAGGACAAGTTTTGCAAATAAAAGGAAACGTCAATAACATTGACAATAAGCTTTTAAGTAGTCAGTATTTCCAAATATCCAGAAAATACCATCTTTTGTTCTTTGCATTCACTTGATCACTGAAATCTGTCTTAGTTCAGAAGTGCAGGGTTTAAGCAAGGTCACTGTACATAGCCGACTGCTGATGGAAAAGCATCTCAAATTGTAACCTTAACAATCTCAATGATAGCAAAGTTCAGTTCCCGTCAAAACTATCAGGAGTGCTACCAGAGGAATTGCGCTGCACGTCAGTGCACATCAGCAGTTTAAGCAAATATAAACAAATGTGAGTGTGCTTGATATACCCTGGGGAATGTATCCTCAACATTGGCTTTTCACTTCTTTTAAAATATAAACATGTAACTTTAGCAACAGCTCACATATTTGCTTGAAGAAAATTATGTATACCAACCTTTCCTTTCTATCATAGAACACAGATTTCTGTCTTTAACTTTTAATATATGGACATTGTTATCTTTTAATGTGAGTTGACCCTAACAGACTTATATTATTTGAATTCTCTTCTGATGTTTTTGCTTGGGAAGGCCATGACACTTTTAAGAGTAAAGCCTATTGGAGGAAGGCATAGTACATGGGCGGGACTTGAAGTTTGTTACCCTCACCCTGTTTCTTCAGTCTTGTATTTGCTCACTGTCTGCTGATGACTGGTGATTTCAATCAAGTTCATACTTCTCCCTTCACACATACATTCTGTTATGCAATTCCCACTGCAATGGACTATATTTATTCTAGAAGCATAAGCCATATAAATAACCTTTTCTCCCTTTTTGTCTATGACTGAGTACTTTCTCATAACAACAATAAAAAGAAAAGCAACTATAACAGACATATTTTACATATCCACTGTTTTAAGTTATTAACTACATAAGTTACCAGTGTATCATCAAACACTTCAAGCTACTCAAGTAAAGAATTGTATAGAGAGCTTTCCCTCCTCTAATCCTTTGCTCTCTTTCTTTCCACCTTGGGTCCTGCAGAATGACTCCCACAAAGAATGGCAGGGGCAGTTTGCTTTCATTTGTTACCTCTCTGCAGCCACTATTTCACTACAGGAAAACCCTTTCATAGGTGTCCCTGTTGGTATCCTAACACCACTTCACCTAAGATAAAGCAAACCCACTCCATTCTGGAATTCAATACATCATTGCTATATCCAAAATATCTCCATTATACCAACCCTGTCTTTGATCAGTCCTGTGACAACATCTGTCCTGCTTCTTTCCTAGTCAAGGCTCACCCACTGACTTCCAGCTCAGGGATGCCAAATTCCAGTATTATTATTATTTTTATATTATTTATTTATCTATTCACTTATTTTTTATTAATGGTGTGTACCTGTGTAACTATGTAGTCCCAAGAGTGACCTCAAGAATTGTCTTGTATTACTCTACGTCCTTCTTGCTTTGCTCTGGAGTTTCCCCAGCTCTGCCTTTCAGGACCAGAAGTACAGGACACAGCCATTTCCACCTGGCTTTTTATATGAGATCTGGGATTTGAACTCAGTTCCTTCTGTTTGAGAGACAGATGCTTAACCCTCTCTGGTTCCTCCAGCATTCTTCCTAATTGCAGAGATCTACACTGAGTCACCAAGGGTAATGTTGTTTTTCTGTGCCTGAATTGAGACCACTGCAGCATTTACATTTTGGCTTGTTAGTTTCTGACCATCCTGCTGTCATGGACAGCCCTTCAGGCCTGTCTTCCTCTCAATGTTTCTGGCAGGCTAAATTCTGGCCCCAGCTGTGCTCAGGCCCCCATGATTACTCAATTTTAAGCGAAATATCCCCCAAGAAAAAACCATAACATAAGACATTTCAATTATCCAAATGGCACATTTAACTCTGCAGAATGGTATTTGTAATCCAAAAACTCAAGAACTTCAAACACTTCAAAGTTTCTCCAACAAAACCGTTCAGAACCCACAGAATTCACATAGACAGATTTATCAGCAACATCCCAATCCTAGTACCAAATTCTGTTTCAGTTTGCCTGCATGGTTGCTGATAAAATCACCATCAAACAGCTTAATGGCGCAAGGGGTTTATTCTCTTATGATTGGTTACACTTCTCAGTACAACTTGACAGGAGAACATGCACCAACACCAGGACCGAGGGAAGTGGCCACACCGTCACCACATAGCAGCTGAGAGAGGGATGATCCTTACTTGCCACACGAGCATGTCTGGTCAAATGTATACAAGTTTTACAAAATGACAAGATGAAACTCCTATGAATAGTAAATCCATCCACACTGGAGAAGGCACTGTCTTAGCGAAACCCATAACTGAGTTAGAGGTTTGTGAGGACTGCAAGCTTGTCCTGAGCATAACTCTGCTAGTCTCTTTCACCAGGGTGGGATATATGGCCAATAGGCTTCTGTTTCCCCTCCACAATGCCAGACCGAAGCTGTATCCAGTTGTTTATTTTTTTTTTGATTTGTTTGATTGGTTGCTTGCTTGCTTTTGTACAAGGTCCATCTTTCTCTTTGGACTATTAAGCTGTAATATCACAGTTTCAGTGTTATTTTTTTAAGCTCTTCCCTGTTTTTGATAGTTTCTATTCTTCTTCCAGCAATTCTTCTTCACTGTTTCATGGACACCCATCTAGCATCTTACCTAGAAGATTTTCACTGCTGTTAAGCAATATATGCATTCTTGTGCTGTAAGTGCTAAGCCTATAAGTCACAAGTTAGGAAAAGATTCTGCTCAGACTCACTTCCTCCTTCCTCATCTCCTAAAGATGTGGATAACTTAACGTTTAGCACATGATGTAATATTGAAATGAAAATAGAGTGATAACATTCCTACTTCACTAATTATCTAAGATAGAGAAGTCAACATTTTTCTAAACTGAAGAATGTGTAGAGAAATTAATTATATTCACCATCTCATATTTTTTGGGTGCTGCTATAGTTTTTGTTGAACTATGTTTGAAGTTGAGCATTTACCACTGCAATCAGGAAAGCAAGCTATTTGAAATGCATACATTTTAAACATGGTATGAGTACTAAAGGCTAAATGCTACTTTTATTGAATTTAAAATACATGGGGTAACATGATTCACAAAATAATGTAGAACTGAAATGTTTTTTAGAAACTCAGAGCTATTCAAAGAATGAATAGGCTATGTGATCATTATTACTAATACTTAAAATGAATCCTGAAGTACAATATATTCTGTGACTTTGATAATCTGTGTAAATGAATATAATAAAGTAGACATATCGATAGCTTTATAGACAAGAAAGTCCATGACAGAAGATACACATGGCAGAAATCAAAGCAATTTCCAGTTAGTGTGAAAACAATGTTGTATGAAGAAATGTTCCTTTTGAAGTGAACAAAAGAAAAAAAGATGTGAGAAATAAAATTATGAGAAGATAAACCCTTGTAAGAACTGCTGCTATAATTTAGAAGCGATCCTTCATTAAGTATGCTATTCGCATACTGAATTCAACTTTAATATGAAGAAAAGTATAAGGATAATCTCAAAACTGTTTATATCTAATTAATTAGTCTTACATTCATAGTAAGTGGTAGCAATGGCTTGGCCTAGAGCTTGTTTCTACTTTATTGAAGGGAATGAACAGAAGGAAATCTGCCCACTAAAACAGTTACATCAAATATATTTTATAGGTAAAAGGCTAAAGGACTTACACTAAAATAATTGCTTCATTTTTTTTCTTCAGACATTATTATTTCATTTATACTATAAATTATATATAGACCTATCAAGACAGTAATGCACAGCAGGGATAGAATGCAAATAATTATGTTGGGAGAAAAAGTTGAAGAAAACTATTCTACTATATTACCAAAAATGAGCCAATATTGTGTATCTTCTCTTTTCAAATCACTATAGAGTAGTATAATAATCATTAAACTCAGTCCTACACTGTAAAATTCCAAAAGTAAGCTGCAATCAATTTATGAAAATTTCCTTAGTCTCTACGTTCTAACTTGAAAGCAGTAACTTAAGTATATTTAAATGAATGATTCTTGATATTTTACATAAATAAGTATAAGTATGGAAAATTATAATAAAATATAAGATAATAACCATTGAAACTTCCTTACATGATGAACAGAATTTATTAAAGGTGTGTCCAACTGTTGACCAAGCCAATGAAGCTTCACAGAGCTGAAAACACTTACTAATGAGACCTGAAATAAGATTGTCAACTTACTTAAAACATTTTAAGATTTTTTTGCAATGTTTTGACTGGATATTTCTTTTTTTTTTGAGGATTAAGGTATAGTTTATTAAAGGAGAGGAAGAATGGAAGTCACAGATTCCAGACATGGAGTGCCATCAGGGACTAGGGTGCCCTGGAGAACTCATGGACTGCATAGACTAAAAACAAACTTGCAGACTCCACATGTGGAGTGCTTGAATACCAACTTAATGGATTACACGTCATTTTTCAGTGTCATAAAGGAATTCCAAAGTGATACTGTATTGCTAGAGCTGTATTTACTGTATAGATCTAAAAATAAACAGCTGTATTAGGGAGACATTTTCTGTGTGTGTGTGTGTGTGTGTGTGTGTGTGTGTGTGTGTGTGTGTGTGTATACCTATATAAATCTATTCTTTCCTTCTACTTTGTGGATTTTCATAATTGAACTCAGGTTGCTAGGCCTGCCTGCAAGTGCCTTTACCTGCTAACATATGCCACTGACCCTGATGTAGACTTTCTAATTAGTTTAATTTTGTCTATTATTTTTATACAGAGGTCACCACAGATAATATTACATAACTTTCCAACACATTCATATTTCAAAATCAAACCATCACGAAAATTATTTTTTTCTGAGTAAAACGAATACAAGAAAACCTAATGACAATGACAGTTCAGTTTTTCACCCTTTCTTCTTAACTATCATATTTAATAAAAATATAAGAATTTTATTTACAAGCAATTTTGACGGAATAGTTCAATCATATGTCTAGAAGGTAAGGGACTTACTGAAGGCTGAAAATGGAACACTAAACTAAATAAATCTTCCTTTTTCCCCTAAGGTGTCCATGTTGGAGTATTGTCTCTCAGCAATAAAAGAAAAGTAATGGTAAACTTTTATATCATTATTGTGTATGTGCATGATGTGTGAGAATAATTTTATGGAGTGAAGAGACCCTTCCACAGATCCAAAGTCCAGTGTGACAAGTTCCTTTACCCATTGAACCATATCACTAGTCCTTTTTATGATAAATTTTGAAAGGTGGATATATTTAAATTTATAGCTATTGATAAATCAACAATCTAAAAATAAGTATTATTGAAAATGTAAACACATATTTAAAAATTCCTGAATATAATTTATCCCAATCATGTGACTTTATTAATGCCACTGATTCTTGTCTGGCCAGTGGACATACCAAAGTACGTACATGACTCATAGGGATGAGAGGGCACCAGGTGAACTAATGCAAGCAAACTTCTCAGTGCATGCTCAGCATTCAATCAATGTCCTGTTCATATTAGCTTTCTTTCCCCAAACTACCTTCTCGATTCCTGTTCAATAGCCCCATTATGCCCTTAGGTGTTTTATCTATAAACTAGTCTCCTTTAAGAAAAATGTGAAAAGTTCTGATTCTGTTTGCCTTCATTATAGACCAGTATTATTTTTACTCAAAATGCTGCTGTGAGGAAAATTTAATGATATTTTATATTATCATTTTCTATACATATATTTAATGTCATATATTATTTTCCATTATATAATCTGCTTATTCTTCATAATGACTTAGAGAATATCATTGTGCTTGATGAGTGCCTTTAGTGTTATTTATCCACTTGCCCTGAACTGGGATCATGTAGAAGAAAAGTGTGAGGGATTACTTAATGTAGCAATTCACCAAATAGTGTAAGGGAAAAACAGGTTTATTCTCTTATGATTCCTGATTACAGCTGTTTGTCTATCTTGGCAGGAGAGTTCACATTAACACCAGGCTCAAAGGAACTGGCCCTGCCATAGTATCTACATAACGACTGAGAGAGGGATGATCCTTACTTGCCAGTCTGGCATGTCTGACTAAGTATACACAAGGATGCCCCCTTTTTCAAGCAGCTCCCTCCATTTTATTCACTTGCCCCGGGACTACTCCTACCTACTATGGGCTAGATATCCAGTAGACAATCTCTTGCAGGTTTGTTCTTGGGTTAACTCAACTACCAGTTCTCTACAAATGTGCCCAGAGCTCAAACCCTTAACCGTCAGGTTGACACCTGTGTATAACTATGACACTTAGTCTCTGGAGACTTCTGTGAGGGATTATGTCAATTAGGATAACTGAGGTGGGAGAACTCATCCCTTGGGTTTGAGTCTTGGACTGAATAAAAAGGAGGATGTTAGTTGAGCACCACCATTCATCACTCTCTGGTTGTAGATGCAAAGTGACCAACTGCTTCAGGCTCCTCCTGCTTTCACTTCTCAGCCTCTATACCTTGAACAGTGAGTCACACTTCTTTCTTTAAATTGCTTTTGTCAGGGTATTTTAGGAGACTGCAACTGAAAAATAAGACACCTTATCATGGCAGAGGTTGTATAAAAGGCTGCCAAAATGTCCTCCAAAGGGACACACAGTGCTTTCACACACACACACACAAACACACACACACACACACACACACACACACACACACACACACACACACACTAAATTAAAAGAAGGCTACCCTTGAAAAAAAAGATAATAGTACTTGGACAAAACCACTGTGCTTCAAAACAAAGAATTTTGTTACTAATAAAACTGCAGCATAACAAACCCTGTTTATTTGACCAGTAATTTTTGAAATGTGGACAAATTTTCTCAGCTATTTAGAATCTTAATGGCAAAAAGAGAAATTTATAACTTGTGAGTATTCATTTTAAAATTTACTTTATAGTTGCCCTGAAACAATAAGGCAGGGTGACCTTATAGCTCATATTAATATGATCACTCATTTAAAAATTAATGACATACATAGGAGCTGAGGATATGGCTCAGGGATTAAAGCCTTTACTTCATAAACAAAAGGACCTGAGTTGAGATCCCAATTCTCATCTAAAAACTCCAGGCAGAAATGGTGGCAACCTGCATTTCCAGCTCTGGAAGGCATTGCTTGGGAAACTCCAGAGCAAAGCAATAGGAGGTAGAGAAACACAGAATTATTGCTGAAATCACCCCTGAGCCTTCACAGGTGCATGCAGTCAAGTACCCTCTTCTACACACACACACACACACACACACACACACACACACACACACAAATAATAATCATATAGAACTCATTGACAATATGAACATTCTAAATAAAAAATGACCAAAGGACATTTATTTATAGTTGTTTTTCACAAAAAACTAAAATGATTAGTGAGCCCATGAAAACTGCATGACATTATTAACTACTGGAAAAGTAAAAACTGAAGTGAGATTATTTTAAGTTAAAAATACACGCTGAAAATAATTTTATGCGTAATTGAGGGCTAAAAGCCTTATGCACTGAAATTATCTGACGTTTTGAAAGGATGGGTGTGGAACCCTACAGCAAAAAGCCTGACTCAATATCTGTGGAGAGAGGCTTAGAAAGAAAGAATGTGAAACTCTCCAAGAAGTTCTATCATGTAATTGAAGTCTAGAGTCACATACATCAACAATGTATTTCACAACAGTAAAAACTCATTGCCTCTTGAAGAACAAGAGATTTGGGAATTTTCAGATGGAGCACCAAGACTTCTTTCTATCCCTGTTTTGAACACTAGTGACCTTGTGTGGTGTTTCACATGCTCTCAACTTATTAAAAAAATTCAAAGCTCAAAGGAAAAAGCTGAATTCTGCTCATACTACAGTTCTATAAATATATATATATATGCATATATATACACTATACAGGAGATAACTTTTAATATCTGATTCTTCTTATAAAAATATGTGTACATGTAACATAATTTATATAAAGATGATCTAGAGATACATTAACAAGAATAAAGCACCAATCACTGAGTGATAAAATTATTAATTTTCTAGTACTTTCATTTCATTCCCTAATTTCCTTTTTAATAAATCAAATTACATATTTAATCTTCCTATAGATTAAAAGAACCTTTTAATACTTTGGATGATGCTTATATCTAAAGCAATTAAGGGAATAAAAGCACCATCCAGCCAGATGAATTCCTGTGAGTCCAGGATAATCACGATAATCACCTAATTCCATGTCTGAGTTTCCACAGGAGTGGGACAATTAAGAGGATTCTAATTAACCACTGAGAAATCAGCAAATGAAAATGAATCCAGGGTATTCCCCATTGCAAACAAAAAAGATTGAAAAAAATGTAGATTATGCAACTAGGAAAGAAAGTAAAGCATTTCAATATTTTATAATGGGAAAAATTAAAAAGGCACAATATTAAAGAATCCCAAGCTTTGTAGCTCATTTTTAGGTTGGAGGTTTAGGAAGCAGTAACTGAAGGTGTACACTTAATTATAATTAGAAGAAAGGAAAGTGGTGAATTTAAATACAAATGCTATGGTACTGTTATAGCCTGCATTGTATTCCTGCCTGTTCTGCATTCTTAGGTTACAGTCCCATCTTTGAGACTCTAAGGATTCTAAAGTGGTAATTCCAATAGGAGCCCTTTATCTAAAAATATGCATTTCATGATCTTCAATGAGTGCTTGAGGTTATAAACAGGACTAAACCATAAATATAGTATATTTTTTCTTATAATGTTTGTTATTATTTAAAATTATATTGTCTTGTAATATTTAATTACTTCTCTCTACTATTCCCAAACTGCCAGGATTACATGCTTGGCCTTTGGGTCTTTACAAAGTAAGCTAAGTGCTACTGAAACAGAAGTGCTGGGACACTTCATTTGATTGAGGGCAGCTGGAAATGCAGCACAGAGCTTTCAGTAAGGAGTGTTCTGTAGGGTGAGTTTGGTCGTGTGAGCAGGCATGCAAATGCACTCAGAAATAGGGCTTTCAGAGAAGTGATTAAGTTAGGTTGAGGATGTTAGAGAAGGTCCCTCCCTGATGGAATATGACCACTGTTCTTGTGAGAGAGGACAATTCAAGTAGACACCTGGAAAGAAAGATACTATGTAAGGAATAGGAAGAAAATGAATAACAGTGAGACATGGGAGATCTCAGAGATACAAATTTGCCTCTATAATGATCTTGGACCCTCAGGGATCTGAATTGAGGAGATACATTTCTGGAGTTCAAACTATCAAGACTATGGCACTGGCTTATAGCATCCCTAGCACACTAATAAGACTCTTAAATGTGAAGTTGGGGGAGTATAGAAAAACAGAAATAATAATAAATATTACTATGCTTATGAAAGACTAATGAAAAATCGAATGCACTAAAGAATAGAATACATTAAATCAATTGATTTTAAATATTTTTATACAATTCTTGGAAACAATATGAAAGAAGTATGTAAGACAAGATAAACATGTTTACATTATATCTCATGAAAGAGGACTTATTGACTCACAACAAAACAGCACCTTATTCAATGCAAGTAGGCTAACAGTTCCATAGAAATGACTGGTGAAAAAGAGATGAGCAATTCCCAGAGAAAAATTCCCAGAAAAAAAGTATTAGAGTTAAAAGAAAGGTTTAAAGATTTTGAGTTATAGAGACAAGAAAATCCCCAGAGACTATGAGCAAATGCAATGTGTTTTCTATCTTTCATTATTTTTTTGTTATTTCTCTCTCTCTCTCTCTCTCTGGGTTTGTGTGTGTGTGTGTGTGTGTGTGTGTGTGTGTGTGTGTGTGTGTGTGTAAAACTTGTGGGAGTTGCTTCTCTCCTTTTATCATGCAGTTTCTGAAGGTCAAACCCTGGGTATTAAGTTTGGAGGCAAGAGCCACTACTCATTGATACATCCTGCTGGCCCTAGAAATGTACATTCTTTTTTTTTTGGGGGGGGGTAATTTTTTTATTTTTTTATTAAAAATTTAATTATACATTTTAAAATTTTTTACCAGTTCCCTCCCTCCCCCCTCCTCCCCCTTCTCTCTCTCCCCATCCTCCAGTGCCTCCCCCCAAATTCCCAGAGAGTCCTTTATTGTGTACGCCTAACTCTCCACTGGGTCCTCCTCTCCTATGACATATAAGGACCCAGTGACATTTCCATAAGCGCTTTCTCTGTTCCCCTTAAGCATAGGATCACTACTATGGCTATCAATCCCTTGCCTCCAGGGGTCTTGGTGCCCTTAACAGATGCTAGACTTTATGAGGGCAACAGTGCGCTGGACATTGCGCAGGGCATGCAAAGTCCCATTATGATTGCTTTGGCCCCAACTATTGTTGAGAATCTTGCAAATCGTTGCTCCTCCCATCCTTTTCCTCTTACAATCTTACCGTCCCCTCTTCCTCAAATGTCCCTGAGCTCCAGGATGGGGAGAGATTAGGCTGGCCTAGTTCTATGTGATTGATATAGAGTCTCCAAAGTTCTGGATTGTGGTTTGTTGATTTTCTTTTGCAGTTTTGCTGCTCCTGCAATGCCCTTCACTCCATTCTGCTGGGCACTGTATGTCACCCCCTGGCCAGAGACAAAAAGCTGTTAAACTGGAGTCTTGTTATAATAGCACATTCAAGGATAGATGTAATAAGAGTAGGAAACCTCAGTGAGGGAGGGGTCCATCACCCATTTGCAAAATGATTACTTTTTATCTGCTAGACTATATGCTCTCCCCTTCTGGTGAGATCAGGAAAGAACGTCTGTGAACTTAACCAGGTTTCTCATTACTTACTTACAGACCTTGATGGAGGCCTATTTTCTCTGCTGTAACATGGTCCCCTCTCTCCTTGTTTCTGGTTTGGCCCTCCTACCCCATCTCTCCTGTTCATAATCCTTGCAATTACTGTGTTACATAGGTTTACTTTTGAGTGTCTCAATGTGGGCTGGGTGAGTTTGGTACTAGGAGCCACCTATTACGGAGTACATACGGCGCTTAATTTTCTGGGTTTGGGATACTTCACTTAATATAATTCTTTCTAATGACATCCATTTCCCAGCAAATTCCAGTAATTCATCATTTTTGATGGCTGAGTAGTACTCCATAGTATAGATGTACCACAGTTTCCTTATCCACTCGTCAACTGTTGGACATTTAGGTTGATTCCATTACTTTGCTATTGTAAACAGTGCTGCTATGAACATGGTTGAGCTTGTGCTATCGAGGCGAACCTCTGCTGCATGGGGGGTTATTCCCAAAAGTGGGATAGCAGGGTCATATGGCATTTCAATCTTTAATTTCTTTAAGAATCTCCAGACGGCTGAATTTAAAAGAAACTTTACCAGGGATGAAATTAAAATGTCTAACAAATATCTTAAAAAATGCTCCACTTCCTTCTCCATCAGGGAAATGCAAATCAAAACTTCCCTGAGATATCATCTCACCCCGGTCAGGATGGCAAAAATCCACAATACAAGCAACGACAAATGCTGGAGAGGATGTGGAGAGAGGGGAACTCTCCTACATTGTTGGTGGGAATGCAGGCTCATAGAAATGTACTTTCTTACATGACACAGATGCTTCTACTTTCTGCATATTTACTCACTCGTGGCTGTAAAGTGCTCAGAAGCAACTGCTTTGGTCCTGAACATGTACAGGATTTATTTTCTTGCTGCAGTTCCCTAAACAATACAGTGCAATAGCTATGTACGTTTGTATTGCATTAGGTATCATGGGTAAGCTAGAGATGATGTAACATGTGTAGGAAGACATGCTTAGGCTACATGTACATAGTATGCCCATTCTGCATAAAGGACTTGAGCATATCTAAATGTTGGTATCCGTGAATGTCCTAGGTCAGGGCTCTAATAGCTAACCGGGGATGGCTTGATGAACTTAAGTCTTTTGATATTTCATATTCTTAAACTCACAAGTTACCCAGTAGGAACTGAACGAGTCTCCAGTGGATAACCAGTCTCCAACTGCCTAAACTAAGCTCTCTCTCCCTTTTATATATATACATATATATACATACATATATATTTGAGTATTTTTATTTTATCTTCATCTTTCCTTGTTAGACAACCTTAATGTGTGGCATCCTTGCCACTCTTATTCTCATTATATACTAGAAGTAGCAGGAATATGAAGTTCCTGATAAAATGTTGGTCAGACAGGTCTTGAAGGCACCCAAACATTGTAGCCTTTGGCTATTGCTCTTGGTTGCTCTCCAAAAACTGTCACTAAGACCCTATTACTGAAGATGCAACACAAATGGATCACATAATATAGGCAAAATATACCAAATGGAACTAGTCTGAGGACTTTCTTCTTGCTGGATAGCTTACACAGTACCAAGGAATATTGTAAAAGCAACTGGAGGGGAGAAACAATCACAAGCTCCATCAAGGACATGAAATCTGTAAGTTGCAATATAAATTACCATGGCAATAGATGACCACCAGTGTAATAGTGGCATGAGTATCGAGGAGACAAGCAATGGCTTTCTGATTGGACTTAGAACCTGCTTGTCAGAGTGGTACATATATATCCCTGTGACTATACTAGGGCAAGACCCTAAAAAGGGGGAAGGAAGAAATAGATCAATAAGGAAGACAACCAATAAACCTATAAGTAGGAAGAAAGTACATCAAAGTGCTCTATAAGCAGCTGTTATCATAACCATAGAATGGGAACTATAATAGAAACCTTTGGATCTAAAACTGGAAGGGAAATGCATGTATCAGTGGGGTGGCCTGAAGAGAAGTACCTTGATATATACTACAAAGGCCTGAGTCCCTACAGGAGTAGACAAGCCAGAGTGAACCCTGGGGGTCCATAGTAGCATACAGGCTGAAGGGTGAGAGGGAGTGGGAGGGAATGGTGAAGTAAAGAGACAGATAGGCGGGAGAGATGAGAGAGGGAAGCCAGGATGAATACTCAATGTGCTAGTAAATGTAGGAAAAATAAATAAAAATAACAAAAATTCACTGAGGATGAAAAATGTGAGAGAAAGTACTAAGAGAAACCATTCCATTTACCATAGCCCCTAAAAAACGAAATGCCTCCTTAAAAAATCTAACTGAGGAAGTGAGAGACCTGTACAATTAAGCTATATTCTTAAACTCACAAGTTACCTTCTAGCAACTTGTGTGAGGTGATTTGGTATTCAGTGAATATAGCTGCTTTCTCTTCTCTAATAACCATTTTGAGTAAACATATTTCCAATGATTCCCTGTGGTTTGGCTATGTGATGTTATCAATTTTAGTTATTAGTTATAAGTGTAACTGATGGGCAGCAGCTTCCACAAGCATTTCTCAAAGGCAGCTGGTATGTGCTCTTCTCTTCTTTCCTGCCTTGCTTCCTCCTGCCAGCTGGAGAGGAGCCATCATGCCGGCAGCAAAGCCATCACCCTGAATCATCATTCTGTCCCACAGTATTTCATGCACTCATCTCCTCCCCTCTTGTCCCATCCTTGCTGTCAAGTTCAGTTCATTACTTTTTAGCTAAATATTGCGCTAACCATCTGCTGAAGCAATCAACTTATTTGAGTACTATCCTTAAACATTTGTTTATAGGAAGTGTGGTGTTAATATTTGCTTTAATGCATGATATAACATGCTAAGAAATAAATTTTCCTTTTTCATATTTTTTATTCATTCATTTTAGATAAAAGAGACAGACAGAAAAAGCAAAAGAAAGAGAGAGAGAGAGAGCAAGAAAGAGGGAGAGAGCAAGTGGCAAATGCATATGTGGGGTCATGTAGAGTTTTCATGAGAAAACTTTCGGATGTCAGTTTTCTCCTTATACCACATGGGATCCAGGGATTGAATTCAGATCTTTAGGTTTGTATATAGACTCCTTTGTCCACTGAAGCATCTTTTTATCTCATTTAAGAAAACATTCTTAATGTGGGTTCAGATTTTAACATCCTATTATTATTTAGGCACACCAAGGGCAAAGATGGGGCAATGGCACCCACTGAATGGATTGTTTGCTATGCTTATAGATCCCATGAAGAAGTGGTGGCTACACTACTTGGGCAGCTACATATGTGAGTCCCAGGAGTTGTTAAAAAAACATTTTTTAAAAAGATAAGAGAGATTGTGGGCAACAACATTTATTATGTTTTGCACAAGAAGCAGATTTATGTTTGTAATTTTAGTAAGTTCTTGGCCATAGAACCAATTCCCGGAACTGATACTTGTCCTTGAGATCAGCAGTGTGAATCCGTAGAGGAGGGGGTTGAGGGAGTGGTCTTTGAACTGATGAGTTTGCATGTATCAAACAACTTTCCAAAAAGCATTAGAGTGTTGAAAGCAAAACAGGGACAGTATAACTTTTTTTTTTTACCAGCTCTCTGCCTTCAATATAATAACCAGATAGGGGTCTGACAGGCATGTTGCTGCTAACTGACTGCAGCAAGTTAGTAATGGACCTCCTTAAATCCAAGATTGTCCATGTGAATGTATACATTCACTATTGCTTTCAGACACCTAAAAGCAGTTTAGTCATGTTTTCTACATACATATGGCAAAGGAAGATAATCAGGTTTCACAGATTGGGACACAGACTAGGAAAGCAGAAAGCTGAAGTATAAGGGGGAGGTGATGCAGTTCATGTGCTCTGTCACTTTTCAATCTCTGGTTTTAATATCTTTCTAAAGTTGATCTGCATTCCTGATCCGAGATAAGATCCCCTGTATCAATCGCATTAATATCCTAGAGTTTCCAGAAATTATAATAAGAATTTGTATAAAGACTCTAGTCTAAAATCAAGGTAATGGAAAGAACTGTAAACCACACTTGGCTTCTTTTCTGAACTTCTTTCTGACCTTTTAATCAGCAATCAAAGGCTCTTCATTCCTCAGCTTCTCTTAGGCAACTCTCCAGGAAATCTGTGTGATTCCTTCAATTGAAATTCTTCAAAAAGCCATCCTTTATTCATCATTCCTAACTAGGATTGGGTATGCACAATTTCCAGAATGACCTTGGCACCCATTCATTTTTATTATGTATTAATTTCTTTTTGTTTTCTGGATTGAAATGCACCCAATGCACATTTCTATTAAGCAAAAATAAAAGCTACATACAACGGATCAGTTGAGGGATTGGATTGTGTAGTTCAGATGTTGTGTTGATTCAGACATGAGTCAAAATCACTGCAATGCGAATGATGCTAAAGCACTGGAACCAAAACCCAATGCTTTCACCACTGACTCCTCACACAGGAGTCCAGAACACCATCAGTCTTTCCTGTGTTCTTACACATGATTTCTTGGGGAAGTGTTTTTTGATTTTGTGAATCTCTCCAGTCTTGGGATCCTTTATTCTGGTCCCTGTAATTCCATAGTCTTAATCCATTTTATTTTGCTGACCCATTAGATACTTCTCACTTCACTTTTTATGATAAAGTAACACATGTACTGAAATTTTTCTATGTATTTAATACTTTACACTCTGTATTCATATATTCTACAAAATGTAGTAACCAAGGAAACTGATTTCACCCTTGGCTTAATATATGTACATGTGTCAATCTATATAGATTCTATTTTAACTTGCCTCTTTATGCGTAGCTTAATGAGATAAAATTTTCTTGAGTTCTAGGTCCATTTTAAGTATACCTAGTTTTTGATTTTCTTACACATTGCATATTTCAATACAAATGTTTTACATAGGTACATATCAACTGAATAATGGAAAATGAATATTAAAAGGAAGTCTTACTGATAGACATTAATATTGTTTTAAATAGAAAAGAATGGGTATAATGCTTAGTTCAGTTAAAAGCAAATGCTGTCACAAATAATCTATGTAAAGATCTTATTGGTCAACATAATATGTTGAGAAGTTCATTGGAATAAAAATAAATTCTGTTTTAAAATTACAATAACTATTGCTGTGGGCATAATCAACTACTTTCTGATTGTATGTAAGCTTTGATCTTCCCTAGGGAGCATGTGACAGGTACTGTAAACTAGATCAAAGACCTGGAGATGAGGAAGCCCAGGAGGGGAAAAACTACTATTGTTTTGCTATATGGATATAATATCAAATATGCAACTGCCTTCTAAAGAATTATCTTATACTCACAAATTAGAGCAGGCTTTAGGCTTTGACTGAGAAGCTTCCTTTTGCAGTAGAAGACTTGTAATACAGAGAGCCACAGCTGGCTAAAGATCAGAGAATAAGTGACTCTGGACTGTTGAATCCTAAACTAAACATATAAATCAATCTCCCAAACACACATACAAAATACCCAAAGCATGGAAAGCATCATGCAACTGAGGCAGTAAGAATGTAAAAGCCAGAGGGTAGAGAGAGGTGTTACTAAATACTGTCTTCTGGACATGATAGGCAAACTCATTTCAGTGGTGTTCACTTCCACAAGACCTGCATAAGATTTAATCTATCATACTTGTAAAGATTATAAACAGGAGGGATGGGGAAGGAGGCCCCCACCAGAAACAGAGAGGACCAAGTTACAGCAGAGAAAATAGGCCACCATCAAGGACTGCAAGTAAGTAATGATGAAAGAGTTAAATTTCCTGAACAGGCAAGAATGTTATGAGCTAGTCTCAAGATCATGTTTCCTACCAGGACCTCCCCCCCACCTCGGGAATTCCAAGGGAATGCACTCATCCCCAGGTAAACTTAAGAGTACATGCTGCTATGCTCCTCGCCACCAAATCTGCCCCATTCCCTTTCGTGTCCAAACTTGCATCAATGAGTTTAAAAGTTAAATGTATAAGCCAATTATTTAACTACACCTCACTACCTCAAGACCTCCCTACAAAAACTGTATAAAAAGTCTGTGCCTTTTGTGCTGGTGGTCCTCTCTCCTTCTCCTGTATGGGGCGACCCCAGCACGCTAGATAATAAACCTCTTGCTTTTGCATCGACCCTGGGTCTCCTAGTTCCTTCGGATACGGTCCCACAGCCTGTCGGAACTCCAGTTCCAACAATGAGACATCTGATTAAGTTCACAGACTTTCCTTCCTGATCATTTCCAACTGATGGGGTATGATCATACTAGAAGAGGAGGGCATATAGGCTGCCAGATAGAAGGTAACCATTTTGCAAATGGGTGATTGACCCCTCTCTCACCATGGTCTGTCTCCTACTTCTATTCTATCTACCTTTGAATAGACTCTTATAACAAGACTCTAATTTAACAGGTTTTTATCTCTGGCCAGGGGGTGACATCCAATACCCATCAAGATGGAACCAAGGGCATTGCAGGAACAGCAAAACTGAAAAAAAAATCATCAACAAGCCATAATTCAGAACATCAGAGACTCTATAATTACCACCTGGAATCAGGCCCGCCTAATCTCTCTCCATCCTGAAGCTCAGGGAAATTTGCAGAAGAGGGGGCAGTAAGATTGTAAGAGCACAAGGATGGGAGGAGTCATGATATGCAAGATACTCCACACAAGTTAGGGCCGAATCAATTATAACAGGACTCTGCATGATCTGCTGACCCCTCAAATTCTAGCATGGACTGAAGGCACTAGGATCCTTAGACGCAAGGGATTAACAGTCACAATAGTGTTCCTATACTTAAGGGGAACCCAAGAAAGAGTTCTAGGAAATGCCACTGAGTCCTTCCACCTCATCAGAGAGGAGGACCCAGAGGAAAGTTTGATATACATATTAAAGGATGCTTCAGAGAGGGAGGAGGGGCACTGGGAGAAAGGGAGGGAAGGAGGAAAGGAAGGGAAAAAGCGGGGAGGGAACAAGGAGGGCCAGAGAGGGGTGGAGGGAGGGAGGGGACAGGGGTTCCTATTATGTTTGTATGAGCAGAAAAAAAAAAAAGATTTAGTCTATCAAATTTTCACCATGGAAAGAGAAAGAGCTCATGGGGCACCATGCCTCTCTGAGAGACTATTGAGGATTAGTGATGGCTATGGGAAAGGGAGCTACTTTCCTCAGTGGTAAACCCACTGACAAATCTTCCACACTCTACTAAGTGCTCAGGCACATGATAGTGCATGTAACCCAGATGATAGTGGGCCACACATGTAAAAAGATGTAAAAGCAGGAGGGAGACTTGTTGGGACACAGGTTTTCAATGGGAGGAGTGGGTAGGGTTAAGCAATATGGAGTTAAAATGGCTTAAATTCATTGTATTCATTTATGAAACTATAAAAGATTAAAAATATAAAAATAAATTACATGATTTGAGAATTGAGTTAGCATTCAGTTTAGAATTCAGGGCTATTTAAGCCATGCTAAAATATTTGCTCTAGTAATTACATTTTCTTAATATTATCAATGAGCCAAGTCATATCATTGTGCTTTGATTATAATCAAATATAATAACATTCATTATAATATTTAATTTGTGATCTTCTTCAAACTGCATCTTCAAATGTAGACCTTATAACATTAAAATGCTAATTTTGTCAATTGAAAGATAAAGCAATATCAGATATTTTCTAAGCATGCAACAAATAGTGTGCTTGAAAACACTACTAAACTAATTAGAGTCAGCCATGGCCTTGATTTTTTTTAATCTAAAGTTGCTGATTAAATATAGAGTGAATTCTATCATATGGCCCTTTTGTTTATATAGTGGCACTGGGAATCATAATTATTCTCTGATTTTATAAAAGTAAATAATGACACAAAGGATTGAGGAAGAACAATAATATTGGTTGGCCATAGCAACAAAGCCTCCTGCTGCCTTTATCAAATCAATTTGAGCAGTAAACAAGCAAAGGCCACAGCTGGCCATGACTAGGAGCAGAGCATTGATACCATAGTGACCAGGTCTTCCCCTTAGTGCAGAATTTGCTTGGTGCCAACTGGATTCATTCTGAGTACTCTCCTCTTTAGCCTAACACACAGGATGCTGGAAGTCCTTTCTTAATATAGCTAGAATCTGATAAGTACAGTTTGTTCTTTCCTTTTCTCACTAAACAGCCTACAAGGGATTAATAACTCAGTTCTCATTTATTTCCAATCACTACTTAAGCAACAATGGCCCTTAGAAATACACCTTAGAGAAGGGAATGTTATTTTCACCCCAGGGAACAATACTGGAAAACTCAGTATCAAACTCCACTGTACATAAACAGAGTGAGTGTGTAATAATACTAACTATAGATCATGTCCCTCATTTTTATATCGATACTTCCATTATGTTTTAGACAGGATTGGCTAGGATTATACTTAAAAATTACTTACACGTCTCAAAAAACAGAATTTCTCTTTGTCGCTCAATCATTTATATACAAAACAAGCTGACTGAGAGAAACTATAGATTCAGGAAGACCAAGCAGATGTGCATACAGAACTTGAACTTGAGTCTGGAAATTAAGATGTCTTTTAGTGCTTCAAGGTGAAACCTTGATGTGATTTGAATGTAAAATGTCTCCCACAGGCTCATGGGTTAGAACACTCGATGCACAGCTGGTGGTGCTGTTTGGAAAGACAAACAGAAAATTTAGGAGCTAGAGTTTTGTTGGAGGCAATATGAACACTGAGGGTGGACCTTAAACTTTGCTAGCTCAGCCCTGCTTTCTGCTGTATCCTGACTGCTGATGGAATGTAACTGACTGGTTGATGCTCCTGCCACTATCATTTCCCCACCATGATGGACTGTATTACCCTGTATTGTTAAACCAGGACAAGTTCTTTCTCCCTTAGCAAAAGCAACTTAAGGGGAGTAGAGTTTATTTGTCTTCATTCTTGCTTAGAATTCTGAGATTAATTGTAAAAGGCATAAGGATGCAACACGCTAATACAGGATAGGAGAAGCTATGATAATTTAGTCTGTTTCTGGTTTCATTAGAAATTGAAATCCTGCAACATTATATCCAAAGGTGTCCTGTTTCTCCCATGTATGAAACTGAAGGTGGGGATATTTTCAGGTCTATCACCTGTGGAACAGCTGGTACATGCACAGATGACACTGAAAGTAGCCTGGAAAGCTTTCCTGAGTCCTGTGAACAAATCTTGATGAGCCAAGTTTTTACTAGTTTCTCATTGATCCTATAATGCGTTTGTGTCTCAATGAAAATGTAAGTGTTCTGTCTCATTAGACTCAGAAAACATAGCAATCACATGTTGGACTTATATTACCAATGTGTAACTTTGTATGTGATAGTTTTTTACTTCAAAGTGTCTTCCATGATTTTAGGAGTAAACAGTGGATAAATACCATTAGGCATCAGTGAGAAAACCATCTGTCAGATAAGAATATAATTTTTACAAGTTTCAGATGGCCAGAGTTTGAAGGGATTGGATTGAATGTAATGGGGATAGAGATTATGTTGGTGTTGAGGACAGTCACTTAGCATTCAGAGTGGTTAAGAAGAGTAATTTCTTTAAGCACATGACGTATATTAATTTGCTAAATCCTCATAACTACCCAAAGAGGTAAGTTCTGTTTTTGTTGACACAGGTTAAACGAAATATAGAGGTAATGGACTCTTTTAACATCTTATAAGGGAATGAAAGAGTCAAATGTATGCTTAAAAAGGTTTCACCTGTGGTTCTGCTTGCTTGGTCTTTAAGATGAGAGAGGCCTTTGTCAATAGCAAAAATATTCTGAGGACCAAGTTCTTTATGGTATGGACCATCTCCATTTTTCTTCCTTATTCTGCTTTATCAATGTGCTCCCTTCCCAGTAAATTTGCCCTATGCTTCCAGAGAAAGGATTGCTATTTTTTCCTAAGTGTCTTTATGATTGCTTTTTCATTTAATATAGCCTTTTGCTCAACCACGACTGCCAGTATAATGGTTTCTGGTCATTCTTATCATGCAAGTAATTCTCTATCACTTTGCCTTTTAGATCATTCATGACCATTATCGCTACTACATGATACAATATAGGAAATTATTTCAACTGTCTGCATCTTCTACCAGCATGCAACTCCTTCAGGAAAAGAGACTCAGTGGTCTGAATTTTCAAGACATAATAAATTTTGAATATGATACAGCTTTTGACCTCTTTCCATCTGTCCGAACATCCATGCATCTATCTATCATCCTCCCACCTATATACACGTCTACTCATCAACTGTTTATCTACTCTATCTTGTCACTTACTGTTAAAAATATAAGTCACTTCTGTTTATTACATTAGGGTTAAATATTTACTATTTTTCTACTTGCCTTTATTATTTACTTACTTTCTTAAGACATTTACTTTGAAAGAAAATTGTGAGTTATTTGAATGCAATGCTTAGAACATTCACATATAGAGCATAAATATAGCATGTAATTTAAATAAATGAAAACCCAAAGCTTTAAAGTAGACTTCCATAGTCCTGTTTATGGATTTATTTATTATTGAACTTTACATAGAGCAATTGTTTTGTGAACTTTCAAAGAAAAAATAAAAAACTTTAACCCAGAGTGCTGTTGCACTGAAATCATTATCATCATGCCACCATTTTTCAATTTAGATCAATTACTGTTTAAAGGACATTTAGAAGCCATATGGAGAGTTTTTAAAAGATAAATCGAATGATGCTAAATTGGCTCTAATGCAAGAGAATGTCTTTTCAGGGTAGGTGTGAAGGCATTGTATTTGACTCTAAAATTGTAATGATGCTGGGTTCCCATATGTGATTCGCAAGATAGTTCATTCTTTGCACCTGGTATCTTTTGCTAA
This sequence comes from Typhlomys cinereus, assembly GCA_023101885.1. NCBI lineage: Eukaryota > Metazoa > Chordata > Mammalia > Rodentia > Platacanthomyidae > Typhlomys > Typhlomys cinereus. Next base: position 386,618 of record JALPQD010000220.1, read on the forward strand.
TAGCTGAATTGAGAGAGAAATAGAGAGAGAGGAGAGAAACTATGTTCCACTTAGTGGATTTTATTAATTTCTGAAAACATTTTTTATTCCCTGAATTAGATAATTCTTCTCCACCTGTAAACTGGTCATTGCTCAATTGGATTTCATAAGAAAAGGAAATATTTTACAGAATCATTGAATTCTACCCTGAGGTCTGAGGTTTCTAAGTACAATGAAGGTAATTTAGAAAGTTGTCCTGGAAATAGAGGAGGGGAGCACACTAGGTAGCAAGGGGGACACCAGGACTCAAGAAAGAAGCAATGAGACGGCAAATGGAAAATTCTTATGTTCATAACCTTTGTTATGCACAGGCTTCAGCCCTGCTCTCAGGAATCCTGCACAGTATAATTTACAGAGCTCTTTTGAACCTAGATTATTAATAGCTATTTTATAAACTTGTTTAAATGGGAAGATTTAGGTGAAACAAATCAAATATTCATTAATTAAACAATGACTATCCTTTTTTGTAGTTCATTTATGCTTCCTTAGCTGAAAAATTGGAAGAAATGGAATATATCTCATGCATTCTTCAAAACACTTTGGAGATACCAATTTAGTCCTCATGAGATGGCTATTTTGGCATAGTAGGTTATAACAACTGGCAGAGTAGGTTATAACAACTATTTTAAGTCAAGAAGTACACAGCAAGTATTGGTGAGGATTAATACCAAGGAGTCTTGTATATCTGGCCTCTAAGCTATTTATGCAAATATGGCTAAACATGAATAATAAGGTCAATAAGTATGAAGTGAATGATTACACTTAATAAATATATATACTCAAAAAGCAATCTAGTTGAGCTAGCTTAGTGGGTAAAGGAATTGGCTGGTAAGTCTCCCAACTTGAGCTCAATACCTATAAACCATGTGGTAGAATGAGACAACTGACTCTTGCAAGTGGTCCTTTGACTTCCATTTGTGTACACATATATGTGCTCACATGCACAGGTACACACAAAATTCAAAAGATGTAATGGAGTTGAAAATGAAGTTTCCATGCAAATTAAGAAATTCCCAACAAACTTCCCTCTTCATTTCATGTCCTTTGCTGTAATTATGGCCCACCAAGGTCAAGTATTTCCTAAACTTGTGTGTACATGGGCACCCACTGCAGTATAGATGGTATATCATTGGCAGCATCACTAAAGCAGGTGGGTCCCTTTCTTCCAGGCACTGATGATCGATATTCACTCAGAGGTGGGTGGGATCACATGAGCTCTTCACTTATCAAATATGTCCAATTAAGTGTAGGTCTTGTACAGGTAAACCTAATTGTAGCGAGTTCATGGATGTAGTGATTTTATGTCCAGGGGACAATATTGGGTGGAGTTCTTCCCACTACTCTGATTCTCACATTCTTTTGCTCTGTCTTCCTCAAAGTTCCCTAATTATTGTGGTGGGGGTGGATATGAGGGAGATTCAGATGTTCTGTTTATGGTCTCATATCCCACTCTCATTCTCTCCACTCTAACTACTGGAAAAAAAACAAGGCTTCTCAGATGAAGCTATGGATATAGAGATAAATGTTTAAAGGCAGTTTTTTTTTTACCATGTTTGCTTAGCATAAGTAGGAGGTTCTCCTCCTATGACTTTCACATCCACAGGCACTTGGTCACATGTACAGTAACAGGCATAGGTTCCCTTCCTTTCAGTGTCTCTTAAATCTGATCAGAATATAGTTGGTTGCCCCCATAACATTCATGCTACTATTACACAGATAGGCACATCTTGTCAGGCATGGTCTTTTATTGTAGCTCACAGGCTTCATAGGTGAACAAAACTAATGATGGCTTTTCTCTCCCAGAAGACTGCTTCCTCCCATCCTGCAAAACATCTATTTATATGGGCTCTGAATTTCCCTCTGAGTCATCTATACTAGTGAGGGTTCCTGACTCAATAGCATATACCTTGGGGGCCCTTCTTGGGCTGCCCACTAATATGGAAACTCTGTTATCTCTCTTTAACCTCTTACCTCTAAGGATCCTACTGCTGCAATGGAATTTTTTAAAAAAATTTTAAGAAGAAATATTTCTTTAAAGAAGCACATAGCTAGTTTTACTATTTACTGAATTGTATGTTTTTAATATTAAATATGAAACAAAATTAATAATTAATAACCAAATAAATATCATATTTCATATTGTATTTTAATATATATTATTCAGATAGATATAAATGAATAATATTCATTTTCTCATTTTCACTCACAACTTTAAGATTCTGTCTAAATGACTCTGAAATTTTTTTTAAAAATGCATTCATAAGCCACAAAGTTAAGTCAGATTATCTGTAGAGCAGTAAAAGACATGTTTTATTGTGATTCTATCATTTCACAAATGAAGAATTTACCCTCTCCTGTGACATGATCAAAGTTATATGATTGACTCAGAATCATCAAAAAGTGAATTAGTTTGTGAAATCTATTTAAGTATAGAAAAATCCATTGCTTTTTGAGGTTTCTACATTCTCTTCCAGTCCCTGCCCTGTCTTTGTCATAATCTTTTCTTTCTTTAACAGTCCATTGTCCATTCAAACTAATTACATTCCCCAGGAGTATTTTTATTCACTTGCTTTTTCTCTTGTTTTTTTTTAACAGGGAGGATTTCCTGAAAGGGAGTATGGCAGGTCAGTTTCAAGAGTTAACAAAAAGTAGACTACTGCCCACAATTCTGCAAAGTGTGGGTTCCTGTTCAGTCTCACAGTGAACAAATTCTGTTGTGACTCTGCTGTCTTCTTCCAATAGACACAAAACAAACATCCTGTGGTATGCAGTTTGTCCTCAGTTTTATTTGTAGCTTTTAAGAGATGCTTTTTCAGTTAATTTGGTTGGGTAGGATTTTTTATGTCTCTGTGACTGCTGATGGAGTGTTCCAAGAGTATTGATGTGAAGATTTGGGAAAAAGAAAAAGCTATTCTACTTCTGACGTCACCACCTCTTGGAATTTTGTCATTAATTTTTCTTAGCATCTTTTCATTTATATATCAACATTTGGTTAAACTATGTAAAACTTGAAATTTAATGGTTTTAGCATGAAATCTGTGTAATAATTATTTTAAAATTAGAATAATTTTCATTATTATAAGGGGTTAAAAAATTAGAATAATTTTTGTTATTATTAGAAAACTCTATATCTATCTATATCTATTAGCAGTCTCTCTCTGAACCTGTTACCTCCAATAGAAATACTATTTCTATGTATATATATTTATCTATTCTGAGCCTTTAAGATATTGGTATCATACAGTTTGGGTTTTGTTTTGGGGATTGATAAACTGAAATAGAACTGGACACTGTCATTTAAAACTCTACCACAAAATGACAACAATTCTACAATAAACACAGTGATGCCCTGCTTATCATTGCATGTGTTTTCAAATTGCTTTTCTTAGGCAAAGTACTGAAAAAAAATCTGAGACTCTAATGTATTAATAATGAGGGTGGCAGCTGTGTGAGTAAACTGGGTACTTTTATTACATGCCAAGCTCCTAAGGAACAATGCCATTTTCCCCAGGCCTCCACATATCTAAATATACCCTCCCAATGACCTAAAGATTTTCTACTACCCTTCACCTCTGTTTTTTTTTTTTTTTTGAGGGGACTAGTAAGGGACTAATTGTTGCTTATGATTCTTGGTTACACTTCATCAACATGACAGGAGAGTTCATGCCAACATCAGGAATCAAGGGGACTGGTCAAACCATATCCAAAGAGATGAGAATAGGACATACTTTCTACCTCACCAGAAGCTTATATGTCAAAGTTAAGTTTTAAAGCATATCTTTCTAATGACATAGAATGCTTTCAAACCATACTACTCATAACATAAACAAATTACTTAACCTCACCCAAAGCCAGTGGCATTTCATTGCCTCAGTGCAATGATATTTTAATATGAGAGCAATGACAAAATTAAATAGGATTCATGCTTAGCTCTTCGGTCTTGGGGGCTTTTTTTTTTACCAAGTAAGTCAATATAGAAAAACCACAGAAGGTATATCTTTTATTGGCTGCATATTATGCATATATACTATATATGCCTATTTGTATGTGATATCACGGGATATTTTGGAAAACATATTGAATAATTCCTCCGAAAGACCTTCACAAACTGTGATATTACATAAACTTATTTGTAATTATTTTCACTACTTTCCATATAGTTTTGAAATGAAGAGCTATATCTAGTTAGCTTTCACATTCAGAAACATAGTAAAGGGTTCAAAAAGATTTCAAGTTATTATTATAATATACTTTTAAGATTACGATAGCATTTTTAAATCTCCTAGGGACAGCATGGTTCTCAATTCAATTTCTGTTTGATGTTGTCTTGGTTGAATTCATTTTTCAGGTATGCATTAGCAGTCTGTGACTAATCTTTTTATTGGTTCATTTTCATTAATTTTAAATTAGAGAAATGCATGTAAATCTCAGGCTTACATTTTACATTGTGTTGATAAAAAAATGTAAAGGAGAAAATGTCTGTAGTTAGAAAATGGCCTGTTATAGAAGATGTCTTAGCTTCATAATTTCTTATTCTAAATGGACCCAAATCATCTAAGGAATCAAGGAAATTTTATTCATGTTTATAATTCCAGATGACAGTTCTTATGGCAGGAAAATTTAAACCAGCAGTAATCAAAGGAACTTACCGCAACAGATTCAAAGTAAAAAGTTGTGAGAAAAGCAAGGACCAATGCCTACTAAAGTTCAATTACCCTGCTCTTCACCTTTTAATTTACTACCAAGAGGAAAGTCTCATCAACAATGGACTGTTATGTAACTAGAACAATCCCTTGCAAAGTTACTCAGAGATCTGTTTCAGTTAAATAAATATCCATAGGAATGCCTTAAAATCCACATCACAACTGTCAGTTTGACTACTGAACTCACCAAAAGGAAGATGAGTTGATTTGAAATTAAGGGATGAAGAAAATGGTGCAACTTTTTGATATTTACATCTTGTTCACATTCAATGTTGATATCATAACCACTGTGTGATGTTTTTGAAAGGTGGGTCCTTTTGAAAAGTAAGTACGTCATGGGAAAAGAGACCACAATTAATGAAATTAGTTTCCTTGTACAAACAAACCCAAGTTCATCTGCCCTTCTACCACCTGGGGATACAGAAAGGTGATATATCCAGACTTCACTAATGCCTACACATTCACCTTGGACTTCTCAGACTTCATATCTATGAATTGTATGTTTTTGTGTTACTTAAACACCTAGTTTATGGTACATTGTTACAGCAACCCAAATGGATAAGACAAGTATTATATCTTGATAGGTAAATGTAATTTTACAACTGAAAAATTATTCTTTACAACTGACTTATGCATAGAGAAAATACATAACAGTGTAACATTTTGCAAAGATTTGTACATTGGCAAGATGACAATGTCTATATTATAAATGGGCTTACAATGGAAATGCTTTCTAGAAACTTACCAGTTGTGCAGTTCTTAAATTCAATGTCATCAATCGCAGCTCCTCCTCCCAGGTCCTTTGTTCTGATGCCTTGAAATATGATTTCAAAATTCCTCAATTTTCCTAATATGATGGTAGCTTTTTGCCAATCATTATCAGAGCTCAGATTACTTTCTTGCCATACTTCTGATAGTCCTTTCTCTGTCTGAATTAAAGGAGTTTATATTAGTGGAATAACCAAGTACTTAAAAATAAGAAAAATGTTTTACGGTATAGAAGTTCTTAAACAATGAAAATCCATAAACTGAAAGGAAATATTTGAACTTTGATAATGTCCATGCTAGAGTTTATCTCACCAGAACAATGGAATGCTGTCTAACAGCTGTTTCCCTAAAGCACTACTGGTAAGGTTAGCAATGGACTTGCTTTATATTTTCACAGATGTTAACATTATAGTATCCTAAAAAGTTAGATCCATTTTTTTCCTTGCCGTGTATAGAAAATTTCTCAACATCAAGTTCAATTTGAAAAATGACAAAATTGTAGGATCCATCATCCCAGTCAGACTTTGTCTACTTGTTTAACATCCTATCTAATTATTCAGGTTGCTTCTTCAATCCAAGAGCTTAAATTACTGACACAGAAGAAAAAGAAATAAGTGAGATGAAAAGAAGATTATATTGGAAAAATCACATGTCCCCAGATAGTGAGTGGAACATGTAAAAATATGATGATTTCTAGTATCAGACTTCAAATATTACCTAATATACCATTTTGTCTTTCAATATCATACTGTAATCACCTTCAACAGCAACTATAATTGTTTCTGTATAAAATTCTTAAATTGTAAACTAAAAATGTATTATTTAAAAGAATCATGTTAATATTACCTCTGAATAGTGAAAGTTGATAATAATAAAGACTGTAATACTGTCAGTGGTCACAGTAATGTTACATGACATGACTCATCTATAACACATCAATGAACAAATAAAAATGATAAAATGCATTAAAGTAGCAGATGAACAGTTGAGTGACAGAATAAGACTACTTTGATGTACTGTGCTTTGATGTTTTAGATCCAGCCATTCCTGGGAACTTATGGCTTGACTAATCATGATAATATTTAACAAAAGAAAAAAAAATCATACAATATGTATGGTTAACATGCAAATAATTACTATTTCTTAGTGGAGTATCATTGCATTTGCATGCTGAATTCACCAAAAACCTTATCTCTGAAAGTTGTAATCAAAGAGCGGAACAGAGGAGAGTATTTAGTAGAATGGCATCCACGAAATCACACAAGATGTTGCCATAAATTTATAATGCACAGTTATAAAATGTATAATTTATTTGTATTTTATAGAATATAGGGAAATTAAAACAGAAAGATGTCTGAAGAAAAGATCCAAAGGAGTTATACACTTATCATTTCCTGCTTTGAGGAATTATTGTTAATGAGTGTGGCTGATGCCTGCTCCTGCAGAGAGAGAAATGGATATTTGATCAAATAGTTCTTTCTATGCACATGTGATTGACGATAGAAAGTGAAATGAAGTGCTGGTTGATCTAAAATTAATTTTGCAAAAACAATTAGCATCTTGTAGATTATCTTTTGACATTCTTTCCAAAACAACATCTTTTTACCTTTAGAGACTTATTTAACTTCTTCAGTGAAGGAGAATGGGAAATTCACGCCTAATTAATGGAATTTTTTCTGATGACTAAAGAGAAATCCTTTTCAAGGTTGGTATTTGACTCTCCATGATATTTTGGTGATTGGAATCAAAGGGATGATAAGTTAAATTAAAGATTAATTACTTGACAATATCAGAGACATGGCTACTGATGAAAGCTGCTATAAGTTTAGAAATTTTTCCAATATTTTTCTTGGCATCTGCTTCTGCAAGTGGTAGACCCACTCACTATCTGTGTTGAACCTCCTAAGGATTTTCAGCAAATAATATCAAAGTAGGTCATGTGATCCCTTTAATAAATAAAATATGAATCATTTCTTAAATCTTATTACTTGGCATCCTGTCAAAAGTAAAAAGAAGAGTAGAAAGACATCAATAAATGTGCTCACTATGATTTTATGTGCTATGAAAAGAAAATGAGAATTAACTATTTTGAATATTTGCAGGACATTACATTGTACAATTTTAATTTATCATATTTCCTCGTTGCATATAATATGAATCTTCATACCTAAAATTGCCTAAGTTTTTATCCAGATGTTTGACAGATGGTTCCTTTGTACTCTCCATTCATTTATCCAGAAAGCATTCAGTACTCATATTTTGAGAGTTGCAATGGCATTGCTAGTCATAAATCAGCTAAAACATGTAGAGCTTACCTTGTGAAGATGATTAACACAGAATTCAAAAAAAATGACTATGAAGCCTCTTTCTCTTACATTCATTTACACAGACACAAATTTGTTGTTGTTAGTTCTTCCTTTATATAGACTTTAGGTTCTAAAAGCAGCTGAGAAAAGCAGACCAGCCTGGGATAGCACTGCGGCTGTTTGAACAGGGTGGGCTGTTTGCACCATGGTGATATCCATGATCAATGCTCGGCTATGATAGTAAAATAAATCAGAACAGCTCTATGGGCCAGGGTGAGAGTGTACATTCAAGTGCTGGAATAAGTTTTTAAAAAGTGGTTATATAATCAGTTGCAAAATTTTTGAGGATCAGTTTATGTACTTAACATCCTGAGTTCAATTCATTCTAAATCGAAAATGAAAAAAATCACTCATTTTTAACAAACGACCTTGCCATTTCCTACAATTTACTTCTTACAATTATGCAGATTCAAACTCAAGACAAACTATACTAAGAGTAAATTTACATATACTAATGTCGTTAAATAGCAGACATGAATGAAATTTTTTTATATAATTTAGTCTTTTAGGCTTAAAGGAGCGGGAAGAACAGGAATAGGACACAATAGACAGTAAAGAGTGAGGTTTGCCTGCAGGTAACCAACCATCTGCATATTAACTCCTAAACAACCCCCCCCCATGACAGCCAACCCATGCTCAGTACTATAAACCAGTTGAACAACAATAGACCTGGAGGAAACTGACAGTGGACAGGATCAGATGTCTTAATATTAACCACAAACAACCAAGAATAAACTTCCATCTAAATACCTCTCATTCTATCTTTGAATAGGAGAGGACACAGTCTAGCACAGTGGAAGAGCAGTGAAATAGACAAAAACAGCCAACCGTAATGATATCAGTGACCCTGTAATGCTCACCTGCAATCAGGCAAACCAAATCTCTCCCCCATACCAAGGCTCAGGGAACCTCGTGGAAGAGGGGTAGGTAAGATTGTAAAAGCCTAAAGATGGGGTGACCCACCACTGGATAAGACATTTCACTTAAGGCAAGGCTGTTGTGTTCAGGAACTCACTGCAATGAAACCTGTCCTTACTAGACCCACACAATGATGATATACAGCATGCCTCTGTAAATTAGCAAGTATTTCAGGAAAAATAAATGCATTGGGGAACCTTAGGGGATAGTCAAACAGGTAAAGTTGGGTGCCCCTGTCAGTAAGTCTGCCCAGGGAAAAGGACACTTGGTCTGCCACACTATAGCAGAGGATCCAGAGGGAACCCAGGGATCCATAGAATCAGAAACACAGAAGGGTAGGAGGGAGTGGATGGATTAATGAAAGGAGGGAAGGGAAAGAATGACTGGGGAAAACAAGGGGGGAAGGGATAATTACTCAATATGCTTGTAAAACTAGAAAAATATAAATGAAATATGAAAAAAGATTATAAAACATCTTTCAGACAAGGTAGCAGCTGTTTGAGATGTAGTGAATCTTTCATGTATAATGGAAGTATAATTGTATGTGAATAAAGATATGCTTTTAAAGTAAAAAAAATACCCTTTTATTCAATTTTGAATTGATTTCTTATATATTATATATACTAGCCTTTTGTCTTATGGACATTCCATTTCCTTTCACGTGTATTTGTCTTCAAATCTTATTCCACTCTTCTATTTTGAAGCATGTAAAAAAGTCAATATAAAATACTAAAAAGATAGTCACTTCACACACATTTTAGAGATGAATTAATATATAAATTCACTTGGAATTTACAGTTTCAATATAATTGAAATAGAAATAAATATATGAAGCTCATAAAACATTAGCCGATTTTCCTAAAATCATTTGAGCAATAATTTTTTTCTCCAGTGCTGCATTCTCAATTTTTCAAAATTTTTTTATTTTTTATTAGTTTCTTTCTTTTTTTATTATATTTATTTTTCCCCAATCATACAAGCTTAATAGGTACCCTGTTCCCCTCTCTCTCTCCACTCTTCTCCAGTCCTCCTTGCACCCTCCTCTCCTTTTCCCCTTCCTTTCACCCCTCACCCTCCCTTTTTCCCAGTGCCTCCCCCTTCCCCCTCTCCCATTCCCTGGAGCATCCTTTTGTGTGAATGACATACTTCCCTCTGAGTCCTACATTTTAGTGAGGTATAAGGACTCATTGGCATTGCCCAGAGCCCTTTCTTGGGCTCTCCTTTGGTATGGGAACACTCTTGTCTGTTAACCACTTGCCTTTAAGGATCTTAGTGCCTGTGATCCACGCTAGACATTGGGGGGGTCGTTGACATGTCAGTCACTTTGCAGGTCAAGCACAGTCCGATTATGGCTATTGCGGCCCAAACTTGTGTGGAGTATCTTGCACATCGTTGGTCTCTCCCATCTTTAGGCTCTTACAATCTTGCCACCCCCTCTTCTGCAAGTTTCCCTGACCTTTAGGATGGGGAGTGATTTGGCTGCTCTCGTTCCAGGTGATTAATGTAGGGTCTCTGGTGTTCTGGATTATGGTTTGTTGTTGTTTTCAGTTTTGCTGTTCCTGCAAGGGCTGTGTTCCTGCACAACCCTTGGCTCCATCCTGATTGGTATTGGAGGTCAGTCACCTCCTAACCAAAAATAAAAGGCTATTTAAATGAAAACTTACTATAAGAGGAGATTCAAAGGTACATGGAATAGGAGTAGGGGGGAGTGTCAGTCTCCCCTTTGCAGGATGGTTACCATCTATCTGCCACTTACTAAACCTCCCCTGATTGGTGAGATCAAAGTTCCTCAGTCACAAGTGTCCAGGAAGGAAGTGAACATGTGCTTCACCAGATGTCTCACTACTTGCCATACTTGATGGTGACCAATTTTCTCTACTGAAGCATGACCCCTCTCTCCTTATTTCTGGGGGAGGACACTTCTTCCCCTTCCCTCCTGTTTATAATTTTTGTGATTACTGTAGTTATTACAGAGATTTGTCTTTGAACATGTCATTAAGTGGGTTTGGTACTGGGATCCACCTATTAGGGAGTACATATGGCGTTGAATTTTCTGTGTCTGGGAAAACTTCACTCAATATAATTTTTTTCTAATTCTGTCCATTTCCCAGCAGATTTCATTAATTCATCTTTTTTTTAAATTTTTTTTTATTATTATTATTTATTCAACTGTGTGCATATGTGTGTGTACGTGCGCGTGCGCGTGTGTGTCTGTGTATATGTATGTGTGTGTGTAGAACCACGGACGAATTCGGGAACCACCACGGACGCCTCCACCTCCTTCTGCCCCGGGATTCACAGGCTCCGCCCTACCAGGACCAGAAGCGCAGGCCGCCCCCGCTTCCGCCTGGCGTCTATACGTGGGATCTGGGATCCGAACTCAGGTCCTTCCGCCTGCAAGGCGGAGGCTTAACCCCTGAGCCACCTCTCCAGCCCTAATTCATCTTTTTTGATGGCTGAGTAGTATTCCATTGTATAAATGTACCACATTTTCGTTAGCCGTTTTTCAACTGTTGGGCATTTAGGTTGATTCTATGACTTTGCTATTGTAAACAGTGCCACTGAGGTAAATTTTTGCTGTATGGAGAATTATTCCCAAAAGTAGGATAGCAGGATCATATGGCATTTCAATCTTTAACTTTTTTAAAAAATGCCAGACTGATCACTAGAGTGGCTATATAAGCCTGCATTCCCAGCAATGTAGGAGAGTTCCCTTCTCTCTACATCCTCTCTAGCATTTGGTGTTGCTTGTATTGTGGATTTTTGCCATCCTAAATGGGTGAGATGATATCTCAGGGAAGTTTTGATTTGCATTATCCTGATGGCTGAGGATGTGGAGCATTTTTAAGATATTTGTTAGACATTTTAATTTTTTTATAATACATTTTTATTATTATTTCAGCTCATACAAATTTAATAGGTACACCAGTTCCCTCCCTCCCTCCTCCTCACCCCGAATCTCCTGCTCCCCCTCCCCGAACCCCTCCCTCACCATCCTCCCGTGCCTCCCGCCCCAATTTCCAGAGTCCTTTCTTGTGCATGCCTGACTCTCCTCTGGGCCCTCCTCTCCGATGACGTACAAAGACCCAGTGGCATTTCCCTGAACCCTTTCCTGTGTTCCCCTTAAGCATAGGAACACTACTGTGGCTGTCAATCCCTTGCCTCCAAGGATCTTGGTGCCTTTAGCAGATACTAGACTTTGTGAGGTCAATAGTGTGTTGGACATTGTGCCGGGCATGCAATGTCCAATTATGATTGCTTAGGTCCTAACTTGTGTGGAGTATCTTGCAAATCATTGCTCCTCCCATCCCTTTGCTCTTACACTCTTACCGCCCCCTCTTCTGCAAATGTCCCTGAGCTTCAGGATGGGGAGAGATTAGGCTGGCCTAGTTCTAGGTGGTTGATATAGAGTCTCTGAAGTTCTGGATAGTGGTTTGTTGATTTTCTTTTGCAGTTTTGTTGCTCCTGCAATGCCCTTCACTCCATCGTGATGGGCACTGTATGTCACCCTCTGGCCAGAGACAAAAAGCTGTTAAACTGGAGTCTTATTATAAGAGCACATTCAAGGGTAGATGTAATACTTATACCCAAAAGTGGAATCGCAGGGTCATATGGCATTTGGCAATGGGAGGGGTCAATCACCCATTTGCAAAATGGTTACTTTTTAATCTGCCAGACTATATGCCCTCCCCCTCTGGTGAGTTCATACCCCCTTAGTTGTAAATGATCAGGAACGAATGTCTGTGAACTTAACCAGGTGTCACATTACTTTCTTGCAGTCCTTGATGGAGGCCTATTTTCTCTACTGTAACATGGTCACTTCTCTCCTTGTTTCTGGTATGGCCCTCCAACCCCATCCCTCCTGTTCATAATCCTTGCAATTACTGTAGGTAATACATAGATTTACCTATGAGTGTCTCAAGGTGGGCTGGGTGGGTTTGGTACTAGGAGCCACCAATTAGGGAGTACGGCGCTTAATTTTCTTGGTCTGGGACACAATTATATTAAGTGAAATATCCCAGACATTTTAATTTTGTCCTTGGTAATGTTTCTTTTAAGTTCCAAGGCCCTTTTTTTAATTAGCCCATTTGTTTCCTTGGTGTTTGTTTTCTAAGTTGTGTACTCTGGATAATAGAGCTCTGTCACATATGTGGTTAGTGAAGATTTTCACCCATTCTATGGGTTGCCTTTTTACTCAGTTTACAATCTCCTTATCTGAACAGAGCCTTTTTAATTTCATAAGATCCCATTTGTTGAGTGTTGTTCTAGTGACTGTGAAATTGGATTTCTGTTTAGGAAATGTTGGCCTAGTCCAATCAGCTTGAGGAAGTCCTCTATCCTTTCAACTAGGGTTTTTGTAGTTTCTGGCCTTATATTGAGGTCCTTGATCCATTTGGAATTAATTCTTGTACATTGTGACAAGTACGGGTGCAGTTTTAATCTTCTGCATATGGATATCCAGTTTTGCCAGCATCATTTGTTGAAGATGAATTTTTCATTGAATTTTTGGACCCCTTTGTCAAAGATCAAATGGCTGTAATTGTGTGTGCTTATATCTGGATCTTCAACCTTTATCCATTGATCTACATGTCTATTTTGGAGCCAGTACCAGGCTGTTTTTATTACTATGAATTTGTAGTATACATTAAGGTTTGTTATGGTGATACCTCCAGAAGTGTTTTTATTACTCAGGATTGTTTTTGCTATCCTGGGTCTTTTGTGCTTCCATATGAATTTTGAGATTGTTTGGTCAATTTCTTTAAAGAATTGCTTGGGGATTTTGATTGGTATAGCATTGAATCTGTATATTACCTTTGGTAAGATGGTCATTTTTATGAGGATTCTACTGATCCAGGAGCATGGGAAGTCTTTCCACCTTCTGGTGTCTTCTGCAATTTCTTTTCTTTAGGGCTTTGAAGTTTTCATTGTAAAGGTCTCTCAATTAAACCTAATCACATGTTTTTAGAGATTCTACATCACTTACATATATTTGCCCCTCATTGCCATACCTATTAAATCAACATAATTTTCTCTTCTGGAATGATTTTCAGTATCTTTCCCATATTCTTCTGGTTAAGAATCAGTAAGTTCTGGGCTGGAGAGGTGGCTCAGGGGTTAAGACTCCGCCTTGCAGGCGGAAGGTCCCGAGTTCGGATCCCAGATCCCACGTATAGACGCCAGGCGGAAGCAGGGGCGGTCTGCACTTCTGGTCCTGGTAGGGCGGAGCCTGTGAATCCCGGGGCAGAAGGAGGTGGAGGCGTCCATGGTGGTTCACGAATTCATCTGTGGTTCTACACATACACATACACAGACACACACATACACACACACGCACACACAGACACGCGTGCGCACATACACACAGTTGAATAAATAATAATAATAAAAAAAAAGAATCAGTAAGTTCTTAGAGATCAGTAAGAGAGTTGAGTAGCAAGGTGTCTGCTCACAAACCTGACAACCTGAGTTTGATCATCAGAAGCCCACATCATAGAAGCAGAAAGCAACTTTTGAATTTCTGAAAGTTGTCCTCTAAGTTCCACACTTAACGTTACCATGGCATGCATGTATCCCCCCTCTCTCTGTGTGTGTCTCTCTCTCTCTTTCTTTCTCTCTTTCTCTCTGTCTCTCTCTCTTTCATAAATAAAAAGCAACTACTGAGCTTCTAGTTAATATATAAAATTATATAGAGATGGTAAGAAGACACTAGGAAATGAAAAGAAGCAGAAAGACTTGTTAGGTAACTCCAATTCCAAGGAATCTCAAGGTAGTGGATTAACCCAAGATTTCCTTTGTCATCATATATCTCAAATTAAATACAAAAGATCAGGAATCTGAAAATTCCACAGGTCACAAATAGTTTTCATAGTCAAAGGAGTATGAAGAGAAAAGTTCAGCAGAAAAAAATACTGCTGGAACAACCGCTCTAACACAGCCTAACCCGCTGAACAATCAGTCTGATTGTTGCAATGCAAAGAGTGACCATAACACATGTCATTAGAAGATCGCAAATCAATCTAAAGGTTCTGCCAGCATGTGAATAACCTTCCTCACCTATGTACATTTGGAAATGAATAGACTTAATAGGAATAGAAAGGTAAAGCACTGAGTATGACAATCATTCCACCCAAACAGGAAAGATTAACAACCAGCCTTGTCAATCTATTTACACCAGGTACAACAAAATTCACCCAAACGCTTCTCTCAAGACTTTCTTAAATGAAAGGAAATAAAGAATTTGTCACAATGGTGAGGTTATATAATTTCTATATGAAATGGTACCATGTTGCTAGCAAATCATATATCATTTAGTAATATTTACATCACATATTTTGGAGCTAGGGATTCAACACTGATTCTTGTACATAATAAGCATATCTCTAAGTTGTGACCCATATAGCTCTTGAAACATTTGAAGAATCATTGTAATGTTTCCCACATACTCCGAAATGTAATTGTTGTGATGTGCTATATAAGTCAAAGCTATACTGATGTCAATAACATTTGGAAATGAATAGAATTAATAGGAACAGAAAGATAAAGCTACCCATCATTGATGGGTAGCAGACTGGGAAATGTCTTACATTTACCATTGCATTTGATAATGTACAATGTGTTATATAGAAAAGACTCCATCCAATAAAAACATTCCCTGTAATTCAACTACACTGTACATTATTAAATGCAATTGTAAATGCAAGACATTGGCCTCTTGTTAAAACCCATATAATTTTACAGTGTGAAAAGTAACCTTAGCACATGCATTAGAAGATTGCGAAGAGGTTGAGTATTCCAAAGATGAATGCACAATCTGACAAAACAATCTAAAATTCAGTAAGAGTCAGATTTTTTTTTAATTCTAAGGAAAGATTACAAGTAAGCTAAAGAAGGTCACATGGTCCATGAAGTAACTGACCACAGTTGGAGACATGGACTATATTCAAATCTATATAAACACGGTGGTACAGACATGTATATGGGTGTATACATGTATATATATATATATATATATATATATATATATATATATACACATATCATATGCACAGAATTACAGCTGGCAAGCTGTAGGTTTGAGTGACCTTGATCAAAAAGAATAAAGAAGAGACATCAAGGAAGATTCCTGATATCAGCTTTGAGTTTCCACATTCCATAAACACAACACACACACACACACACACACACCATTACTGTAAACCCACATACATGGGCACATGTATACACATACAGCCATGTATATATGAAAAGAGAAAAAATGATTTTCTAAAAACTGCTTAGCAATAAATAGAACCATGGTATTTAATTAAATAGAAGTTTCTAAACTTGGGTCAGGCTACATATTTGTATGATGCTAGGACATTTCGTATTAACAGAAACTGAGGAGACAATAAATAAAGACCCACAATGATGGGCTCATATTAAAAAATATATGAGCCAATTTAGAAGAGTTCCAGTGGCCAAAATGTGAAGAACTTGAACAAAGCACATAATGGACTGTTGTGCCATAAAAGATATTACACAGTGAATATTAATGAGTCCAACTATTATAAACAGTAGATTAAATGAATGGGAAAATATGCATATCTTGCTAAAGAATTCTAAATTGTTTATGGAAATAGTCTACTATTAAGAACATGGAGAATAAATTCCCACTTCCTCACTATAGATTATTGTATTCACTCTCCATCAACTATATTATCCCCACTCTAAATGAGAAAGCTTGAGAGCAGATACTAATGGACAGACATTCTATGAAATACATGGCCAGTGTTCTCAAAACTGAAAACATCAGTAAATATAATAAGTATCAGAAGCTACTACAAACAAAAGGGGTTTAGGAAAACATGTGTGCTACAGCAAAAATAAATGTTTTGGTGGAAAACTGAGAGATTTAGATACAACATACAACTCAGTTATTAATAATACACAGCATTTGTTAATGAATTTGACAAATTTACCAATCTGATGTTAGATCTTAAAAAGAGGAGAAATGAATATGGGATATATAAGAAGTCCCCATAATATTTTTGCAATAATTATTTAATTCTAAATCTTTCCCTAAAAAGTCAAATAATTCACTTGAAATATTAAAATGATAGATTTTCAGTTATTGATAATATATTATTTATTCAATTCCAATAATATCTATAATTTATCAAATTGGGGTAGTCACAAAACTAATAACATTAGGAAATATTTGGCATTTATTTATTTTAACCAAATAAGCCAATGGAATAGCTTTTACATATTGCAAGTATAGCCTGGACAAATGGTTCAGTAGATAAAAGCACTGGCACGCAGACCTGGAGTCCTGAGTTCAATCCCCAGACTCCACACAGGAGAAAGAAAGGATCAGTTTCTGAAAGTCTAAAAGTTGTCCTTTGACTTCTACATGAGCACTGAGCCACATATAGTGTCTGATTTCTGCTTTCTCTCTCTCTTTCTCTCTCTTTCTCGCTTTCTTTCTTTCTTCTTCTCATCCTTTCTTTCTCTATTTCCCTCTCTGTCACAAGTGAATAAAATATTTTAAAGTATTCCAATTAAATACAACATATTTTCTGTTTTCCATATGTCTATGCATTTTAAACATTTTTAAAATTTCATTAAGAAAAACTTCAAGTGTCCTCAAAAAAGCATGCACTCATGTAAGATTAAATAAATAAATGATAGAAAAAATACCTTGTAAGAATCATATTGAATGTAAACAATAGCAAAAAAGTCATTTTATCCACATTTGGGCCAATTTACTCTTGCAACTGCCTGTGTTTGTCTTTTTTCCTCAGGAAAAGACAAGAACACACCATAAGGAAGGAGGGGGAAATAAAGGGTGGTAAAAGGAAGAGGAGGGGGTATGGAATTTGGGACTAAGGGTTGAAAATATTATAAAATCACTATATTCATGCATACAACATGATAATACTATGTAGCATTATGTAAAAAATAAAATAAAATAAAAATTAAGTAAAAAAGTGAAGCTATTCTGTGCTTACTCATTAAAAAACATAATTTGCAAACAGCTGTTAAACTTGAAAAATCTCTTCTCAGCTCTTGTATTTTAGGAGATGAAAGTTGCAGCAACGAACTCATTAAATAGATGAATGTGGTCATGGGACATTTTATGAAACTTTTTCACAATACATGTTCTAAAGTTATTTTAGACAGATTATTTTCACTTTCTTGATAGAATACCAGTTCTTTAATGCCCAAACTTCTCTTTTGACAAAATCTTAGAGGACTTTCAAGTAATCAAAAATGAGAGTTCCATGTATAAAAGCAGTTTATTGAGAAGCTTAAAGAACAATTATGCTATGGTTGTACACATAATTTCTTGACAGAAACTTTCATTTCTACCAAACTCATTAAGTTTTCATGAAATAATATCATAAAGTGATATACTACATGATAGAACATTTACCTTTTCTTCCATTCACATAAGCATAAATATTATGTAATAATCCTCTATGTGCATAAATAGACATTTTGGTCATATTGTCATCTGTTTACAGAATAATCTCCATAAACTCACGCACACTGGTCATTAGTACTTTCCATTTTCCAGACAGTAGTTAATGTATTCTTTTCCTTTTATAAGAATATTCTATGTTCACATATGGAAGTGATGAAGCATAATACACAAGAGAAAAGTTTGAAAATAGGAGAGAGTCCGGCATGGGAGATGAAGGGTGGTAAAGGGAAAATGAAGGGGGATGGGATTTGGGACTAAGGGTTGAAAATATTCATATTTCACTATATTCATGCATACAACATTTAAAACAAGCAAACAAATAAACAAACAAACAAATAAATAAATAAATATTCGGATAGCTGTTTTCAAATCTTCAAATGCACTTAGTGGAGTTGAGGAGATTGTTTACAATGGCTTAAAGTAATCACCCTATCTCTGTTCTGCACATGAAGGGTGACCAATGCCTGAGATTTGTCCCTATTCTGTAACTAACTCAACATGTCATCAAGATACACTGGGTGCAATGGTGCCATGTGGTTGGATAGCTGTTGCATGGATATTCCTCTTGCAAGAGTGAGGTAGATTGTGTCTGAATAACCATTGTTCCATTTTTCCTTGGCTCACCTATTTAACGAAGCTTGTCTATCAAGTTAGTCTTGGGGCTGGAGAGGTGACTCAGGGGTTAAGCCTCTGCCTTGCAGGCGTAAGGTCGTGAGTTTGGATCCTAGACCCCACGTATAGATGCCAGGCGGAAGCAGAAGCGGCCTGCATTTCTTGTCCTGGAAGGGCGGAGCCTGTGAATCCCGGGGCAGAGTAAACAAGGAGGAGATGGAGGTGATCTATAGTGGTTCCCAAATTCGTCTGTGGTTCTATACACACACACACACACACACACACACACACACACACACACACAATTGAATAAATAATAATAAAAAAGTTAGTCTTGTGAAATCAGTGTCCCTCATATAATATCTACAAGCTGCCACTGCTTAATTAGCATATGTCATGAGCACCTGTAAAAAAAATGTTCAGCAGCAGCTGCGCAGTCACATTTCCAACACTGATTCTCTGCATCTTTCTTGCTCTAGTTACTGTCAGCGTCCATCAATCCTTCAACGGTGTAAGCTCTCTCCCACCTGGGGACATTAGTATTAAATACTTCTTGTCTTTATACATTCCAAACTAGTTAATTACCACTCCTCTTTCAGCTTAATTACTTTCTCCAGACAGCCTGCATACAAGATCTCAACAAGGTCATAACTCCCTACAGCACTCTAAGAGTATAATGTAATTATCCATAGCACTTAACACAGCATGGTTATGCGTAGTCTTCCCTACCATGATGACATTAATCTCAATCATTAGATAACAGAATGCAATCATTGAAAACTCTGACCAATATACTATACACAGTGACTTGTGCACAAAAGGTGCTACATGAAAAACTACAAGGTTGAGAGTTCAGTAAGATGGTTCACTAAACAAAAGCGCTACAAGCCTGACAACTTGAGTTCCAACACTGAAGTTCACATGATATAAGGAAAGAGTGATTCCTTTAAGCTAGTCTTTGATCTCCAGGTATTCATTGAAATGTACAAAAGGACACACCACTACCACCATCATCAACAATGACAACAATATTGATCAATAAATAAATTCGCAAAACCTGAAAGTGAAGCAAATGCTTCTATTATCCAAATATGTCTGAGGTTGGATAATTTATAATAGCATATGCATGGGATATGCATAAATTTTCAAATGATTATTACAAAATATTTAAATTATCTTAACTAATTTTTCTAATCTTTGATGGGCCTTAGGATAATTTTAAGGGAAGAGAAAACATTGGAAATACATTTCTGGTGAGAATTATTTAGTTATATTTTTCTTCCTTTTCTAATGTCACATTTGAGAACTGTTCCAGAATTTTCAGAGAAAGTTGCATTATCATTAATATTGCAACAACATTCTTTCATCATTCTAACACCTTTCATTTCTGACTTTACAAAATTATATTAATTGTCTTTTCCTCAACGGTACATGCCTACATGACTTTCTCTATTATTTTTAATTTTTTATTTATTTTCAATATGAACATATTCACAATGAAATGCCTATTATGTGCCACTCATATGCATGCCAGATGTTTATACTCAGCTATATTTTTGTACCTAATCAGTACTATTTATTGTTTAAAATATTCTGCAACAAACAGAAATCAATCTTCCTTTCTTCTTTTGACTTTCTCTATTTTATTCACCTCTAACATTCCTGTTTTTTAAACATACTTTACTTAGTCTGGGCATTAAATTATCATTTGTTTAATAAATGCTTCAATATTTCATTTTCATTAATTGATTTATGGTGATATAAGGAAATATTACCACAGACTAAAAGTTTTCAAAAATTCTCTACACAAAAACTGGATCTCAGAATTTCCCAATATCAGTTTATCCCATGTAATATTTGCTATTTTTACTAATTTTAATTTGCATTAGTAAAGTGCATGAATGTTACATTAACCTTGTGATGGCTAACACTGATTATTAACTTGATACCAAAGAGTCAAGTTTCCAGGCATGCCTGTGACAAGAGCCTCTAGATTAATCTTGGCCCTAGGCAAGCCTGTGAAATATTCTCTTGGTGACTAATTGATGTGAGAAGACTCAGCCTAAAGTGGGTGGAATCATTCCTTGGACTTGACTCATAGATGGAATAAGAGAAGAAAACAAGCTCCTTTCTGAGTACGCATTCATCTCTCTCTGATTTGTGACTGTGAGTAGGATATGATCAACTGCTTCAGACTCCTACTGTCTTTACCTCCCCACATCCTATAATTGTGAGCAAGCATAAATCCTCTCTCCCTCAAGTGGATTTTTTCAAAACATTTTTATCACAGCAACAGGGAAAGCAACTAAGGCGACACTAAAAAATGTCACTAAAGATTCTTTTTCTTGAATAGCTAGTAGCTGCCCTCATATACATGAGTTTGCTAGAACATATGACAATTGATCTAAATCTAAGGTAGTTCAGGAAGGAATAAAAACTATGTGAGTATGAGGTAGGACGTGGTGCTGCAGTTCTGACAAAGTTGCCTTCAGGATGACTCTTGCGTGGTCTTTGCTGTGCTCTGTACAGAAAAGGCTCATCACCACACTTAAATTCTCTGTCAATGATGCTTAAAATTATTTCCTACTTAGTGGGCCATGGCTGATGTCCATTGTCTTTGGTTCCTGCAGGAGGAAAAAGGCATATGGTTGATAGCAGAAGAACAATGGAAAAGGATGAAAATGAAAAGTCCTTAGGAAACATCTGACAGGAAGGATAACCAGAAAGATAGAATGGCCTACGGAAAATATAAGTTATGAGTAAGCACATCTATTCTTTGGCACACTGTCATTCACAAAGGCTGAACACCACTCCATGCAAACAGAAAGACAAGAGTTTTATGAAAAAATTAAGGCCTGTAACCTAACTCACTTATCTTCCATAAAGAGTAGGTGATACAGACAGGGGAAAAAAAAACAAATCTATACATGTAAGACAGCAATTGAGTATAAACAGACAGGGAGCATCAGGTTATAATTCTAATTCTACAATTCTATTCCACTAGAATTATAACCTAAATCTACACAAGTTCCTCTTCACTAAAAGCAGCTGTAGTCATTGGTAATAAAGTAAAAGTTAAATAATTTCATAAATATTTAAAGTTCTCAATATGAATTATGCTTCAAATCAATCTTTAAAGTAGTTGAAGATGTTATGTATGAAGGTATTGTTGCTTTGAAAAATATATGCTCTATATGCATAAGAGAGAGTTTTCATGATAAAATAAATCCCTGTACTCATCAAAACAGGACTGTTCTTATTTCTTTAACAATGGAAAATTAACATCCATTCTATTTTTACTATTCATATATATTAATGACACAAAAAGATATTGAAAACAGGACTCCAACCATTTTGTTTAAATACAATAATAGCAATCACAATACCAATGATAAAAGATAGATTTCACCATACTTTTATACATAATGGAAATTAAGTAAGATCAAAGAAAATTTATTAAATATTATAAACCTATCATGGGAAGTATATTTATTTTCCACTACCTCTTGATAGCAATGTTATAAAATTAGAAAAGAATTAAATTAATATTGCTTCACATAAAATCAAAGAGCTTATACACAACATACACTATACCTTATTAGTCTTTAATCGAAAGAAGGACAAATAAAACCTTCAAAGGTATTGACATGAAGTCTGCATTCATATCCTTCCCAGTTATAACTAGGTGTTTTTCACATGTCATTAATAGAGCTGAATGTCAAGAGGGAAATTAAAAGGCGTAGTCCAATTCCATTGTATTGGATTAAGTAAAAAGCAAAGAAGTAATTTTGTAGAACTTCAGGTAAAGGAAAGACTTGTGTTTAACTAGGCAGATGTACTGAACTGCTTAGCACTAGAAAGGCGAAGACTATGTCAGATAACCTTGCACCATAAATCCAATGAGGAAGATATTCCAAGAAAGGGGCTCCATATTGTCAAAAACCCTGAAAGACAAAGGTGATTGATTACTTTGGGAACCCTCAACATCAAGAAAATGTGAGAACATGGAAGGAGAGCTGAAATTCTGAGGGGTTACTCAGACTGGGTATGGAGACCAAGTCCACAGCTCCACAGTGTGGTCGTGTCTCAATTACATGCAGAGGATTTGAAATTCAGTCCCACAGAGATTCATGGCAGATAAGAAACCCGAGACTGAGAACACATTGCAAGAAACACAAAGAAAGAACAAAAGTTGACACCAGATTTGCGTCCATCTGAAGTCCACGCTGCCACCCCAATGCAGAAGTGTAGAAGTACACGACAGCAAGAGGTCTGCAGAACTCAACCTGCAAGCACTTACTTGGACAATCAAAATATTTATGTCTCTTTAAAAAGACAATAATGGAACTCTCTTTCATGTCATCTGGACATTTTAATTGCTGAACTGCCATTATAAGAATTAAAAATGAAGTTTTGATTTGGTTTAGCCTTTCAATTTATTATTTATATCAAATTATGATAGCTAGGCTCATTAAGGTTTAGTGTAGTAAAGGAGCTATGTGTTTGTCTTTTAATGCCTTGGGTAACAGCTCTGAGACCCAAATACCCACAAATTGTTTAATTAGCAATAAATGTTAAGGTGTTTTCCAAGGATATGGACTCTTGGGAGAAAAAAAGAATGATTGCATTTACTTGTTTGCATTTTCTTCTGAGAATTAAAATTACTGATAGTGAAGTCTAATAAGATTGAAATTTGGTGCAAAACTGGTTGCTAGCATGGTGCAGTGTCCTGCTCGTCAACTGAGGACATTCTTCACAACCACCTTCATTAGTGAAACAGCCCACACACACGTGCACTTCCTCACACCCTTGAGTTGTGAATTGGTATAATTGAAAAAGCAGAGGATAATTAGAAGTGTTGGGAGAGTATATTAAAATGAGCATAAAATTCTAACCATAGACTTGGGTTGCCAGAGTGGCTTCTCATTTATCAAGGACCTGACAATTCCCAAACTGCAAGAGTGTTGAGAGGAAAAACGTCATGATCGATTACTGATGCCTTCCAGGACAGCTGCCTCGAGAGAGTGCACTGTCTACAGCATTTCCTTTCCCTTCCACTTCATGGGAAGTGACACATGAACTAAACTCTTCCACTACTTACAAACTTAACTCATCAATATTTACTTTATTTTGAGCTCTGTGGAGTGAGATGAAACAACCCTACTCTCCTCAGATCTGGCATGTTTGGAAAACACTGCAGATCTCACTTTTCCTCATCAGGAACATGACATCGGTCAGATTTGCCTTCCAGGCTTTTGTGAAGATTTGGTGATCATGTGCTTAAAGTTTCCAGTGTGACTGGCGGTACTCTGAGGGCAAGAATGTTTTATATGTATATTTCACACATAACACTGATGAGGACCATCAGGAATTAAAATTTGGCTTCTAAAATATAAAATTATACTCATTGAAACAATGTCATTTTATATCCTGTTTTCTTTGGAATGAGATATTTTTGGAAGGAGATGAAGAAAACGAAAGGAAACAAAAATTGTATATCTTAATTTTTCATAAATCAGATAAGTAAGTGTTTTGGGATTTGGGGAGGAGGTGTGAGTAATAAATGAGCTGGTAACTTATGTCTTGACAGAGACTAGAAAGACAAATATTTATCTTGGGATTGCCTTACTCCAAGAAGCTCTGGGCCAGCAATGGCTCCAGGTTAAACCCATCTGTGCTACAAAGAAGTTGAGCCAGATGCTCCCTGTAGCTCTTCCCTTCTCAAGTTCTGTCTAGTTCTGATCATCTAAGAAGAATGCACAAATCTCTTTCATGCAAGGCAAGAAGAGAACATCCTCCCATTTTTGATCCAAACTTACATTTCACTACAACATTCTGAGAATTGTCACACCCTTTCCCAAATCCAAACTGGAAAGTCTTCAATTTAAATATATAAATAGTCCTGAATGGATGCAGAGATGCACATAAATACACACATGTACACACTCACACACTCTAACTCCATCTTTTGGGTCACCAAATATCGCTAATTTCTGCTCCCACAAGGATGATTCACAAAACATGAAGGAAAGAAAGGGTGGAAAGTTGTGAGTAACATGCTGACATCAAACTGAGATAAGATGTCAAAAGAAACAGCCCAAGTTGTATGAGTAAGTCAATGGGAAAGTGACTGATATTTAAAGCTAATACAAGGTTTGGATGTACTTTTTACATTTCACTTAATAGTTGTGAATCTTTTGGAAACCCATTCTGGCAGATGAAAAGACTAGAAAAAAAGCCTTAGACTTTGACCCCCCCAACTCCCTGTAACCAAAACTTTTTAATGATAAGATTAAGTGGATAACTGTAGGAATTTAAAAGGCAAATGCAAAATGTATTATTAATGCTAAAGATTTGTTGACAGTTATCCCTCTGTTTTAATCCTACCTCCTTGTTTGTATCATATTTCTTTTTATTTCAATCTTTGGTTCCTGTGACAGTCAGGTTTAAAGAGCCACCCTTCTGTCGGTAAATCCCCACAATTTTCTGGTGCCTGATATTAAATCTGGTTGCTGGTACTAGCTGCCAATTTAACTCAGGTCAGAATTTTATTGCTTTTGGACACAAGCCATTTCAAGATTCAGAGAGAAAATCTACTGTGCTTTTATGGCAAATTTCCATGCTTCATACCAAAAACAATTGGATGAGTTTCTGAATGCCAGAGGAGTTTATACTGAATTGTCCTTTTCACAAAACAACATACTGCAGCAATTCATTTGTCACAGCCATGACATTACTTTGTCAAAATATTCAAATAATATTCCATGTAAAGGGGATAATAGTTGTTTTGCATATGAAACATTTACTGGAACTTCATAATTCTAATTGTAATATTAGGAACGAGTCACAATATTTCAGCAACACAATCTTGTTTTCTAAACTGTAGATTTAATTAATTTAATTGAATAGAGATTAAGGCATTATTTCTCTTTCCTTTTTCTTGGCTTTGTTTACGACTGTACATATTGCGTGACTTCTTTATATTTTTTCATTTAATGCTTACATATCATCCTGTATGAATGGAACATGATGTATATCTCCAGATATACATTCTTCTTGTTATGTTCAACTCAGCCTCCTCCAATGAAGAGAAGAATGGCTGTCCCAGAAGGATATCAGATTCCCTCAGCAACTTGACCTCCCTAAGCAACAGAAGCAGGGTGATTCAGGGTGACATGCAGCTGCTAATTGTACAAAGTTCATTTGTCAACAATCAGTAAGGCTCTAGACCTCATGTGGAAAAGAAACATACAACCTTCCTCGACTGCCTGCATATCTTGCTTTGCTTTCTCTGTATCTGTATTAACCGTCTCAGCTCTGTACATAATACATTCCATTGATAAGTCTTCCAACATCTCCATACTCTCTTGTGAACTCTCTGGGCACCACATACACTGTACCTACGAACAGGATTATTCTTGGCATACAACACTCTATATTGTCATCATCACTTGCTTAGAAGTGATGCTATTTTAAGATAGCAGTATTCATGTGTGTGTGTGAGAGAGAGAATATGTTTCTGAAAGAGAGAGAGATTAAGAGTTTGTTTATGCATGTATTTGTGCATCATCTAAACTTTAAAAGCCTGTAATCCCTAAACTGTAGTCATTTGCAGTGACATTAACCACTTGCCCATAAAAACAATTGTTGTACTCACTTATAAAATATTTATAAAATTTTATTCACTGGACACATTTTCACTAAAATTTAGGAAACAGGATTGGATTTTAGTGAGTAATTTCCAGTATGTATAGCACTTGAGATTTGTGCTTGTAAGAAGAACATAAACAATTACATAAAATTCTACATACAAGGTTTAAGTTCAGCCTCACATATGAATTATTGAGATTCTCAAAATTCCCCACTAGAAAAGCCACAATATTTTGGTTGCTCTCAGTCCTTAGATTCTGAGACACCTTCCAACTTGCTGCTGTAGCCTCAGATGCCACAAGGCCATCAAATGCACTCTGTGACCTTGAGAAGCTCACTGGGGACTTAATTCTTTGGAGAATGGCAGATCACACACAAGAGCAGAGCTTGCTTCCTGACAACATGATTCTAAAGTGGAACGAAATTACAGACTAACTGTTTCTCTTGGGAAACACTTAAAACCCAAAAACAAAGAATGAAAACAGTATTGTTATTCTTCACTTTGCAGTAGATCTAGACATCTCCAACCCAATTAGTGAGCATTTATAAACATCTGATGTTGGAAAACAAAGGAATATTGTGGGAAAATGAATTTTAACTTTAACAAAGGCATATAGTGAGATGTGACTTAGAAGAGTGCTTAATGGGTTATATTACTTTACATTACTTCAATAACCCATGTAAACAGGTAGCTCAGCTTTAGATATAAAGATGTAATTTAATTTGTTCAATTATTCTTAACTCAGGATCTCTGGATGAAGGCACCATGGGATAATAATTGCCTTGCTGGCCTTAAATCTTCACTCGCATTTTGTCTAATTAGCATTCATGCATTTCTATTAAGACTTCCACAAAGAGTGTCCATCTTCTGACTTCAGCATATGTATTATTGTGTTACTTTGCTGAATGTGACATTTTTAGCAAGAGATATTTACTTTGTCAACATATTGGTTATTGTTTTGTTTGAAATTTATTTCCCATGTTCTGAATACTATGTTCAGAGACAAAGGTATTTTATGGATCAGAAAGCTGCAAAGGCATTATCCAGCTGCATTGTCCCAGGGCTTCAAGGTCAATTTTACTAAATATCAGTAATGATAATGTGAAGTAAAGAAAGAAAACTATGTGTATAGAAGCTGTGAAAATTTTTCAAGGCTAAATAAATTGGTTTTGCTTTCCAAATTTCTTCTTGGAACAAATGCTATTTTTCCACACCAGTATCTTTGTTGGTCTTTCGGAGGGTTTTGTTCATTACTGGGATCATTCACCATCCTTTGTTATGTTTTAATTATTTTTTGTTGCATCATCAAAAGGAATTTGCTACAGATGGGTCTAGTCATGTGCCTCTTCCATCCTTCTTCTTGGCACAGATATACTAGCACTGGCACTGATCTTTGAAAACCCTGTACCTAAGCCAAACTCTCTTTCAAAACAAGACTTTTAACCCAGTACTGACCAAACTACAAAAAGGAATGACTACAAAAAAAAAAAGAAAGAGAAGAGGGAGAGGGGGAGAGAGAGAGAGAGAGAGAGAGAGAGAGGACAAACAAGAGAAAAGAGAGAGAGACCATTAGTCTGTTTTTGAAGACAAGAGAGAGAAATGATCAATTATCAAAGTATCCTTTGAGGGTAACTGACAATCCAGTATTTCGATAGTTGTAACAGCCCCCACACAGACATGCAATGATATAAAACATATTGACATAACTAATATACATAAGATATGCTGATCAAAGTAGCAATTAATGATATGCTGTGAGTGGTCACATTACGAAAGTATAATGTGTTTCTCCTACTCTTCAGAACGTAAACCTTTTGACGTGCTAGAACTCAGGGGTGATTACACAAAGACACAGAGTCCTAACATAAGGACCTTGGGGTCAGTATTCTTCAACTCACCTTATTAAGGTCTATACCAAAGAATTTGAAATTTAGGATTGTTGACCTTCTCCAGGAAAAATCCTAAATGAACAGTATACTTGGTATTCCTTATAGAAATTGGTGGTTCTTTTCGCTCATGTTTAAACCTAGACTTACTCTGGTTAGTAGACTCAAGGGTGCTTGTGAAAGAAATCTGCTTGTTCTAAGAAGCATTTCATGGTAAAATTATGAAAACATAATGAAAGCTGCTTGTTAATGGAAATGTGAGTAGCAATAGATGTGAGGCACTGGATTACAGACCATTCATGGAAAACTGGGATGTGGCAATTCTTTCCTCATCAATTACATTTGTTTTAATGGAATAACCTTACCTTACCTTATTTATCTGAGATGATTGAAACAAAAGACTCATACAACTTCCACATCTGAAACCAGTGGCAAAATGATATCACACAGATTCCAATATCAACTTCCCTTTCTTCTAACAGTCAAATCTGCAGACCAGCAACTAGGACTTCCTGACTCATGACATACATAGATTATCTATTTCCAAAAACAATTCACAAATATTCCTTCCCTTACATTGTTCCTTCTGTACACACCTTCCCTCTCTTTAAAAGTACATTAATTGGGCTGAGGATGGTTCAGTGGTTAAAATGCTTATGTAAAGCATAAGGGCTGGAGTTGAAATCCTCAGAACACACTGACATGCCAGTAAGAAGGGTGGTTCACTTGTAGGTCTAGGACTTCAAAGGTGGAGACAGGGGGTCTCTCTCCAGAGAGAGCAAAGCTGGATATCCAAACTGTTTATATCAGCAAGTTGGATAACTGGATTAGCCATATTAGCAAGTTCTGGGTTCTACCAAGAAATCCTCCCCCAATGAGTAAAGTAGAAAGCAACCAAGAAAGCTTTGCAAAATCATCATTAGGTTTACACATGTCAGTATACACAATGGACATGCACCTACATATATACACACATTCACATATCTCACATACTACACACAAATTTTTTACTACTTAGCAAGCAAATATTCATACATTTCTATGACAAGTCCTTGTTTTCAACATTTGGAATCTACATGTAAACAACAAAGATTAAAAAACTGCGATGACTTTCTTATTTCAAATGTCTTATTGATTATAGAGGACTTTTCTTATTAATAGTATTTTTCACGTCTTAAAATCCCTATATTCTTCTCCTTTACCATGAGAGCTGTTCTATTATTTGTCTGCTTGTTTTTTAGTTAGGTTTACATTTGGTCCTGATACAAAGTCTTCTTATGTAGTCTAGAATAGTTTTGAACTCTCAGTCATCCTACTTTAGCTTCTCAAGTGTGGCAGTGACAGCCACGAATCTCCATAACTGGCCTGGGGTTCTTGTTCTTCTAGAAATAATCATCAAGGGACTGGGGAGGCAACTCACCTGTTAAAGCACTGGCAGTGCAAGCATTAGGACCCCAGGATTCATGCAAATGCCAGGTGGGCATCTATAATTCTGGTCTGAGAGAACAGCAACAGAACAAGGCAGGTAACCAGACCGGCCCTATGGCTACACCATGGCTTTGACTGAGAAGCTCTGATCACAGAATAAAGTGGAAATGGGATCAAGGATGATTTCCAACATCAAGCTTGGGCTTCCAAGAACACACACACATACATAGACACACCCACACATATCAAAGTGAAAAGAATTATTTTTGAGTTGTCTTCAGAAATCATTTATTCTTTAAGACCCTTTCTTGAAAAGGAACACTTCTGTGAATGACAAACCTGCAATTAAAATTATCTGATAATTTGTGTATATGCCATTTGAAATAAAATCCTTCTTTCCTATAGGCTTTCCTATAGGAAATATGCTAGCTAATTTAAAAGCCTGAAGACAGCATAATATTACATTGTGTATGAGACTACAAATCATCTAGGCTTGGTAACTTATATTCATAATGCCAATCACTTGGAAGTCTGGCTCAGGATTTCTACAAGTCGGAGATCTGCTTGATATAAATAGTGTTTCCCAGACCAGCCTGGGCAGCAGACTGCAACCTCACAAAACATAGAAATTGTCCTTACCAATAGTTAGTAAAATAATTGTGGGATTACATCTTTAAATGATTGACTAATGTAATAATTCCAAATGGCAAATTTCAGTGTCATTAATTATTTCAAAGAAATATGCAATGACCTTCATCTCAAGGGATACAAGCCTAATATTAATCTGAGGACAAGAACAGTGCCTAAATTGAAATTTTTTTATGACACACTGGGTGGCATCATCTGGTTGGGTGGCTGTGGAGATTTTGATCATCCCTACCCACATTCCAGACCCCAAACTACCACCTATCCTTTAAGTTTGGTCTTTTGACTCACCGGATCAGGTGAGATCAGTACCCCAAAGATGCTGGCTTGGTGACGAGGTACCTCCTCTCTCAATCTTCTTTACTTTAGAAAATTGGATTGTAATATTAGTTAGGGTCCATAGAACTCAACCACCAATTTTTTACAGAAGGGCAGTAAAACCCTCAAAGTCTTAAATCCTCTCTTTGAATTTATGCCTCTGTGGTAGAGGAACTTGTGCAACAAGAATTGGAATTATTAGGGGATAACTGAGGTGGAAAGATCCCATGTAGCCAGGTTTCCTTGGCTACGTAGCGAGATGTCAAAACCAAAAGCATAAAGAGGGTTGGGGTATCACTCAGTGGTAGAGCACTTATGTAGCTTGTGTGACACCCTATGTGTTATGGTTTGAAATGTGTTCCCCACAGTCTCATGTGTTTGGCAAGGTCATGTCACCTTGAGAGGTGGAGCCTTGCTGGAGGAAGGCAGTCACAAGGGGTGGGCCTTGAGGTGGATTATTCCCACCCTACCTCCATGAGGAGTCTGCCTTTGCTGCCAGCAGTCTGCAGCTCTCAGCTTCCAAGATGTCTGTGGTGACTTAGCCTCTTGCAGCTTTGGCCAGCCAGGTATGCCGCTTCCATTATGAGAAATTGACCTTCCCTCTGGAACTGTAAGCTGAATAAACCTCCTTTTCTCCCTTAAGTTGATTGACTTTGGGTGTTCTCTCACAGCAATAGTTAAGAGTAGCTGTTACACTATGTATTTCAAAAATTCCACAAATAATAAGGACAGTAAATGAATAAAAAATAAAAGATTATTATAGGCATTTAATAGGGTGCCTGCTCATAGAAGGTATTTGACAATCGATATATATTTTTACTTGATTTTACAAAGCTGTTGATCCAGGGCTAATCAGATGGCTCAGCACATAATGACTCCTGTACTCAAACCAGGTGACCTGAGTTTGGTCCCTAGAGTCCACAAGGTGGAAATAGAAAACTGACTTCTGAAACTTATCCTGTGATTATTTTTCAGAGGTGTGCTGTAGCACATGGGCCTCTCTCTCTTTGTCTCTCTCTCTGTCTCTTTCTCTCTTCCTCTTTTTGTCAAATAAATGAATTAAATATTTAAAATGTGATTTAAATCCAGTTATGTTAAATTGATTTGAGTAAAAAAAAAAGCTTATTTTCTAAAATACATCATGTAAGGATTTATTCTCTTTTCTCCTCCAAGTGAAATGATTGATTTATATAGCAATAGTTTTTAAATGCACAGTGCCTAAAGTGCCTACATTGAATATCACCAGGAAAGAAAACAAACCTTGAGACTCTGTTGAGAGGAGTAGGATTTTCACCAAAATAATTGGCAAGATCCAAGCCTGGCACAGAAATAAATGGAGAATACTTGGCTTCTGGCGACTTACTGCCTCCTAGTGGTTCATTTGCGATGTGAGTGCATCTTGTTGCACTGTGAGTTAATCCTTTGCATGTGCACTCTAATCGCTTATAAATCTGTTACAATATTGTTACTACAAGAACTTTTTTTCTGAATAGAATCCTACACTTTTTGACTTCTGGGACTCATCTTTGACTGGGCATGATTTTCTGTAGATTTAACCAGCTTGCTGTATTTGCAATGATTTAATAAAAGTTACCATATTTTGTGGTGTGGACATAAAGAGGTTTGTTTAGGCATATACTCAGTGAAGTACATTGGGGTTGCTTCTAGTTTGGGACTGTTTACAAACAATGATGCTAAATACATAGTTGTCCAAATTTTTATGTGAATGTAAGTCGTCATTTCTCTGGGATAACTTCAAAATAATGGTTAATTCATATGGTAATTGCATATTTAGTTGTTTCTTGAAACTTTCATTTCATTTCATTTCATTCTCATCATCATGCCTGGGTAACCCTGTTTCTATATCATACAGATAATTTCATATTAATAGTATTATTATATAACCACTCAATATTTTAATAATGTTACTTTTACAACTTATTATTACTTATGGCTAATGACCCTCAAAATGCTTTCATGATTTTGTTTGAACATTTGTCATGTAGATTATTAGTGAAATTTTTGTTCATTTTATAACTGAATTAATTTTTATATTTCTAGTACTCTTAGGTAAGCCTTTTGCTGTCTGAATATCATAATAAATGAACAGAATATGTCTGTTGAATGATAGAATATATAATTCCTTCACCAGGTGCAAAGGAATCACAGTCGAAGTGAAGGATTGAAATTAGATATTTGTATGTGCTTTTCAAAAAAATCCATTGATTAGGGCTGGGGCTGTAGCTGAGTGGAAGACCATATGGTCAGCACACGAGAACTTGGTTTTAATCCCTGGTGGTGACCATAAAATATATGAAAACTTCACATTTGTGTTTACACTATGGGAACAAACATATATTCAATCATTTTCCTCCCATTCACTCAAAATCTTAGCCTTAAATGTTTTTGTTCATGTCTCTTCAACACAAAAACAAACAATTATCTGGAGAATGTGCAATAGAGAGTGTGGTTGTGTAACCAGAGGTGGAGAGCTTCAGTTTTGCTCTGCTGAATCATTTCCTAAAGTTGTTATACCAATTCAC
The DNA here is from genome assembly GCA_023101885.1 of Typhlomys cinereus. Taxonomy (NCBI): domain Eukaryota; kingdom Metazoa; phylum Chordata; class Mammalia; order Rodentia; family Platacanthomyidae; genus Typhlomys; species Typhlomys cinereus. Next base: position 419,961 of record JALPQD010000220.1, read on the forward strand.
ACTCTCACCAAGAGCACACTGCATGATCCACATCCTTGACAATCCTTTCGCAATATTCAACAGATAAGTTAAGGCTATTTTATCTCACCTTAGCCTTGACATGAATTATTCTGATCACTGTAGGGATTGAGTTTTATCACTGATATATGTTTAATGAGCATCTCTACTTTCTCTAGGAGTAATACTTATCAAATCAATTATCTATTTGCCCATACTTAAGCAATTTGTAGAAGTCAGCCATTATAGATGAAGTAGTATATGGTAGTTGAATAAATAGCTCATGAAACTTACATATCTTGACTTAATCTTTGCTCTTCTAAGACTCGTTCCAGGACAGAAATCATTTGGAATGGAATCGAGAACAGAGGGAAAGCTAGACTTTGTGAGGAAAGTAGACCCTTCTTCATTTGGAATAAAAAGAAATATATGTATGTGTGCAGGGGGGAGTAGAAACCATGTTCAGATATAGAGAACTTTAAAGATAACATAATTATTAATCATTTGGTTATCCTATTTGACTTAATGCTTTTATGGCAGGCTAGTGCATTAATATCAAATACGAACATAGTTTTTCTCAGACAGAGTTCATAAATGAGTCATGTGAAGCATTGTGCTATATTAATGTTCTTCTGTCAGATGATGATTTGAGCATTCATCACATGAGAGGAAGAGGAAGAGGATAATTTTTTACTTGATGGAAAGTATCAACAGACCTCAATGTTCTTTCTTTGCACACATATTAGTTTTGCCTGGATGTTCATTTGTCATGAATAGTGGACCCTTGACAACATCTGGTTTTCCAACATTATCTCCTACATGACAGACACTGTCAGCCAGGTCTGAGGAAACAAACAGTAACAGCTTGTGCTCTAGGTTTAACCCCTGGCAGATCTCATTGTGGCGCAGCTATCAGTGAGCACAGACACAAAGGTCTGTGCATGTCCATCCAAATAGACAAGGTGTGAGATTAAATTCACAGGGAGAGTGAGGATGTCAAGGGGGAATGTCATTCTTACAGAAGCATGATGAAAACTTCTATTTATAAATGAATGTCACATGATACAAATAAATTGATAAAGTCTCTTTAACAGAAAGAACATTATACATTGTGCATTTTACTTGATCACTTTTGCATGTTTACCTCTCATAAGAGGTAAATCAAAGAAAATTGATTCTTAAATGCTTTTAGTTTCCAAAAAGCATTTTCACAAATTATAGCCTTTGTGACCTTGAAAAGTATATGTCACTCTTATCACCTTCACCATTTATCATATACAGTGACACTATGTGTAGTGTATCATATACAGTGACACTATGTGTATCTGTGGACCTCTCTGGTTACATGAAGCCAATCAGAAGCCTCTTTTACAAGGAAGGTCTGGTTCACCCTGGCAAAATGGAGCAGAATGTACCTAAGGCATCAGTAGGAGGTGGAGGGAGCTATAATCTGAAAATGAAATCTGTGTAAACACTGGGAGAACAGAAAATGTGATTTTTTGAAAAGTTCAGCATAGGATCAAGATCAAGCAAAGAACAAAGCTGTTAAGGAGCATATGCCTTGAAGAGAATACCTGTGTAAATTATTGATATTTATTTTTCTCTTTCACTGTGAGTACAACCATGTCTGATCTCTAGTCCTGCTTCCATTCCTTGATGTCAAAATTCTGATGAATTTCAACCCTTCTGCCAAAGACTATGGACTGTATATCAGTCTGTATTGGTGTTTTACCTTGAATTAATGAGCCTACAAAAATATGTAGTGGTAATCTTATTCAAACATTATAGAAAACAGTTTTTGATAACAAGTGACAGTTATCAGTCAGGATTTCTCCCAGAATCAGATATCTACATAAATAGAAACACCAATGGTCAAAGCTACATTATAAATTGCTCAGGCACAAACATGGGACTGAAGAGCAGCTCTCTGTAAACAACCCCACAGTGGATGTAAAAGTATTTCAGACATATTGGAGAGTGATGATATTCCAAACTCTTCTTTCTGCTCTTTCTTCTTTCAGAAAAAATTTCTAAATTTTTTATTCATGTTGATGAAATCTGTTAATTCTACCTTTTCCTCATCAAAAGTCACAAGATTATATCTTGCGTTACTTTTGAACATTATTTAAGACATATTAAGAAAATCATTGTAGCATTGCAATATATGTGTGTACATGAAAGATATCAAATGTCTCTTTGTAAATAGTGATTATTTTCACAAAATTTATCATCTACAGAATTGATATTTTTGGTTTAACAATGAAATGGCTTCTGCTTTCATGAAATGTATCTGCCACAATGTCAGCTGAATGGCAGAGAATTAGATACGAGGGATCCAAGTGAACTGCAGCTATATCTTGGTAGCAGTGCTTCATACTGGTTAGAAATGCCCATTTGTGGTTAAATATCTTAGAAGCTTCTTTCCACTGCATCGGAAACTTAAAGAAGCAGCATTAACTCCCAATTGTCACAGGCATACTCTAAGGAATGCCTTCCCTATCTGTAAACTCTTGACCTGATTGACAGTACCAGATGCATGTTCCCTGCTGGAAAGTGGAGACTAACTCCAATCTATACTCATCTGGTCACCTCCATGGCCTTCATGCCCCTATGATGCCAATGAGGACTTTTTGCCAGGTGGTTCTTTTGGTATCTCACATAGTTCACATTTGGTTAAGATGGTCACTGAACCTTCTCCCCCACAGCCTGCGTGTCCCTTCTGGTACTTTGAAAGTTGACCAATAAAGAGGAAACTTCCAAATCGGTTCTGATTTACTTTCTCCGTGGCCTGTGATGGGCTGCTCACCAACAAGGTGATTCACTACAGATGATTATGGGCTTCCAAGAGCAGTGGCAAAATTTTTAATTGTCTTGGGCATGTTCTTTTCAGACCACTCTTAGTAGCAGCTCATTAGGAAATATCTCAAACTTTATACTGAGAATTTTAACTATGTTTCACTTCAGAAAAAAAAAAAAGGTTCTCAAGAAAGTTTCTGTTAGCCTATACTAACTGTTTCTGTCTAACTTCATACTACCCATATTCTTCTACTTCCTCTCTTATGAAAACCTTCTTCCTTCCAGCTGCTAACCCACTTTATGGTACATTTCTAGTTTTTCTAGTTATTGCAAATATTAATAAGCAAGTATACATCTCTGAAAGCTCTAATTAACATCTATGTGCAAGCAACAACATGCAGTATTTGTGTTTCTGTGTTTGGGATAGCTCATTAAGTTTAATATTTTCCAGTGAATTTAAAATTTCATTTTTGATAGGTGAATAGCACTCAACTGCATATATATGTACCACATTTTCACTATCTATCCATTGGCATCTAAGCTAATTTCATTATGTGTAAGTATCTCCTTGAAATGATAATGAAATTTTTAGAAATATGCTCAAAAATGGTATAGCTAAGTCGTAGCTCAATTTTTAGTGTTTTGATTTTAATCACCCCATTCTGATTCCAAAGCGGCTGCACAAGGTTATGATTTTACCAATAATGTAAAAGTATTCCTTTTCCCCACATCCTCACCAGCGTCTGTTGTTATTTGTGGTTTTGGTCTTAGTTATTCAGACCTGGGCAATAGGCAATGTCAAAGTAGTTTTAGTCTGAAGTTCCGTTTGGCCAGGGATGATGAACATTATTCTAGGTATCTCTTAAACATTTTAATTTATTCTTTAGAAAAATTGCTATATAGTTCCAGAGCCAATTTTTGTATGGTTATTTAGTTTCTTTTTTAAAAAAAATTATTTATTTCTTGTGTGTGTGTGTGTGTGTGTGTGTGTGTGTGTGTGTGTGTGTGTGTGTCTGTGTGTCAGAGGGCATTTCGTGTCCCTGTGGAGGACCAAGGGTGACTTTGGGAATCATCCCTGATTACTTTTACCTCTTTTTTGCTTTGCTCTGGGGTTTCCAAGGCTCTGCCCATGAGGAACAGAAGTGAAGGCTGCCATCTTTTCTGCCTGGCATTTTTACATGGGACCTGGCATCTGAATTTAAGAAGTTCTGCTTGCAAGGTAGAATCTTAACCCCTAAGCCATCTCTCCAGCCCGATTGTTTGCTTTCTTAACGACTATTTTTTTTTGTGCTCTTCTTATGCTCTGTCAGATATATAGGCTGAGAAGATTTTCTCCTACTTAGTGAGTTCCTTTTTTATGTATGTGTGTGTTGGTATTTTTTAATTAATTAATTAATTTTTTAGTTTTACAAGTGTATTGAGTACTAATCCCTGTTTCCCTCTATCTCCCCTCCCTATGGGGGCATGTTGGTATGTCAGTCATTATGCAGGTCTTGTAAGAACAAGTCTCACTTCAGCAAGTTCCTGGATGCAGCAACCTTGCCTTGAATAGAATGTCTTGTCCAGCAGTGGACCTTACAATATTTAGGTTCTTACGATCTCACTGTCCTCTCTCCCTCAAGGTTCCCTAAGCCTTAGGATAGGTAGACGTTAGGATGGCCTGATTCTGAGTGACCATTCCTGACTCGCTAGTACTCTGCATTATGGCTGGCCATTGTTGCCACTTCACTGTTCTTCTATTGGCCTAGGCTCCATCCAATCAGGGTGTTGAGATTCTCTACCTCTCTTGTAGAAGATTTCTAGGCTGAGTGTTAAGCATTCTTCAAATCTATGAGAATAATAGTAGCTATTTACAGAGCAGTTTGGTGCACTGTCTTCCTGCCTATATGTTCATTAGCTGTATTTCCCTATTGATGTATTTCCTTCCTTTCTTTTAGGTTCTTGTTATAATTAACAGTAACTGGAATGTATTCCATTCTGACAAGTGGGTCTTGAGTTTAATCAGAAAGCTGTTGGTTGTCTATTTGAAACTCATGCCACTATTACACTGGTATTCACAACTTGGCCATGGTGATTTTTATTGCAACTTGCAGATCTCATGAGTTGATGAGGCCTATGATTATTTCACTCATCCAGTAGCTTCTACATTATCCTTTGGTATTGTGTAAGCTATTCAACAAGGGGGAAGTTTTCGAACCAGTTCCATTTGTGGTATTTTGCCCATGTTCTATGATCCATTTGTGTTGCATCTTCAGTAATTGGGTCTTACTGACTGCTTTTTTGGAGAGTAACCAAGATCCATGGCAAAAGTCTTTATTATTTGGGGCCTTTAAGACCTCTCTGATCAACATTTTATCAGGAAATATCATACTTCTTTTACGTCTAGCATATGTCTAATTACTGAGTACTAAGTTGATCGCTCTAGGCTTTTATTTTATGTATTTTTTTGCCCTGTTTTCCTCACTCTGTTCCTATGCATAGGTGCTGCCCATTCTTCTTTCTTTTTTTAAAAGACATTTTCTGACAAATCATTAGCATATGAGGTTCCTGTGGGTTACCTCCCACAATCTTAGGGGTTTTCTATATGTTCCTTCCTATATCTATCCCTTCATTCCCTCCTAGGTAGTTTTCCCAATTATTCCTTCCCTCACTTGACTTTGCTGTGGTTTTCTAAATCTCCCCTTTTAAAAGGTTTCACCCTGTCCACTCCTTTCCATTCATTCATTGGTCCCTTTTAAACTTTCTGGCTCTTACAATAATTCTAAACCAAATACGTTGACAAAGATATCAGTACTAGCATCCACATATAAGAGAGAACATGAAGTGCTTAACTTTCTGGGCTGAGATAATTTGCTCAATATTAAATTTTCCAGTTCCATCCATTTACCAGCAAATTCCATAATTTCATCCTTTTTGATGGCTGAATAGTATTCCACTGTGTATATGTACAACCTTTTCCTTACCCATTCCTCTGTTGATAGGTGTGTTGGTCGATTCCATTTTCTTGCTATTGTAAATAGAGCTGCAACGAGGATAGATGAAGAAGTGTTTTTGAAATAAAATATAGAGACTTTTGGGAATATTCCTAGGAGTGGTAAAGCTGGGTCATATGGCAGTTCCATTTTTAATTTTCTGAGGAACCACCACACTGATCTCCAAAGATGCTATACTAGCTTACACTCCCACCAATAGTGAATAAGTATCTCTTTTTCTCTACATCTTTGCCAGGATTCTCTATTGGTTATGTTGTTATCTTCATCATTCTGATTGGAGTAAGATGGTATTACAAAGTAGTTTTAATTGCATTTCTCTGATGACCAGGGACGCTGAGTATCTTTTAAGATATTTGTTTGACATTTCACTTTCTTTTTGACTGAAGTCTCTATTTAGTTCCAGGGCCCATTTTTTTAAATTTAAGTAATTTTATTTTTCTCGTTTTACAAGCATATTGAGTACTCATATTGAGTACTCCCACTCATCCCCCTTCCCATCCCTTCTTCAATCCATCCTACCCCTCCCATTCTTCTGTCCGTCTGCCTTCATGGATGCCAGGAATCTGCCTGGCTTATCTACTCTTTTTTTTTAAATTTATATTTTTACAAGCATGTTGAGTACTTTTGCCTTCTTTCTTCCATCAACTCCCCCTCCCATCTTTCCATTAATCCCACCCTCCTGCCTGTCTGCTTCTATGGATAACAGGATTGCCTGTGGCCCATCTACTCCTGTGGGGGCTCAGGCCTCTGTGGCATATCAGGTGCCTCTCTTTGAGCCACCCCATTGATGAGGGCATTTCTCTTCACTTATCTAGCTTCAGTTCCCAAGGTTTCCACTGTATATTCTTATCACTCTTGAGTTCCTCAATATTCTATGGGGGCATGTTGGTATGTCAGTCATCATGCAGGTCTGTTAAGAATAAGTCTCACTTTAATGTGTTCCTAGATGCAGCAGTCCTGCCTTTAGTGGTGAACATGCAAAGGTGAATGTTCCCATCTTTATGTTCTCGCATTCTTACCACCACCTCTTCTGTGAGGTTCCCAGAGTCAATAGGGAGACTGGGTTGGTCTGATTTTGGATGAGCCCTGATGAGTCACAGGCTCGCTGCATTATGGCCAGCCACTACTGTCCACTTCACTGATCCTGTACTGCAGGGTGCATTTTTTAATTGGAATGTTTGCTGACTCAGTGTTTCGATTTTTGAGCTCTTTTATACTCAGGAAATTAATACCTTGTCATAACTAGCAGAGATTTTTCACTCATTCTGTGGGCTGTCTTTTTGCACACTTAACAGTTTCTTTTGCAGGACAGAGTTTTTTAATTTCATTAAGCCCAATTTATTGAACATTGGTCTTAGTTCCTGGGCATTTACCCTTCTGTTTAGGAAACCTTTACCTAGGCCTATCAATTCCATTGTACTCCCTACTTTTTCTTCTAACAGTTTCAGGGTTTTGGGTTTAACATCAAGGTCTTTGGTGCACTTGGAGTTGATTTTTGTAAGGAGAGAGGCAACATTCAATTTTTTTCTTCTACATGTAGATGTCCAATTTTCCCAATGCCACTTGTTGAAGATACTATCTTTTCCCCAGCATGCGTGTTTGGCACCTTTGTCAAAAATCAAGTCACTATATGTGTAGAAGCTTCTTGGTTCTCTGTTCTAATCCACTAGTTGATGTATCTGTATTGTGCCAGTACCAAACTATTTTACTATAGTTCTGTAGTATAGTTTGAAATCTGGTATGGTGATACCTCTAGCAGTATTTTTGGCTAATTGTGGTCTTTTGTTATTCCATATGAATTTAGAGATCATTTTTTCCAGTTCTGTAAAGGACTGCATTAGGATTTTGATTGGAATTGCATTGAATCTTTATATTGCCTTAGGTAGGATGGTAATTTTCACAATATGGATCCTACTGATCCATGAGCAAGAAAGGTCTTTCTACTTTCTAGCATCCTCTTTATTTTCAGCAATGTTACATTATCTTTTATTTTCTTGGTTAAATTTACTCTAAGATATTTTATTGTCTTTGTAGCTATGGTGAATGGGATTGTTTCTCTCATTTCTTTCTCAGCTTTTTTGTCTCTGGTATATAGGAAGGCTCCTGATTTTTCAAAAATTTTTATTATTCAAATATTTTATTTATTTTTTTGCTTTTAATTTTTTTATTTTTATCTCACATTTTATTTTTTCCTAATCATACAAGCTCAATAGATACCCCATCCTCTCCCTCCCTCCTCTCCTCCCCATTCATTCTCCATTGCACTCTCTCTCTTTCCCCCCTTTCTTTCACCCCTCTACTTCACTCATCCTCTCCCTGTGCCTCCCCCTTCCTCCCTCCCATCTCCTGGAGCATCTTTTTATGTGAATGCTAAACCTCCCTCTGAGTCCTCCACTCTGGTGAGAGTTCAGGACTCAGTGGCATAGCTTGGAAGCCCCTTCTTGAGCTCTCTGTTAATATGGGAACTCTATTATAACTGTTAATCCCTTGCCTCTAAGGATCCTACTGCCAGGAGCTTCTCCCCTCTGATTCATGCTAGACTTTGGGGGGGGTCATTGACATGTCAGCCAGTTGTGCAGATCAGGCAAAGTCCAATCCTGGCTGCTGCAGCCCAAATTTGTGTACAGTATCTTGCATATGATTGATCCTCCCCATCTTTAGGCTCTTATAATCTTAGGAAGGCTACTGATTTTTATACATTGATTTTGTAACTCATCACTTTACTGAAATTGTTAATTTGAGTAGTTTCTTGGTGGAATCATATGCATCTCTCAAGTATAGAATCATATCATTTGCAAATAGGGATACTTTGACTTCTTCCTTACTGATCTGTGTCCCTTTTATCTCCTTCTCTTGTCTTATTGCTCTGGCTAGGACTGACTTGTCTTGTTCCTGATCTAAGTTGCAGATTTTTTCCTATTTATAATGATGATTGCTTTAGGCTTGTCCTATATAGCCTTTATCATGTTGAGATAGGTTCCCTCTATTCATGTTTTTTCCAAAGTTTTTATCATGAAAGGATGTTGAATTTTGTCAAAGACCTGTTCTGTGTCTATTGAGAAGATCATATCATTTCAGTTTTTGAGTCTATTAATATGATGAATCACATTTATTGATTTACACATGTTAAACCATTCTTCTATTCCTGGTATGAATAACCATGATCTTTTGGATAGGTTTTTTGATTTAGTCTGCTAATATTTTATTGACAATTTGTCCATCTGTGTTCACTAGTGAGATTGGCCTATAATTTTCTTTCTTTGATGTATCTTATTTTGGCATTGGAATCAGAGTTATATTGGCTTCATAGAAAGAGTTTGGAAGTATTCCTTCTTTCTCTATTTTATGGAATAATTTGAGTAGTAGTGGTATTAGTTCTGTTTTTGAAGGCCTGGTAGAATTCTGCACTGAATCCATGGGTCCTGAACTTTTTTTTAATTTAAGAAACTTGTAATTACTGTTTCAATTTCATCTCTTATTATTGGCCTGTTTAATGTATCTATTTCATCCTGAATCAATTTTGGTAGGTCATGTGTATTTAGGAATTCATCCATTTCCAATTTAAGAAAATATAACTTTTTATAGTATGGTGTCTGTGTGTGTATTGGAGGGCACTCGGTGTGTCCTTCAGAGGCCCAAAGATGACTTCAGGAAGCACCTTGAATTGCATATTTCTTTGGGTATGTATTTCAGAATGGGAAGTACAGGCTGCTGCCATTCCCATCTGGCATTTTTGCATGGGCTCTTGGTCTGAAGTCAGGACCTTCTGTTTTTAGGCAGAAGTTTAATCCTGAGCCATCTCTTCAGCCTTGTGAGTTCCATTTTTGCCTCATTAAAATTTTCTTTTACAGGGCAGACGCAGTTCCATTTCATGAAGTCCCAGCTTGTTGATTTTTGGCTTAATTTCCTATACAAATGGGGTCCTATCCAGAAAGTCCTTGTCTGTTCCTCTCATTTCAAGAGCGCCTCCTATTCTTTCTTCTAGAAGTCTCAGAGATTCAGGATTAACATTGAGAATTGGATCCATTTGGAAATGATTTTTGTGCAAGGTAAGAGATAAGGGTCAGGTTTCATTCTTCTACATGTAGATATCCAATTTTTCCAGCATCATTGGTTGAAAAGACTTCCTTTTCTCCAGTGTGCATTTTTGCCATCATTGTCATAAATCTAGTGACTGTAGATTTGTGGGTTTATGGATGAGTTCTCAACTCTGATTCATTTATCAATGTGTCTGTTTCGGTGTTAGTAGTGGATTTTCTACAATGCTATGAATTTTTAACTACTAATTTATGATTTCTATGATGAATTTATGAAATTTTGTGATAAATTTATGATTTTTTAAAGTGCTATTAATTGTTTTACATGATTGAACTTTGGTATGGTGACACCTCTAGCAATGTTTTTATTGCTTAGAATTGTTTTGACTATACATAGTCTTTGTGCTTCTACATGAATTTTAATGTATCATTCCTTTCAATTTCTTAGAAGAATTGCTTCGGAATTTTGACCTGGACTCCACTGAATCTGTACATTGTCTTTGTAGGATGGTCATTTGCATAATGTCAATCATTATGATCCATGAACATGATAAGGTTTTTTTGTGGGATTTTTTTGACACAAGTGATACAATTTCATAAGATAATTTTATAAAAAGCTGCAGATCCTATTCTATTTGACATTTTTCTCTAATAATGCCATTACAAACAAAGCAGGACTGTGGTAATAAAGTGGTCACTAAAGTGCTTGTAGTATAAGCATGTAGGACCTGAGTTTGACCCTTCGCCTTCATGAAGACCAAGCATGGCAGTCTAAGAAACAGGCAGATCCTTGGGACTCACTCGGAAACCAGTCTAGACAATTACTGAGCCCTAGATTCAGTGAGAGATGTTGTCTCAAAAATGAGGAGATGAGCTGTAAAGGAAAACATTGAATATGGATCTGATTTGCATGTGCACACACATATTTGTGTACCTGTACACACACACAATAATATGCACACACATAAATAAAAACAAAGAAAAGTTTTAAAAAGAGAACTATTATTATCTGTATTAGATATGAAAACCAATGTAATATAGATCCATCACTGCCCTCAGAGACCTAGAAAATGAAAATAATTCTGTGTTTTAGTTTTTTGGCATTTCTGTAGAACACACTAGAACTTACTGGCTCTACTTTTTGTCTATCTATGTTTACATTAATAAAATTTTCTATATATTCAACAGTATCTAACCTACTAAGGAAAACTGAACACGTATTTGTAGTTGGGGAGTTTGGGGGAAGAGAACCATTTTCAAGATGCAACATATCTCAGAAAGTTCTAATAAGAAATGGAATGTAGCACAGTAAGCAAAAGAAAATTATCTTCTGCAATACAGTGCCTTTAATCACTTTTTCCAACTGTAAAATCATTTTTCTCATATTGAACTATCTGTTTAAAATTATTCTATGAGCATTTTCAAATAAAGTTTATTAGTATTGTATGAAGAGAGTAGTAATAAAAAGTGTAGATGCATTCTGAAATTACTGTTAACTATATATCTGTAAAAGTAAAATTATTCGCAATATCTCCACATCTAAGTAAACACTGTAAATTGTGAAAGTTTCACTTGTGTGTTCCCATCATATTTTGTTTGCAAATGGAGAGACAAAGTGAAAAACAGAGAAAATGCTTTTCCCAATTCTGACTATTTGTGTTCTTAATTTATATTCTTTCTAGAAAATAGAAAAACAAAGTTTCTCTTCATAGAGTATACATTGTCCAAGGGCATTTGAAATATTACTTTATGATTATCAATGGGTGCATGTGCATATTCCCTTTGGTACAAAAAATTATCTACCCTACTTCTCTCTCTCCTCTATTATTCTATTCAATTCTCACTCTCATGTTCACATTCTTCTGTTTTATTTTGTTTGTACAGTCTGAGGTCCACCTGGACACCCTATGTGATTCTGGAGTCGTGATCCTCTCTTTCAGCCTATGAGGCATCTCTATATGCACACAACTCTCAAACGTAGGGATTGTCCATTGGTCATCAGTACTCTGTAGTCCCATATGTATTTTTCATAGGATCATAGCTGTGTTTGTATAAGTATGGTATATACACAAGTATGTATGCAGATCCAAGTGTGGAGGCCTGAGGAGGATGCTGAATATCTTCTTTGATAACTTTGCACTTCATTTTGTTGAAATAGGGTCTTTTACTGAATCAAAATATTGTTGCTTTTTCTTGACAGCCCCCATAATCTATGTGTCTCTGCCCCCCATCCATGCTGGCATTACAGCTGTATGCTGGCAATACAGGTGCTTTTAATATGAATATTAGGGATCTGAACTCACATTACAATGTCTACAAAGCAAGCACTGTTAACTATTTGTTCGTCTTCCCAGTCCTCTGAATTACATTTTTATTTCTATGATTTTATACTAATTGCTAATTTTTATCTGTAATTTGATATATTATAATATCACTAATATAAATAGATTATGTTAAAAATTAACCAAGGGGCCAGAGAGATAGCACAGTGGGTAAAACTCAAATAGTGTAAGGAAAGAATTGACATCTGAAGGCTCTCCTTTAACATGTGCATTATGGAATACATGTTCTCAATTTCTTTCTTCTCCCACTTTCCCTTTCTCTCTCTCTCTCTCTCTCTCTCTCTCTCACCCTCTTCTCTCTTAAACAATTTTAAAATTGTTTAAAGTAAAACTAAACCAAGTCAATCTTAAAGAAAACTAAGTTAAAAATGAATGACAATCTCTAAAACATAAAAACCCATCAAATCCAACAAATAAAGTAAGCAATATTATGTTAAATAACAAAATATATAAAATATGAGATATATCAGTGATGGAATAAAATGTTAAGACTTAAATAAATAATGTTGCTATTATTGTTACTAGTGTTATATCCCTAATTACTGTTATATTCCTAATTACTGGAAAATTACCACTGCATGTATAGTAGACACATCTAAATCTTTCATTTAAGGTTATTTTCCTCTTTCAACTCAACTTTCAGGATCTAAGTCAAATATGTATTGTCTCTAAGTATTTAAATCCATAAGCATTTTAGTAATTTTTGCAATTATAGAATACTAAATAGTTCATTCTATGTAGTTGATCTTTTTATAGTGCCTATACATGTGCTTTTCATTTGATTAAAAATGTATGTAATGTTCTAGATATAGGAAAACAAACAAGTCCTTCAAGTCTACAGTCCTCAGAGAAGAGAATCTTAGACATAGGCAGTCAACAGGTAGCAAAGCAATGTCAGAATACATACCGACAGCTGATCTGGACCAAACATGAAATTCAGTAGATTTAGGACTACTATAATGCAGACTCTAAGTTAGAGATAACATATTCTATCAATACTAGCATTTTATTACTAGTATTTTTTATATTATCCTCTGTGAGGAGAGGCAGAAATCCCTGGAAAAGAGTTTTATAAGACATAATGAAGATTATTAGGAAATGTTCTTGATTTCTATCATGGCGTGGAGAGATATACTATTCTATAAATGTAACTTTACATGTAATATTTTTTCATAATTAAAGTATTTGGCTAAAATGATTAATTTTAATTAATTAACAGTGGCATACATGTGAAAGCCAAAGGACAACCTTCAGGTAGAGGTCTTTATCTTTCCACCTTATGAGGTAGGGTCTCTTGTCAGTTTCATTAGCCTGGTTGATACTCTGGAGATTCTCCTGTTTTCTCCTCCCATTTCTCTTTGGCAAACTGGGATAATACATGCTAATGTAACCAAAAATAGTATTAATGTGGGCTCTGTGGATTGCTGAACAAGCATTTTGATCCATTGGGCCTTCTACCAACCCCTAACTGCTTATTTTGATGGCATGTGCATATAAGTCATGGGGGATTTTTACACCACTTCTTTGATTTATAAATACGGCAAGAGATAGTCACTGGTCTTACAGCTTCATGTGAGTAAGGGATGTGAATTATTTCCAAAAATCGCCTCATAGGGACACAATTCTAATCTGTTTTTGTTGAAACTTGTGGCAAATGACAGAAATGAGCTGAGTAGGCACTGAAATACAGAGAATGAGAACAGATAAGTTTCACAAAAGTTGTTTAAGAAAGTATGACAACTTTTCAGGGAATACCCTGGAAAAATGAAATAGGAAAAAATACAAAGAAATGTCTTCTGATGCTAAAGATATTTTGTATATTTAAAACATAAATATTGTCAGTGAAGAGCTCAAATCTGACTTAACTGGCTCTCAGGATTCCTAGAGTACACTTCTGGATGTGTCATGGGCAAATGCATAGCAATGCAAACTACTGGCTAATTTTATTCTAAACTAGGAAAGCTGGACCACTGTTTTTCTTCAGTTCTCTCAGGTTAGAAGTAGAAAAGAAATCAACAACTATAATGATTATGTAAAGGGGCATTCCTGAATCTGTGACAAATCTCTCAATGCTTCACTTGTGTGGAGTTGGCTTCTCTTCAGCTGCAGGCTTGTGGTTTGGTTGGTTGTATGCTTTTGCTGCAGGAGTTCTCAGTGTGTTTCCAAGGTCTGTTCTACTTGATGGTAGACATGGCATTCTGGTGTAATAAATGCTTAGGTTGTTGGGAACTGAGTTGCTTCTGTGCTTAAAAAACCATTTACAGAAATCACCAAACTGATTGCAAGAGAGATTATATGAGCCTGCATTCCCACCAGCAATGTAGTAGAGTTCCCTTCTCTCTACATCCTCTCCAGCATTTGGTGGTGTTTGTATTGTGAATTTTTACCATCTTGACCAGGGTGAGATGATATCTCAGAGAAGTTTTGATTTGCATTTCCCTGATGGCTAAGGATGAAGAGCATTTTTAAAGATATTTGTTAGATACTTCAATTTCGTCCCTGGAAAAGTTTCTTTTGAGTTCCTAGGCCCATTTTTTTTTAATTTTATTTTTTATTTCTTCCACTCATTCAAAGTTGATAAGTACCTCCATTCCCCTCCCTCCCTCCACCCCTCCCTGGATCCCCTTGCTCCCTTCCCCACCTTTTCCCTTTCTTCCCCCCCCCCTTTCTTCTAGTGCCCCCTCCTCCCCCATTCCTGGAGCATCCTTTAGTGTGCATGTCAAACTTCCCTCTGGAATCTTTTTTCTGATGACATGTAAGGACTGTGGTTGTTAATCCCTTGCCTCTAAGGATCCTAGTGCTTGTGATCCATGCTAGACTTTGGGGTTTCAATGATATGTTGGTCATTGCGCAGGTCATGCAAAGTCCTATTATGGTTACTTCAGCCCTAACTTGTATGGAGTATCTTGTATATCATTGCTCCTCCCAATACTTAGGCTCTTACAATTTTACTGCCCCCTTTTCCGCAAATTTCCCTGAGCTTTAAGATGGGGAGAGATTAGGCTGGCCTGGTTCCAGGTGGTTGATGTAGAGTCTCTGATTTTCTGAATTATGGTTTGTTGATTTTTTTTTCAGTTCTGTTGTTCCTGCACTGCCCTTGGCTCCATCCTGATGGGTGTTGGATGTCACCCCCTGGCCAGAGATAAAAGACTGTTAAAATACAGTCTTATTATAAGAGTAGATTGAAAGGTAGATAGAATAAGAGTAGGAGACCATTTGCAGGATGGTTACCTTCTATATGCCAGACTCTATGCCCTCCCTTTTTGGTGAGATCATACCCCAACAGATGCAAGTGACCATTAAGGAAAGTCTGCAAGCCCAACCAGATGTCTCA
The DNA here is from genome assembly GCA_023101885.1 of Typhlomys cinereus. Taxonomy (NCBI): domain Eukaryota; kingdom Metazoa; phylum Chordata; class Mammalia; order Rodentia; family Platacanthomyidae; genus Typhlomys; species Typhlomys cinereus. The sequence goes on from JALPQD010000220.1 coordinate 435,460, forward strand.
TTACTTAGTTACAGTCCATGATGGTGCTAGGCCCATTTTTTAATTGGGCTATTTATCTCCTTGGTGTTTAGTTTTTTAATTCTTTGTTCACTCTGGATAATAGAGCTCCATCATATATATGGCTAGTGAAGATGCTTCTCCCATTCTGTGGGTTGCCTTTATGCTCAGTTTACAATCTCTTTATCTGAACAGAAGCTCTTAATTTCATAAGATCCCATTTATTGAGTGTTGGTTGTAGTGACTGTGCTATTGGATTACTGTTTAGGAACTGTTGGCTTAACCCAGTCAGCTCGAGGAAGTTCCCATCCCTTTCAATTTTATAGAGTCTTTGGCCTAATATTGAGGATCTTGATCCATTTGGAGTTGATTTGCATGCATGGTGACAAGTATGGGTTCAGTTTTAATCTTCTGCATGTGGATATCCAGTTTTGCCAGTACAATTTGTTGAAAATGTTGTGTTTTTTTCCATTGAATTTTTTGGGCCCCTTTGTCAAAGATCAAATGTCTGTAATTGTGTGGACTTATATCTGGGTCTTCAACCTTTATCCATTGATCTACATGTCTATTTTGGAGCCAGTACCAGGTTGTTTTTATTACTATGGATTTGTAGTATAGATTAAAATTTGGTATGGTGATACCTCCAGAAGTATTTTTGTTATTCAGGATTGTTTTTGCTATCCTAGGCCTTTTGTGCTTCCATATGAATTTTGAGATTGTTTGGTCAATTTCTTTAAAGAATTGCTTGGGGATTTTGATTGGTATAGCACTGAATCTGTAGGATGGTCATTTTTATGATGTTGATTCTCCCAATCCAGAAGCATGGATTTTCACCTTCTGGTATCTCCCTGTAATTTCTTTCTTTAGATTTTTAAAGTTTTCATTAGAAAGGTCTTTCACTTCTTTGGTTAGATTTATACTAAGGTATTTCATTTTTTAGGGGCTATAGTAAATGGGATCATTTCTCTTAGCACTTTTTCACTTTTTTCATCCTTGATATATTGGAAGGCCATTGATTTTTGCACATTTATTTCGTATACTGCTACCCTGCTGAACTTCTGTATTAGTTCCAGGAGTTTCCTGGTTGAGTTTTTAGGATCACTCAGGTATACAAGTCATGTCATCTGCAAATAGAGATATCTTGACTTCATTCTTGCTGATTTGAATCCTTTTTATATCCCTCTCTTGTCTTATGGCTCTAGCTAAAACTTCAAGTACAATAGTGAATAGAAGTGGTGAGCAGTGGGCAACCTTGTCTAGTTCTGATCCATATGACCCTGCTATACCACTCCTGGAAATAATCCCTCATAATGCAGAAATTCACTACAGTGACGCGAGCACAAGCATGTTCATAGCAGCACTATTTATGATAGTAAATTCATAGAATCAATCCAAATGCCCAACAGTTGAAAAACGGCTAAGGAAAATGTGGTACATTTATACAATGGAATACTACTTAGCCATCAAAAAAGATGAATTAATGAATTGGTTGGAAAGATGGAGAGAATTAGAAAAATTTGTATTGAGTGAAGTATTCCAGATAGAGAAAATTACACACCGTATGTACTCCCTAATAGGTGGATTCTAGTACTAAACCCACAATCATCCTGCAAATGGAACACTGACCCCACTTCACTGTGTTGTCCTAATTTGATTCCATCTACCTTTTAATCTCCTCTTATATTAAAATCTTCATTTAAACAGCCTTTTATATTTGGTTAGGAGGTGACCTCCAATACCAATCAGGATGTAGCCAAGGGCAGTGTAAGAACTAGAAAAACTGAAAACAACAACAAACCATAATTGAGAACACCAAGGACCCTACATTAGTCACCTGGAACAAGACCAGCTAAATCTCTCCCCATCCTAAAGGTCAGGAAAACTTGCAGAAGAGGGGCCTGCAAGATCATAAGAGCCTAAAAATGGGGAGGACCAACGATATGCAAGATACTCCACACAGGGCTGAGGCTGCAATAGCCATAATGGGACTGTTGCATGACTGCACAATGACTGACATGTCAACGACCTCCCCCCAAAGTCTAGCATGGATCACAGGCAGTAGGATCCTTAGAGGCAAGGGATCAACAATCATAATAGAATTCCCATACTAATAGGGAGCCCAACAAAAGATTTCAGTCTATGCCACTGAATCTTTATCCTTATCCACTAGGGTGGAGGACTCAGAGGGAGGTTTGGCATTCATACATAAGGATGCTCCATGGAATGAGAGGGGGAAAGGAGGAGACATTGCAAGAAGGGAGGAAGGGAGGGAGGGAGGTGTAAGGAAGGGGAAAAGGGGGAAAAGTGCAAGAGGGATTCGGGAGGGGGAGAGAGGGAGAGGATGCAGGTATATGTATTGCTTGAATAATATAGCATATGTTGTGGTATCTGATCCATTCAGTAAGAAAACTGAGTTTCTTAGCATATTCTTCACTTTCCACAGTGATCACTTCTTTGTGGTGAGAAAACCTGAAATTCTCTTTTATGGTTCTTTTGAAATAGCACACAATATTTTCACCCACTGTACAATCCAATCCTAGAACTTTTAAAAAATTTTTTTATTATTTATTTAATTGTACTTGTGTGCGTGTGTGTGTGTGTGTGTGTGTGTGTGTGTGTGTGTGTGCATGTGTGCGTGTAGAACCACGGGCGAATTCGGGAACCACCATGGACACCTCCACCTCCACCTCCTTGTTTACTCCGCCCCGGGATTCACAGGCTCCGCCCTATCAGGACCAGAAACGCAGGCCGCCCCCGCTTCCGAACTCAGGACCTTCCCCCTGCAAGGCAGAGGCTTAACCCCTGAGCCACCTCTCCAGCCCCCTAACACTAGAACTTTTTTTACTCACTGTTTTCTTGCTACTCTTCCACTTTGTATGATATGGTTACCACTAATGACACAGATGAGTCCTCATAAAATCAAACATTCCCCTGGCTTATTATTTAGAGAATAATGATCTTCATATCAAAAATATCATTCAGGCTATTAACATCTTTGAAATAATGACAGTCACGCCATCTATCATTGGGTCTTCTTAAAATAGTCACAATTCAATTTAGAAATGGATTTCAAAAATATTTTAAACTTTTTGTTCATTTAATTCAGATTCATTTTTCCTTCATCACCATTAGCATGCAGCTATAAAATATGACATCATTTTTTCAATTATGTAAGATATGAAACAAAGTGATCCAGATAAATTAGGTTTTGTTATTAGATGACAAGTTAAGTCAGAAAATAAACACTCCCCTCATGGGCGAATAATGCATTTTGTGATGATGAATGATCTCAATATCCCATGTGAACCATTACTCAAAGTCCATATGAATTGAGATATCACCCTGTATCCCAGAAGACTGTATAATTGTAATCTGTCAATTAAAAAGAAAACAAACCAACTGCTGATCTTCATACAGAATTGTTGCTTTTCTAATGTGGGTGGAAAAGGCATTTGCAAATATGCAGAGATAGAAATCTGCAATTGGTCTGATTTCAGAGCTCCTGAAAAACATTGACAGCCATTCATATCTTTGCCTCTAGGGTGTCAGCATATTTTAAATTCTAAAAGTTGAATGAAACATTTAAAATCATGAATACTGGGATTTTAATCCTATAGATAAATTGTCTGTTTAACCTGTGTCTCAATGTCATGAATTGCAAAACTAGGGAAAGGTATATTCCTTGCAGGCGTATTTTAAAGATTAAGTGAATTCATCTGCTCAAAAGTTAGAGTAATGTATGCAAAAAAATTGAACCAGTTAATGAATGGGAGCTCACCACAAGAGTAGTGGTACTCATGAGAAAGAACATGAGAGAAAAGCAGAGCAGAGAGAAAGGTCAATATGGCTCTTCAGAAATAACCATGGTTCTTCCAGGAAGCAAAAGCTTCAGGTGCAATTAAAATGTTAAGCCTTCAGCATAAATTATTTTATTTGACAGATGCTACCCCTCTGGTAGCACCAGAGATAATGAGAGACATGAATGAAAGTCTCTTTCTCTCTTTCTCTCTCTCTCTACATACACACACACACACACACACACACACACACACACACACACACAATAAGAGGTGTCTTCCTCATTCACTCTCTCATATATTTATTTATATTTTGTATCTATTCATTGAATCATACTTAGCCAAATTTATGCATACATGTATTTATGTATGTGTGTATATATATAAATGCACATATGTATGCCTATATTTATGCAAATAGGCATGTCACACGCATCTCTTGTACCTTTTCTTTTTAACCACTGAGTCATCTTGCTGACCCTGCCCATCTTAATTATGAAGCAAAGGCACTTAGTGAACCTGGAATTCACCAGCTCATGTAGGCTGGTGGGCTAGCAATCCCCAGGACTTCTCCTTTCTCTGCCTCCCCAGTCTGAGATTATACTATAGTATCCCTCAGGTTTGTATCATAGTAATCCATCAGTTAAAAAGAAAACAAAAATAAACCTATGGAAGTTCATACACAGTAGTTATTTCTCCAGTATGTGAGGAACTCGTCTGTGCACTAACTAATATGCAGAGAAGGAAATCTCTAATTGATCTGACATCAGAGACTCTGGGAGACATCAATGGACAGTTATATCTGTTCCTCAAAGTGATAAAAAGATATTTATTTTCTGTAAAACAGGGCATTGAGATCTCATGGCAATTACTTTAAACTCTGGGTATGTGGATCCATTCATGAAGATATTGGGCATACACTGAATTAAAGATAACATTTTTTCCATTAGTTTGGTCAAGTTTGCAATGTAATACTGACTGCCAATTATATATATATATATATGTATATATGTATATATATGTATGTATGCATATTCATTGTCTTCAGAAACAACTTTGAAAAAGTCAATGAAGTTCTGGAACCGCCTAGCTTATACTGCAAAATCCAAATGACAGTGTTTACAAAATACTTTTCCAGATTGTATGCATGCTATGCATCCTTTTTCTAAAGTAAAAAATAAGGTAGCAATAAAATGCCTGAAACAGCATTAGCTCTCTAGTTTGTTGAAGGGGCCAAAATTAAGGCAAAATCTGAAAAATCTTTCCAATATTTTCTCCAAATCACATGTAGGAGTAAGAGATGGGGTAATTGGTACCTGAAGGCACGAAGAGAATTTGCCTTTAAACCATTTGAAACTTGTATCCAATTAAGGCTTATGGTTCTGAAGATGAAAGAGCAAAGAAATATCTGGATTGATGGACCATCTAGTAGGTGCAAAAACCTGGCCTTTGTTTGATCATTTGTCATTTTCCACAACCTACTGAGCAAAATCACTATAGTCAATCCTCAGTGTCCCCAAAGAACATCCAAGGATGCTCAAGTTCATTATCTAAAGTGATGCACTCTTTGCACGTAAGCTGTTCTCATTCTCCCCACAGGTACAAGTCATCTCTAGAGTTGTCAAAATACCTAATACAATGAGGATGCTGTGCAAATGCTTTTTGTACTGTTTTGTTTAGGGAATTATGATAGAAGGTCTGCACATGTTCGGGATAGATGCAATTTTTTTTATGTTTCACAGTTGCATCCCCAAATGTGGATCCCACAGATAGGGGAGGCTGACTATTTCTTTCTGAATATGGAAATCACTAGATAGTTTTGCCAGATAATCAAGTAGAAAGATTCCTAAATTAGAAACCAGAACTGAATCTATATGCACTGTATTTAAAATACATATGAATGGTCTCATGAACTTACTCTTCCTTCATATGTAAAATTAAGAGCTGAGATCCCTTTTATTTTGAGGGACCCCACCAGTTCTAAATTCTTCTGTATCACTAAGCTATACAAAGCAATAAAATAATTAAATGATGGTCTTTCAGCATAATAGGTTGCTCTATCAGGAGAGTGTTCCTGAAATACATTATTTTTCTCAACTTTGGCTTGAATGTATTATGTGGTCTATCATGTCATGATAGATAATGGATAATAGATAATGGATACTTCTGAATGCCTTCAATTAAATATATTTAAATTCCCAAAGCATGCAGTCATCTTGATTAAAATATCAACAGTTTATTACAGATGGAGTATTTCCAAAAGGGGATAATGGTCTATGGAGAGCAGGTGTTCTGCATTCTATTCAAACGAAGAGCTAAAAAGTTGGAAAAGCTTTTTTTTTTTGTTCAGTTCAGGATAGACTCTTGACTATAAAAATGAATTATGAAACACAACAAATTTAACAACCTCCCACTCTTTTAAGTGGGTTCACATCGTATGCTCATTGTCCTTAGTTAACCCCATCACGAAAAAAAAATTAACTGTAGTGGTGACAGCAAACTAAACATAGGGGTAACCAATTTTGCTTTTTTTCCCCAAGTTTGCTTTAATGTTATAAAATCTTTATTTTGAGGCTAGGGATGTAGCTCAGTTGACTGAGTCAATTGTCTAGCTTGTGTAAAGCCTGGGTTCAATCCTTTCTAACAAATAAAAATCGGCATTGATGGGCAACACCTTTGATTTTAGCATTTGGGAAGGGAAGACAGGAAGATCAAAACATGAAGTCATCCTTGGCCATGTAGTGAATTGGAGACCATCTCAGGATACATGAGCTCTGTCTCAAAAAACAAAACAAAAACAATCCTTACTCTATTTCCATGTACCTGATGTCAAGTTTTCAATTGTAGGATAAGCAAGGCATTTAAATTGTAATGAGAAATTTAACATTCAATGTGAGTGGGATAAAAGGTAGATAAAAGTTCAGCGGAGAGAGACAGACAGATACACGCAGACACATGTGTGTACATGTGTGTGTGTAAGAGAGAAGAAGAGACTGAGACAAACAGATAGATACATACAAGTGAGAGAGAAAATGAAAGGGAAAAAGTATATGAGAAAGAATAGAATGAAAAGGTAGGTGAAAGAACAAGGTAGGTTAAATTAATAAATATTACAAAAATACTGATTTAAAGATGAATTAATAGTCCATCCAGAAAAAACTATATTCACTGACTGCACATTATTAATATTCATATGTCTTCCATGGTAAGACAGGGACTTTCCCAGTTAGATACACATGTCAACTTGACAACTCAAGGCTGAACTTTGGCACACCTGCAAATGAATAGTAATTATGGGAGGGGGGAGGGGGGCAGAGGGGAGGGAGTAGGAGGAAGGGGGGAGGGGGGCCGACCTGCTTTTCTGGTCCTGGTGGGGCGGAGCCTGTGAATCCCAGGGCAGAGTAAACAAGGAGGAGGTGGAGGCGATCCATGGTGGTTCCCGAATTCGTCCGTGGTTCTACACACACACAGACACACACGCGTGCGCACATACATACGCACACACGCACAATTGAATAAAAAAAATAAAAAAAAAGATGGAGAAGGATGATGGTTCAGTAGTTGGCAAAATATGGCATTTTGGCATTTAGGCATTCAGGCAAGTAAGAGTTTGCCACTCTTTAATTTCTGTGGATATGATATGTTCAATTCCCTTGACTCTATGAACTAAAATCCATTTTATTATCTAAAAGCATCATGAAATAAATAGCAGATTGAGCTAAAAAAAATCCATATTGTTATTAGCAATGAGTATGTGGTGGGAGGGTCCGCACACATGTTTCTCCTGTATGCATACACAGATTAAAATCTCCCAGTAATAAGTTCATCACAGGGTATCTGATTTTTCTGTGAGACTTCTTTAGATTTTCATTAAGATGACACTCATATTGTTTGTCTCAGAGGATCGTGCTAAGAATTATGTCACCTAAGGACAGAGATAGGCAAAATGGTTAAAGCACTTGATTCACAAGTGAAGGACCAAAATTTGGATCCTCCGATCTCACATAAAATGTAGAATTCTGCCATTAGATGTCAAAGATTGGGAATCCACAGAGCTATCTGGCTAGTTAGGCTATAACTAATGGTGATACTTAAAGGGTGGATTAGAGACCCTGCTTCATACTGAAAATTATTCCTATATCAGCCTTGAGCTCCCACACACATGTATCCCATACACAGGAAAATGGGAATAAAAGGAAAGAAAAAGAATTACATGAAACAATAAAGATGCTGATGATCAGTATATATTTTTGCTGTGACCTGTAATCAGTGCTACCCTAGCATATAAAACATGATACCATTCAGTGATTGTTCTGTTTAGATGATGTCATGTGCAACTGAACTATTTATTTCAAATTTTCATTAAAAATTCTTCAAGTCGGGCTGGAGAGGTGGCTCAGGGGTTAAGCCTCCGCCTTGCAGGCGGAAGGTCCTGAGTTCAGATTCCAGATCCCACGTATAGACGGCAGGCGGAAGCGGGGGCGGCCTGCTCTTCTATTCCTGGTAGGGCGGAGCCTGTGACTCCTGGGGCAGAAGGAGGTGGAGGAGTCCATGGTGGTTCGCGAATTCGTCCGTTGTTCTACATACACACAGGCACACACACATGCGCGCGCACATACACACGCACATACACACAGTTGAATAAATAATAATAAAAAAAATTCTTCAAGTCAAACTTGACTATACAGGAAATACAGAATATTCAATCTTTTACACAGGTAAGCCTTAGCCAGGACATCTGGGAAGACATCATTTCTTCTGACTTCCTTTGGCATTCCCTTCTCTGAGGTTATGTGACATGACATTCAAAGACCAAAACTCCAATGCCTTGCTCTTTGGGATTTTCCATCAGTTTGTTTAAATAGAACAGACACAACTTCCCTGTAGTAATCAGGAATATTTTACTATTTGAATTGGGAATGAACACATAGGATTATCTTAAATGCAGACCTGAATTCAAATTTCCATGTCAGTCACACACAGCCTGGAAAGAAATGATCATGAGAAGAAAAAGTGGTTGAGCTGAAACTTTGAGAAGACTGAGTCTTTTAAGTTTTTAACTGGATGAGACCAAAAAAATTACAAAGGAGAGATTCTTGGGATTTAGAAGAGAAAACTAGGCCAGGAGGAACACATGCATGAACAATAATTATCAGCTTTAAAATAAGAAGTAAAAAAAGAAGAGACAGGATCCTATTTCTATTATTTGCTGTCTGGCTAAGATGCTTTTAAACTCAACAGCAAGGTAAAATCCAGCATGGTTTCCTGTAGAAGGGATCCTGCAAAGTACTTGGTAAACATGATCAAAAACACTCATCATATTACTCACTAAAATGAAATGAGTTTCCTAAAAATCATGAATATAAATTTACTGCATGCTGTAAAAGATTCCTTTTCTTCACAGTCCTTACGAACACACAAGAATAGCCTTTTATATGGTTTTTTGAAGTTCTGGGATTAAGTCCAGGGCCCTGTGCACACAAGTTTTCAGTCACTGAATATAACCAGAACCCCCCAAAACAGCAACATTTGTTAAAGTAGGAGTTATGTACATTCTGTTCTTTTTTTTTTGTATAGTAGGAAGACTAGCCTTTATAAAAACACTGTCAGATTTCAAAAGAAATCACTTGAAGGAGGCACGGGTTCTACATGAATTTATAAGACATATACCTCAAGAAGATTAAATTTACATTTTATTGTTTTGCTTCTATAGTGTAAGATAGTTAAAGTATACATATAAATTGAGCAAATAATGTAAATAAATCTCACAAATTATCACTAAATCCCGCCTAGAGAGCACATCATATAATCAAAAAACACGTTCACAACAATAGTAGGGAAATATTATCACGAGAACTTTGAACTCTGTATTTTAGTAGTAAGTTTTCTATAGTAGTGATAGAAATAAATCAGTGCTTATTTATTGCCTGTGTCCTCATAGACTGCCTTTTGTGCATGATTATAGCACAGTCCAAAGTTACACAGTCAGTTCAGGATTCTGATAACACACAAACTACACAGCCATAAGCCATCCCTCTCCCTCCCACTCCCGTGCCTGCCTGCTTGTGTGGACCAGAGATCTGTGGCAGTATATGTTGCCCTTCAGTGGGTATACCTATAGGTATGGGTACTTCTTTCACCTCTCTGGCACTTACCCTACTATCCCCACTGTGTGCAGTTATTTCTCCTGAGATCCTCGCTGGTCCATGGGAGAGTACTGATATGTCCGCTATGGTATAGATCCAGTGAGGATAGATCTCATTGTGGTGAGCTCTGGATGTATCAGCCCTGTGGTACCTGGATTATCTGATTGAAACCACCACCTAAACGCCGCTCATTATGACCTTAGAGAAAAAAAGTTCTCAACATCCACAGAAGATGCAGCCTATTGTAATGGAAGACTAGTGAAACAGAAAACCACATACTAACCAGAGTGCAGAGCCCCGGTGATTCTAAAATGCTCAGCCTAAATCAGGCCATCCAAAACTCTTCCTAAGGTTCAGGGAACCTTATGAAAGAGGTGACAGTAGGATTGTAAGAGCCTAGAGGTGGAGAGTACAATGCCAGCCACGTCATTCTGGACATGGTAGAGTGTTCTTTGAAGAAAGTTTTCTTTAAATTCTAACTGGATTCTTAAAACATACATGCACATGTGTACACACAAACACACACATACATGTACATAGATATGTATGCCAACACACATGCATACACTAATACACACACATGCATGCACATATACACAATGTACACATGCATGCATGCACACAGGCATGCACACGCACACCATACCTCCTTTAGCAGCTTTTGCTTGCTGAAGACTAAAGATGTTTGAACCCAGTCTCATGAATATTAACAATTACTTTGTCATTTTGTTCCCCAAACACTGTCTCTTTGTTGTAGTAAATTAAAACCCTGGCAGAAACACCCAATTAATCATCAGTAAAAGTATGCATTTACGTGTCACACTTAATAAGCACTTCAGTGTAATCATATACTGCTCATTCTCCTAAGCCATCCACTCCCATTAAGCAGTATACATAGAGCCAGAATGTCTTCCATTAGTACTCTTAACTGATTTCTCACAAATGGGAGGCATGGAGAGTTGCTGTCTTTTCAAATGTACAGATAACCTATCATAGCTCATAGAAAAGATAGGAAATGAAGCAACTAACTAAAAGCATTATGATAAAAACCTATATCATAATGTGTGACATTTAATTCTGGGCTCCCAAGCCCCAGATTACTCACACAACGCATGTGGTCACAGGGGCTGTTCCTTGTAAGAAAATGAGACTTTCTCTGTCCAGTTAAACTTATCTATCCCCTGTAGAAGCTTCTGAAAGTTCAGCGGCTCCCTGAGCCAAGTTCCTACCTTAATGAGAATCTGAATGGACCCCGTGGCTTTTGCAGATATGAAATACCAGAAGCTCATGGTGCAGGCAGTGCTGGATTCTTGCCACACAGCACTTTTGAAGTGTGCTTTGTCACCGCGAAGACCCATTGGAGTGGCCTCCAGATACATGAAGTGACCTAGGAACGAGGATGGGATAAGATAGACTGAAAGAACAATGCAGACATTATTCTAGCTTTTCCATCTTAGTTAGAGTTTTTATTACACATCATATGATCTAGCTGCCAAAGGCATTTTATTTGAAACATAATAAATCTAATAACCTTGTCTCTAGCTCCCTGACAGAGCAATTCCCAACTGTCTGAGCTTTTAGCAAAGTATTTCACAGAACACAGGCTAACTGAGCTGACAAGATATTTATGCCATCAAATCAGCAAGATAGTTGTAAAAATCAGTTCATGGACTCTAAAAACTATTCAGTTATTATAACACAGTGCAGATTTCCCATGAAATCAAAATAGGGAATATCCTGCCATCTATTGAATATAGAAATAAAACTTTACGAAATTTAATATGCAAATAAGAGGATATTCTTGCACATGAAAATTGAGTTTGAGATATACACATACAAATCATGCATATAGTTAAGTATCTGAATGAGACTAAAATTCTTGATTCTCTAGTTGATGACTCTAGCTTACTTGGAATTTTTCATTATAGGCCAGTGAAATCTCAACAGTTAGACACTGTTTTCCTGTTTTGTACCATACTGGAGTGCTTCTCCCCTCTTTTAGTCTTTTAAATCCTGTTAATGTCCTTTGTTCTTGAGCACTGAAATGGAGATTTGATTTCAGGTGCTTAGAACAAAAATGATCTGCGCCCAAACTCCAAATATAAGAGGTATGACAGTATCACTTTCATAGATTCTGAGCAGGTTCCTTCATATCTACCCTGCCATTTGATCTGTGCAACTCCTGTTATCACACAAGGCAAACTTAATGACCTCCATTTGACAAACAGTGAGTCTGAGATTTTGAAAAACTCAGTGATTTGTCAATAACCAAATGAGTACCAGAACCCACAACTACTGATTAATAACAAGCATGAGCCATTTAGGAAAGATGAATGATAGTATGCATTGTGACCTGGATATTACTTTGAAACTATGATTAATATTAGATTCTGATTCTTTGCTAATGGGGGCTCATTTGTATCCCTTCACACACAGATGCTAGTTTACCCTCTGTGACAGTTAGTGCGAGGTATCAACTTGACAACTGAGATTTGAGTCTTTAGGAATACCTATGAGGAATTGGTTAGTTAGGGCAAGCCCCTGAACAAGCCTTTATGAGCTTGTCCAACTGATGTAGGAAGACCCAGCTCATAGTAGGTAGGACCACTTGCTGCTGGACAGGTGGATAAGATGGAGAAAGAATTGGTTGAAATTTGGCAGATCAGCAAACTAGAAGGTATGTTTGCATCCTTGCTTCACTCTTCAGTTCTTTCTATGGAAATGCTATAACCAGTTCCCCCAGTCTCTGTTTATAACTCCCCTGCCATAATGCACTGTAATTGAAATCATGAGCCTGGATAAACTTATTCCCCTAAATCATTTGACAATGAGATACGAGACCAAGAAGTTCCCCTGCCCTTATAACCTTTTTGGGGAAATGAAGGTCAAGAGAAGATGATGTTATCAGAGTGACCATAATGGATATGACTGTGACCTAAGAAGTAAGAGGAATTTGGACAGAAAATATGACATACATTAAGAAGAGGTGATGTGAGATAAACCATCAACTACAGCCAAGAGCACCTGAGGCTGGAAGAACCCGGCAGAGATACATGGAAAAGATGCTCTATCTTATAGGCCTCAGAAAGAACCAATCCTGAGAACAGCTTGATCTTGGATGTTGAGCTTCAAAAAACTAAGACAACCACTCTATGGTCTTTACTAACAGCTGTCCCAGGAAATAAACCTACAGCCTGCAGGACTGACTTGCAGCCTCACTGTGGGTGTTCTCTCCGGCTGCTGCCCAGCACACTGAGATGCACCTTATGAACAGCAAGAAAGCAAGGACTACAGCATAATTACCTACCATTCTCATTTCCAAGTGTGTGATCCTTGGGAGGTCTTTGGCTTTGCTGAGAACTGATCCCCAAAACCCAATCAAAGTTTTCAGCCAGAGAGTTTTTCCAGCCACACCAGCCTTTCTCAAAGGTACAGGAGCCTCCGCAAGCATCTTCATCAGTATTATCTCCACAGTCATCCACAAAATCACAGCTCTGCTCCGGACTATAGCACCGGCCATTCCGACACTCTTGGTAACCATGTGGGCAATAGCCTGGAACTAAACAAAAACATAGTGACAGAGTATTCCAGACATACCCAGAAAGGTCAAAAGGCAATATGTGTGTGTGTCTATCTGTGCCCCTGTGTGTATCAGAGGGCACTGTGTGTACTTGTGGAGGGTCAAGGGTGACTTTGGGAACCATCCTGGATCACATCTACCTCCTTTTTCCTTTGTTCTGGGATTTCCCAGGCTCTGCATTCCAGAGCCGGAGTGCAAGCCACTGCCATTTCCACCTGGTGTTTTTATATAGGATCTGCTTGTAAAGGCAGGTAATTTAAACACTGAATCATCTCTTCATCCAGAAACAAAATCTTTAAGGTGCAAAGAGCACAAATATGGGTATTTGGGTATTTGAAAGAACATTCTAGAGTATGCAAACATATATGAAACATTTCTCCAGCACAAGAGTCATGTATGGATATACAACTTTCCAACAGATTTTATTTTTGTGAGTAGTTTGAGGTCTTAGAAACAATTTCCCGGGGCTGGAGAGGTGGCTCAGGGGTTAAGCCTCCGCCTTGCAGGCGGAAGGTCCTGAGTTCGGATCCCAGATCCCATGTATAGACGCCAGGTGGAAGCGGGGGCGGCCTGCGCTTCTGGTCCTGGTAGGGCGGAGCCTGTGAATTCCGGGGCAGAAGGAGGTGGAGGCGGTCCATGGTGGTTCGCGAATTCGTCCGTGGTTCTACACACACACACACACACACACACACACACACACACGCACGCACATACACACGCACATGCACACAGTTGAATAAATAATAATAATAAAAAAAGAAACAATTTCCCTCCAAAGTAATGTTAGTTAAAGAAAACTTTCCATCCAATATGAGACAAAGCAATAGTCTTAAAATCCTGTGTTTGAACCCTAGTTCTATTTTATTACTTGTATGACTTGTCTCATAGTAACACTTGATGAACTTCAGATTCACATTCTAAAAAGATACAAAGCAAACTCTAAAAATAAGTTAAATGAATTGAATTTTATATGCATCACTATTATTAAAAACAGCTCCTATGTCTTAGCAGGTGATTAGTAAATACAAGTCATGTAAATGACTGAATAAAAAATACTTAGAAATGATGCAATAGTTCAATATACACTTTTAAGAAGTTATTTTACTGTTTCTTTACTATAGTGGAGCATGACCAGGATAAGAAGCATCAATTCAGAAGAAAAAGTTGCCCAGACATCCAACTTGTATAACAGCATGAAATTTGATCTGATAGCACAGAGTTAGAAATCAGAAATTATCTTCCCTTCTGGTATATTGCTTTTGTTTTGTAGTCATGTTATTGTTATTGGAGACAAAGCCTCAGTCCATATCCCACCCTGAAATCATTCTGTAGTTCAGCTTGGCTTGTAAAACTCCCAATAATCTTCTTGCCTCAAGCTCTCAGGTGTTGGGATTAGAGGCATATGCCACCATACCTGACTTTTTCCCTGTGTTCCCAAAAGCCAGGGAGAGCAGCTGTTGAAACGTATCCTCATGTTATTTCTAGAATTGGAGTGCCAGGAGCTGGAGGGAAGTTCCGTGGTGACCAGAACTGGTGTGGATTAGAGGTGGTGAGTGACATTTCATGCATTCACCGTGAGGTGTCAGACTCTCCTGTAGAAAATCCTGCTATTGTCTGTATATTAAGTGTGTCCCAAGAGTCTCTTTTGGAAGTTTGGTCCCCAGAAAAGAACTACTGGTAAGTTGTGGAAATTTTTGAATCCAAGCTTCATGGGAGTCTTTATGTCTATGGGTTGTGTGTGTTTGTTTTTTTATTTTTTCCACTCATACAAACTGGAGAAGTATCCCATTCCCCTCCCTCCCTCCACCCCTCCCTGGATTCCCTTGCTTCCTTCCCCTTTGCCCCTTCCTTACCCTTCCTTCTTTCCTCCCTCCCTTTCTCCCATTGCCCCCTTCCCCCATTCCTGGACCATCCTTTACTGTGCATATCAAACTTTCCTCTGGGTCCTCCTCTTCTGATGAGGTGTAAGGACTCAGTAGTATTGCCTAGATCTCTTTTTTGTGCTCCCCTTTAGCATAGGAACACTACGTGGCTGTTAATCTATTACCTCCACAAAAGTTAGGGCCAAAATAATCATAATAGGACTTTGCATGACCTGCACAGTTACCAACATATCATTGACCCCTCCCCCCCCAAAGGCTAGCATGAATCACAGGCACTAGGATCCTTAGAGGTGTGATTTTAAAGGGAGTAGTGTAAATTCACCCCTTTCTTCTGTCACTGTTTTCCTTAATGACTAAAATGTTGAAGAGGTTTCATGGTAGAAAATGTAAACTGTTCAGCTACTGGTAAGCATAAAGAATTCAAATGAGGACATTTAAATGACATCACCCCGTCCCTGTGGCCTGCACCTGGTGCTGGCCAGGTCATGTCAAGGTCATGGGTCACTTTGCAGTTAGCCTGCCCTGCTAACACTTGGTAGCCTTTGCTTCTGTTCTTGGAAAGTTCCCCTTTGTTTGCTCCACCTCTACCCTACTTTAGCATAAAATGAAAGTACAAACTAAACTTTGGGGTGGATTCACTGCCACAGACCACAGACCACCAGTGAATAAAACTCCTCTCTTCCATCCTAATTGGTGTCGGAGAGCTTATTCCAGAGAAACTCCTACAGAGAAACTCCTACAACATCTCTGCTCTACCACACATTCATACCACATTCTATTCTGCCTTGCCCAGGTCTAAAAACAATTGAGCCAATTGATCATGGGTGGAAACTTCCAGAATATGTATTGAAATAACTTTTTTTCTTTGTAAGTTGATTATCTCAGACATTTGTTATAATGGCAAGAGCAGACTAACCGGGCATCATATAAGACATATAAGACAGGCCATGAGGAAAGAAGTAGAAAGTCATACGGAATGTGATGGGACGGCAAACTTTCCTGAAGACATATAGCTAACTATCTCATGCCATCTCTCCAGCTCCAGAAAGACATTTAGAATTGCATAGCATTCCTTACATACATATTTCACCAGAAGAACTGGAAGCATAGAGTACTATTAGCAGAGCTGGAGAAGACAGTTGAGGGAAAGTTTGGAGAGCAAGATTTAGCATTTGACAAGGTGTGTTATGCTTCAGATGCTTCTAAAATGCACTGAAGTTTCTCAACTCCAGTAACATCTTCTTTCATGAAGCAAATTTCTCAATGGTGATCACCACTAATTTAATTAATATACATATGTGTAGCATATGTACACATATATGAAATGTATTCCCCAAAGTTAAAGAAGCATAATTTCATGAGTTTTAACATCAAATTTCTTGAAGACAGATACCTACTCTTTTTTTTATTTATTCAATTGTGTGTGCGCGTGCATGCATGTGTGTGTGTGTGTGTGTGTGTGTGTGTGTGTGTGTGTGTAGAACCACGAGCAAATTCAGGAACCATGATGGACGCTTCCACCTCCTCCTGCCCCAGGATTCACAGGTTCCGCCCTATTAGGACCAGAAATGCAGGCCGCCCCCACTTCCCCTGCGTCTATACATGGGGTCTAGGATCTGAACTTAGGACCTTCCACCTGCAAGGCAGAGGCTTAATCCCTGAGTCACCTCTCCAGCCCCAGATACCCTACTCTTACATAACAGTTTTGCTGTTGTTTGTTTTTGCCAAAAGCAAAATTAATGATTTCTTGATTAATATAGTTAACTAATAAGATTGTTTTCACATGTAATTTTGTGTGAACTATAAATTGTTGTATTTTTATTTATAGTTATTTTGTTTTTCTATCCTAATATTAGTTCTAATGATTTCTGTAATAGACGTTTTAGGGTTATTTTTTCTGTCTAGAAGTATGTCCAAATTATTTGCTGTTAGAAACATGCTCAAGTTTTGGTGTTTTTCTGTTTAGAAATATGTCTACATTCTTTTCTTAGGTTGTGTTTGGAGTCAGTCACTATGTGACAAGCACCATTAAGAACCAGCTTTGTTTCTCTAAATAAATTGGACTAGACAGAATCGATACAAATGCCAACTTTTCTAAAATGAAATAATCTAGTAATTTCTCAGGTTTTCAACAGCGCTTTAGAGGTAAAGCAGCTCTCCTCCCAACTTTGTGATCCTCAGAGGTGCTGTGTCCTGCATGGTAGACCCTTGTCCTCTTTAAACCAATGCATTTAAAACATGGCTCAGAAGAGGTAGGTCTAAATTGCACCTCTGTTGTTTTAAAAAAAAATCACAAATCACTTGGCATCTACATTCTTTGGTTTTCTCATTTGTAAATGAAAAAGTTAATGTAAGTCATTTACGTTTCTGTGTACTTTGAAAATGCTTTAGTTGGATTGATTTCTTGTTTTAGACATTGTAGTGTTTGCTTAATGAATATGGGAAGCCCATATTAGGTGTGTATATGTTCAGTATTGTGAAATCTTCCTGGTAAATTGTACCTGTGACTAAAATCCTTCTGTATCTCTTATGATTTTCTTTGGTTTGAAATCCATTTTATCACATAGCATAATTGCTACCCCTGCTTGTATCCTAGTTCTATTAGCTTGCAGAATTTTTGACCAGCCTTTACTTTTAGAATGTGCTATCTTTTGTGGTGAGATGTGTTTCCTGAAGGCAGCAGATGGATGGATTGTGATTTCTAATCCAAGTTTGTAACTTGTGTCTTTTTTAAATACATTTTTATTATTATTTCAGCTCATACAAACTTAATAGGTGCACCAGTTCCCTCCCCCCTCCTCCCCCCGAACTCCCTGTTCCCCCTTCCCTCACCCCTACCTCCCCATCCCCCAGTGCTTCCCGCCCCAATTCCCAGAGAGTCCTTTCTTGTGCATGCCTGATTCTCCTCTGGGCCCTCTTCTCCGATGATGTACAAGGACCCAGTGGCCTTTTCTGAACCCTTTCCCGTGTTCCCTTAGGTATAGGAACACTGCTGTGGCTGCCAATCCTTTGCCTCCAAGGATCTTGGTGCCTTTAGCAGATGCTAGAATTTGTGAGGTCAATAGTGTGTTGGACATTGCGCAGGGCATGCAAAGTCCAATTATGATTGCTTCAGCCCACTTGTGTCTTTTGATTAGTGAGTTAATTCCATTGACATTTAGCATTGTAATGGAGAAATTATTTTTAATTCTTGACATCTTTTGTGTTTAGTGGCTTTCATTAGTATATTAGTTAGCTTGTAGGTTTTGGCAGTCTTAAACTTCCCTTCTGTCCTCCTGGATATGCTTGATTTTTTCTTTAAGTTTGAGTATCTTTTCTAACAATTTTTGAAGGCCTGGTATGGCAGTCATGTAAACCTTCAAGTTGTCTTTATGGTAAAAATTTTTCTTTCACCCTCAATCATGACTGATAGTTTTGATGGGTATATCAGCCTGGGTTGACACTTGCACTCATTCAATTCTTGAAGTATGTCTCTCCAAGCTCTTCTCACTTTTACTGTTTCCATTGAAAAATCATTTGTTATCCTAATAGGTTTACTTTTAAAAGTGACTTGCTTTTTTTCTCTTGAAGCTCTCAGCACATTCTCTTTCTCTTTTCTTTCATGTGTAGTGTTTTGACTATTATTTGCCCTGGGTGTTTCTATTTTGGTCATATCTGTTAGGGGTGTGGAATGCCTCTTACATTTGGATGGGCTTTTCGTTCTTTAGATGTGAAAGTTTTCCTTTATGATAATTTGAAAAATTTCGTCTGGTGTGCTTTAGTGTCACAGTTCTGAATGAAACTCTGTCACTGAATCATTGTTAAGTCTTTTGTCCTTATCAGCAGGCTACTAAAATGAACCAAGTATTAACATAAAAAGAGATTAGTCTCTTTGCAACCAAGGCAATGTTAGCCATTAACCTGTGGAATGAAGCTTTGTTGAAGGCAGAGTGTATAGTTGAGATTCAGCTCAAGTAAGCATTCCATGTGCTGCACAGAGCATGAGATAGCTAGCTATATGTCTTCAGGAAAGTGTACCATGCCATCACATTCCGTATCACTTTCTACTTCTTTCCTCATGGCCTGGTGCTCTTATATGATGCCTGTTAGTCTGCTCTTGCCTTTATAACAAATGTCTGAGATAATCAACTCACAAAGAATAAAAGTTATTTCAATACATATTCTGAAAGTTTCCACCAATGATAAATTGGCTCAATTGGCAGAAGGTCCTGAGTTCAGATTCCAGGTCCCACATAAAAACACCAGAGGGAAAGGTGGTGGCCTGAACTTCTGGCCCAGGTGGACAAAGCTTGGAAAATCCAAAGCAAAATAAAAGGGAGATAGAAGCAATCCAGGATGATTCTTGAAGTCAGCTTTGGGCATCCACAGGGACATACAGTGCCCTCTAAGATAAACACACACACACACACATACACACACACACACACACACACACACACACACACACACACACACACACACACACACACACACACACACACACACACACACACACATACACACACACACACACACACACAATGAAGTTTAAAAATTTTTAAAAATAAAAAGAAACATCTTTCTGATATGTAATTTGACTGCTGACAACCTTTAATTTTCACCCCATTTTCTAAACTTCATGCTTCACATCTAGATCAGCCTTACAATTCCCCATATTGGTGAGATGTTCAAACCATACAAACACCTAGCTGTGTTCAGGAAGTCATACAAAAGCCTTTATCTTGTGAGAAATGTGAGAGAGAAGCTATCTTTTATCTCAAAGAGTTAAAAATAAATTTAACTTGAATTCATCTTTAAAAAGAATAGAATTTGATTGATTAGAAGTCCCTCATGAATAAAGAGTCATGATGTTTAAATATAATGACATATTAGAAAATAACCTTTCTTATACATGGTAACCCATGCTTCCTAGAATGTTGCATGAAACTGTATCTCCCAAAATCTCCTACAGACATCCCTCCCTCTGTCTTCCCTCTGTTTTGTGTAGTTATGCATGAATCATCTAATTTCATGGGAATATGAAGCCAAGATCTGATTAATTAGGGAAGGCACATTAAAAACAAAGTATTGAGGACATACCTTTAAGTATGCTTGATTGTCTGAACTCTTTATGGCTGTGCATCTTTCTGGAGAAGAAATTGCACTTTGCCTTGCCTATATCCTTTAGACCATGTGGTCCTTTTTGAGATCTCAGATTCACTTCTAGAATATATCTTATTCCCCTTTAGAATATATCTTATCACATTTATTGTCACTGTTTTGATGAAAATTAGTATTGCTTTTCTGTATGTTTTTATTGCCACAGTGACCTGCTTGATCTTTGCACTTCTACCATCACCCTCAAGGTTTTATAATCACGAACCAAGGGTTTTTATAAGTTGAAGTCTATAACTTCAACTTCGACTTCAACTCTATAACTTTCCCAAATCATACAACATTTTCATTCTAATCTCTATATAGGAATCCTAATTTTCCTGGGAAAATGACCTACTTATGATTAAGGATAAGATGCTTGAAGATGAGTCTCAGATTTCTGCATGTATGCCAGGAATTTACAAAGTGGTAAAGCAAACTAGTATTTGATAAATGGTTTAATGATGTTCATAACACTATAATAATGAAAATAATTCAGTATTGATTTATGAACTTTGAGGCTAGTTTATCAACTATATAAGAGGCAACTTGACCATCAAAGTAAGTATAGAGAAAATCTGCTCCTAGTTACTGAGAGAGAAAGAAGTTATAATATTATCCTCAGAAAAAAGCCATTCTCTGAACAATGGTTGCGAGACACTGAAGAATGGGAAGCACAACCTGTGATATGCAAGAAAAAGGACAAAAAGTCACATCCTACTCTCATGCCAGATTTCTGGCCCATCACACTTTCCATACTGAATACTAAAGGGCACAAGAAAGAGAAGATTGAAATCTCTAGGACATGGAATTTGGGACAATTCAGATGTGCAAGGCAGTAAAAGAATACATGTAGAGAAAGAGATCCAGAGATGTACTCAAGTCTTCAGCTGAATTATAGTCTACATATGTATAGGGCAGAATCTATAAAGGAAGAAAGAAAATAGCTACAAGCTAGAAACTGAACCAATTCTAATGTTCAGAGAGAATCAGACATCTTTGTATTTCTGTAAGCCCAAATAGGTTTTGATAAATATGTAGGTTATTCAGTGGGAATTCCTGAAGACTTTAATTCAGGGAATAAGTGATTCTAGGAAGATTTTTTTTCCCTTTATGTCTCAGATGAGCAAACGATAATCTCAAGTCTAAATCCAGCTTTATAAGTAAACAAAATTTCATAGAGACAACCATGCCCACTTTTTTTTTCTACATGAGAGATGGTTATTTTTAGCTTTTGGTACCTGACTGAACTATTGCAAACAAGACTATATAGCTTATAATGTAAAAAGTGTTCACTCTCTGAAAATTTGCAGAATAAAAATGCTCAGAACTTGCCCTGGAATTAAAAAAAAAAGTTTTTGAAAGTACAACTAGAGCTGCAAGTTAACTGCTGTTCAGAACAAAATTCCTTAATCTAAAAAGGAATGTATCAAACACGAGCACACAATAGCCCAGATTTCTAGCCTGTGACTAAACAGGAAACTCTGGTCTATATACAGCCAGGAGAAAAGTCAGAGACAGAAGCAAATAGAGATATGGCAGGAAGTTGGAGGATGGTGAGACAGGAAAATGTTTATTAAAGAAGGAAAAATTTCAGACAGGAAAAGCAATGTTGAAACCTTTATTATACATCATTGTCACCACAGTTAGAATCAAAACTTTGTTACTCAAAATTGCTAGGAGAAAATTTCAAATATGCTCAGTAAAAAACAGATATTTCAAGTTATCCATCCATAATATATAAATATAGATATAGATATATATGTGTGTGTGTTTTACCACATTATATCATGTATGATATGTACATACAACTTCAGCAATTACAAAATTGAAAGTAAAATAAAGGAAAAATAATATGAAATCAAATAAATATGAACCAACATATTATTTTTTCTTTTATTTTACCTTCAATTTCTTTTTTTTTAGAGGATTAAGGTAGAGTTTATTAGAGGAGAGAAAGGTTGGAACTCATGGACTCCAGATGTGGAGTGCCATGAGGGGCTAGGGAGCCCATGAGAACTCACAGTGCCTAGGCATGGAATTCATGAGGAGCAAGGAACAAGAAACAAACTCATGCCTCTGGAGCTCCATGAGAGGCTAGGGAGCCTCCAAGAGAAGTAGGCAGCTGGAAACGGACTCATGGCATTAGAGGGCCATGAGGGGCTAGATCACCATTCTTTTTTTTTTTTTTTTTCAGGCAGGTAAGATCCTCATATTCAGTTGCTTTCAAACATAGCCACCAGTTAGTTGTGTAGGGTTAGTTTTGTTGTATATTTTATTTTACTTTAGTTGTTTTGCCCTCCGGTGGTACCAGAGCGGCTTTGTTGGTATGCATGCCCTGGCACAATGCTCACATGTGAACGAAAGGCCACTGAATGTCAGGCAAGCTCAGGAGAATCAGGAAGGCCTCTGATTGTTCCAGACCAAGGCTAGGAAGCTCAGCACTAATTTGCTTTTCTTTGCACTTTTCTGTATTTCGATAGTCACCTGGAGCAGCACAATCTTTCATGTAATATGAAGATAGACCAAACCCATTGGGATTTCTGGTTATTTCCTTAAAGCAGCCACACTGCAGATCAACTAGTTTCTCTGAGAGATGATGAAAAATTTCACAAGACTTGTGGAACTTCAAATTTTGGTTTTCCCCTCCTTTAGAAATTTGCAGCATATTGTGGTTTGAATGTGAAATGTGCCCCACAAGCTAATATGTTTGAACTTTTGGACATCAGGAAGATTGTGATATCTTCAAGATATAGAGACGATAGAGGAAGAACATCGGAGTGGGCAGGTTTTATGATTTTATAGATGAGCCTCACTTTCTGTTTTCTCTCTGCTATCAAGTGTTGACTTTAAGAGTTCACTAGATACTAATAGTAAGTTTATAAAAGTACTGTTCCTGCAACATCCACCTATATTCTAAACAGCACCAATTAAATATTCAGAGTACTTTCTAAAATACTGACCAAAACAGCAAAATGTATGCCAACCATCACTACTCATATTTGTTTTCAAAGATTTTTTTACAGAGTGATTTATGGTACCATTTTTCAAAGATCTATGCTTTGTATATAAAATTAAAAAAATATTTATATGGATGATTATATTAATTTAGTTCTAATTCTATATTTGAAATACACTGAGGCAAGAAACCCAGATATCATTGAAAATAAATTTTCCTTAATGATTCCAACTTAGAGCAAATTTCTGATGTCTCTGTTATGAAAAATTTATATATGCTAAGTTAGAGATAACATTTATGATGTTAAGGGAAGGAGTCTGATTATTAAAATCATTACTTTCTGAAGTTTAAATTTAGCTATCTAGGATAACAGGAAGAAAGATAAGAGAGATCAGCATTTTTTCCTATCAATGAAATAAGAAAATACAATGAACTTTTGTGATGTTTCAGGGTACCTGATAGAGACTTATTGTATAGAGAAAATTGCTTTTGCCTTAGATATCATAAGTGGAGAAGCTACAAGACACAGAGTTGGAACTGACAACATGATCTCAAGGTAAAACTTAGAATAAAAACCATTTCAGTGCTATCATATTTGTACTGTAACAGAACAAAATAGATCAATATTTCCTTTAATGGATTTTAGCCATTCAATATTAAATAGAGCTTCCCTCAACTTTTTCTATTACTGTAAAATTTCATGCTTCCCTTTTCAGTAATATTTTAACTTTGGTACAAATGAAAAGTATGTTGGCATTTCTAACGTAGAGGACTAAATTTTTAAATGAAACATACAAAGGAGAGGATAATGCTAGTGTTTTCAAACACAAGAAGAAGCATGCTTATGCATACTGTAAATTGTAAGCAAACACACATACAAGGAGTAGCAATACATATAGACATATAAACCCTATATTCTATTATCACACATTTATCAAAAGGTACTAGAAAGATAAAGAATTGAGCAATTTATCTAAAAATAGGAACATTGGGACAGAAATCATAAAAAAATCCTTTCTAAATGCATGGTCACTTTTTATAATAAGTATATACATTGAAACCATTTGCTTTGCTTATAAGTCAGTAGCATAAGGCTATTAGAAAAGCCTGCATGCACCAGAACTCATTTCAAGGAAAAGAAAGGGAGAAAGGCAGCTGTGCTTTGGGACCCATGACAGTCTGAAACTTCTCTGAGGACCATTAGTCTAGATTAGATGACAAGAATTCCAACAATTTTCTAGACACCTTGTTTTATGAGAAGCAGGAGATTTGAACACTCTTCATGCTAGACAGGTGTGGAAGAAATGTCCAAATTATAGAACAGCAGTCTCTAAATGTAGAAAAACAATATAAGAAATGTCATGCTTGTGAAAATCCCAGAGAACTGCACATCAATAGAAGATCCAAAGGTATGCTAAATAGGGAAGATAGTAAACATGAAAGAATCAGTAGTTTCCTTGTTCCCCATTTCCTCCTGAACACCTTTCTATTTTCCTACTTATCCTAATTTCAGGAAACTTCAAAAAACACCCATGTCTCTCCTGAAGTAATAATGAATTTCTAATTGGCTGTGATGTTGTTCATTCTTGCATTCCTGCAGTTTCGATCCTTTGTCACCAGAGAGATGGTTTAAAAATGTAAATTAGATCACAATCTTGCTTTAAAGTCTTCAGTGGCTTCCCCTCACAATTAGGACACTTCATTAACATGCTGTGGAGTAAGTTCAAAATCTGTGAACTATGCACACATCAGTCTTATTTCTTAGCCTGTTGTCCTTTAACTCCCTGACCTTGTCCTGCTGTATTCTTGTAGCGCCTCTAATCATAATTGATATGAACTGGACCAATTGTCTTCAGGAAGCTTTGAAATCTCTTCGTATTATAGCTCAACATCATGCCCTTGAAATTTAGATGGTCAGATCATTCCTCTGCTTGTGACTGCACCAGGTCTTTGTCATGGGGTTCTAATAATATCTGTGCCTTACTTGTTTTGTTTACATGATTGCTTGAAGAATGGCTCTCCTTCCCCAGTCTGTAAGATCTATGGGTGACAGAAATTTGCATGTCTATGCACCAAATGGTTTTTGGATGACAAGAACTATAAACAAAATTAAAGCGCTTTAGGAATCCAGAGGGAGAGCAAAGTGAGTAAGAGCATATTTAAACCTGGTTGAACTAGACATTGAGTCAACATTTTGGTTGCTTCACAAAGATGACAGCTTGATTAAAGAACTTTTAAAAAGCTGTCCTGATGGCTGGATAGGAAGACAGTCACCTACAACCATTTGCTGAAGAGAAAATGGTAAATATTGATTTCTTCCTTTGTTCCAAAGACTAACACCAGCTATTCAGCTTGTTCAAAATACATATTGCCAATCCACTGAGTAAGAATTTTTCCTATTGCTTCCATGAAGAGAGTTCTGTATGCAGAATAACAGTTTAAAAATGCCTTTATGTAATTCACTTCTGCAATAAAGCAATTTCCATTTGTAAGCCTTGCTGACCGGGTGAAAACAAATTCTGCTTAATGTTAGTGAAGCAATTATCTGATACAAATGTGGGAAGATAAAAAGAATTACACCATTTAGGCTAAATAATATTAGTAGGAAGCAGAACAAATCCATATTATTTTATCCATTAGAATCCTTTCCATTTGTTCAGTGTGTTTTAACATTAATGGTATCAACTATGTTTGATTTTTTCAGTTAAAACATTTATTATTTTGTATATATGACTTACAATATTGCAAAATTTTCCATAAGAGGATAAGGTCATGGGATACCTTTCCTTAAAATGCTTATTATCTACCTAAGATAAGTTGTTCCTCAATATTTTGGTGTATGTATGTATATATATACACATATTTGTACATATAGCTCATAATGTACATTTTCTACCTATATGCAAATTGCATATATGTATCAAATTACCACAGATGCCTATATGCATATGTATAAAACTTGTAATTTCTAAAAACAAGAAACTTTTTAAAGTGACTAGTAAAGTTCATTACACTGGTGACTGCTATTTATTAACTTTATACTCGTGAATTAACAAAATCACCTCATGAATTAGAGACAAATGATACTCTGAATATCATTGTGTTCTAGTTCTAGGGTTAGCATATTATATCATGCTACTTAACATTTAATCTGAAACCCCTCTCCAACTCAAACGTTTCAGGAAAAAATATAAATCGCCAGTCTCAAACCTCCTTGACACATTGCCCCATGGGGCACAGCCAGGAAAGAAGAAAGACCATCTGAAACCATTTGCTGAGCGCTAATGAACAGAAAACATGAACAGAGGATCCAGGTTCATGCCATGTGAAGGAGAATGAGCATTAGCAGGTCGGCAAGGCAACATGGTTAGAACGACTAAATGTTTCATGTAGACAGCTTGACTCTTAAATTGAGGGCAAAGGGTTTTGTCTTTTAGTTTAAAAAGTGAGGAGCTCATGCATATTGCACAGAATAATAAACAGCATTTCAGAGATATGGACATAGATAAGCTTCATTAATTTTTATATTTCCTTTCTTATCCAGAAGAACTGAAGATAGGTAAGTTCTCTGAATTAACAGATAAAGAGTTTAGTAAATAATAATTTTCATATGACTAGAGCAATTCTCTATGTAAGGTCAGAACACAAAAGTGGCCTTGCAGAGTTAAGATAATTCAACCACAAAGTCAAACTGAGCTAAAACTTCCCTTTAAGAAGAAACTAAGGGGGCTGGACAGGTGGCTCAGGGGTTAAGCCTCTGCCTTGCAGGCGGAAGGTCCTGAGTTCAGATCCTAGACCCCACATATAGACACCAGGCAGAAGCGGGGGAGGCCTGCGTTTCTGGTCCTGGTAGGGCGGAGCCTGTGAATCCCGGGGCAGAGTAAACAAGGAGGAGATGGAGGCGGTCCATGGTGGTTCCCGAATTCGTCCATGGTTCTACACACACACACCACACACACACACATACACATGCACACTTGAATAATAATAAAGAAAAAACTAAGGAATTATAAAAGTTAATGTCTATGATTACAATAGTCACAAACATGTTATGTCATGAATAAATTTCTTCTATAGATATTCAATAAAGCAAAACATATTTAAAAAATAAGTAAATTAAATTTACAACAAACCTCAACAAAAGCATAAATATCAAGACGGTTCATGCCATCATTCCATGTGTTCCTTAGGCAATATGGTTAATGATTGCTTCCTCTGTACCAGGCTCAGCACTCTGGCTTGAGTACAGTGCAAAGGATAGTCCTCATGGTGTCTGCCCTCTAGTGGGGAAGAAGGATGATGGTTGATCAAGTATTCAGCAAACATAATAGTGAAGGTGAGTTTGGGTGGAAAGACTGACATGTGAGTAGAGAATTAGATTCATGGAAGGAGAAAGGGCATGGAAGGAAAAAGGCATAAGGAGAAGCTTGGAGGAATTCCCACTTCACGGCTTTCCGAAGAGAAGTGATTGGAATTTTGGGGAGTCCCAAAGAAGCCCATACTGCTAGTTGCTAAAGAGCCTTCTGTGAGATGCATTGTGGGAGTATGATACTGGCTACTGTTGAAATTTTGTTCTGAGATGAGGAACCACTGAACTCTTTTGCCTAGAAAGATAGGAAAATGCTCTACAGTCTAGCCAGCTGTGGTTCTCTGCATCACATTGCAAAAAGGATGCATGTTGGTTGAGTGCTCAGAGCTTTCCTTATCTAAAGAATAGTGAGAAGTGTTTAGATGATGGTTTGCTATGAAGTGTTCAGTTGACACTAAGGTATCATCCGTTCCTGTCTAGTTCTGTGTTCTCCCCTTCCTTTGCTATTTGAATGAGTTTTCAGGACCAGGGAGGGTGGGAAAGGAGGGTGATAGAAGAGGAAAAGATGGGGGAGGAAATAAAAAATTCATTTTGTTCCTGTATGAAAGTTTTGAAGGACAAAGTTAGAAAAAATAAAAATGATAATAAAAATAAAAAATATAGAATAATACAAATATTTGACTGACAGGCACACAGAAAATGAGCTATAGAATATCACATATATAATAAGAGCTCAATTAAGACTTAGAGTAGTGAAGTGGGATAATGAAGTCAGTTACTCAGACTCACAGTAATAGAGGTGCTAAGTAAGCCTGGAACACAGTGATCACTGAAGAAATGTAAACTTACCATGAGAGAGTAGCAGTGCTGAAGGCAATAAGTACAGAACTGGGAAATATGTTATAAAAGACCAAAAGAAATTTCTGGTAGATTCAAGATGGATTAGCAGAAGGAAGGAGGTAAAGAACTGCTTTTAAATTTTTAACATGAGACATGGGCTAAATGAACTAATCATTGCTGAAATAGTATAGAGAGAAGTCTGAGCGAGAACAAAAATCTATCATATTATTTGCAAAATCTAGAAACTATC
The DNA here is from genome assembly GCA_023101885.1 of Typhlomys cinereus. Lineage (NCBI taxonomy): Eukaryota > Metazoa > Chordata > Mammalia > Rodentia > Platacanthomyidae > Typhlomys > Typhlomys cinereus. The sequence goes on from JALPQD010000220.1 coordinate 464,354, forward strand.
ACTCTGGATACTGTGAGTATGCTACTCTCATAGGACACTGATATGTATTATTTTATGTGGTTCTCATCACTGTTCTCTGTGAGACCAGGCAGCAGAACCTTGTACAGATTGCAAAATTGAACTTGAGAGGAAACTAAATGGCTTCCAAGTCTATAACTCAGCTAAGATATATTATCACTGCAAATCACACACTGCCAAATATTGACTGTACTGCTATATTCAACTGTTCTCTCTTAAGAAAAATAATGCTGAAATTTCCTTGAAGTTTACTGATGCTTAGTCACATAGCTAATGTGTTTACACAAAGAAAAAGTAGCCCCAAATGATATAGAAAAGGCCAAGCAATGGAGCAAAGATTTAGAAATTGTTTTAGTGATGGTAACTAAGATTAAAACTAAACTATTTTATCCTTAACTTTTGAAATAGAAAATATCAAAGCAAGTAAATTATGGACAAACAAAAGTTAAGTAAAAAATCCTGCAGATCTTAGATTACATAGTTAAAAAGGCAAATTATTTTGATAAATACATGGAAATGTCAGGCAGTGCTCAGCAAATTTTTGTTTAGGCAAGGTTAATTGCAGGAATTAAAATGGTTTGGTTAACTATGCCTAAGACTGGAAGCTATTTACTAAGTTGAATTCACAGTCTTTGTGACTGAAGGACCCGTTCTTAATCACTTCCTTTCACTTTTCTGTGTCAGTTTTTTCCATGACCTTAATGTAAACAATATAATCAAAGTATCACTTTAAAGCCTGTTTTGAAATATAGATGATTATCAGATATTTCACAAAAGAATAGATCACTACATAATTTACTCTGTGAAAAACAAATTTATATGAACATATGCTCAGTTTAAGAGTTAATATATTTATGAATAGATATTGCTTTTATTATCATAGCTAAATTTAATTGAATTTCAACTCATGTACCAGAGGTTTAACATGTATTATCTCTAATTCTCATAGCATAGGAAAATAATCTTTATTTTATACCAACACTGGAATCAGCTAAAATTTATATTAATACTTAGCAAAGAATGAAGTTTATGTTCCTTTTCTAAATAAACATGAAAGGATATATGACCGTCTGAATGCAGTCCATGAATAACAACCATGTGTTTATTTACAATCATGGTATACTAATGACATGATTCATTATATATTAGAAGACCTTATGTCACAGCATGATGGTTAATGTTAATTATTATCTTGACATCTAGGATGGAATTCTCTGGGTACACCTCTACACAATTATTCAGATTAAGTTTTAGCCTCTGAGAATGTCTGTATGGGATTTTCATGATTACCTTAATGAATGAGGGAAAAATCCATCTTTTCTATGTGTCTCTCTCTCTCTCTCTCTCTCTCTCTCTTTCTCTCCCTCTGTGTGTGTGTGTGTGTGTGTGTGTGTGTGTGTGTGTGTGTGTGTGTGTTGGGGGGGGTGTTTGCATGTGTACCAGAAAGCATTTAAATATTTGTGCCTGCAGAGCCAAAGGGTGCCATTGAAAGTTATCCTGGATTGTTCTCCTTCCTAATTGCTCTGCTCTGGAGTTTCCCGGGCTCCGCGTTCCAGAGCTGGAATTACAGTTAGCTAGCCGCTATTTCAGCTCTGTATTTTCAAGTGGGATCTGGTAGCCAAACACAAGTCCTTATGCTTATGAGGTAAAGACTTTAACTCCTTAGTCATCTGTTTAGTCCAGGAATACCCATCTTAACCGTGGGCTGGACTATTGCCTATACAAGGGCACATGGATTATATAACATTCTCTCTTTAGTATGTAATTTCTTCTCTATTAAAAATAACCCAACAAATTAAACTTTAAAAGTTTTACCCATTCTTTAGAGATACAAGATTTTTTAAAAATGAGCTTTATAGAAAAAACAATGAGTCCATGTTTCTGGAATTGTGATATATTACAGACTTGCAAAAAGAAAAGAAATTGGTGACTTTTCAGTTGGTTAAACTAGATGTTGGGATAGGGCCTATGGATCTTCTACAGAGCTGTGAGGTAGTAAATCTGTGTTCTTTTACATCACTAACATTGCAGCCATTTGTCATGGCAGATGCTGTAGTTAGGTAAACTTGATTGTGAACTCTAACATTTCTTATGAAACTTTGTGGTAATTATGCTTATTCTTTCAGTTATGTCATCCTACTTTTAGTACAACATTTTAGTAAAGATCGTAAATATATATTATATATACATACATGTATATATACACATATATGTATAAATAAATAAATAAATATATATATATATATATATAGCTGGTATACCAAAAAAAGATTAAATAGAAAAAAATTTCTTCATAATTATCAAAATTTCAATTTGTTTTTCTTTGAGATCTCTGTAACACTTTGGTTAGTAACAATTATTATAGAACTCTCAAAACAAGGCAGTTTTTTTGATTGCATGCAAATTACTTTTGTCATTATAGCTTATTTTTTTAAAAGTTAACTAAATAAGGTCCTAGGTTCAATTTGCCAATACCACATCTTTACACACACACACACACACACACACACACACACACAATGCAAACGCATATACTACATTACATACAAACTTACCATGTCACACACATATCACATAAACTGCCTTGTTTTAAGATGCAATATTTCTAAATTTCTTATAACTTGAACTCATTCTATTGTCCAGGTTGGCTTTAAGCTCCTCATTCTATTGTCTCAGCCTCCTAAGTCTCTAAAAGTGTATATAGGTGCCACCATATCTGTCTCTAATTATTCTAAAAGCAATTCCATTAAAGTGTTGTCTGGCCCTATCTTTAATTTTTCAAGCACCTAGAGTAGAAACAGATCAGGTGTTTGAAAAACATTGATACAAAATATAAAAAATTCAAAACAAATTAAGAAGTAACTTAATACCTATAATAAAATAGAACTTCAATGAAATTTAAGAACTATCTCTTGAATTTGAAAACTACATTTTCAGATATGGGTACATTTGTAATAAAATATATGATTCCTGCCTTCTCTGAGCTTACAGTCTCCTTATTAAAATAAAGAATGCAGGACTGGAGAGATAGATCAGCAGGTTAAAATTCTTGCCATGAAAGCATAAGGTGTGATAAGCCATTTGTAATTCCAGACTCAGAAAATAGAGACTGTAAATCCCCAAAGCAAACTGGTTAGCTTGACAAGCTCTCTTGGTGATGTCCAGTTTTGATTAGATACCTTGTCTCAAAAAGAATAGGGCAGAAAAGTGATGATAGAGGATGATATCAACCCTGGGCCTCCACATGCATGCACACACATGTGAATATGTACTCATCCACATATATAAAACCACACTCGTGAGAACATGCATACACACATTAATGCATTCTATATTCACAAACCCAAGAAAACAGAGAAAGAAAAAAATCACTGAATTCAAGGACCATGATGCAAAAAGGAAAGAAGAATGTTTGGCTTGATAATTCTTCAGATAAGAGTGGTGGTCTATACTCTGGTGTGCTTGGGATTGGATGAATGTAGTTATCCCTGAGGACTCCATTGACTTTCAGTTTGACCAAGCCATGATTGAATCAAGTCCAGGAATCCAGGAGAAATTCTAGCAAGTAGCACCTTATAGGTAGAGGTTTGCTGCAATTTGTCAGGGAAGGGAAATGACTCTTGAAGGTGTATCCATGAGCACTTGGCATAAAGATACATCTAAAAGACAGTAATACTCTTTTCTAGAGTATTTACTTTATGTGGGCCTTGAGAACTATGACAATAGCTGCAAACCCAGCTGGAAACACCTAGAGACAGATTGGCCTGGAAATTCAGTGAGAGTTTTTTAGTCTCTACATGTTTCCAGTAGGAATCTGGAAACTCAAACGTATTCAACAGACTTCCTAGGCAGGCAGAGAATTGAGAACTTGGGATTCTCGGCAAAAAGGGCCTTATTTTGCCAGAGGCCGTGATTACTAGTTATCAGTGAGGGATGTCTGGAGTACAGAATTTCCAGCTCTAAGAGTAACTTTGCTGAGACAGCTTGTGGCATTTTCTGTAGGGCTGTGTGTACTTTGTAAACTAACAGCTAAATATATCCAGCTTTCTGTTCCTGTTGAATAAAGTGCCTAGGTAGGCCTGTGCTCTCTACTGTTTTTTGTGATTAGCCAGCTAATGTAGCAGAGGTCAGAGAATGACAGTTTTCCTTTCTTGTCTCAGGGATCAATCTTTGAGCTTCACACTATGTTGTTCCTAAAAGGGATTGAAGTTTCAAAGATTGTCAACTCTGAGATATTTTGCCATTTTACCCTATGTGCAAACAAATAAGCTAGTTTGTTATAGTGCTGGGTATACTGACAGGTAAGGCACAAGAGTCCCAGATGGAAGATGAAAGGGAGTTTACTATTCAGAGTACAGATAGCAGATGGATTATTGTCTTTAGTTTATTGTTACAGATTTCTATCATTAATTTGTTGTTTTTAGTTTCCTGAATTCCAACTTGCATAGGGTGATATTTGGAATGGACAGTTCCTCAGTACAAAGTGTGTTGTGTTGGGCCCACCCAGAGGTAACTGTCTGGGAGGGAGTGAGCAGGGCATGGCTTAGCACAGTGGGACCAAAGATGGCAGGAGCTGGTGTCCTAGGTGTAACCCTGATCAAATTACACAGAGTCCTAATTGGCCTATAGGAGCTAACATAGATTTATGTTTAGTCTGACCTATGCAGAGTATGTTCTATACTGACCATCAAGGTAATTGGCTGGTGTTCGCGCTTGGAGTCTTTGTGTATATAAGCTGATTTGTTACCCCCAATAAACTGAGATCTTGCTTTGACAAACTCCTGGTTCGTTGCCCAGTCTCTGGAGGGCTGAGGCGGAGGTGCAGGCGGTCAGGTCGTTAGAGCCAGGAGCTGTGGTTTGAGTGAGTGAATGAGTGAGTGAGGGAGTGTCGCCTTGACAGACTCCCTGCTGTGTCCGGAGTCCCCTGGATTTGGGCAGGGGTAAAGGATCTGCAGAATATTCACCTTTCTCTGCCCCTACGGCCTGGAGCCCTCGCAGTGTGTGCCTGGGAGAATCGTCCCAGCAGTGTTGCATTTCAGGAATTCTGAGTTTGAAGTGCCTGAATATTTTTCAAAGGGATGTTTCCCAGAATCCTACAAGGAGGAAGAATGTCAAGACTCATAATAAATCTGAACTTACTTGAACTAAAACTAAACTAAAACAAAACTAACAGAGAAGAAAAATAGTCTTAGAACAGTCAACACCTTCACTGGTTAAATATGCAAAAATGCAAGAGATACATGAAATTTGTCTCCTTACTAGGTGAATACCAATCTCATTAGAATTAATGTGTCATCCCTGAAGTCAGAACTCCGAATCTGCTCTGTGGCAATTAGTTTTATGTGTCAACAAAACAACTGAGAACTTAATCTCTAGGAATACCAATAAAGGATTATTTAGGTAAGGCAAACCTCTGTCTGAAGATTTCTCACAGGAAATTATCTAATAGATGTGGGAAGACCCAGTCCATTGTGGGTGGAATCATCCCCTGGGCAGGTAGATAGGATAGAGAGAACTTTTGGCAGATTGGAAAAAGTAGAAAACATGTCCCTCTCTTAGTTCTTTCTCTGGTATAGCCAGTTCTCTCTGTCCTTAATGGCAATTTTATTGCCACAAAGGATTTCAACCTAAAATCAGAGTATGCATAACATTTTCCCAGATCCCCTAAATTTTTTTGGAGTGTATTTTCTTTACAGAAACAAGACATTGAAACTAAGATGAATTCCAAAGATGTTATTTTTTTTCTTTATTTGAATTCATCATAACATCACTTTAATAGAAAACAACTACCCTTAAAAGAGAGGAAAAGGGTGCCCCTAGTGGCAATGAGGAGAATCCATTGATTCCTAGGGCCATGCTGTAAATTGTGCTGGAAGATCGTGCTCTGATATGGAAGAAACGAAGACAAAGACATTATCAATCACTGTGATACCAAACCAAGGACTTTTGGCTGCTAATTGTATTCAGTGGAAGTCACAGCATCTTAAATAGCTAAGGCCATATAGATCAGAGAAAAATTTGGTTGGTAATAATCAACTGTACATCATTAACTGACAACACTGTGTTGACATACTGAAGTATTACTTTGCATTAAAAGAGTAATTTTACTGCCTTGAAGTTTTTTAGGAAAGCTGTGTTCCTATTTCTTTTCCCTGAGTGTAGTATCTGTGGTAAATATAAGAAATCTCACTGTTGGCCTGCTGGGTTGCATCTTGCTTTTGCCTCTCTACAAGATCTTCTTCATGACTTGGAAAACTCCAGTAATGGTAAGCCTTTGTAAGTAAAATTTCTACAGCAATTACACATTTAGTGTATTCTTGATGAAAAACAGAGCATGAGTTTTTCTACACATATGGTTAAATTATCTATTTTTTTTATTTTCCTAACCCACACTTCTGTGTTAATAACTTACATCTTGTCTCACGAGATACTGACTTTTCAAAATATATAGACATTATGCTTCTTTATGCTCCTTCACTACCATGCAGCTCACTTCACCGACTCATAATTAATATCTATTGTTTCACAAGAGATGGATAAGCATCATGCCCACCTTCCCCAAAGATCAGTGAAGTAGGATAATCTGTTCAGGCTCTGATGTTGGAACAGATGCAGAAGTGATTTGAGAGCCAAACATTTAATGTCAGAACTGACTAAGGAATGTTAATCACCATGGAAGAATTTGGGTCTGTAGAATTACTTTTCTTTCAACCAGATGGAAAATGGTTTACTAGCTTCAAATTGTAGACTTCACCTGATTTAGGAAAGAGACATCTCTTATCCTGAATATCTTCTGGCACATAACCATCACAGTCTCCAACACAGGATCCCTGAGATGTAAGTAAGAACAGATGAGCTCTTATCCACATTGGAGTATGGTATGAGAGGAGTGGCTCCTAAAGCTTTTCAAGAATTATGGTCATGAAGAACTTCCCCTCAGAGATGTTGTCTAAAGTATACAGAAACCACAGAGTGACTTCCATCAGAATCCTTTAGGGTCTTCATGAGATTTCACTAAACAGGGGGGACTGTTTTCCTGATCATTATACTAGAGCAAAGGAAACCCAAAGTAGCAAGTTCTATGGTGGGTCGGGTCCCAGTCTCAACAGAACAGAGTGGCTTGAAGCCTTAAGTCACAGGTGAAATGGTTTAAGTGCAGCTCTCTGGACCTCTATAAATTTAGTCATCTTCATTGTTCTCACAGATAACCCATTCAAGATTGTCCACTTTTCAGTCTATTGTCTAAGTGCTCATAGGTCTTCATTTACTTTCACATGTTACAGGACAGAAATTCAGATACAAAGACAATCCAGGCATGTTGATATTAGGAGTGCTTCTAAGTAGTTCATTTCTCGGTCACCCAGGATTGTGCACACCACTTTTCTTATTGAAATTCATAAAAAGTCAATCTCTCTCTCTATCTCAGGGAGAAATCAGTATTCACAGTTACTCTAGTCACCTTGGCATATTTAACTGGCTACAGAACTAGTCTCAGAGACTACTAACTATCAAGGGATAGTCTGTAAAAATTACGGATATGAAAGAAAGACAATGTTAGAGTCTTTGCCTGGTATTTGTTAAAACTTCAGGCTAGTGATTGAATTATTTGTACAAATAATGGCACAAAGTATATTAGTTACTTTCAAATATCTTATAGAAATAATTTAATAAATGAAAGATGTATTTGGCTCATGGTTTCAAAAGTCCATCATTTTTGACAAGACATTCCATTTAAGGCAGGTGAGACTTCAGTAAGACTCCTTACCAGACCTGCATAATGACTGATATACCAACATGCCCCCATAGACTATCAAGGAATTCAAGAGAGATAAGAACACACAGTGGAAATCTTGGGGACTGGAGCTGGATGAATGAAGGGAAATGCCCCTATCAGTGGGGTGGTTTAAGGAGGGACAACTTGGTATGTCACAGAAGCCTGAACCCCCACAAGAGTAGACAAGCCAAAGGGAACTCTGGGGTCTACAGAAGCAGATAGGTAGGAGGGTAGGAGTAAGTGAGATGGATTTATGTAGGGAAGGGAGAGTAATGGGTGGGAGGGGAGATGGAGGAAAGTAGAGATAAGTACTCAATATGCCTGTAAAACTAAGAAAATAAAAAGAAATAGTGAATCACCCCAAAACACACACACACACACACACACACACACACACACACACACGTCCATCATTTCTTGCTCCCATGAGCTTAGAAGAGTTTGCCCATCCCAGAGTTCAGGGAACCTGAAGAAGAGGCAGAGGTAAGAATGTAAGAGCCTGAGGTGGGGATGCTACCAGGTGAGGATAAGAGATGCTACCAGGCACTGTCTTCTGGTTATGACAGGGCTGCTGCCCCCAAACACTCCCTGCAGTGATACCCATTTCCAGAAGATCTGCACAATAGCCTATCACTATTTTAACATGGATGAGGGAAAGTCACAAATCATTACACCTCCCTGAGAGACGATTTAAAGCTAATGTCAGACAGGAGAAGGAGAGTTTCTTTCCTCAGTGATTTATCTATATAATTCATCCATGTCCCAAAAAGTACTCAGGCCCTTGCCAGGCCCTCCAGATAAACCCAATGAGCCACACATGCAAAAGACATGAAAATAGGAGAATGACTAGAAAGAGAAAAGTATGTAGTGGAAAAGGAGAGAGGATGGGATTGAGTAGCAATACATGAAAACACATAAATTCATTGTATTTATGCATGAAAGTGTCAACGAAAAAATAATAAGAAGCACTTGATAGAGATAGGAGCATATAGCATCATAGGACTGGTCACATTATGGTGAAGAAACAACTACAAACCTAGCATAAGCTTCAGAGGCCTGTTCCCTATGACTTACATGTTCCTTCCTAGTAGGATCTACCTCCTAAAGTGTCTTCAATATACCCCCTTGCCACCAAATAGTGTCATCAGCTGGAGACCAAGTGCTGAACACATGAACCTAGGGGGACACTTTGTATTCAAACCACAACAAAGACTCTCAACAAGTATCACTTGATAGATACCATCACATTCCACTCTCTTGGGTTTTATTTAAAATTTCTATGAGAACCTTGATAAGCTTAGACATGTCATAAACTAATGGATACAGACATTTGTAAAATTTAAAAGTCCCAATTATTTTAGTTAGCAGGTAATGTAAAAATCACTACTTTCATGAGAGACATGAAACTAGCACAAATCAAAGTTAAGAATATAAGAATTTCCTCCTGCTGGCTGGCACCTCTTCACTTCGTGCTAGCGAGTGCTTCTTCCCCTTTGTTGTTGCTGCTGTGTCAGATCCCAGGTTGTTCAGCTTTCTGATGTGGACCAGTGGCTCTCCAGGAGTCTTCCAGGCCTGCAGCATCTATTAACATGCTGAGGTCTCCAGGATCCGGAGAGAGGCTGCTATCATATTATGTACTTTCCCAGCACATTAATGGATACTGTTAAACTACTCAACAAATATCCTGTAAGTCACCCTAACAAATCTCCTGAAATATATACTCATTCTATTGGTTCTCTTCTAGAGACTCCTAACTGATACGTTCAGTGAAACTTCAAGCCTGTTGGAAGATTTCATGTGAAGATTATGATAGTGATTATGGCTTAGGAGTGCCTTACATTCTTAAGAGTGTCTCCTAAGAGACAAATGATAGCTAAGCTGAATGATAATTTGGTTCTCAGAATATTCCATTTTTGAAGAGAAGTGGTAGTTTGAGGAATAGGTTAGGCTTGGAGCACACAGAACATATGCATAAAGTAAATAAAATGAAAAATAATGAAGAGTATTGTACCATAAAGTATCCTAAACAGCACCCACAGGCACCTAGAAATTTGGTTTGTGAGCTGCGCCCTTCTTTGGATCTGCAGCCTAAAATGCCCAGGGGAACACTGTGATTTATTTAGATGTGATTTCCTAAGTGGCTGAGGACCATGATTACAGCTTTACTATCCATATAAAGCATCTATTATTTAAAGAAAAGGACCCAGAGAAGAAGAGAGGTGGTAAGAAAGAGGTGGGTTTAAAAAACAACAACCTTATGCTTGGTTTTTACTGCCGAAATAAATAATATTAACAACCAGAAACAATGGGAAGATAATGCAAGTGGCTGACCTCATCAGTTGCAGCCTTAGAATTCATTCATTTCCTTCTTTAACTGCTTCAGTTCTGGATTTGGTGTTGAAACTGTTTTATGGCTCCTCATTCTTCTAGAGCTTGAGTCTTGCTGCTACTTTTCTTTATGTACTTACTGAAGAGACATATTTCTTCCCTACAAACAGGCCTGTCACTTAAGGGTTCTTTCAGAGAGGAGAATAAAAAGCAACTAAACTTCAACCAGGCATTGTCTGCAAAGCAAAAGACTGGTATAAAAGACAAATTGCTCTTGTGGTAAATGTGAAGACAAGAACTCTGAATGCTACATAAAGACACAAGGGAGACGTTCCTGCAATGTGAACTTTCCTTTCCTGTTTATAGCAAAGGGAAGTGCTTCCTAGCTGTGGTCTGCAGAAACAAGACAAGAAGCAATGTATGTGGATTCAAGACAATGAAGGTAAAATTGAAACATTTATAGTTTTGTTGGAGAGGGACATGAGAACAAATGTTATGCTTTCATTTCAATTTACATCAAAATATTTTTAAGTCTCTCTTGTGCAATATTTTTTGGTGACTGATTTTATTTGTAAGTATGATTTTAATGTGAATCTCTTTGGGCTATTCTTGATGTGATCATATTAATATCTAATCAAAGTCCACTGTGCAAAAAGAATATACTTTGTACAGATGTTCATTTTAGTTTCACCTTATCCCTTATTACCTTATCATCTACACCCATATATATATATATTATATACACATATACAAATAAATATATAATGTTATATATAAAAATGGATGAGGAAATCAGTGGAGATTTTACTGTAGTTACACACAATTTTTCTATTGCTTCAATATAAACATCACAAATTTTAGTACTCAAAAAAATTTCTACTTACATCACACTTCTGCCTATCCAAGTCAATGAATGTACAGGCATGCACAGAAGCAAAGCCGAAAGGAGCGCCAAGATTCAGCTAACATGACCCAAAGATAAATCCTCAGTAACCAACCAGGTGGAGATAAAGATCCACAGATGTCAGTCAAGGAATTCAAAGCACACAGTGGAATGCCAGAGAGCAGAAATAAATATCTAAATACACTCAGGAAACAGAAAAGAACAAAAGGAAAATATCGAAAGGGATAGAAAAATACAAGAGATAATCAAAGGCAATTCTGCTTCTGAATAATCTAATAACTACATTGAAAGATATAGAGCTTCAAGAAAACTCACAGAAGATTGAAGCAAGAATAGGTGAACTTGAAAGTAGTTCGTTTGAAATTATCTAATTGGAAGAGAAAAATAAAGCAAATGAAAAAGAGTGATAAGAGCCCCAATGGGGGTTTGGAGAGGTGGCTCAGGGGTTAAGCCTCTGCCTTGCAAAGGTCCTGAGTTTGGATTCTAGACCCCACATATAGACGCCAGGCGGAAGCGAGGGTGGCCTGCGCTTCTGGTTCTGGTGGGCGGAGCCTGTGAATCCCTGGGCAGAGTAAACAAGGAGGAGGTGGAGGCGGTCCATGGTGGTTCCTGAATTCGACCTTGGTTCTACACACACACACACACACACACACACACACACACACACACACAATTGAATAAATAATAATTAAAAAAATTAAAAAAAGAGCCCCAATGGGCATAAGGACACTATCAAGTGAACAACTACATGAATGATGGGAGAATAAGAAAGGAAGGAGTGTAAGTCTTGTTTAAAATAACCATAGGTCAGGTTTGTTGGCAAACATTGGTAGTTCCAATTTCAAGATGCTGTGGTAAAAGAATTGTGAGTTCAAGGGCCAGTCTGATTGCAGAGTAAGACCATCTGAAAAAAGAGTCGTTCCCAAATTTTCCAAAGCTGGACATATAGATTTATGAAGCTAAAAGAAATCAAAGTGTACAAAGTTTAATTATGACAAAAATTTCTAAAATTCATAAAGAGAAAGAAGTTTTGTAAAGCTTCAAAGATAAATCATCACAGATCAGGGGACTTGTTATGAGACTATCAACCAAGTGGTCAGCAGAAAACTTGTAAACCAGAAAGTGAAGGGAATCTATAACCCAAGGAAACTATAGGAACTAGACCAAACTTTCCCATAGAAACACAAGAGTAAGGAAAAGGTAATGAATTTATCAGAAAAAATTTGAAATTTTGCACTACTTGGATTGCTTAAATAATGCTAAGTGGAATTATGTGAAACCAAAGGATGCTATATATCAACATGAAAGCATATGGATAAAATTAACATGTTAAGACAAATATACAATATTGTGGTACTATCGATATAGTATATAAATCAATTATGATTCTTCAAGTCAAGATATAGAGTTGTTGAATGAATTTATAAAGGTATCTTTGGGCTTGGAATGTTTTTCTAGGGCAGAGCACTAGCCTAACATGTTTGAAGCCCTGGGGTAAAATTCCAGACCTGGGAAAAAAAAACGTATTGCTTCCATCATCCACTTTATATTTAAGTACACACTTAAAATCTAAACACTTTTTGGGAACATTTAACAGTACAGCTACAGTGGAAATAGTATGAAAGCTTCTTATAAAAATGAAGCTAGAATACATTTTAAAACAACTATAAGCAAATTAATAAACACTATAAGGGGTATAAAATTTGATATCAATGATGTAGTATTAGTGAAGGTATATAACAATGCACAGCATACTTATGTGATGAAAGTCTTAGAAGATTAAACTGTTACAAGCATAAAATATTATATTTAAGACTCATAATAACATACAAACACTCTCATATACCAACTATCTCTGAAGATAATTAAGAAGAATTATTTAGATAATTTAGAAATGTGTCACTGGTAATAAGCATGGAATTGGTTTTGTTTTCTTGTATACATGTGTGTGCATTTGTTCTTATGCATACAGGTACACATGTGTATGAGTATTTACATGTGCATGAGATAAAGGACAATCTCAGGTGTCATACCTTAGATGCCATCTCCCCCCTCCTACTTTTCAACCCAGGTATCTCACTTGACATTGAGCTTATAAAGCAAGGTAGCTCTTTAGACAGGAAGCCCTAGGACGTCTGTCTCTGCATCCTCAACGCTGGAGTTACAAGAATTTAACACCCCAATAGCTTTTTATATAATGGGTGTCTGGGATCAAACTCAAGTCCTTAAGCTTGCGAGGAGAGCTTAACTTGACTAAGCTATGTTCACAGCCATTGTCTTATTATCCAGAAAATCTTTAGATTTCAATTACATTATGTATGGCTATACAATTTCAGAAATATTTGGGTTTATACTAAAACATATTTTATTTTTCAGACTTCCTATGTCCTCAATTGCCTCCCATAACCATTTTTATTGTTTTTCAAATGATCACTCATTAAGAATAAAATTCTGATGATATTCTTTTTCAAATGTATCCTTGGCATATTGAAATCATTCTATCATATTATCAAAGATATTTAAACCCATTCACCATCTTATACTACTTTTGTTTTATGTGCACTCAACACACTAAAAAATGCTCAGACATAAAATGACTGCCAATACTGGTTTTACCGTCAGTGTTCACTTTGTCTACTAAGTTTACACTCTTGTTGAATTTTGTCTCTTTGTTTCAGTGTATTTTGTCTTTTGACTGAAGAAGTCAGCTTGATATTTTTTACTCTAAGTCAGCTGACTAGGAGTTTCCTAGTTATTTGGCTGCAAATGTGTGTATTTTGTCTTGTATTTTGTACTCTATTTTTACTTTTAAAAGACTTAAAAATTGTCAAATGGATTATAAATATTTAAACACAGCAGTAGTCTTTTTTATACCTAATGTATTTCTTATATTATTTTTGCCTATTGCTTTTCTCTCAATGTGTATTATCTTTTAAATCCAAAAATTCAGCATATCAAAGACTCAATTTATTCAAAGTCATTTTTAGTTATTTTATTTATTTTGAGAAAGGATTGCATTATATACCTCAGGCTGGTATGGAACTTTCTATATTGCTAAGTGGCCTTAAAGACAGGATCCTTCTAGCTCAGCCTCCCAATGCCTGAAATTATATGAATATGCCAACATGCCCAGCTCTTCTGTATTTCTATTATATTTTAGTTTTGCATATTTTTGTAGATTTTAGGGTCTATTGTCTATTCTTAAACACAAATTTATCTTGAAATTATCTTAAAATGTGTCTGATATTTCCCCAAATTGGAATGTCTCTGGATCTTCATCGTGTGTGTATTGTTTACTGGGAAATTGTGTGTTCAATGCAAACCTTCAGGTTCACAGCTGTAGTCAGTTGGATGATGCTTGTCATGGAAGTTGCCATGTTGTTGTCATGGAAGTGTGGCCCTATGTTAAAGTCAAATGAGTAAGATTTGTGTCACTAAATTTCAGTGTTTGACTTTTTACTTAAAATATGGCTAAAGTCTCAGATCACTGCTCTGCCTTTTATCCGGAATGCTATGGTTGCTTTCTTGTAAACTGCTCCACAAATTGAGAATATGTTTGAAAGGAAAGTCAGGTCGCAGCATGTGAGTTCATCTCTGTGATGGCTCCCCTCTGGTACCTTGTCTCTTCAAGTCTTTTGGCTTCTCTCCAGTGCTTTCAGAGAGATTTACAGTTGTTGTCCTTCAGCCAGCGTTCGTTGCTTTTGGCAGGACTTTTGGTTCACTATAATCTATTCCGTCATTTCTAAAAACAAACATACTATTCCTATATTTTTTTTAAAGTTAGTCACTGTCTTCCATAGATTCTGTAGCCTTTCTCCAGATGCCTTACCAGTTTCCCAATTGATTTTTATACTGTTACTCACATAATAATTTTATGCTTCTTTTTACTACTAGATTGACTGGCTTCTTTAAAAATCAAATTTGCCATGTTTTCACTTTTCCTTCTCCCATAATTCTGTCAATGAGGGCACACATCTGTCATAACGTAAACATAATTCATATTTTGTTATCTCCAAGGAATCTAGATTTCTTCAGGTACTACCTGTTGTAAGATGATATCAAGATATTTGATTTGTCTCCAGATAAGAGCTATGAAAAGTTTTTCTTTGAAGTAATAAAGATAATTTTTTTAAAAAAAGGACTATGAAAAATAGAGAGCTCTCAATTATAAGCACTAATAATTTAGTGGCTCTCCATCTATGAAAATCTTACCTATTCAGAGAGTCGATGAGATAATAATACTTAACTACACTTCATTTAATGTAGAAATCTAAAAGCTGGGTTTATTTTAGGTCAGGTTCTATCAATAACTACAATGTAAATATTATTCTGGAGATTGAGTATTTCCTTCATTTATTCCCCACCCCGGGGTCCAGTGATTTCCTGTTTTCTGAACTTCCTTGCTAGGAAGAACTGTGCAGTGTGTCAAAATGAAACAACAGAGATGGCACAGCCTTCCAAGTCAGCTGGTAGCCTTTAGGAGTTCATCCAGAGAGTATTTGATTTTGTAGGACAGTATACTCTCTTAGGTTAACTATATGTTCATAAGGGGTGAACCTTTATGAAACTACAGAGTGATTTACAAGGCTTGCACAAGAAAACCAAAACACAAAATATGTTTCCAAAAGGTGGAATCTATTTCTCTGTAGGACATTATTTAGTTGTGTCACTAGTTCTAAAAATCGACAGTTCCTGATTAAGGAGATGATTATTAGGTTTATGTCTTTGGCTAACAAACAAAAATTCCTGAATTCAAATACCTAAATCCCAGAAAAAATGGCAGTGTAAATGGCTGCCATCTGCAAGGAAAGTGAAGACTGGGAAACCCCAGAATAAAGCAATATTTAAGTAGAACACTCCAGGATGATTCTTGATGTCACCTTTGGACCTCCTCAGGCACACACAATCAAGTGTTCTCTTATGCACACATGCACAAAAACACATACACACAAATTGACTATTGCGATTTTTAATGATTAACTGAATATATTTCAAGATCTTAGTGCTTCTCACTAAATAATTTTGACATTTTTTTCATTAGAATCATCTTTGTAACTTCTGAAAAATTTCCCATTATAACTACCACAATCAGTTTGCATTTTGATCATTTTTTACACTTTTCAAAGCAAGTCTCTCTATGATAGTTGTTCACAGAGACATTCTAATTAACTTCTACCATCTTTAAAATAACTTGGTTTACAACTTGTCACTGAATGTACCTCCAGAATGGATGTATGAAAGTACCTTTATTGCTTTTTTTTCCAAACTCCATATATACCTTTGTTTTCTTTTTATTACATTAGCTAGGGTTTTCAAGAAGGTATTGAGAAGGAGTGTTGGGAGAAGAAGCCTTGTCTCTTCCCCAGTCTGAATGATAATGTTTTAAGTTGCTACTCTTGAAGGTTGGTGTTTGTTTCAGGGCTTTAGATAGAACTGAAGAAGTTCCCCTTATTTTCTGTTTGCTGGTAGATTTTGTCATGTCTTGCTTGTTGACTTTTCATCTACAGGTATTTAAGTTTGCAACTTTAACCTGTTATTTGCCAGATTTTTCTAATGTTGGACCACTTTATACCTGTGTTAAACTGTTCTTGGCATGGTGAATAACTATTTTCATACATTGTTGGGTTTGTAACATTTAATTAGGTTTTCTGAATTTATGATATGAGCAAATTCGACCTTCAGGTTTCTTTTTAGGGTTTATATGCGTATTACTGAGTGATTTATAAAATCCAATACCCATCAGGATGGAGTGAAGGGCATTGCAGGAGCAGCAAAACTGCAAAAGAAAATCAACAAACCATAATCCAGAATTTCAGAGACTCTATATCAACCACCTAGAACAAGGCCAGCCTAATCTCTCCCCATCCTGAAGCTCAGGGAAATTTGCGGAAGAGGGGGCAGTAAGATTGTAAGAGCACAAGGATGGGAGGAGCAATGATATGCAAGATACTCCACACAAGTTAAGGCCGAAGCAATCATAATTGGACTTTGCATGTCCTGCACGATGTCCAACACATTATTGACCTCACAAAGTCTATCATTTCCTAAAGGCACCAAGATCCTTGGAGGCAAGGGACTGACAGCCACAGTAGTGTTCCTATGCTTAAGGGGGACACAGGAAAGGGTTCAGGGAAATGCCACTGGGTCCTTGTACGTCATCGGAGAGGAGGACCCAGAGGAGAATTTGGCATGCACATTAAAGGATACTCCGGGGATGGGAGGGGGAGGCATTGGGGAATGAGGAGGGAGGAGTGAGGGGAGGGGGAGCAGGGGGGTGAAGGAGAGGAAGAGGGAGAGAGGGAACAGGTGTACCTATTAAGTTTGTATGAGCAGAAATAACAATAAAAAATGTTTAAAAAAAAGAAAAAAATATTCCTTCCAGTTCTATTTTCTGTAAAACCATGTTGAAGACTGCTATGATTTCACTTTCAATATATTATATGGGGTCTGACAGTTTTTGTTTTTTTTTAAATATTAATTATTGATTTTCTTTCTTTAGTAGTACTGGCTTATTCAGAATTATCTACTTTAAGTTAGGTCTTTCAAGGAATATCTGACAAAAAGAACAAAATCATTGATAGTATAATTGATCACCCTGTTGGCGTGCTTGGTTTTTGTAGTGATGTCTCTTTTTAATATTAATAATCTACATTAAGATAGCAAATAATAGATTCATTGTTATGAACTATTATTAATAATACTTAATTGATAATAGCAAATTTCCTGCCAAAAGATTATAGGAACATAATTATTGACCACAATGGAAATATTCAAACTTTCTTTGGATAAACACCAAACTAGTGCATACTGTGAACATATTATAACAAAATCTTAACTAATGGAATTTTACCAAATCTACTTGAATGTCTGTTTCTAAGACTTTTAGCTAATTGTGGATTCAGCTTCCTTGTAGTTATAATAGTTCTTACAGCATATCAAGAATATTGATGGAAAGAGCAACATATACAAATGAAAAAAATGGAGTCTTGGATTTTCTTCTGAATTAAAAAACAGGGGTGAATCTCAGGCTTTTTCTTTTATTTCTATTCCACAAGCTGAAACATCATGAGTCTGTTACAAAATCTGGATGAATATTATGGAACACAATTAAGAAAATGTCTCATCTCATTTGTGATTATATAATATCAAGTAGATAACTCAATATGTCCTTTACTGTATTTATCTTAATGTGGACATACAATTACACACACACACACACACACACACACACACACACACACACACACATGCAAGCATTTTCATCTGTCAAGTATTAAATGTCATAATATGACAATACATACTCCACAACAGTATGAGTAGCTTAGGCATATTTTGAATGAAAAACTTTCACTTTTTTATAGGTATTCAGAAAGACTCATTGTAACAATGCTGTATGAGGTTTAGCTGGGGAGATTTTTTTTTTTTCAAACAGTGAAGTCTAGCATCCCCAAATTAACAAAACAATATTTAATGATTAAACGCAAGCAGCATTCAAGATAGACAAGTTTTCCATATTCTAGGTAGAGAGAGAAAAGGCATTTTCAAGTTTAGTCATCTATAAGTCATTACTCATACACATGAACCTGAATATATAGCTGTAGATCTTTGATGTCACTTATGAAAAATTTCATAGGGATAAGAAAACTCAGGAAAAACTTCTTTCAAATGGAAATATATTTTTTCTGTGTGCTCATATTGTTTGTTGCTGCAAAGCACAAACAATAGTTTTCAAAATAAGATAATGATGAAATAATAGAGGAAGAAATATACTATAAATTATAAGAAGAACTATTTACAGTTAAAACATTTGGCTAATGTCCTTGCAACAAATCTTGAGGACTAATTCAGTACTGTGACAAAAATTTTATTGCAGGAATTTGCTTAGCTTTCTTTCCTTCAGATTAGAAGCAGTCTACACCTTCTAAAATATGCAAATTATATTTAAATAGCATAAATTTTTAAGGTTAAGGTAGGTAAACAAAACAACCATGATATAAACAATATTGACTGCTATGAATATTTTATTAAGATAAAATGGTATAGCACTCTAATAGTTTTTTTACATTATTCTTTTATTTTCTCTGATTTCACATACATTAGTTCTTAAGATAATAATAAAAGGAACTGCATAAAATAGAAGCCACACTGAACAACAAGTTCAGTTGGAATATTTTTGAAAATCTTTTCTTGTGTTCTTTTTAAAAGACACAGTTGGGGTTGAAAAATACTGAATAACAATTAATTTTGTGGAAAATGAGAAATAATCTTTTAAAATTTAAGACATAAATTGAAATATTACAATTAAAATTTATATAATATGAATGATATACTACAAATCAAATTCAATCATTTACAAAGAAAATTCTATTTTGAGGCTGTACTATATATTGACGTGTCTTTTTTTGGAACTTAGCAGTAGAGGTTCTTCAATTTCGTGCATAGGAAAGCATAAAAGAAATGAAGGAGAAAAGTGCATCCCTTATTAATTATAAGAGATGAGAAATGCTATTGAAAACTCATGTTTCTCAAGCAATAAGTCCTTCATAAGATGCCCCTTTCCAAAAGTTATAATGTGAAAAGTTGTGATAATTACATTACCAACGTGAATGAATTGATAGAAACCAGACAATTACTGAAGCATACCTCAGAGTATGTCTGTGAAAGTGTTACAATATAATAAGAACATGAGAGCTCTATCCAATTAATCAATTCCTTGCTGGATTAATAATCTTATATAATTAATGGGATATAAAAAGTAATAGAATTAAAGGAAGTGATAAATCTTTGCAGTAACATATTGCCCTGGTTCCTTTAGTATTCTCTTGAGCAGTTCCTGTCTACCATGAAGTGAAGAACTTTCTCTACTACTTCTTGCTGCCAAGATGATCTGTCTCTTAAGGGCCCAGAAAGAGGAGACAATTGATCATGAAGTGAACTCTGTGAAATTATATACCACAATTATTCTTTCCTCTCATGAATTGTTTCTTTTAGCATTCTAACACAGTGATCAAAGGGGCAATCTATGGGCACGCAATAAAGATTCATTTGTGTAATGCATACATACTTTTAAAATAGTTGACAGTGGATAAATACTGAATAACAACAACTTCCTCTTAAAAGGAATTTTTAGAAAAAAGAAATCATATTTCAAATTTAATTACTAAGAAGTTACACTATATATAATAATGAAATTTATACAACATACATTACATAATATCAAATAAACCAAGTTACAAAGTAAT
This sequence comes from Typhlomys cinereus, assembly GCA_023101885.1. Lineage (NCBI taxonomy): Eukaryota > Metazoa > Chordata > Mammalia > Rodentia > Platacanthomyidae > Typhlomys > Typhlomys cinereus. Next base: position 484,620 of record JALPQD010000220.1, read on the forward strand.
CACCATTTAACTCATTTTATCACTGTACTTTTTTTTGTAACTTAATAAATAATGAAGGTGTGTCATAGTGAACAGAAAATCATTAAAACAAACTTTAAAATGAACCTCTTAGCTTAAATTTCCACAAATAAATCTGATGGGTAAATTTGGGATATGGATAATAAAGACATAATAATTCAGTACTTGCATTGTTTTCATTTTCTCACAAATGTCAAAAGAATTTACTTGTGTTTTTTTCTATTCATATGAATCTATGGCCTTGAGAATTAGCCTTCGAAAATTTAAATATGTAATATAAGACTGAATCATTCCTCTTCTAACAATCTTGCAACTTGGATTTCTTTGAAAAAGGACAAACGATATTTTCAATGTCACTAGCCAAATGGACCTTTTGCTGCCAACTGTTAGCAATTGTAGAAAAAAAGTGTAGAAAGATTATTACTGTTGTGGAAATGTATTTATTGTTTGAAAAGTTAAGTTCTCATAGGTTTAGAAGTTATAAGTGACAATGAGTGTGGAATTTTGCTTTGCAAATAAATAACAAATGACATTAAAAAAGTTACATGTGTTGGATTCAAGAAATTTCATGTATTCTAATGTAACATAGTATGGTGAAACATCTATCTTTGAGGCTATACAAATGAATATTGCAAAATAATTCCAAACACACAAAAATGCAATAAAGATACAGCTGTGAGAAAGACCACACTTATCCCTGGAGGCATAGGGTCAAGAGTTTGAACAAATAGACTTCACTAAGCTTCTCCCAGTTTAGTGCCATTAGGTCCTGTCTTCTACCTCTAATCATATTTCTTTATCATTATGGAGGATTTCATCAGACATAAGCAAACAAATATAACATTAGATATATTTCTGAAGGTTTCTGCGTCACAAAAGTTTTGCACATAGAAGCTTTTACATACCTCTTTATTTTAATTTTAATTTTCTTTTACATATACTTATTCTATTTGTTGTGAAGGTTAGATGGTCATTTCATCAGAGCAGAAACATTTTTTAAACCAAGGCTTCTTAAACATTTTCTATTTGTGACCACTACTAATCCATGAACATTTTTAAAGTCCTCAAGTATTTAGGTATAAAAATGAATATGCAACAAAATATTTACTGATACATTGTAAACTATCTGATTTTATATTTTATTTATTTGACACAGAGAAAAGAACAGAGAGAGAGAGGGAGAAAGAGAGAGAGAGAGAGACATCATGTGTGGGGTTAGGATACGACTTTTAGAAATTGATTCACTCTTTCTACAGAGTGGGTTTTGAACTCATATTGAAAGATGTGTACACAGGTACTCCTATCCAAGCCATCTCACTGACCCAAAATTTCATTTTAAAACAAAACTTGGTGCACATATACTTCTATCATTTGTTAAAGACAAATAAAACTTGCATACTAATGAGATACATTGCTGGTTTATGTTTACGTGAAAAAGTAAATATTGGCTGAATAGTTGATACTACAGGATGTATAGCTTTGTGAACCATTCTCAGAGTTGATATATATTTCAATTTTTATATTTATTACTGATGAGAACACATTTTGGCATTAGAATATAGTACAAGATAGTTGAAATTCAGTATAATTCAGAGTCAAAATTTACTTCATGGCTATTTCCATGAAACTCAATGATAATGTTTAAAACCAGCTTTTTATTGTAACATAACCCAAAGACACACTAATTTCATGCTTATGTGAATTTATAATTACTGTGTCTGAAACGTGCACATTGCATTTTAGAATATGAAGCAGAAAACTGTGAAGGGATGCCTAAAAGAACAAGTTAGCTGAATCCTGATTCCTTCAATTACATGTATTTGCATATATTTTTGTAGCATAAATGCTACTTAGGGCCTGGAAGGTGGTTTAGTAGGTAAGGTGTTTGTCCATCAAAACTGAAAAATTTGAGTTATGTTCCCCAGAACTCATGTAAAAGCTGGATAGGATGAAGGTAAGCACTTGGTAGCAAAGAGAAGAATCTTCAGGGTAAGGTAACTAGGCAGCCTAGATGATTGGTGGTCTTGGGTTTAAACTGAAAGTCCCTGCCTTGATAATAAAAGTAGAAAGAGATGGAAGAAGTCATTTGATGGGAACTTCAGGCCTCCACATATACACATGTATGTTCATATACGTGCAAACGTGTGTCCATATGCACCCTGCATGTGCAGACACAAAAATAAATGAAATAAAATAAAATAATATAAAATGAAATAGGGAGTGGTAAAGTGGCTCAGTACTTGCATGAAAAGCTGATGATGTTTGAGAACTTGAGGTAGAAGGAAATCAACTCCTGAAAGTTGTTCTCTCACTTCCACACATTCTCGTTCTCTCTCTCTCAAATAAATAAATATCGAAATAAATATATAGGTTACTTAAATGATACCACAAATCATTTATGAGTAATGATGTTAAATTAAAACACATAATATTTTAAAACTTCTCACAAAGCTTCAGAAATTATATTTAGCAGGTTTTTTCATAACTCCAGAAATCAGTCAATGGTAAGAGTGCTACTGGGCTGCATACCAATCATCAAATCATTAATGGGAACATTTATCATTTGGACTATTTCATAGAAAATTTCAATGTATCTGAAATAGGTGCTAGTATTATTATAAATTGCAATCCGAGCTACATACTCTGGCAAGATTATCTCAAGTAACTTTTAGAATATTAAAATTCATCCTGTATTACAAGAAATTAGATTTCTGCAACTGTATCTTATTGTGCTCTGCATGGAGTCTAAATTATGAAGGCATTTTAAAAAATAGTGGTATAGTTTATGTATGCAATCTAAGTCACTGAGAACATTTAAAACTAGCTAGCATTGCATATCTTTAAATGAACTTTCTTTGGAAAGGCAATAAAGATGCCACAATTAAGGTCCTTTCACAAATAGCTGCTCAAGCAGTTTCCCAGCGCAAATAGTAATTTCTGCAGAGTAACAGTGAAGAAGTGAACTTCATTCAGTTCAATTGTTTTTGCGCCACGTGAGGTGAAGGAGAAACAAACAAGGTAGAAACGACCTCCTGCTGATAAATGTGTGCTCTCCAATACTCAGTGAAAACTTATTAGAGGGCACAGCCAGCCTTTAAATATTTAAGCTGTGATAAATTTCCTCTGAAATCTGGGTGGTAGGTCCTTAACTGAATGAAACTTCTATGGAAGCAGCCTTAGTGAACATACTCTGACTGTTCATTCGTGAAATTTCTGAGCAGCATTGCCTATCAGTTACAAATGCAATTAAGTTGATATTTTTCCCATACGACGGATTGTGCAAAAGTATTCTAGTAAGGTTGAGGTAGTATACATATATTTTTCATAGCAATATATAACAAAAATTTAGTAACAAAAGACATATTTATGAAACTCAGGTATTAAAAACCAAAAAAGTTCTACTGGGGAAAAATTAATTTAAAAATAGATTCTAATATATACAAGATTTGGTCCATCAGTGGTTCACCATAGAAAAGGGAAGATCATAAGAGGCACCACACCTCCCTGAGAGACTGAAGGTTCATGTTAGATGACATAAGAGGAACTACTTTCTTCAGTGATATCTCCACTGACACACAGTCCATGCACTAACAAGAGGACAGATTCACAGTAGTACAGGCAACCAAGGTGGAAATCAGTGGACTGCATATGTAAAAAACATAGAAGCCGAAGGGAGCCCTATTAGAAAGTGAAAGATTTGCATTGGGAGGAAGAAGGCTTTTGAGATGTGGTAATATTGGATAAGAGTGACTAAAATTCATTTTATTAATGTGTGAAAGTTTCAAAAAATAAAAAATTCTAACACACACACACACACACACACACACACACACACACACACACATTAATGAAATTCTTTCCTGCATGCATCATGACTGGCTAATTTCTGTCCGTGAGACATCAAGTATCTTTTATATTGCTTCTGGGTTTAAAATTTGCGTACCATTTCCTGGTTATAATATCAGTCAACTTCTTGATCTTTATCATGACTTCTCATACTTTTTCCTTTTTAATTACTCATGATAATTAAAATCATGACATTAAATAAATGCATGTTTCATAGTTTTCATGAAAGAAATTTCTTGGAAAAGAATGGGAAAGACATAGATTAGAAAATCGTTCAGCCCTCAATCAAGAGGCATCCTATTGTGATGGAAGAGTAGTATGGCAGAGAACCACAACTGGCCAGAGTACAGAGTATAGAAGACCCTGGAATGCTCAGCCCTAATCAGGCTACATTATAAACACTCCCCATCCAAGGCTCAGGGAATTTAGTGGAAGAGGGGCCAGTAAGACTGTAAAATCCTAAAGTTTAGGAAGTGTACTGTCAACCAGAACTCTCTAGTGATGACAGGTTGGTGCATCCAGGAGCTCACTGCAATGAGATCTACACAATTCAGCATTCCTCCATGAATGAGTGAGGAGCTCAGGAAAAACAACTATACTCAAAAAGAATTTGAGAGGCTGGACAAGTGAAGGGGAGATTCCCCACCTCTGGGTTTGTCCACCGAAGGGTCACATATATTACCACAGAGGCCTGATCTCTTACTAGTACAGGCACCCTGAAAGGAGTCTGTAGTTTAATTCCATAATGTCTCTAGACTGAGAAAGGAGGGTTAGAGCAAAAAAGCAAAGTTAGCCAAAGCAAAGACTTCATGTCAAGCATTGCTCCAAGAACCCTAATATTATTCCAACTATTTTTCATAACATGCCCTCAGAATCATCCCATTTTTGTGGAAGATAAATAATTAGAGAAGGAAGTTGGTGGCATCACACAAAAGTGCCAGGATCCAGGGACATGCCTTTGTATCCCAGAAGACTCACATCTCATTCTACATAGCACATGTAGACAACAATATTATTAAGTCACATGCAGTCAGAATTCTTATTGAAAAGCTTTATCAGCATTCTCATCAGTTGGAAACAATATTTTTCCATCTATAGGTAAACAAATAAAATAAATAAACAAAAGGTATCTTGCATTATGACTACAATTATGTGAATTGTGAAGATTTTGTTTAAGTATGAATTACTATACATATGTGTATATAAGAAAAGAAAGATGGCTTATCAATAAACATAAAAAGGCAGAAACAAAAACTAAAGCAAAATATAGTCATTATAATGTTAATTACTGATATATATATATATATTTCACAAAATTTTTGTATGTGTGTTTTGCATGTAGGTAGGTGTACATGTGTGTTGAGACACTTACAAGAAGACATTTGTTTGTGCGTGCCTATAGAGGCCCAAGGGTGACATCAGGAATCATTTTGGATTGTTCTTCTACCTTATTGCTTTGCTTCAGTGTTAGCCAGATCCCGCCTTCCAAGGTCTGAATTATAGGCAACTGCCATATCCACTGGACATTTTTTTTTTGTGTAATCTGGGGATCTGAACTCAGGTCCTTCACGCTGGACCACAAACACTTTTTTTTTTAAGCCAAAGACACTTAAGAGAAAACCTTAAAACTTATTTTCACAAAACTTTATCTAAAAGGGAATATAGTGATTAAGTACAAGAACATGCACATGCAATCAAATCTCCCTGTTCTTATTATACTGAGAGTTTATTAAATATCTGTAAGTCAAATGAAAATACAACAGGGGCCGAATTTGTATGTGGGAAATCAAAGAGGAATAATGGTTGTCTTTTTTCTATTAAAATTCATTAGACACTTATTTCTATCCTCCCTCATTTAGCAATTAATAAAGTTGTCATTGAATAAGCTCTTAAATATAAGGGACTCAATAATAATTTAATATCACTTTTACTAGTGAAGTTATGGTTATATTTTCATTCAGTAGAATTACTGATTCCATATTCAGTTCAATTGCATTTTCTTAAAAATATATGTCTTGCTTCTTCTTAGCTTTCTATTTTAGGCTCCTCTTAATAGACTATGTACATGAATATATGTGAAAAGTCTAAAAGAACTAGAATTACTTCCAACTGGTTAATGGATGCTGCCCTGCTTGAGGAGCACAAACACCATTCAACATATTCAATCTGGGAAAATTCCAACTTAACTGCTTTCTCAGTAAAGAGGGAATAAGAATCATTAAAAATTTCTAAGATAAAGCATAGCCACATATTTTTGCTAGATGCCAAGCACAAATTATTAGCTTTTCAATAAATAATGATATTGAATCATTAAAAACACAGAAAAAATAGATTTATATGTTTGTGATTTCCTGAAAGAAAAATAATTTTGTCAAAAATGGCATGCAGAGTTGGAGAGGGAGTTAAGACTCTACCTCTAAAGCAGAAGTACCTCAGTTCAGATCTCAGGCCCCAAGTAAAAACGCCAGGTGGAAATGGCAGAGGCCTGCACTTCTAGCCCTGGTAGGCAGAGCCTGGAAAATTCCACAGTAAAAGCAAAAAGGAGATAGAAGGGATCCAGGATGATTGCTGAAGTCACCTTGGCCCTCCACAGGTACACACAGTGCTCCCTCTCTTTCTCTCTCTCCCTTTCTTTCTCTCCCTCTGTTTCACACACACACACACACACACACACACACACACACACACACACACTCTAAATAAAATTTTAAAAATTAACATATACATATTCTTAATAAAATACAAATAATACAGCCTAAGTCTTGAATGCTTAATCCACCAAAAGAATACTTCCAATGATGCCAAAGTATAGGCAGATGTAAAATAAGATTGTTTCATTACATGAATAATTAGTGTACATATCAAACTTCGGACTAGGAAAAATTACACAGACAATTCATTCTTTTAATTGTTCTTGAATGATTTAGAACCCAAGGGGGATAAATGAATATTCTTTGTGTGTTTCACATGTAAGGACACTGTTTATCTGAGAAATTATGCAATTGCAGAGTTAGAAACAAAAGGGTAATCTTTTAACATCTGGTCTACCACAATAGACAAGTTACATTTTTGTGCTTCTATTGGCACAAAATGCACCAGATTATTTCATTGTTGGAAACGAGGTGGATAAAGAGAGTGAAGCTTCAGTTGTTCCTGCTGCGTACTCCTGTCTCCCTCCATCTCTTTCCCTAGGGAACAGGAACTCTTAAGGTGGTGGTGGGTGGTGTCCTAGACTTGGTTTCATGAAGTAAGGGATGGAAGGGCTATGGGATAGGACATGCTCCGAGGAGCCATTTCTTTTCTTTCTTCCCCTTCGTTGCCCCTTGAAACTAGATAGATTTTCTCTGCTGACAAATTTGGTAGGGAAAGCGGGTAATAGTCAAAAGGAAACCCACCCTACTGCCCCCCTTCTCTTCCCTTCCTGAGTTCTCCCCTGTCAGCCTAGTGGTAAGAAACCATACTAGCAAGTTTCTACATTCCTTTTAAAAGAAAACAGACTTTAAATATAACTAAACGTGGTTTTAGTGACTTTTGGATAATGACATTTTTGTGAATTTAAGTTTCTGTCTTTGTATATTTTTAGGACCAATTTTAGGATCCAAAGTCTCCAGGCATAATGATTGTACATCTTCAATATTGTCCAATAATCAGTCCATAGCCAGACCTAATAGGAAGTAACTTAGTATAACTAATCCAAACTGAAAGATGCTGTGAGCTTTTAAAAACTAAATGTGGAAACAAGGACATCAAGATTTGAGACCAATTTTATATTGAAATTATTACATTTGAATAGACTAGAAAGTAGTAGAATGAGCTTATTTACAATTATCATTCTTATTCCACATAATACTTGAAAACTAGCCACAGTAATATGATATGTACAATGCATGTAAATTATATGAAGAGCAAAGGAAGAGCAATTTTCCTTATTTGCAGATTATTAGCCTATACTAAAAACCCCAGCAAAAAGACTCTTACGACTGATACACTTTTAGAGAAGTGGAAAGATACAAATCAGCATACAGCAATCAAAATCTTTTCTACACTATAGTAACAAACGCAGTGAGAAAGAATGCCAAAAAATCAAATCCATTAACATCAATTTTACAATTCATGTAAACATGAGCAAAATTGAGTGTGTGTATATATTCTTGATGAAACACAGGATTCTTAATAGTAAAGATTTCATAATCACTTCACAGTTTGAACCTCTAAACAAAATTAGAACTTCAGTCTTAACAATGTATGTGTATATGATTGAATACTTCTAATTTAAAAAATTGATATATATTTGCTGGTAAGTTTATGCAAAAGTGAATCAAATATACATTTACTTCCATTTTAATTTTACATATTAATATCATGGATTGATTAGCTATGAAAAAGTTGAAAGATTCCGCACATTGTCAGAATGTTCCTTCAAAGTATAATCTTGGGCTGGAGAGATGACTCAGAAATTAAGATTCTGTCTTGCAAGCAGAAGGTCCTGAGTTTATATCTCAGGTCCTGCATTAAAAACTTCAGACAGAAACGGTGCACTCTGCACTTCTGGCCCTAGGGGGAGGAGCCTAGGAAGTCCCAGAGCAAAGCAAAAGTGAGAAAGAAGCCATCCAGGATGTTTATCTCAGTCACCCTTGCTCCTTCACAGGGACACACAGTGCCTTCTGATAAACACACACACACACAAATAAATAAATAAAGTGTAATCTTGCTGGTCCAGTCATTCCTATCAACTTTCATATTTTATAACAATGACACTCTTATCCTCTTCTTTATAATGGAATACAGTAGTTTTATCAGTATTTTGGTTATTTATTTAGCTTCTTTGAATTTCATATTCTTTCTCATGAGTTTGTTTTTGTTTTCTAAGGCCATCCAATATAATATGCAATTCTGTTCATTTTAGAATAAAAAAATCTGAAAGGATTTTGTTTCATTTCCTCATAATATTTCAGATATTTAGCTGTAGGAAGTCTCTATTACTGCTAAATATCACCATAGCCTTCCTTCACAATGTCTACTAGACACCAGGTCTTCCTTCTCATGCCTTTTGGTCCAATCACAGACTTCCTTCTCTACAGTCTCCTTTTTCTATTCCTCCTGTATCACAAAATCCTCCAAACTAAGTAATCTTCATGTTTATTAAGCTACTGGTATGGTTCTAAATTCCAAAAATCCCTTAAATGTCTTAAATTAGACTACTCCTTTGTTTTTCTTCCTGGTTACTGTGAGAAAACTTCACTAAGAAGACCTATTAAAAGAGAAAGGGGTTATTTTGACTCAGTTCAAGGGTGAAGTTAATCGTGGAAGGGAATTAAAAGCAGTGGGACTTGGAAGCACTGGCCACATGGTATCCTCTCTCAGGTGACTAAAACAATGAATACTATGCACTACTTAGTTCTCTTTCTCCATTTTCTATGGTCACAATCTCCTGCCAACACAGGATGCTCCTTCGCAGGCATTGTCAGAGGCTAAATTTAACCTAGACAATCTCTCAAAGGTATGTGCCTGGATACGTGTCTCCTAGGTGATTCTGGATTCTTCCTACTACTTCATTATTGAGAATACAGATTCTTTTAATTTCCATTTATCGAACATTTATATGCATATGTGTATCCAAGTATGCATAAGTGCATGTATGTGTACACATGCATGTGTATGCAGGTGTGTGTGGACAAATGTGCCTGTGTATATGGAGGCCAAAGAACAACCCCAAGTGCTGCTTTAGCAGTGGAAAACTTGGTTTTTGTTTGTGTTGAGACAAGGTCATGCACTGGAATGTGAGGCTGTCTGATTAGTCTATACTGGCTGGCCAGTAAGCCCTGCAGATCCATCTGTTTCTGCCTTCCCAGCACTGATATTACAAGTGGACACCATATGCTTTCTAGTGAGTTCTGGATCTCCTGTTTGCATGATAAGCACTTTATCAACTGTGCCATCTCCCACTACCCCCACTCACAAAAACCTCAATGTTACATGATGCCATGTGAGGAGTTGTAGCATTGCTAACATACAATCTTAACTTCATAATTAATATGTAATTGGTACTATTTTAATACTTTTTAGTACCTAGAAATATTTTTAAGTGGCTTTGCAACAGATTCTGTAGATTTAAGGTATCAATATTCTCCCAAACTTGTCTTATTTCTCCTGCATTCCATTTAACTGTTTGTCACTAAACACTAAAAACAGTTCAACAAAATAACTCAATTTTCAAATATTTTGAGATTATTTTTCATAATGTTCATAAGTTAGTATTATTTCTCTTGAATTCCACATCTTGTATTTCATAATGTTCATGAGGTTTATCTTACTTCTCTTACATTCCATTTAGCAGTTGGTCATTAAATATCAAAAACAGTTCAACCTGAACCCTAACTAGGGTGCAGGACTCAGAGGGAGGTTTGGCATTCACATAAAGGATGCTCCAAGAGATGGAGGGAAGGAAGGGGGAGGTATCCGAAGAGGGGGAGGGAGGGAGGGCAGTGAAAGATAGGGGTAAAAGGTGGAGAGTGAAATGGAGAATGATGGGGAGGGGAGGGAGAGGACAGGGATGCCTATTGAGCGTGTATGATTAGGAAAAATATTAAATGTGGGAGAAAAAAAACAGTTTGACAAAATCCCTCAGTACTCAAATATTTTGAGATTAATTTTCAAAATGTTCATGAAATTAGTACTCTAAAGTCAGACTTAATAAGGCACATAAATGCCATCCCAACATCCTAGTTGTACAGGAAAGCAAAGGTCAGTTCAAGGAGGCAGATTTATTTGAGGAATCTGAAACCTTTCTGCAAATGATCTGTCTATCAGACTAATCCCACAATGCAAGCTGGGAGTATTAGTGGCTCTCTCTACAGTATTCACAGAATGGTAGAAGTATGTCAGGTAAAACATATCATAGATGGTTAATATGTACCTAGAAAATATAAACTTTCTCTTAACCACATAGGAACACCACCTTTGAAATGAACAAAGTAAAAGCAGAAACCACATGTTCCCTTTTCTGTTCTCCATCTAAAATCTAAAAGGAGTCACTAAGCTTGTTCATTGCAAAAGATTTTCATTTTCCTTAACTTTCATAGATAATGTTTAGATACATTATATGGACACATACGTGTACAATGTAAATATATATGTATTTTTTCTATACTAAGTACTTCTTAATATCTATCATACTATCGATGGACCTAACTTTACCATTTAAATAATATGTATTGTAGTTTCTCAAATCATATCTCTTATGAGAAGATGGATTTTTCACTTCATTTTTTTCTCATAAAACATGGTATGCATTTAAAGAGCAAAACTAAAATTATTTGAATGTGCATATTTTAATTAATATTTGATTATGTGTACAAAGTCTTTCTGAAAATAATTAAACTTGTCACTGTTACAGAATATTATTATATACAAATTGCTAACGATATTTTTCAATAATTATTTGGAAAATATGACTGAGATATGCTAGGATAATACGATATATGAACATATTAGATCACAAAACATTTCATCATGATTAAATTGATACATGTGCAAATCTACAAAGAATAAACTAATGCAGTCCATGATTTGTGAAGTTAAAGAGAGATTTTCAAGCTTTGTGACAGGGAGAAGTAATAAGCATCCAATGTAAATCATATGTAAAATTTTAAAGTTTGGTCTTTTCCTGGGTATCAATACATGGTGTAATCAACTCTTGGTGATAGAGGCAATAATGCCCACCCTCCACATAATCATGAAGGTAAGCCCACGATTCTCTGCAGTACACTGTATTAAGGCATGCTACCCAGATGTTATGGTGTTTTAAATGCAGTTTTTACTTACATTGTTCTCAGCTTAATAATTGATTTATCATGATGCAACTCCTTTATAAGTAGAAAAGCATCTGAAGTAAAGCTATAATTTCTATTTGAAGCAGAATAAAACTCTTGTTGACATTCTTATATTTGATTAAAAGTGGATTTATATTTGTTTAGGATTAAATTCTACATTAGATTCCATTCCACAGAGTCTTATTTTACTGAGTTAAGAGAAAACTGCTTCAAAAGAGAAAAAAGAAACTGGTAATTACAATAAAGCTTAGAGAAAATTGGGATGCATTTTTGTGACAGAAGTTTTGTATGATATATTTAGTTTCAAAAGAAGTTTTTCATTATGAAGCAGTAAATTATTAGAGATTTATGTCATTTTACCTCATTTCTTTCCCTCCTAGCTTCTAAAAATGTAAGAACAGATAACAAACACAAATGGAAATACCTGTTGGAAAAGGTGTAGCTGATTCTTCCATGGAACTGTGAGATGATAGACAACCCTTTGTGAACACAATGTCATCAAGAGCTATATGACCATGGTAGCCTTTCCCAACGCTGCCTTCAAATTTGATTCGGAAGTCCCCATCATCAGATAATGATATTTCTTTTCTCTGCCAAAAATTGCCCTGTTCTTCAGTGAGGTTTAGAAGGACCTTTGTTTGGTTTGAGACAGACTTCTGGAACAAGGTGAGGGCTCCAATGCCAGGTCCATACATGTGATAATTAAAAATGATCTGCAGGAGAACAGAAAGATTAGCTGTGGCAAGCACAATCATTCCCATTTATTTGTCAAATGCATCACTTCTCATGGATGGAATATTAGAATTGCACAGTCTATTGCTCCTTGAGCACTTTAACAAGAGAGAGACTAAGATAGCCTCTCTTATATACAAGGAAAGGTATATAGGGCCAAAGAGAAATTTATTTATTTATTTTTATTTATTTATCTCTTTTTCTATTTACGCAGTGTGTGGTGTGTGTGTGTGTGTATGTGTGTGTGTGTATGTGTGTGTGTGTGTGTGTGTATGTGTGTGTGTGGTGTGTGTGTATGTGTGTGTGTGTGTGTATGTGTGTGTGTGTGTGGTGTATGTGTGTGTATGGTGTGTGTGTGTATGTGTGTGTGTGTGTGTGTGTGTGGTGTGTGTCTGTTATGTGTGTATGTGTGTGTGTGTGTGGTGTGTGTGTGTATGTGTGTGTGTGTGTGTGTGTGTGTGTGTATGTGTGTGTGTGTGTGTATGTGTGTATGTGTACAAGAGGACACTTGAGTGTGTTCCTCAAGGATGACTTCAGAAATCACCCTGGATTGCTCTACCTCCTTATTGCTTTCTTCTGGGATTTCTCAGCTCTAGCTTGCAGGGCTGGAATTGCAGACCACCTCCATATCTACTTGGCAGTTTTTTAATGGGAATCTGAGTTGAAGACATTGTGCTCGAAAGGCAAAGTTTGAATCACTGAGCCATCTCCCCAGCCCCATAAAGAAAAATTAGATAGAAAAACTAAGCAAATTTATTTCTTAGATTTTTCCAAAGCAAGATTTCTCAATAGTACTGATTCAATATGTCTTCTAAGATACATGTCTTAACAATGTAAACACTAGAATATCAAAAGATATTAAGGCAGGTTTAGAGCAGCGATGGTGAGACAGTCCCTGAAGGTCTTGGAAGATCATCCTCCACTGCTGGGATTACCCTGAAGGAACACACCCCTCATCAACTTCCCCCAACCTTTTGCTTATGCAAGGATATGAAGATTACCTCTCCTTTACACATGGACTATATCTCCAGGTGGGCATAAGATCAATTGGGGCCCTAACTAATGAGGAAAAGCCATTGTGGGAGGGTTTAATCTAAAAGCATAAATATCTTGGACTCTGAATACAAGAACACTGTAACATTTGAAGGGACCATCACCCTGTATGTTAGGGAAGCATAAAAGGGAAAAATCTTAAAAACTTAAAATTACTGTCAGGCAATAAAAATGCCAATTCAACCACTGTTCTCTGGAATACCCCTCTGGAATGCCATTTGACCAGATGGCCTGCAAGAACCCTGCATGCCGATAAGACTGTAAAACACTAAACTGCTTTGGTGGGGCTTGCGACCTTCTTTGTCCCTTGTGTATAAAAACTGTGTGGAGATGCAATTCAGGGCTGCACACACATCACCCTGCCCATGTGTGTAAGCCCTGGTACCAGTCTCTCTCTCTCTCTCTCAAATAAAGCCTCTCAGTCATTAATTTTATCTTTTGGACTATGTTGAATCTTTGGATGACCTCCCAAACCCATAATATTCTGGAGGGGTTCCCCCCAGATAAATCATTTTTTGAGGAGCCAAAGGAAAGGCTCCTCCCTGTAGCTGGAACCCCTATAGTCTGGTCACTTGAGAAATCTGAAGGAAAGGCTTTTCTCTATGGTTGGAGCCAAAGGAAAGGGCCCCCTATATCTGGGCTTCTGTGAGCTTTGACCAAGCTCATAGTCTGTGCCTCATTGGGTGGATTTTCAGACCTCGCAACACCTGAAACATTGGGACCTTCATGAAATGATTACATCATGAACTGATGTCATGCGAGAGTTCATCATGGCAAGAGAAAGAATTTCTTAAGTTAACAGTCACAAAAGTGTTCCTATACTTAAGGGGAACCCAAGAAAGTGTTCTAGGAATTGCCACTGAGTCCTTACACCTCATCAGAGAGGAGGACCCAGAGGAAAGTTTGACATACACATTAAAGGATGCTCCAGGAATGGGGGGAGGGAGCACTGGGAGAAAGGGAGGGAGGGGGGAAAGGAAGGGATAAAGTGGGGAGGGAACAGGGAGGTCCAAGGAGGTGTGGAGGGAGGGAGGGGACAAGGGTTCCTATTATGTTTGTATGAGCAGAAAAATAAAAAAAGAAACATGCATAGATAGCAATATATAAATTAGTTGTTGGATTTCACCTGGAAAAATGTATATTACCCCCTAAACCAATAGACATTCATTTTTTAAAAAGAAAGAAAAAAAAGATCATAAAATAAGCCTGAGGATAAAACATAAAATAGGACAGTGGATGAGTCATTTCTGGGATAAATATTAAGTCCAGAATTCAGAATCTAGAACCCATGCCAAAAAAAAAAAAATCAAAACAATCCTGGCAGCTGTCCAGAACTGCAGCATTCTAGAAACAGGTAGAAGAATTTCCAGTGCAAGCCACCCAGCTGACCAGCTGATCAGCAAGCTCGGTGTTCAACTAAGAAATCTTGCCTCAATAAAGTGAGGAAAATCCAGAATGAGAGCAGATATCAAAATCAGACCTCTACATGCAAACACACACATGAAAATTTCAGCTGCACACATGTAAAAAAGTATGTACATATACACAGACACAACACACATAAGCAACTCAAACTTTTGCTTTTCTACCACATTTTTGTATTTAAAAATACATTTTCAGTTTTGCAATATCTTCAGAGCTTCAGTGTATAGAGAAACCCCCTGTGAACAGCAATTATCTTATTTGACTTGAAATGTTGGGAACAGGCATTGAAATAACAAACTCAGGAGTTTTTCCCTGAGTGGAAATTAATAAAAGCCATTTTGAGGGATTAATATTTCAATGTGTCAAAGACAGAGCTTGCTAGATTTTTAATCATTGTTACACAGCAGGAGAAAGCCAAGGTAAATTCTGGGAGAAGGAAGAAAATAGATTAGGAACAATAGCAATTCAGAGCTTTGTAAAGCTTTTAGTTGGCTGGGTGACTGAGCAAAATGATTGTAGTAGGTAATCTTTATAAAGGAAAAATACAGCATTGAACACTAGCACTCATGCATACAATACTCTAGAGACAGTAAAGAGAATGTGGTCAAAGAGTGAAGAATGTGATTAAAAAATATGTGTAATGAATCAGGACAAAAAGAATGGACTAAAAATAGAACTGTGTCAAGTGAATACTTTGAATTCCCTTTCTGATGAAATCTTTGATTGTTAATCTACGTAAAGATATGCCTTCCACTGATTAGCTTTTTTTTAAGGAAAGATCTATTGGATGACTTAACTTAGGATATTGAATTTTGGCTTCCATTATTTATTTATCTTAGGAAGAAGAAACAAGGTTCCAGGGCCAAATGGCAGGATCCACAGGCACTAGGAAGTCAGAATCCCCTCCCGTTTGAATTCTATGCAGCCACAAATGTCTGCCTAATATTTCTCTTTACATTTGTTTTGTCTTTGCAACGATTACATTCTGTTCATATCTCAAAATCAAACATTCACACCTCAAGAGGGATACCTATTTAACAACATGGCCTCTTTCATGGCAACAAAAATGAGTTAAAATCTGCTGACAATGAACTCCTTAAAAGGGTGGTGTTATTGAAAATTTTCATTATTCAGAGATTTGATTTTTCTTGCCATAAGTTTCCCTATGCAGCTTCCATGTACATATCTTATAAAAGAGATGAAAAGCAATTTACTTCTCTCTGGTTAAGAGTATTCCCCAAATTGAAAGAACGTAGACAGTTTTCCTGTAAATTTGTGAGGTCCCTCAACTTACCCGAGATAAACTTTTTATATAAGACTGATGATTAGCCTTAATTATTATAGCATTAAAGTATCTTTAGAGTATTTTGGAGAAAGTATTTTAAAAATGAAAGTTTAGTTTAGCTTAAAATAGAAAATACATATATTGCTTTATTAAAATACATATATTGCTTTAATAAGATATCACAAACTGAAGCTAATTTTCAGTTTCAAGATTTTTCTATGGCTAGATAGAGCTCAATATACAGAAACTTAACATACACAGAATCTAGAGTGCCTGAGTTGTGTTCTCAAAGAAGTATCCAGTACTTTCAAGACAGCACAAGGATGTGTTGCTTGATTAAAACTCAGTTTAGTATCATCTTAAATTTAATATTACTGTATGACTTATTCCTTCCATCCTGGACTAAGAAAAATCGACTTTTTGCTTTTAGGTTTTCATCTGATTTCTCCCACCGAAAATATCATCTGTCCATCTGAGAGATGATTTTGTTTAGGAAGACTGAACCTATTAAATAAACTCAAAAAGAGAGAAAAAATATCCTTAGACAAACTAAAAGTTTCCCATGGATTAAGACTGCTGGTGGTATCCACCACTTGCTGTGATCTGGAGAGACATGGCTGTCTCTGTTATGCATGTAGGTGTAGCAGAATAGATGGACAATACAGCTCATGATAGTTTATGTCATATAACTTTCTTCTATCCTGATGATTAGCCAGCAACTTTGTGCATACAATTTAATCTCCTTTGAGTGTAAAAATACTTGGGAATATCCATGTCAGCGCATAATGTGTGGTCAAATCCTATAAAGTTGACATATTTCACGACAGAAATAAGTGTCATATTTACTTGTGGATCAGCAAGATCAATGGGATATCATCTCTGATAGCTTGATTTATATACAAGTTCTTAAAATATTAAATTGCATTGAGTCCTCTAGTTCACCCAGATAGCTTTAGGAATGTACACATTCGCTCAAGTAAATAATAAACAAAGGAAATTTTGAAAACTTGTAAATATTCAATTATAAAAATTATATAAGACTATTTGGTCCTAAAACCACAAAGTCATTTATATAATTTTAAATATCCATGGCCGTTTTCTTCAGTTTTTCACCATTAAAGGCCAAGTCATGTGTTTTTCTTGATTAAAGTTAATTTATTATTTTTTAGAACCAAATTCACTCTTTCTATTTCTGAAAGTTTGGCTCCTTTATAACTTTAAATCAGTTCTAAATCTGTGATATATTACTCATATTTCAAATTCTAAATCTATGATATATTACTCCATATATTTCCTATTCCTTAATATTTTGTTATTGTTGGTGGGATTCTCATAGTATCAGTAAGAACCAAGCTCTTGAGAGAACACAGTGATATTTTACTTCCCTCATATGATCATGAATACTTAACATTAGGATTTTCTGATGCATGACAGAATTCCAGTATTCACAGAATTCATCCATAAGAAAAACTGTCAAGCATTCTCACAATTCTTCCCTTTCTTTCTTAACATTTTTTTCCTTTTCTTTCTCTCCTCTCACACACATTATTTTGACTAACTTCAATCCTAGGCATTCTAATTTCTGGTTAAAAGTATTCAATATGATGAAAGGACAAAGATAATTTATCAGAAAAATGTGATATCCCTCAATTTACCTGAACAATTTTTTTTACTTTTACATAAGACCAATAATTTTAATTTTTTTCCACATTTTTAGCTTCATTATTTCATCGAAAAATTTAAAATAGGAGTGGACTTCACCATCATTGTATAGGAAGCAAAATTCCTAAATCAACACCAATAATATTTAACATGACCATTATATCAATTTGCATTTAATCTGCAGCACAAGATTTTTTATATTCCAAGGTATTCTTCATTATTCTAAAATAATGCAGAATGCAGACATGGTTGATTGTTTACACGGTCAATGATTTTCCTCCTGGGTCACCTACATCCATACCTTGCAGTCTTTGCTTCTCTTGCTTATAATTGGGCTTGATATTCTAGCTGTTCTCATTGGCTGCTGTGGGAAAAAGCTCTTTATAAGAATGTAGTGACCAGATGCATTTCCAAAGGTGTGATCCACAGGTGGCTCGCTGCTCTTAACTTGGATATTGCTAGATTTCAGGTTCCAGTCAAAGTCTTCATCCTGATCCTGCTCCCAGTCACAAAGGTCAAATTCAAAATCACAGCTTACACTAGAGGTACCTGGAAGACATTTCCAAATTTATATTAGAAAAAAATCTGTTTTTTTCATTATTATCATTGTCATTATTTTGCTTTCACACCTGTGACATTTAACCAGCAACCCCCTTTATTCTAAGAAAATCCCTTATTAAAGTACATAGCTAAAACTCATAGTGATCACACTGAATGATATCATATTCAAAACCTTAGAATGATGTAACAATACATTTCATTACAGTATTTTAGTTTGTTACATTTCCATGGGTTATGTTAAGTTTATTACTCACAAATCTGGTCTTAGTCTCTAAAAAAGAAAAATATGTTATCATTACACACTTCTCTAAGCATGCATGTAGTCAAAGTGATTAATTGTTTCTCTTTTGGAATCTTTGCATGTTAGGTCTTGGTAAAGAATTTAGGAAGCTTATTACTTTGTAATAGAGTTTAGCTTGGAACATGAGAAAATGTGGCCTAAAATACAAGTTATTATTTGTTATTGCAGATATTTATTTTAAAAGGTTAGTTATTTTGTGATTGAAACAGTTATGAAATATAAAAGATAAATATGCAATACATTGTATTAAGTGTTAATTAGTTGCAGAAATTAAATATTAAATTGAACACAAAACTATATATCAGTTGTTTTTTGAAATTTATTTTACTCACCATCCTTAAAATGTTTTTACTTCTATTTTCTGGATAACGGAATTTACAAGTTTAATGAAAGTTTATTGAATAGCTAAATATGTTAAAGAAATCTTATCAAAATGAGAACAAGAATAATTTACTCTCAAAACACTGGGAATACCTTCAAATATAAATGGATGGAAAACCAATAAAGTAAGTAGATGCTACAGCAATTACTGGATAAGGAATTAATTCTATTCCCTAAGATTCATAAAAAAATTTCTAAGTACAGGCATTAATATGTCTCTGTGCATAAATGGTTTCTAAGTTCTGTCTACATTTATCAAACTGAATGTTTTATGGATATATTTTTAGAAATCAATAAAATTGTTCAGATAAATAAACTGCATGTTTTTGTAACTTATCAGATGTAACTTACGGTTTTATAATTGCTTCAATGCCAAGGCTAACTTTATCACTCTTCCAACTAAGAAAATTGCCCAAAATATAAAATTGTATAAATTCATTACTTTTACTGTTTGAAAGAACTGAAGCTGATCAATTTGAGAAAGTATCAACTTACAGCTATGACACAACCATTGCAACCAGGAAGTCACAGCTGATCTGGGGCCTGCACTGAGCAGGCAGAAAGCTGGTCTGACATCAGCTAGGTGAGTGAGGTGCTCATGGGGACCTATCCCACTCTATGACCTACTGCCTGTTGATGGATGGGGGAGGGGGAAACTTTGTCTTCATTTGCACAAACATTGGCGAGTACCCCAGACTCTTTTGATCTCATGGATGACCTATTTATACCCAGAAAGGACAAATAAAAAGACATGGATTTGGAAAAAAACTTGTAGAGAGGAGGTGGGACTTCCCTGGGGTGGGAGGGAGACATGAGAGATTGTCTATGGAAAACGATCAGAATGCATTATATACAAGTCTGAAATTGTCAATAAATGCATTCACTTAATTAAAAGATAAAGTATCATAGCTAAGAAGCTTTGTTCAGTATTTAACCATCAAACAAGTAGTAGTTTTCAAAGGTGTATCCAATACAAATTCACTTTTAGAATTACATTCATATGCATCTGGTGATGTATTCTTTCCTAAAAGAAAATGTGAAATTTATAACCTTTCACAAAACAAAATATTGAAGTTTTGTTAAATTCTTTTAGAGGCCTGGGAAATAAATTTTCCTAAAATAATAATAATAGACCTTAGGTAGCATCTAGTTTAGATGC
Organism: Typhlomys cinereus; assembly: GCA_023101885.1. NCBI lineage: Eukaryota > Metazoa > Chordata > Mammalia > Rodentia > Platacanthomyidae > Typhlomys > Typhlomys cinereus. Next base: position 504,875 of record JALPQD010000220.1, read on the forward strand.
CTTGGTTAAGACATAGAAAATGTGATTTTTTTCAATGTTTTCGGGATGGTAAGTTTCAAAGTGTGGATGCAGTTATTATCTTATGTATACCTGCTGAAAATGAATTTTAATGGCAAAAGGAAAAATGGTATCTGAGCTATGAAAATCATATTTGCTTTTGATATTTGTTGTATTTAGAAAATACATTTTGTTACAATGTTTACTCTTGACATATCAGTGTCAAAGATAAAATAAGCAAGTGTAAGTTGTGTGAATTTTACCTGTTGTGTTGATGTCAGGGAAGCACTTAAAATTTCACAGTTGACTATTTCCTTAGGTGTCAAATAAGAAAAGTAGAAAACAGCTCTAGGACAAGATGCCAATTCTTGGCATTTCTTGGTGCATTGAATACATTGACAGACAAGTGTGTCATGAGGATGAAGTAAATGACCACCCTTCTCTTCATTGGTATCATCGATCAATCCTGTTTTGACCTTTCCTTATGCTATATTTTACTCACTAATCATTACTTTGGTAAGTATAAAATGCATATTTAACTTTAAAAGGAATGATTTAGAAACAACATAATAGAATTCTATCACCAAATGCTTACTATCTTACTATATATAGATATATAAAATTACTTTTAAATTTTTATTATTATTATTATTATTTATTCAACTGTGTGTATGTGCGCGCGCATGTCTGTGTGTGTGTGTGTATGTGTGTGTCTGTGTATGTGTAGAACCACGGACGAATTCGCGAACCACCATGGACGCCTCCACCTCCTTCTGCCCCGGGATTCACAGGCTGCGCCCTACCAGGACCAGAAGCGCAGGCCGCCCCCGCTTCCGTCTGGCGTCTATACGTGGGATCTGGGATCCGAACTCGGGACCTTCCGCCTGCAAGGCGGAGGCTTAACCCCTGAGCCACCTCTCCAGCCCTAAAATGTACTTTTAGGGATGAGATCAATGTGCAAGAAAGGGGACTGCTGTGGGCTAAACACAGTTCTCAGCATTCTCTTCACAAATCCACTTTCCTTTAATTCCTCACACCATGTCTACAATCCTTCTTCTTCTTATGGTTGAAAAGAAGGCTTAAGGTACAGAGTTAGACTGATATTACATTTCAAATGGCAGTTTTATGACATGAAGTGACTATGATATAATCATTGCATCATTGCTACCTTTTATAATGTGTTATTTGGTGTTTTCAGGCGAAAGCTGCAAAAATATAACCAATTTGCTAACAGTGGAAGGTAAGAAAACATATTAAAAGAGACATTCTAGAGACCATTTCTTTGTTGAACTCCATGTGGACAGAAAGAATTAAGGCAGCTTGGTTGTCTGCAAGATAGAGTGATATGATATTTCACTCATGTAACTGTTCATCTGAATACTAATTGCCTATAAATGCCCATTTGTCATTCAAAGGAAGAAATATCTCTAGCTTAATGATAGGTGTACATCTTATAATTCTATCCTCATTTAGGAGATAACTTTGAAATAGACCAGCATACAATAAGGTTTTTGAGGTTTTGTACAATAAAAGAATTGTTTCTTAACACAGCAAACCATGCTGCCTATTGAAACCTTTTTGCAAAATTATTATCTTGTAGAGTACCATCCTAGTGATATGAAGGACAAGGTTTTCAAATCCTGATATTAAAATGAATGGTGTGATTATAATAGGAGATCATTTCCAATCCTTAGTGAAGCATTTTCTTAGCTATGTGACTGATTTCTTAGCTAGGGACTGATTAGTTTCCTAGGGATGCAGAATAAACACATACTGCAGAGTTTGAAACAGCAGAATTACGTTATCTCACAAGAGTTTCAAGCCAGAAGTCTGAAGTCAAGGTCTTGCAGTAGCATGCTTTATCTGGCAGTTCTAGATGATAATCTTTCCTCTTATAGCTGCTCCCTGTGTGCCTGCAAGACACTCTCACTTTCCTATTTGTAAATTTATACCAGTCAAGCTTATGCTAATCAAATGTTATTTAATTATAATTTGGTTGCAGCTGCAAACGCCCTGTTTGTTGAGTTCTGGGTGGATGTACAACATTGGACAAACATTACCACCCAAGATGGATACAAATTTAGGGAGACACTATACAGTCAGCACGCAAATGCTTCCTTTCTAAAAAGAAAGCTCTTGGTGTTTTGAGATATATACTGACTTTATATAACAAATATAATTTATTTTATCTCATATATAGTATAATGACCAAATTCACAGATAAAATATATACATACATATATAAAAGTTTATATATATATATATTTATATATTTGAGCTAATTTGATAGAACATTGTTAGAATGTTAAAGTAATATTTTTTGCATTTTATAAAAAAATGTTTACCTGGCATAAAGTCACATTATTAGAACTTATTAGTTTATACTTTTTCTTCTGAGATATTTATATTATTATATTATTAATATTTGTATCACCATTGCAAAAACATTCTTAAATTATTTTTATTTCTTCAATCAAATGAATTATTGAGGATTTTTTTCACATCTCCAATGATAAAGAGCTTTATCTTTTGAAACATTTTAGGACATCGTTATTGGTGGTATATGAGACTGTTAAAATATCCACTCATCTTATACGGCTGTAGATGCTGCTTTTCACATTATCGCTTCATTTAAATTTGATAGAACTCAGCACTGTCCATCCCAGGAGATTAAAAAAAATGGGAAAACATTTGATGATAACTCACTTGGTAGTTAATGATCTTTTCTGCTTTGTTTAGTTAATTTAGGTCATTTTCTTCCAAGAACATTAGCCTTTCATTGACTTTAACAAACTAGCAAGAAGTCATCACATTCTACACATAGGTATAATTTTCCCATTAGCAAACTCTGTTTATGGCATCATGTCATTTTTTTAAATAAAAATGGAATTTAGTCTAATTATACTTAAGAAAACATATGCTCACTGTTGCAGTTCACCTACATGGTGCTGATAAACTATCATCAAACAGCTTAAGGGAACAAGGGGTTTATACTCTTATGATAGTCTGGTTATACTTCCTAGTCCAGTTAGCAGGCACCATCACCGAAGGGCTGAGGGAACTGGCCATGCTATATCCATGTAACAGCTGAGAGGACAATTCTTACTTGTCAGACCAGTATGTCCGACCAAGTATACATAAGGATGCTGTCATAGTTCAGCACAGGTGTCAATTTGACAGTTGAGAGTTTGAGTTCTGGGCATAGTTGTGGAGAATTAGTGGTTGGGTTAAGCCCAGAGCAAACCTGAAAGAGATTGTCTAGCTGATGGGGAAGACCCAGCCTTCTGTACACTTGGCATCCTTGTGTACACTGGCCAGATATGCTGGTCTGGCAATTAAGGATCATCCCTCTCTCAGCTGTTACATAGAAATGGTGTGTCAAGCTGGACTAAGAACTGTAACCAGTAATCCTAAGAGAAAATAAACCCCTTATTCCCTTAAGCCGTTTGATGGTCATTTATCAGCAACCATGCAGACTGACTGCAACAGATGCTAACTTCTTCAACCAGCTCTCTTTATTTTATTCACCTGTCCAGGCCTAGTCCCACTCACCATGGACTGGGTCTGCCCCATCAACTAGACAATTTCCTGCAGGTTCACTCTGGTTTAACTCAACCAATTATCTACAAATGTGTCCTCTCAACCATTAAATTGGCACATGTACCAAATTATGACAATCACATGTGCCATTTTCTTTTTTTAACACTTTTTATTATTATTTCCGCTCATACAAACTTATTAGGTACACTGGTTCCCTCCCTCCCTTCTCCTCCCCCCGAACCCCCTGCTTCTCCTCCCCTCACCCCTCCCTCCCCATCCCCCAGTGCCTCCCCCCCATTCCACAGAGAATCCTTTAATGTGCATGCAAAACTCTCCTCTGGGGCCTCCTCTCTGATGACGTACAAGGACCAAGTGGCATTTCCCTGAACCCTTTCCTGTGTTCCCCTTAAGCATAGGAACACTACTGTGGCTGTCAATCCCTTGCCTCCAAGGATGTTGGTGCCTTTAGCAAATGCTAGACTTTGTGGGGTCAATAGTGTGTTGGACATTGCGTGGGGCATGCAAAATACAATTATGATTGCTTCGGCCCTAACTTGTGTGGAGTATCTTGCATATCATTGCTCCTCCCATCCTTGTGCTCTTACAATCTTACCGCCCCCTCTTCCACAAATTTCCCTGAGCTTCAGGATGGGGAGAGATTATTCTGGCCTAGTTTAGGTGGTTGATATAGAGTCTCTGAAGTTCTGGATTGTGGTTTGTTGATTTTCTTTTGCAGTTTTGCTGCTCCTGCAATGCCCTTCACTCCATCCTGATGGGCATTGTATGTCATCCCCTGACATGTGCTATTTTCATGTGACTATATGGCATATATGTATTAATGAGTGTTTTGCTTGTATGTTGGCACATGTGTATGAATATGAAGGCATGAGGTTGCTATTGAGAATCCTTGATAGGATCCCCCTGATGGGAATTCTTTTTGAAGCAGACATTGATGAAATCCAGAGTTCACTGACAAGACAGTCTCTCTGGCCAGCTTGCTATGATTGCTCCCTGTCTTTGTTTTCTGAGGCTGGGAATACAGGTGGGATGCAGGACTTCCCCAGCAGGTACCTGGTTTCTGGGGATTTGAACTCTAGACCTGACAACTGCATAACAAACACTTTAATCACTGAACATCTCTCCAGGCCCCTTGTGATTTACATTTTGTACTTTCCAAAGTAATTTCTTATTCCCCTTGATTTACTTACAATTCTTTTACTTTTGAACTTAAAAAAAATGTCAAACTTACTGAAAAGTTGCAAGAGTAATAGGAGTAATACATATCCAAATTCACAATGAACATTATCATTCATTCCAGGTGCACATATTTTTTCCGGAATTATGTGGAAGAAACTTGGAGATAATGTGTCATTTTAGTAACAGACACACATTTCTTTCTTATATAGCTACAGTAAAGTCACCAACTCATAAAAATCATAGATGGATGAATAATATACATCTCTATTTAAATATTAACAATTATCTAGGTATGTTTTTATATATTTCCTCCTAGTTCAGGATCTGATACAGAATGACACACAGCATTTACTCATCTACGATCTTAATCAGTGAAAATGTTTCATAATTTTGTTTGTCTTAGAAAGTCTCAATGTCAGCATATTGAATGAAAACAAATCATTATGTAGAAAGTTCTAGAATCTTGGCTTGTCTGAAAATCCTGATGATGAGATTGTAGTTATGCATTTTATCACAGCCATCACAGAAATGTTGTGTTATCCTAACGATATAATCAATATGTCATCCCAGAAATAATATTGATTTATTTGAGTTTCCATGATGTTTTCATTATGAATCTCACTAAGGTAAATTCCATTCCTCTTCTCTATGAGAAGATATACTTTTTCCTTTAATTGATAGCTCATTTGTAAGCATCTAGAATCACGTTATTAAAATGTGTTGCTATTATTAAGTATCCAGCAGATTACTGTTACTACTCCCAAGTAATCTTCTGCCTTTCAATAATCTATAAGCATTGTGTTCAATGCCAGATCTCAACAACCATTCATTTACTAATTTTTAACAGTGGTATTTTATAATTGTGACTTTATGCAAATGCATTTATAAGCACTTTATGCTTTTTTGCACAATTGCTAGAGTTTGAATATAAAATGTCCTGTAGAGATTCATGTTGTAAATGATCCTTACCCAACTGGAGACTGTACAATCTCTGAGGGATGGAACCTTGCTAGAACAAGTAAGTGACTAGGTACAGACCTTTGAAGATGACACTTAACTCCTGGTTCTGGCTTCCATGGGTCCTTTGCCTCATATTCTCTATAAGGATATTCTGCTCACACTTGAGATCAAAGAACTATGACAATGCTAAAAATTGAGCTAAAATATAGCCTTATTCCCTTAAGTTGTTTCTAGGAGGTATTTTGATCCAGAGATAAAAAAAAAAAACCAATAAAACTATGATTTCAATGTCTCTTCTAAAATTCATGTTAAAATTTAATTGCAATTATGGGATAGAACCTTGAAGAACTGATTAGGTCATGAGAAGCTGGGGTTAGGCCCCTTTTCTTCTGTCCTGCATATGCCTTTGAGCAGTTTTTATTACTTTATATGACATCCTATTAACATGCCCCGACCTGTTCTGATTCCTAACTTTAATGACCAGGAGCCAAAAAAACTCCTAGAGGTATAAGTAACTCAGTCCATATTATTTTCCTTACGGAAACAAAACTATATAAAACAGACACTGCTGTACATAAAATAATTAAAATGAGTTTGGAAGTACTCTCTTTTCAAGTATGTAAAAAAAACCTATGTAAATTTGTATTGCTTAATTCTCAAAATTCTCCAGGTAAAGCCATGTACAATTAGAGTGTTGTTTGCAGAAATATGATCTATTATAAAGATATTAAAATTTTTAGATAATAATTCTTAAAAATGATACCAATTTAAAATTATTAAAAGTAGGACATTATATTTTTTGAATTTTTTTGCTGTCAGTACAGTTTATATATAATTTTTATAACTAACATTTTTTATATAACATTTTTTATTATTATTTCCGCTCAAACAAACTTAGTAGGTACACCGGTTCCCTGCCTCCCTCCTCCTTCCCCCGACCCCCCTGCTCCCCCTCCCTTTATCTCTCCTTCCCCATCCCCCATTGCCTCCCCCCCCCCCAATCCCCGGAGAATCCTTTAATGTGCATGCAAAACTCTCCTCTGGGTCCTCCTCTCCGATGACATACAAGGACCCAGTGGCATTTCCCAGAAACCTTTCCTGTGTTCCCCTTAAGCATAGGAACACTACTGTGGCTGTCAATCCCTTGTCTTCCAAGGATCTTGGTGCCTTTAGCAAATGCTAGACTTTGGGAGGTCAATAGTGTGTTGGACATTGCGTAGGGCATGCAAAGTCCAATTATGATTGCTTCGGCCCTAACTTGTGTGGAGTATCTTTTTTTAATTAATTTTTTATTTATTATTTATTCAATTGTGCGTGTATTCATGTGTGCGTGTAGGTGTGTGTATGTATGTATGTGTGTGTGTGTGTGTGTGTATGTAGAACCATGGACGAATTCGAGAACCACCATGGACGCCTCCACATCCTCCTTGTTTACTCTGCCCCGGGAATTCACAGGCTCCGCCCACCAGGACCAGAAACGCAGGCCGCCGCTGCTTACGCCTGGCGTCTATATGTGGGATCAAGGATCCGAACTCAGGACCTTCCGTCTGCAAGGCAGAGGCTTAACCCCTGAGCCACCTCTCCAGCCCCTTGTGTGGAGTATCTTGGAAATCATTGCTCCTCCCATCCTTGTGCTCTTACCGACCTCTCTTCCGCAAATTTCCCTGAGCTTCAGGATGGGGAGAGATTAGTCTGACCTAGTTCTAGGTGGTTGATATAGAGTCTCTGAAGTTCTGGATTGTGGTTTGTTGATTTTCTAACATTTCTTAAGCTGTGTTTTTTTTTTCTTGATTTTGTTCACTTTCAGTAGAGATTTGAATTTTTGTTTTTTAAGCAGTTTCAAATGCTTACTCTTTACTATTTTCTTTTTTATTTATGTGTGTGCATGTGCGTGTGTGTATCAGAAGGCACTGTGTGTGCTTGTGGAGGACCAAGGGAATCATCCCCTGTATTGCTTCTACCTCCTTCTTGATTAGCTCTGGGATTTACCAGGCTCCACTTACAAGGGCCAGAAGTGCAGGCCACTGCCTTTTCTGCGTAGTGTTTTTATGTGGGACCTGGGATCTAAATTCAGGACCTTCTGCTTGCTATATAGAGTCTTAACCCCTAAGCCATCTCTCCAGCCTGATTTACTATTTTCTTATTTGACCTATAATCTTTATCTTTCTTTCTCTACAATTGTTTGTTTTAATGTTTGCTGCTATTTTTTAGAATAGTGCAAAATTAGAATGAAATTTTGAGATCTTTTTTCTTTTGAAGATAAAGACCCAATCCTATCTTGCATTTGTCAACAGTCTAAAAAGCTTGCCTATTAGACCTTTTCTATAGTTGTTTTGACAAAGCACAAAGCCAGAGTAATTTTCTCTGTCATTGTTGAAGAAAAATCCTTCCTGATATTGTGTTGTGCTTTTATTTCTGAAATTACTGAATTCATTTATTATTAATCTGTTCCAATAATAAAAATCATCTGTGATATACACAGGACATACACATTTGTAACATGTGGACAATCATATTCATTCACAGCAAAACTGGAAGAAGAAAAGAAAAAGAATAACCATAATTCAGAACATCAGAGACCCTACATTAATCACCAGGAACCAGGCCAGCCTAATTTCTCCCCATCCCAAAGCTCAGGGAAATTTGCAGAAAAGGAGGTGGTAAGATTGTAAGATCTTAACGATGGGGAGGAGCAACGATATGCAAGATACTCCATACATGTTAGGGCCGAAGTAATCATAATAGGACTTTTCATGACCTGCGAATGACCAACATATCATTGACCCCCTAAAGTCTAGCATGGATCACAGGCTCTAAGATCCTTAGAGGCAAGGGATTAAAAGCCACAATAGTGTTCCTATACTAAAAGGGAACACAAAAAAGAGCTCTAGGCAATGCTACTGAGTCCTTCCTTACACCTCATCAGAGAGGAGGATCCAGAGAGAAGTTTGACATGCACACTAAAGGATGCTCCAGGAATGGGGGGAGGAGATACTGGGAGAAAGGGAGGGAAAAGGAAGGAAAAGGGTGAAGGGAGTAAGGAGATCCAGGGAGGGGTGGAGGGAGGGAGGGGAATGGAGTGCCTATCAAGTTTGTATTAGTGGAAAAAATAAATTTAAAAAAGTATATCAGAAGTTCACTTTTTGATATTTAAATTTTTCCTATTTTAATTACCTCGTTTCTCACGACTATATTTAAATTTTGTCTGTGTGTTCATAAGACAAGACAGAGGGGATTACTTAAAATTTCTTTAAATCCATTTCAAAAGCATAAGTGTTCATGAAAATATTAGTTATAGAAAATAATTAAGATATAAATTTAGCTTCAAGTATGAGAATACATTTCACTAAACAAATTCTGTGGGATAGGACATTTACTGAATAAAGATCTATAATAGTCACTTTAGTGGTGAAACAGAGTCTCATTAGGGCTTATGAAAGTTCTAGAGTTTTAGGGAGAAGATTAAACCAATGAAACATAGTTTCTCATATTTATAAGATGTATAATTCTAAAATTACTCAAAACACCATTTGTTTTGTTCATTATCTTATCCTTTTATGCAGAGCAGCAAAACATGTTTTTTTATTTGAATGTCATTCTGCTTAAAATTTTATTTCAGAATATTCCTACTGTGTTTATAATCCTCCTCTTATGTTCTAATTTCATCCTAATAATTCTCTCCTAATTACTCTTATACCTAGCTTTCAAGTTATATTTTACACAATCACTTTTTTTAAACTATGTTGTGTTGCATCAAAATAAATGAATAATACTTACATTTTTGGAGAATTAAATCACTCAGATATTTTCATCTTTTCTGTCTTATTAGTCTCTATTTGGATATATTAAAGAACTTATTTTCAGACAAGAGTGGCATGTTTTTAGTAGCTTCACCGTAGCTTGTTATTTGTGGAATCATGGTCCTGGACCATTCATATTCCAATTTCCAGGAAACCGATGATTGAAAATTTCAAGATCTCTTATGACGAGATGGAATTATTTTCAACATACTTATAGATCCTGTGACTCCTTAATCAATGAAATATAAATCACAAGAGCAACAGCTTAGAAAACCAGACACACATATGTTCCAATTCCTAGGATCTTCCTGACTAGATCCATACCTTGTCCCTGTATTTCAGTTCTCTGTTAGTGCTCAAAATTCCTATGATTCCATATCAAATTATTCTATGTATAAATATATATCTATGTTCTTTTTATGTATATTCACTTTGGGAAAGCAATTATCTGGGGGAAAATGTACATTAGCCTTGTTAAAATTATAAGAAAAAATGGGCTTCCAGTATATTAAATATTAGTTTATGCTACTAAAATATAGCTATGTTGACCAGCAACATTTCAAAACTATGTAAAGGCCTGGAGAGATGACTCAGGATTTTATGACTCTGCATAAAAAAACAAAAGGACCTGAATTCAGAACCCAAATTACACCAAAAAATGCCAGGTAGAAATGGCAGCATCCTTCATTTCCAGCTCTGGAAGGCAGAGCTTGGAAAATCCCAGAGCAAAGCAAAAAGGAGGTAGAAGCAATCCAGGATTCCTAAGGTCACTCTTGGGCCTCCACAGGCATGCGCAGTGCCCTCTCCCTTTCTCTCTCCCTCTCTCTCTCTCTTTCTCTCTCTCTCTCTTTCACACACACACACACACACACACACACACACACACACACACACACACAAGGATAAAGGAATATATAAAATATTTTAAAAATAAAAAACTATATATAATATGTATCTCACATTTTGTACAGAGAAAACTCATTTGATTGCAAGCAAAAATATGGCAAGTAATTTCAGGAAGATTATTTAGAAGATATTTAAGTCCACTCGTAATTTTTTATTTTTTATTTATGATGATAATTTTAGGTTCAGTAAGCTCAGTAATTCATAGACAACATAACAATCGAATTTTATTGTAAATATAAATAGTTGAGATAGGTATGACTCAGAGTAACTAGAGCAGGAAACAAGAGTTGGCACCATTAAATGTAAAAATCAATTTCCATCAGTTCCTAAAACTAGCATTTAGCAATTGCCAGTTTTCACCTGTTATTAATTTAATGGAGATTTCTGAATGCTAATGTTGCTTAATGTTTGCACATTTTACAATACTATTTCTTTAAGAATTAGAACATGTCTTGCCTTTTGTGATACCAGGATTAGGCTTTTCCCATTTCTTTCTGCTTTTTGTGTCCTGTCACATCATAAGCCTCTTCACCTTAAATACTGCTGGCACTGAGGAGTGACCCATGTTGCATCCATTGTCGCTACTCTGCATTTGCTATTTTCAATTTGACTTTTCAAAGTTATCTTTATAGTATGTGTGACAGTTGCTGACTTTATATATTCTATGGAAATATCTTTCCTAAACCTAAGGTCCTTGTGATATATGCTGTTTTCTGCACTCAATCTTGGACAGCTGTCAAACAATAAGTCTATGAGGCTTCCTCACCTTCCTGCTTCATTAACTGAACACAGTGTGGTACTTCATCTTAGTTATGATTTGATCAACCTCACAATATTCTGTGAAAGGAGCCTCTCCAAATCCCTGTGGAGAATTGTCTTTATTAAGTAATTGAGATAGAAAGACCCATCCATTGTGGGTGGCACCATTCCCTGGAACCGATCCTGGACTGACGAAAGGGAGAAAGGTGCTGAGCACTAACGTGAATTAATTCACAGTTCCTTGATCTTGATGGTGGCCATAAAGTGACCTAATCTATCACATGCATGTTGTTGTAATCAGCCTGCAACATTGCTGATAAATGACCATCAAATGGTTTAAGGGAACAAGGGGTTTATTTCCTTATGACAGTCCGGTTACAGTTCTCAGTCCAGCTTGACGGGAAAGCATGCACCAACACCAGGGCCGAGGGAACTGGCCACACCATCACTGCATAATGGCTGAGACATGGACAATCCTTACTTGCCAGACCAGCACTGAACAGAAGGATGCCAACTCTTTCAACCAGCTCTCTGTGATTTATCCAGGGCCAATTCCACCCACCATGGGCTGGGTCTTCCCTATCAGCTAGACAATCTCCTTCATGTTTGCTCTGGGCTTAACTCAACCATCAACTCTACAACTGTGTCCAGGCTCAAACCCTCAACAGTCAAGGTGACACCTGTGCTTAACTATGACATATGTTGTCATAATTTCCCTTTTCCAACAGAATGTAAGATGAGACTGTGAGTCCAATAAACACTTTCTTCTTGAAATTTATTTTGTGCGGCATTTTTAAAAATCACATCAATAGCAAAGAAACTGAGAGAGATGCTGAAAGAATTTTACAGTCATTCACTACACAACCCCAAATCATACATGGCAAAGCAGTCATCAGGCCTGGAAACTTTGTTGTTGTTGTTGTTGTAATATTCATTCAATTCATTTTCACTGAAAACAATTTGACATAGTTGACTCCTTAGGAGGATACTCAGGTAGTCTCATTTTGATTCTCCATTTTCAAAGTTGTTCCCATCATAGACTGCAATATTTCTACAGCTCACATTTTATTGCCTTGTTCTTTATTCGTGTTTTCTGATTGGGTCTTTGCTATTTAAAGTTAAAATATGAAGCTCTTCCATGAATTCATAGTATACCTCCTTGTCTATTTTAACTCATATCTATGTCCTTCCCTCAAACCAAATGCTACAGACAGTCAACCATACAGACTCACCCTTTATTCAGGGTCTTTGTAATTACTACCACCTGCAACTCTCTTTTTCTACTATTTATTTAACCATCTCTTTATTATTCTTAGACACAGTCAGCACAAGAATCACAAAAAATAGACACTATTAAAATATTTAAGCTTTGTGAGTTTTCTATGATAATCAAAAAAGACAAGATTATTGTGATGGTCTGATTACTATTAGATCACTGGATATTTTATTTCCATATTGCAGGAAAATTGCCTAAACTAAAAAATCATTCAGTGAGAGAAGTGTTAGACTGTAATGCTTAAGACTATTGGTAAATGATGCTATTAAGGAAGTAAGAATATTTTTGCTGACTTCCTAAGAATCTGAGAAAGTACGTGGAATGGGAAATGCTGTACATAGCCAATACTATCTGTTTTCTAATTCTTAAGTGTTATCAGAAGGAAGCAGAAACTGGAAGAAATATTATCATTAAAATCATAACCAGAAATATGCAGGAAATTTGATTCAGTATTAGGAAAAATATTCTCAAACAAGGGTTCTCTCACATTGAAAAAGCATTTTTTAGCATGATAGTTTTCTCTCTTATAAAAGTGTTTAAACAGGACCTAATTGTCTCTTTTAATCTCCACTATCTTCCAAGTCATGGAACTTACAGAAATGATCACTTTATCAGCTGTTTTTCAATTTATCAGCACATCTAAGAGCAATTTAATAGATGTTTGGGCTAGTTTATCAATAAGCATGTCATAGAGAAGTTCTCACACTTTATTAGAATAAAGCAAATGCTGGGATGGAAAAGAAAAAAAATAGGATTCATCCTAATGGAATAAAAATGTACTCTTTCCAAATGTCTTAGTGTTAGATCCAGCTTCAAAAAGCTTGGAGTAATTTCTAAGATCTCTTCCAACCTGTTATTGTCCTATAATTTAATCACCTCAACGTTGACAAAATACTCCTATGCAATTAGATAGGGATCAATGAGAGCTGTTTTTAATATGTCTGAAAAAATGCTATTATTAAATTAATCAATTCTCTGTATTGAAAAGAATAATGTTAAAGAAAAATAAGAGGAAAAAGAAACAATGTATAGCAGGAATAAACAAGAGCTTTAAACTCCTCAAAACCATAATACATGGGTTCTATGGACCTATATGAAGATGAATAAAAATGAAAACTTGCAGGGAACATAATTTCTCATAAAACACAAATGTATACCAAAAGGACAGTTGATTTGAGTAGTTTTATATTTTTTAGGAAATTCACATCATAATCTAAACACTTTCCGAAATGACATTGGTCTTGTTAGAGATTTCTAGAAATTATCTAAGACATCTAGATGGGCAAGACTTACAACTGCCTCTATATAGATGACTACAAAGAGGAAACCTAGGGTGTGCTGCACAACTCAGAACTTTTATTTGTCAGCAGGTCATAGCACACAAGATAGAGATGAAAAAATGGTTTCATTTGTAAATATTACTATTGAACACATGTAAATAAACGTTTTACATGCCACTTGCAATCCTTTTAAAGCAAAATATTTAGGTGAAAATCTAATAATACTATACAAGATTTGTAACTTAAAAAATTACCGCACAAAACAGTTACTGAACACTGATGAGCAAGATTAAAGAGGTGAAAAAGAGGGATACTGTGATCATGAATTATAAGTCTCTAGGGTTAAAAGTTAATATTGTACATTGTAGAATATTGTTATTAAGCTATGATAGTTGATAAGGCTATTTTACTAAATATGCTATTAAAATTTATTATTATTATTACTAGAGAGAAGAAACATAAAATACATGACTGGATTCAGGAACACTTATGCCACACACATCATAGGACAACTTTGCAGGACTGTTTTTTTTTTTTTTTTTTTTTGCTTCAACCTTTACAGAGGTCACTGTTTCTTTCTATTATTGGATTTTTACTTATTACTGAGAATTAAGGAATTGTGCTGTAAAATATAAGGGTCATGATCATCAAGTAAGCTCATAAAAATTCACAAAGTAAAGTCCTGCAGGACAACTAAAAGGGTAGTAAAATTATACTTTTGCTTTCTAAAAGGAACAAAGGACACTGTTATTAGCACAGTGATAACATAAAAATGTCTGTGTTATAATTATTGCTTTCAGATATACTACTTACCATTTGGCTTAATCCATGATTTCTGCTTCAATCATAATTCAATCATATTTCAATCATAATTGAATCATAAGTTCTCAATATGAACTCATATGATTGCCCTATTTAAAACTGTAATATGTCTTTCTGAACTTTTCTTTCTATATTTCTCATTGAAAGAGCCAGCGCCATAAAACATACATATCATTGTATTGTTTTAATTCCTTTACTACATCTTATTCTCTAAATATGGTGTTACTTTATTTTGTTTATGTCCATGCCTCTCATCACCACTGCCAATGAGAATGAAAAAAATCTACAAAAACCAAACTTTCATGTTTACTTTTTACTACATTATTTTAAGTCACCACAACAAACTCTGGAAAATAGCAAATAATAAGTATTTGTTGAAAGAAAAAAATGAATAGTCATTAAGAATTTAGCTAAAATTTTTAAGAAACAAAATCATATATCCAGTTATACACACATTAAATTTTTCCCTGTAATATTAGAATTAATAAGACAAATTAATCTCATGATCTCTAGAACAAGATTTGAGAATGTAAGTTTAATTATTCAGTATCATTGCAATTTTTATTGATCAGAAAAGGAAATAATATTTTCAGGAGCATAATATTCAGAAAGAAAAATGCTTGAAAATATTGTACTTTCAAGAAAGTTGCACATTTCTATAATCCTAGGTACTCAGATGACTGAGGAGGATCACAAGAGCCTAGGATTTGAAGCTCAGATACATCGCACAGTGAAATCTAAAAAATAAAATTTGTTACCATCTTATTAAGGAACTGGGAATAAAGGTTTAGCTTATAAAATATTTTCCTCTTCTTTTTCCTAATATTAGAAAAATGTATTTCCTATCCTGTTTATTTACCCTCATATATATAATTTATTACAGCCTGAGGGAGATTCAGAGGCACTGACACATAGAAGGGTCTAGACATGAACTTGCACAGGCAACTTTGTTTCCTTGTGATCCTCTCTACTTTGGCCTTAGGAAGAATATGCTTAAGGAAGTAGAGGGTCCAAGAAAGATCAGAAACATGTGAAGCAATACTGATCTCTTCCCATAACTTAGTATTTTGAGCCAAAATTTTTGTTGGAAATTTTGGTAAGAGGTCAAACATTTACATAGCATGCAAATGGCAACAAGAAGACAGAAATCTAAAAAGAAAATGAAGATTCTCCAAAACTATTTTAAAAATACAGATGCAAGTTTATCAACAAAATATTGGCATTTAAAATAATGAACAAAAATATTATGAGCCATAACAAAAGGAGATCAACAGTGCATTTAGAGGCTGATTTAACACTCAAAACTGTATAATGTAGTTTAGAACATAAATGGGGTGATTTAAAATGTGACTCAACAATTATTATCAGTAATTACAGAAAAAATGAATTGATAAACTTCAGTAAAAGTCCAAGAAAACTTGGTATAAAAGGAAGCTTCTTCAACTTTACCAAACTGTAAAAACATTTTATTTAATGATAAAATAGCTAGATGCTTCACTGCTAATATTACGAATCTTGTTCAATATCGTGCAAACAACAAAAGTAAATAAGTTCTAAGAAATAAATAAAATTACCTTTAGTAACACATGGCATTATTGTCTGTGCAAAAGCTTATCTAAGTGAATCAATATCGACAAAATCTGGTGTTAGTAATGGCAGCAGGAAAGCAGGCCAATAGATTAACACCTGAAAGTCAAAGGTTTTCTGTATACTAGCAGGAAACAAATGTAATTCAAAATTAATAAAATAATTAAATGCTAAAGTACAACAAATTTTGTGAAAGATTATATTGGGAAAATTACAAACGTGATCAAAAAAGATGATCTGGTAATTGAATTGCTTGTACAAGCAAAAGAGCTGGAATTCAGGTCCCTAGATCTCATAATAAAATGCCAAGCATATTTGCACAACCATTTGTAATTCCAGAACTAGGAGGTAGAGCCTGGGAAACCCCAGAGAAAACTGGTTAGAAGGATTTTCATCTCTAGATCTAGAGATCCAAAATAATGTGGAAGACCAATTGAAAATGATTGGGATACCAATCTAAAATATTGTAACAGTTATATGCAGGTGACAGCTTGACAGTTGAGTGTTTGATCTCTGGACACACATATGAGGAAACACTAGTTGAGTTAAGCCCAGAGTGAACCTGCTAAAGATTGTCTAGTTGAATAAAAACCCTTGTTTCCTTAAGTTGTTTTGTCATGATTTTATCAACAAAAATGCAGACCAACTGCAGTGGAATTTGGTGCCAGAGTAATGGGATGTTGCTGAGAAATCTGGTTATGTGGATTTTGAATGATTTTGTTGGAGAAACTTTGAAATGTTTGAAGACTTTGGGATTAATGATAAAAATAGCATTCTGCGGATTGTTGGCCGATTTAGAGAATAGAAATACTGAGAGAGAGCCCAGTTTGTGATGAAGGGAACAAGGACTTTGGTGAAGATTAAGTTAAAGATGATGAACTGGTTTGTTTGACAGAGAAAATCAGTGTTGGCATCCTTGAAGCTTTGTGCGAGGAAAGGGCAGACACCAGAATAGCTACTATAGTCAGAGAAGTGAGCATTATTGAAGTAAAACCTAGTGTTTTGCACTGCAATGGCAGAAGAAATGAATACTATCATATGGAGATTCTGTGGTTTGAAAAACCAAATTCCTTTAGGAGCTGAAAGTCCAAGCTGTAGCTATTTCTTGTCCTTTGAAAGATTTGGTTGCTTAGTAAAAGATTTTTCCAGAGTCACATGCAAAAGTCAGTATAGCTGTGGTTTGAGTGGACCAAGATATATTTCAACCTTGCTGCAGTGTCAGCATTAGCCAGGATATACTGGATTTGACTCAAGATTGACGGGTTCATGGAGAGCAGCTGAAACTTTTCATCAAGTGTCAGTTTTGGAGTTTCTGTAAAGGAAAGTTAAGCTTTTAGCTGGAGAGATAAACCTTAAGTGTTGTTGGAGATGCAGAATCATAGGATGGCCACAAGTGTAGGTCTAGCCTGGTCCGCAGAAATGCTGTTTGTTCAGCCTTCAGCTATAAAGTGGAATTTGGATTGCCCAGAATCTCTGAGCCACTGTGACTCCAGAATGAGCAACTGAAGATGGACATTGAAGTACAGGATGCAGTATTTGATTTCTTGGACTTGATGTTACTAATTTGATATTTTTTGTGTGTTATCATGCTTACATTTTGATATTTTTATATATTGTGAAGTATTTAACTTAGTTTGATTTGACTGACTCTTAGGGTTAAGAATCTTTGAACTTTTAAAATGTCGAAACTGAACTTTTTAAAATTTTATTTATTTATTTATTATTTATTCAATTGTGCGTGTATGCATGTGTGTGCGTGTGTGTATGTATGTGTGTGTAGAACCACGGACGAATTCGGGAACCACCATGGACGCCTCCACATGCTTCTTGTTTACTCTGCCCGGGATTCACAGGCTCCGCCCTACCAGAAACGCAGGCCACCCCCACTTCCGCCTGGCATCTATACATGGGGTCTAGGATCGAACTCAGGACCTTCCGAGACGGAGGCTTAACCCCTGAGCCACCTCTCCAACCCGAAACTGAACTTTTAATTACAGAACACTATAAAATTTCTCTACAAGAGCTTTTAGAGTTTTATATCTATGTTATAGGATAAATTCAACACCTGTGGGGACAAGGATTGAAGAATACTGTTTAAAAGTGATACATTTTGTGTCAAGTTGATAAGGGTTGAAGTATCATAATTAGATACAGGTTTCAATTTGATGGTTGATGGCTTGAGCTCTGGACACATTTGCAAAGAAATAGTAGTTGAATTAATCCCAGAGCGAAACTATAAAAGTTTTTCTAGCTGATGAAAAAGGTCCAGCTCTTGGTGAACGGGACTAGACTCTGGGCAGATGAATAAGATGGAGGGAAATAGTTGAGAAAGTTCGCATCCTTCTGTATATCTGGCTGGACGTGATGGAATACAAGTTAAGGACTGTCCCTCTCTCAGCTGTTATGTAGATGTGGCACAGCCAGTTCCCTTGGCCCTTGGTGTTGACACAGGCTCCCCTTCCAAGCTAGAGGAGGAACTGGACCTGGACTACTGCAAAAGAAAAAAAAGCCCCCCCTTGTTCTCTTAAACTGTTTTGTCATGATTTTAACAGCAGCCTTGCAGTGCTTCTCCATCAGGCACACACATATGCATGCAAATGAGTACTTCAGAACCCACATGAACACATGTTCCCAAGCGCAATCGAAACATACAAGTGCTCTTCTCCCTCTCTCTTCCCTTATTCTCCGGTCTCTCCTCTAGCCATGTGGCCATGGTGTTTCTCTCCCCTCCTCCTTTGACCTTAAGCTATATCCTTTATTCTAATAATGTTTTCCTACCTTCCAGGTAAACTGGGACCACCAGGCTCCCAAGTCTAATTAAACTCCTCTTTCTTAATTCTCAAAAAAATATATATACATATGCAAATAGATGAATCCCCATCATACACATACAAATGAAAACGGAAGAAGAAAAAGAATCAAAAGATTACTAAGTGTATGGAATAATTTTCTATATTCTTTCATAAGAAGATTAAAGGCTGTTATGATATTACTTCTTAAATTCAGTGCAATGTCAATAAAATGTAAGCAAGAAATTTATGTATAGTGAGAAATAATCACAAAAGTTTATATAAAGAATGAATACAAATAAAAAATACCCAACAGCACAGTAAAAAAGAACAAAGGTAGGAGTCCGACTGACTTCAGGTCTTACAATAAAGCCCAATAATCAATAAAGTATAGTTTGGGCAAAGGAATGGCAAAAAGAGCAAATAAGAAGTATACAGACATACAAAAATAGCTTCAGATACTTCTGAAAAGAGACAAAGGCAAAACAATAAAGTCTTTTCAAGAAGTCATGCTAGAGACATGGTTGTCTACATGCAAAGCAACAAATGCAGGTATGGACTTCACAGCTTTCACAAACATCAGTGCAGAGTTAAAGGACAAGTCCTAAACTATAAAAGTCTTACACAGTTACTTACAAGAAAAATTCAGATGAACTTTGGTTAAGATAATAACTTTTGAATTATAACTTTTAATCAGAGTCCATGAATGAAATAATTGAACAGCATCACATTATTAAAATAAAAAACTTTTTTTGTGAAAGACACTGTAAAGCAAATAAGAAGACAAGCCAAGACTGACAGAAGTACCTATAAACATTGAATTCTAGTAGAAGTTTCAGCACACATGCCTTCTGATGGCAATATTTACCAAAATAACAAACATTATGTTCAAACTTATCTGTAAATTTGTGTTTGTAGCAGTTGCACCCATCATTCCAAAAATAAAACAGCCACTCTTCATTAATACAATTTAGTACTCTTGAAATGAGTATCGTACAGTTCTAAATCAAATTATCTATAAAGTTATAAAAATACATGACACAATCTAATAAATAATAAGCAAAATAAGGCAATGTGGAATGGCTATGCTTTGTATAATTCTAATCATACAACATTTAAAAACAGAAAGATTTTTGAATAAAAAAAGAAAAAGAAGTCAATGACTGAGGTGGCTTGGATGGCAGAGAGAGATGAACAGGTGGAATACAGATGGTAAGTCAGTAGTGAAACTAGATGAATGACGCTCTGATATAGGTATAGTTCATTCTTGCCTGGTTAGAACCCATAGAACATGTACACCAAGAGTGGAACCTGATTTAACAGTGGATGTTCTATAATGATGAACCAGCATATGCTCATCAATTTAGGAATTCTACCTTTCTGATAATGGGGGGTCACAACATTTATTGGGGTTCAAACAGTACGTGGGCATTCTCTGCATTTTCCACTCAGATTCATTATGAACAATATGTGTGTGAAAAATAAAAACTTTAAACACAGAAAAATAAATTTTTGAAAATTATATAATTAGCAATATCTTTCAGGGAAATCCTGCTACTCATTGACAAACGCTAGATAATCCTATTGAAATGGGTTGGAGATTTCAATGCGCATCTCTCCAAGGAAGATGCTCAACCTCAGACTTTATAGAAATGGCTGCCAGCCATGCCTTGTCTTCCATAATAGACTGTATCTCCCATCCAGAATCATAAGCCAATTAAATCACTCTTACTCCCTTTAAGTTGCTTGAGTCTGTGTGTCTTCTCAAAACAGCAAAAAGGGCATAGCAATACCTATGAGAATTTTTTTCTTATTTATACATGTATAAATAATAAAATAATAAAATAAATAATAAAAAAATCTCAATCATTGCCTAATATATAACTAACTTATAAACATTCATTGTTTTCTATATTTCTGTCTTGAATCACAAGAAACTAGAACATTTTAAATATTTACCAACATTTTCAAATCCTCTTAGATTTGTGTTCTTTGTTTCATTTATTTGTGCTACTAATTAGTTTATAAATGAGAGCTAAAGGCTGTAAAAATTTTTGTGAGCATTAACGAGACCCACAGGTTTTGTTAGGAATTATTTTATGAATCTTTGCTCCAAAAGATTTTGTCATTTTATTATGATTTTGGGGTATGGCATGGATTACTAAAATGTTTCTAAATCCTAACCAATAAGAATTTGCTTAAAGTGTGAGAGAGAGAGAGAGAGTGTGTGTGGTGTGTGTGTGTGTGTGTGTGTGTGTGTGTGTGTGTGTGTGTGTTTGTGTGTGTGTGTGTGTGTGTACATGGACATAACATAGCGCATGTGTAGAGATTGTAAAAATCAAGTTTCTGAAAGTTTTTCTCTTTCCACCATGTGGTCTGAAGGTATCAAACTCAGGTTGGTATATTTCCACAGCTAAGGCCTTTTACCAGACAAACCATTTCACCAATTAATAAGATTTTCTTGTCTTAACAATGATTGTAACCCACTTCAAAACACATAGCCTTGAGACTTTAATTCGTCTACATTTTTGAAATTTTAAAAGTAAGGCCTTTATTTTTAAATACTTGATTTCTGTGTATTTAAAATAAAGCAGGATCCATTGCTGATAAAAGGTGTTAGATGTGACCATTAAATTTTGGAACACTGACTACTTGTGTTGTTCAAATATCCTGCATCTTTACACATTAGAATGTAGAAATAAATTATTTTCAGAATTCCTAAGCTACCATCTGATTTACCTTACATCAGCTTCAAATTAAAACGTAAGAAGGAAGTCTAGTAGGGGCAGGCAGGGTGATGCATGCCCAAAATTCCAGCACTTTAGAATTTAAAACAGGAAAATCCTGGATTTGACCAATCTAACTACATAGCAAGGTTAAGACCATCCTCCTGGCAGGCCCCCAAAATTAATGAAGCAAAATTAAATCATAGAGAAATGAAAAATACAATTATTTTTCATAGGAAGCTCTCTATCAATGCTAATTTCATTCATAACTCAGGGTTCTTAAATATACAAGCCACTTTGTTCAGTATCTTCTATGGCTTAGAAATCTTATTCAATTTATGAAACAAGAAATCAATTTTCCATTTTTTCTGATGTTTGCTTTTAGAATTGATGTCAATTTGTATAAATTTTAAGCAATAGGCACTATTATAATTAGTTATTCTCTACTTTATCAACAGATACAGCTTGTGCCCCTCCATGTTACAGTTAGATACAGGTATCAACTTGAAGGGTTCGAGCTCTGGACACATTTGTAGAGAATTAGTAGTTGAGTAAAGCCCAGAATGATTGTTTAGTTGATGGGGGAGGTTCAGCACACAATGGGCAGGATTAGGCCTTGGACAGGTGAATAAAATAGAGGGAACTGTCTGCGAAAGATGGCATCCTTCTGTGTACTTGGCTAGACATGATGGTCTGGTAAGTAAGACTGTCCCTCTCTCAGCTGTTATGTGGATATGGTACAACCATTTGCCTTTGATCCTTGGTGCTGGTGTATACTGTCGTGCCAAGCTGGCCTAAGAACTGTAACTAGACAATCATAAGAGGAAATAAACCCCTGGTTCCCTAAGCTGTTTTATTTAATTTATCAGCAACCACACAGGCAAACTGAGACACCCTGAGTTCCACTTTGCTCTGTAGTTTTTAATGGCACATTCTTTTCTTAAATAATAATACTTTTGGTTGTTTCTAGTTGTAATATATCCTCAAGCTTTACTCAGAAATCTCATAATGAAAAACAGACGTTAAGCCCAAATACTTGGTTACTTGCCAAAAAAACTTCCAAAATCAGTTGCTTTATTTTTATTTTTTTCCTATTCTTCCAGATCTAATTAGAACATCAAAGATTACAACGTGCAGAATAATAGCACTGCTCAGAATTCCAGCAACTCTATAATTAAAATGTAACATTTAAGACCAGTAGACTGGGAATATATTTGACTTTTTAAAATGCTTAATAAAAATAAGTGATGCTCATCCTTAGCCATCAGGGAAATGTGAATCAAAACGTCCCTGAGATATCTCACCCCTGTCAGAATGGCAAAAAACCACAATACAAACAACACCAAGTGCTGGAGAGGATGTGGAAAGAAGGGAACTCTCCTACATTGCTGGTGGGAATGCAGGCTCATACAACCACTCTGGCGAGCTGTTTGGCAATTCTTAAAGAAGTTGAAGATTGAAATGCCATATGACCCTGTTATTCCACTTTTGGGAATAACCCCCCATACAGCAAAAACTCACCTTGATAGCACAAGCACGACTATGTTCATAGCAGCACTGTTTACAATAGCAAAGTCATGGAATCAGCCTAAATGTCCAACAGTTGATGAGTGGATAAGAAAATGTGGTACATTTACATAATAGAACACTACTCAGCCATCAAAAATGTTGAATTCATGCAATTTGCCAGGAAATAGATGGAATTAAAAACAATTATATTGAGTGAAGTATCCCAGACGCAGAAAATTAAGCGCCATATATAGGTGGATCCTCATAGCAAACCCACTTAGAGACACTCAAAGACAAATCTCTGTAATACCTACCATAATTGTAAAGATTATAAACAGGAGGGATGGGGAAGGAGGGCCCCACCAGAAACAAGGAGAGAGGGGACTATGTTACAGCAGAGAAAATAGGCCTCCATTAAGGACTGCAAGTAAGTAATGAGACATCTTGTTAAGTTCACAGACTTTCCTTCCTGATCATGTGAAACTGATGGGGTATGATCTCACCAGAAGGGGTGGGCATATAGGCTACCTGATAGAAAGTAACCATTTTGCAAATGGGTGATTGACTCCTCTCTCACCGCGGTCTCCTACTTTTATTCCATCTACCTTTGAATATACTCTTATAACAAGACTCTAATTTAACAGTTTTTAATCTCTGGCCAGGGGGTGAATTCCAATACCCATCAGGATGGAGCCAAGGGCATTGCAGGAGCAGCAAAACCGAAAAAAAAAATCAACAAACCATAATTCAGAACATCAGAAAATCTATATCAACCACATGGATCTGGGCCAGCCTAATCTCTCCCCATCCTGAAGCTCAGGGAAATTTGCAGAAGAGGGGGCAGTAATATTGTAAGAGCACAAGGATGGGAAGATTAATGATATCCAAAATACTCCACACAAGTTAGGGCCGAAGCAATCATAATAGGACTTTGCATGTCCTGCGCTATGTCCAACACATTATTGACCCCATAAAGTCTAGCATAGACTAAAGGCACTAGGATCCTTGGACTAGGGACTGACAGTCACAGTAGTGTTTCCTAAGCTTAAGGAGAACACAGGAAAGGATTCTGGGATATGCCCCTGGGTCCTTTCACCTCATCAGAGAGAAGGACCCAGAGGAGAGTTTGGCATGCATAGTAAAGGATGCTCTGGGGATTGGGGGGAGGCAATGGAGTATGGGGAGAGAAGGGAGAGGGGAGGGGAGCAAGAGGGTCAGAGGGTCGGGGGTAGGTGGAGGGAGGGAGGGGACCAGTGTACCTGTTAAGTTTGCATGAGCGGAAATAATAATAATAAAAATAAAAAATAATAATTCAAAAGGAACTAGGCCAGCCAAATTTCTCCCATCCTGAAGCTCAGGGAAATTTGCAGAAGAAGGGGTGGTAAGATTGTACGAGCACAAGGATGGGTGGAGTAATGATATGCAAGATTCTCCACACATGTTAGGGCCGAAGCAATCATAATAGGACTTTGCATGTTCTGCGCTATGTCCAACACATTATTGACCCCATAAAGTCTAGCATGGACTAAAAGCACTAGGATCCCCGGAGGCTAGGGATTGACAGCCACGGTAGTGTTCCTATGCTTAAGGGGAACACAGGAAAGGGTTCTGGGAAATGCCCCTGGGTCCTTGCACCTCATCAGAGAGGAGGACTCAGAGGAGAGTTTGGCATGCACATTAAAGGATGCTCTGGGGATGGGAGGGGGAGGCACTGGGGGATGGGGAGAGAGGGGGGAGGGGAGGGTAGAGTGGAGGGAGGAAGGGGACCAGTGTACCTGTTAAGTTTGTATGAGCAGAAATAAAAAAAGGAAAACAAACAACCAAAAAAATTAAGTGATGCTATTTAAAAATAAATCATTCTTACATAATTCAAATCAGTCTTAAATGTGGGTACTTTAAATGATTTTCTTATTCCAATGCAGGATCTCAAATTTAACCTTCTTGCTTCAATGTTCTGATATGAGAAGCCTCACTGGGAACATGAAGGAATTTGCAATCTGACCATCAACAAGCACCAGTTGCAACTGGGAAGGAGGCTTAGCTTACAAAGGTACTTGCTGCTGCATTTTGCATGGTGCACTCAGCATGGTAGAAGTCTCCTTCAGTTAGTTGTCAACACCCTATACCTCAAGCACATACACAAGATATGCAAATGAAAGTAAAAAAAGAAATTTAAAAAGGTATGCCTTGTGGAAGTCAGTAAAGATCACATGGGAGATTCTTGTTCATAAAAGCTGAAACAAGACAGCTGGAAGCAGGGGAGAGGGAAGCTGGGGTGAGAAAAGAATGGGAAGGAAGAAGGAGAGAAGCAAGGAGCGTGTGTGTGTGTGTGTGTGTGTGTGTGTGTGTGTGTGTGTGAGAGAGAGAGAGAGAGAGAGAGAGAGAGAGAGAGAGAGAGAGAGAGCCTAGACTTCTAATACAATTCTCCCCTCCTCATAGGCTGCTTCTTTTCAAAGAAGATGGCGATTGTTAAGTTTTCAAACACATCTCATATGTAATACCACCATGGTTAGCAAATGCTGAAATTCCTAAAAGCATTCATGACATTCACCATGAGTACAGAGATAAGAAAAAATTAACCAAAAGTGAAATTAGCATTTGAGGAATGAAAATGTCTTTAATTATATCATTGAAAGCTGTATTAGAAACATTAAAAATTATTTTCAGAAGCATCTCTGCTCTACTTCATGGATATCCTGATCCATTCATGTGATATTCAAATGAAATGATAGGTGAGGAAACTGTACTAACATTTGCCGCAAAATTAACCAAAATATATCAGCAAATATTCTAAAGTTTAAAGATAAAAATTGTGTTAAAAAATATAGAACTGATGATTAGCTTTGTAATTAACTTATATACAAGCATGCATGGTCTAAATATGCTCAAGTAACAATATGACCTAAGCATAACTTCTACATCAATAACTTTATCGTTTTGTGTAGATATGTGTGTGTCATCTGTGTGTGTATGCAAATTCATGTGTGTATATGCAGAAGACAGAGGTAGAAGTCAGCTGTTTGACACAATAGTTTTCCACCTGTTTTGACAGGATCTCATGCTTACTGACTCGGCTAACCTATGCACTTCATAGATCTGCCTCTCTCTCCCACATTCCCCAGCTTTTGGGTTCTAGGCTTTCAAGTGAATACTGAGGATTAGAACCCAGATCCTCATGCTTGCATGACAGTACTTTATAGACTAAGACATCTCACCAGCCCAGGAACTTTTCTGGAAGATTCAGCGTTGCACACAGTGATATAGTGATATAGTCGAAGTACGCAAGAAGTAGGACGATTTTATTGGACTGAGTTATATGAACTTTGTAAAAATCTAAACTATGATGTTTACTACCAACATTTTTCTCACCTGTGTGGACATTAATAAACAAAGACTCTTCAAAATTTCAAAGTTCAGTGTATCAGTTCTTATGCTATTCTTGATGTTTTAGATTTGGCCTCAAGAAATAAATAATACCAAGATGTAATATTTTAGTTCAAAAGTCATAATAGTGGAGTTACTTATTAACTTTTATTTTGACAGTTTGTGTTCATCTCATTTGCAATGAAATGAAGCATTAGCTGAGTTTTACTGCACCATGGTTCAGGTATATCCATCTGAGCACATATGGTTCATTTAGCTAAGGGTTTTTATACATGTCCTGCATATTATGAGGTGGACTCCTATAGTAATCTTATCTACTTTGGAAGATCTGTATCTACTTTGGAAGATCATTGCGTTCATTTTGCATATTATCAGGTTATTGTTTTATTTTCTTTATCAACTTATGGAACCTGTTAATTTACACAAGAAAGTGTCAACTTTCCCAACTCACAAGTAGCAGAGGCTCACCAGTCCCACAGGAATAGACTTTGGTAGATGCCTTGCTTTTGTTTTTCCAGTTAAGTTCTTTCATATGGTAAATAGTTGTTTCCCTCTGTTTTTGAAGACACTGTTTTCCAATTTAGCTCCAGTTATTTTAAACATACATACAAAAATCCATTTTTAGCTTTACATCAGTTGTGGCTATAAAGGATTGAGGAAGACAAAGGAATGATTATAAGTAGTTTAATCACCACAGTCACAAGTGCTAGTGAGCTCTACATAAACTTGATATTCAACAATGAATACTTCATAATAAGAAAGGGTAGGCAATAAAGACAATGCTTTCACTTACCACAGATGAAAGCAGTCTCATCTGAGTTGTCTGCGCAGTCATTCACAAAGTCACACAGCTTGTCCTTTGCAATGCAGTGCTTGTTGGCACACATGAATTCATCAGCAGTGCACTTTCTTTCTGAGCTAAGTAATGGGGCACACTCTAGAAAGGAAATGTCATCTACTGCTACATCTCCTATGTAACTGACACCACGCTTTGCCCTGAAGACAATCTGCAGAGACAAAGCAAACCGGAAAATTCATCAGCATTAAAACCGTTCAATCAAGAAGTTCTGAACACAAACCTATGGACATTTTTAGCTTTCTCTAATTAAAAATAGTCCTATAATGAAAGTGCCCCAATAGTGCAAAGATCTGGACCATGCTATCCTCAGCATGTAAGAAATGTGAGAAGGGAACACTGTGTCTAATACAAGGACGGTTAGGAAACAGGCCCAACTCTCAGACTTCTAAATAGTACCTACTACTTCCTCAGAGCTCCACATATTGAAGAAGAGGGGCCAGGTGTTCTTATGTCAAATCTACAGAAAAAAGATTTACCTATTATATTATGAACTTCATAGGACTATGGCAAAAGCTTAATGAGTAAATATTTCTAATTTCACAGAAATACTCCTTATGCAAATATACATGTAAATATAATATAGACATGATATCTGATAAAAACATGCAGTCACAAAGTAATTGCCCTGATTACTAAAGTTTTGTGAAAACTACTGTTTAAATTCATAATAAATTAAAAGAAAAATTGATGTAACAATAAATAAATTCATAATAAATTATGAAAACTTCCCAGTGATGCTTCAATATGCAGCTCAAGATTCTAGACACCCACTTTTCTGAGGCTGAAGGGAATGAGACAGTAAGAAAAAGGACATGAACCATGTGTTCATTCCACTCGACCTTCACCACAGTATGCAGTATGTTTTCCAGAGTAGATGCATAGTGCATGTACACTCTGCCACAGTTTATAACCTTTCAATGTTGGTTTTAAGATCCAAAAAGTATGAGTATTCTTCTCTTTAGCCAAATTTCAAGATGAGAAAAATAATTATGATGTCGCATGGAAATCACCTTTAATGTCATTTTGGACATAATTCCACCTTATAATAGTTCATGTGCATAGGACTAGTGAGGAATCCATCATCTGGGATGGAAATTTATGTTTGGTAGACATAGAATCATCTGAATAATCTTAATGATGATTTTTCTTTTTTGCCAAAGTTGCCAATATTGGATATTTGGAATCCTTCTACTAATAAATTTCGCATTATGGAAAGTCATTGATTCATTATCCAGTCTTTATTTCTTTACAATGAACTTCTTGTCTATGCGTTAATTTATCTCCAAAAGTTCAGCAGGAATACTAGATATTTTAATAAGAAACAAAATGCATGATATTAACTTAATTCTACATATCATTCCCATAAATTAAGCAGAGCACTTTATTAGTGCCTCTCTGCAGCTGAATCAGTTCCTGCTTCTGCTGTTGTGAAAGATTGAGTTGATCCATCAGCGAATGCACAGGACCATAAGGATGCTTGCTGGCTATTCACAACCAGCTTGGCTACCTGGGCTACACAGATAGAAGGCAGCAGATTCAATTTCTGTGAAGGAGCTTATCCTTTCTGAACAGACATGGCTCCAAATGCCAACAAAATGCCAAGAAATTAATAAGGCTAAGAAGTAAATGTTCCCCTACATAAATGGTTCTGTGTTCTGCACTGTTTATCTGAATCTTACCAGAACTATGTCCCTAAACTTCATTTTTAGTCAATTCTCAGTAAGAATTATGGAACTACTGATCCTTGGAAATCCCTAAAAATTTGAAGTCCATACCAATATCTTGGCACTTTATTACTTTCAGCACAGATGTTAACTACATATTACTTGATTTTTTCATAATTATTATTTTCTTAACATCATAATTGTCAATACATTATTTTGTATTAAATACATCATGTTTTACTGTCATATCTACAAAAATATTTTTAATTATGCAATTATTTAAACTATAAATGATTTTCCTGTAATAAAGTTCAATAATTCAATGTGGCTTTTTAAAAAATGGCCTGTGAAATCACTTTTTAAATGATTAGATTATTATCTCTGAGAATATGTTTGCAGTACTGAGAGTGGTATTTTCTTTTTTTTTTAAATTTTTTTAATTATTATTTATTCAATTGTGCGCGTGTGCGTATGTATGTGCGCGAGCGTGTGTGTGTGTGTGTGTGTGTGTGTGTGTGTGTAGAACCACGGACGAATTTGGGAACCACCATGGACGCCTCCACCTCCTTCTGCCCCGGGATTCACAGGCTCCGCCCTACCAGGACCAGAAGCGCAGGCCACCCCTGCTTCCGTCTGGCGTCTATACGTAGGATCTGGGATACGAACTCAGGACCTTCTGCCTGCAAGGCAGAGGCGTAACCCCTGAGCCTGAGAGTGGTATTTTCTAGATGAGAATCTGTCTGGAGGTGGGAAAGGATTGTCATTCAAATTACATGTTTCTAGAAGTGTAACTCTCTGATTGGAAGATGTTTGGGCTTTCTAAAATGGTAATATCCTCCTAGAAAATACCATATGGAGTGTTAATGTTCTGCACTCATATGATCCACCCAATCTAAGAATGGGAGTAGGATGAAGGTGAGGAGCAGAATAGACTAGTGTAGAAGACAAAAACTGAACGGAGCTCCATCTTCACTCAGTCATGTGGCTTACAAACCTCAGCAGAGGACTGAATTCCTAAAAACACTTCCACTTTCTTCCAGTGTATGCCTTGTTGTCCGCTCTGAGCCCAGACTTTAGAAGTGACATTGTCTTTTTTGATGAGAACCTGCAGAAATAAATCAAGCAAGAAGTGTTGCAATGCTTTTACTTAAATATGTGGAATGTTCTCCCCAGGGATTCATAATTTTAAAACCTACACAAAATCTCTAAGAGAAAAGTCAAGACCTTTTTCATTAAATATCTTTGTTTTGTACTCAGATGGATACTTCAGAAGCTTCATGCAATAAAGGGGTATATGAATATCTGTCAATCAAGTCCCAAGGTATCCAGGCATTGTTTTATTAGAAATCAACTACAATGACTTCATAAAAGGGTGGCAGTGGTAAAGGCAGGCAGGAGCTTTATATATTAAATAATATTCATATGTCTGAAAGGAAATTTTTGAAATTCCTTATTGAAACACTTTGTGGAATGGCCTTCCTCACAGGTGACTTCACTGGGATAGTTATGTGACAATTGAACTTATTTAACTCTACAGTGAGTGATGCACAGGGACATTATTCATGCTTTAAGTACCTTTAAGAGAACAAATGCTAATTGTGCTTGTATTTGTTTAGATCTTTATCAACCCTGAAAAGTCCATGTGTAGAGGACTTGCTCCCTAATTTGCACCCTAGGGTTCAAGAGGTAGGTTCCAACAGAAGTTTGTTTATCCCTGAAGAGGATTATTAGATCTAGTCCCCATTCTCTTTCTTTCTCTTTTGTGTCTTGATTTTCCTCTATCTGGAAATCCTGCTACAATGTGGCCTAAAAGCACAAAAGCCAGTCAACCAGACTGCAAATTTCAAAAGTTTGAGTCAAAATCAAGCTTTTCTTTTTAAAACTTATCTCAAATATTTGTTCCAGTGAGAGTTAGCTAACACAGTTCTGCACTCACTGTGAACAAGAATTGTGGATCATTCTCATCTAACAAGTTATAGAGGCTCTTCTTTTAGAATGATACAAAAAGAGCCATCAAGAGAGAACTTGACAGACATGGTGTTATATGTCTGTAATACACTCAAGAGGCTAAGGCTAGCTAGGAAAAAAGAGACTAATCTATACTCTTGCCATTTCTAATTAAAAAAAAAAACTAACACCATTTTTAGTTATGATATGTTTTATATTTTTCTATTTTTTAGAAGAAATGTTTAATAATTTCTATGAAAATTTTAGAATAAATGAGAGAGAAATATTTAAATATTCAAACACAATAATGCCAATAGTAAAAATTGACAGCTAGTCCCAATTTAGTTCTCTCTAATTGGGGAAAAAAAATAGGCAAGTAGCTCAAGTTTTATCTTGTGGTAAGTGCAAAAAAAAAAAAAATAGAAAAAAGAACAACAAAAACAAAGTGTATTTGAAATACAGTCTCTATTTTGATTCTAACAGGATATCTCTGATTAAAAGCTGTGTCTAGTCAATAATTTGGGAATTTATGGATTTTATTATTGAGACATAGCTCCTTGGAAAAATAACAATTGGCTGTGAAAATAAATATTAACAGAGAAAATAAATACTAACAGAGATGCTATGAAACTGAGTTGTTACATCTTTGTTAGTGATATACAAACTGAGAGATTCCCTTTCTTCCAACCCCCACATTCAGAGCAAAAGCTCTGCTTGCTGGCCACAGCCCTCCCCACCCCCCAATCTGCCCAGACCCCTAATGGCCTGCTGTCACTTGCAAAGCCAGAGATTGGTCACATGCTTCCTGGGGATTGGGCAAGAAGGTATGTGGGATGGGGGCTACATAACTCACTCCTCTCTGTTCTTTACCCCACTCACAAGACCAGGGATAAAATTTCATTTCCCCTTCAAACACTAATTCTTCTCCCTTCTGAGAATTAGCCCAGGTTTCCATGTAATCAATAAACTTTTCTCATTCCTTTTCCAAGACAGGCTTGTTAGGGCTTTTTATCTTAAACAAAGTAGGGTGCTTCTGTCTACTTGAGCGTGCTTTGTATTGAAAGACAAGATGTTGGTATCTACTCCATTCAAATTCTAGAACCTGTTTTGGTTTTGACTATGTATCTTGATCTTCCAAAAGAAGCAAGAGTTTATCCAGAAATAATTTAGTCTAGATATGTGGGTAGATAAAAAGAAGCTTTGAATATCTTGTCCAGAAACAAATTCTCACAAAATGGATGAGGTTTGCAGGAAAAATGGAAACAGTTTGTAGTATCTCTTATACATCTGAGAAAAGCCAAGGCCAAAGAAATAATCGTGGTAATAAATTACACCATGTTGAATAAAACAGGATTCATGATCTTACACTAATATAAATAATACATTTTCTCCCCTCCCTTTCTTCTTCTCCACTTTCAAAACAAACAAACAAACAAACAAACAAACAAACAAACAAATAAAGGCAGAATTGAGTTATAAAACAGAAACAATCTTATAAAATGAATTTAGGCATAAAACACTAATAAAGGAAGACAAGCTAAGCAAAATTGAATAGGAACAGAATTTTCCATACCTTAATATATCACTCCCTTATTTTTTTATATAAAGTAGATAAAAAAGGATTGATAAATGCTACCTAATGAGATGCAATAAAACAACATAATATTGGGTGAGATCATAACGATACAATACAGTGAGCAAATCTGATCTGAAGAACATTTTACAACATAATTTGACTATAATCTTTGAAAATATTAATCATAAAAGTCTAAGGAAAAGGAAAGAAAGGTTCATTGAAGGACACCAAGGAAGCAAATAGCTATAATAAGCAGATTTTTTTTCTAAATTGGGGCTTTTGTTGTAACTGTCATTACTGAGACAAAGACTAAAACTGGAACGTCAATTGAAGGGTATAATATAGATTTAGCTGCTACTCATGAACAGTCTGTGACCTTGAAGTAGCTCTCTTTTTTTCTCTATTCAAAGAAACAATTTCAAAGCAAATATTGGAAACAGTAAAATTGTTATCATCTGAGACAAAAATTCGTATCTGAGTATTGCCAAGAGTGTGTTCTCACTTGCTGTTGTTATGTTCTGAGCACTAAAACTGGAATTTACAAGACAAATTTCTTTTAAAAAATGTGAATTTACTCGTGAAAATTCAGAAATTTTCTTAATTCCTCAATTTTGATTAAAATGAATTGAAGTAGGCTTTGTGGTTGAGGGTTTTTTGGCATGGATTTTTTAGGGCTTTACACATGAATACTATTAATTCATGCCATTTCCATCCTCTATTACCAATTTTATTCCCTCTTTTTCTTCTACTACAAACTTCCTACAAACTACATCTTATCTGAAAAATAGCATTTCCCAGAAGTTGCAAACCCAGATTAAGCAATGCTTACATATTAAATAAAAATATCTTTTTCATCATGAATCTTCAACCTGATAAACCTTTTTTGGTCAGGACAGCTATAAATTATATTTTAACATATCTTTTATATGTTAAGAAATTATATTTCAATGACATTAAAATATACTGCATACATTTTCATACAATAAATTCAGAAAATGGTATTAGCTAAGCAGTACCTGAAGAGAACCCACTGTAGCGCCGTTCATGTGTGTCCAGAACACTAAGGTGCACTTTGGACCCGTGAGGGAGATGACAGGAGTAAGGATATCAGCCACATCACCAAATTTCCCATTTGAACTATCAGCATACAAGTACCATCCATCTGTAGTGTTTCTGGGTAAGTGTTTATTAGAAACAGAAAAAATAAAGTCATGAAACATAACATCACTTATCACTGACCACATTTTATTGCTTAGAGATCTTTTTTATATGAACATCGTGTTTTATAGCATAATTATGGCCCAAAGCCTTCAGGGGAGAAACAAAAGAATAGAGTTTATCATTGTGGATTCATAGGCCACGATGTTCATTGACACATGAGTATAAAGTAAGACAAAGGCTGAAGTGACCAAGTCTTTAAAAACATGGTTGATACTGGATAAAATAATGATGCTATAAGTACTGTGATGAGGTTTTAGAGTTTATATCAAAGGTGGACAAAATAAAACCCTGAATCAATGATTGCATTTACGAAAAGCATAAAGAGAAAACATGCAAGTAATAGTCCAAACTCCTGAATCAATGATTACATTTATGTGAAGCATAAATTGAAAACATGCAAAGCATAGTCCAAGTACCTCATAAACAAACCAGGACTTGAGTACAACTCACAAGTCTAAATGTCTTTTAATTGAAATTTGTTCTATGTTAATTTAGTTCATTCATTTCAACATATTTTAATAGCTTTGTAGATAATTTTAAAGTGTGTTTCCTCTTTCTCAGTCCCAAGTTTAAAAAGAAAATAATTATATGGCCAGGCAATCTTCACGTGACAGCCAAAAAGCTTACAGTCCTTTTTTATAAATCCAATAAAGAGATATAAGACAATAAGAACAGGTTAAGATGTATAGAGCATTTAGGAGCATTATTAAAAAATTGATTCTTCATGTTTGAAACCAAATCACTTTTAAAAGGTTTATTTGAATTCTTGCCACTTTCTAACCTATATATAGCTTCTATGTACGATAAAGTTTAAGTTTGCTATTATTAAAATCATTTCATGGTGAGCATTTATTCAGTCATGCTTTCTGAGAAAAGAAAGGTGAATTATTTATAATGACTAGATGGAGCAGAGGACAGATGTATTCATTCAGTTATCCCGCATTTATTGAGTGGTCAGTCTTCTCAGTCTTGCTACTGGCTGTAATTATCATCCATAGACTGGATGGGATTTGGCCTCTGGCCTTGTCATTTGCTAGGTATACAACTCTGAACAACCTATTTTACATCTCTGAACATGGGTTTTATACCTTATAAAATGAGAGAGTTCTCTGTATGGTCTTATAAGAATTGTCAGTCTATATATGCATCTCTAACAATGCCAGGACTATTTTAGACATGAAGAAAACAGTAGCCATAATTAGTATTTATGTTCATACATGAGTTGTTGCTAATGAAACCAGCAACTTGATATCCCGACTATCCACGGGTGTTATGCTAAGGATCTGAAGCATCCCCTGACAGACAATTATTGAAGGCATTGTCCATGCTGCACCAGTGTTTAGAAGTAGAGTGTTTGAGAAGCGACTGGTTCATGAAGCTACCTTATGATCTCATCCACAGGCAAGTATATTTTGGATTCATAGATTAATGAGCAACTCAAGGAGGCAGAATTTTAGGAAGTGTGAACTAGTTGGAAGTGGCAGATCACTAGAAGTTATTTGTTTCTGTTTCCTTCTCTTTCCTGATTGTAGTGAGTTGGGCAGATTAGCCATACCATTTGATCTTCTCATGGTACTCTGCCAAGCCAACTATGGGCTGCGACCTTTGAAAACCTTGAACACAATGTCTTTCTCTAAGTTCATTTACTCAGATACTCTGTCACAGTGAAGTAAAGCCGAATAATACCTTAATGCAAAGAAATAGAGTGTGATAATCAAGACTGTTAATCAAGGAGGGTTATGGTAATTTGGATGAATTACAATGGAAAGTTTTGTTTTTTTCTTATTCCTAACTAAATATCCCAGCACAGCAGGACTAACAGGAACAATGATGCATATTCTCATATATTAAAAAAATCTTGGGCATTCCTACATGTGTTTAGCCATGGAAGAGCTACATGCTATTTGGTCAATATGTCTGTTTTTCATTAAGGAAGTGATAAGAATGCTCTGATTTTATGATACTTTATCATAAAATAGCTTTAAGATACATAAACCTTCAATAAACTGAGTCCTACTATTGAGATCTAGCTTGAACTGTCCCTACTATAACTATAATGCTATCAAACTGCACATTTGAGAGCTATTGCCTGGTATAAAATGCCACCTAATTGGTCTACTTCTACCACTGACTTGCTCCATCCATTTCTCATACATCATTTATAATAACCTTTTGAAAAATCTAGAAAAAATTATGTCATCAAATCCATCCATTTAAAACTACTAATGATATTTTATCAGGTAAAAAAACATTTTTGGGTGCTTGTGTGTACATGTGTATGCAAGCAAATGTACAACAGGGCATTTTAGTGTGCATGCCTATGGAGGCCCAAGTATGACATTAGGAATCATCCTGCATGGATCTACCTCCTTTATTTCTTTGCTCTGGGGTTTTCCAGGTTCCACTTTACAGAACCAGAATTGAGGTTCTTACTCATTTCTGTCCAGCACTTTTACTAGGGATCTGGAGATCAGGATTTGGGTCTCTTTACTTGTAAGGCAAAGGGTTTAAGTCTTGAGCCATTTCCCCAATATACTAATGACATTTTAATGCCCAGCTTCCATAATTGAATGTGGGGCGGGGGGTCAAAAAATTGACAAAGTGTAAAATTTCTTAGTGTGTAGTAGCTAAAATATCATATGTGTATTGAATCCAATACAATGTTTGTAATAGTTAATCCTGGACGTCACCTTGACACGCCTGGTATTAACTAAGATCAGCTGAAACCACACTTGGCAAGATCTGCTGAGACCATCTGAAGAGATTATCTGAATAATGCAAGACCAGCTCTAGATCTCATTGGAACCTCCTAGTAGTGGGCCACATAAAGAAACACAAAACATAAGACGAGGAAGGAGGAGAAGAAGAGGAGAGAGACTCTGTAGCTGTGCTAGGAATTGCTCTTCCCTCCGGCCACCCAGTTTCTTGGCTTCTTCGACCCTCTAGCCCTCCAACCTTCCAAGTCTTCCAACACGACTAAAGACTCTCTAGGAATCCTCTAGCCTTCAGCAATCACCCACCGGACGACTGGACTGAGCAACTACTGGCAGCCATCTTTGGACTACCTCGGCCATATCTGTAAGCCAACTTGATACATTCTGATGAGTCTGTGACTCTATGGAACCTGACTAATACAATGTTTTTCTTCCTCATCTTCCACAGTGTAAAGTCACTGCAGCCTTGGTTTCATACATATAACACATTCTGTTCCCAGCACATGTGTCAAAATGCCTCTTGCGCCTAACAAATGCTTCTTGAGAAATCTTGGCTCAAATTTAAGACTATTGTAAATAAGGAATTACAATGCATTAGCTGTGGGTGCAACATTTTCTTCTCGTTTACAAATATGATGGTTAATTATGGAAGACAAAGAATTTCAATATTTTCTTTCTAACATTTGTCACCATGTAAATTTAAAATTAGTACATATTTGGATTGCAATTTAGAATCTTTGATTTTAAAAATTTTGGTTTGAATTGCTGGGTTGAATTTCATAGGAAATAATTAAATGAATTTTGGCTTGAATTAGGACAGAATTTCTAACAATTTCTGAAAGAGCCATAAACATATTTCTATTATTTCTACCATGTGTTTATTTGAAGTGATGTTCTTAAAACTGACAGTTTGAAAACCAAAATATTTATCAACTCTGAAAAGCACTAAAGAGGTTCTGTATCGCATAATATCAAATATTCAGCCAAAATTTAATTATTTCTATGAAAATAAATAAGGATATCTAGCCATCTCTTTAGTATTTGTCTTAGTGGTTTTTTCCAGCTGTGATAAGATATTCTGACAAGAATAAATCAAGGCAGAAAATTTCACTTTGACTAACAGTTACAGAGTGCATTCCATCATGGCAAGGAAGTTAGGTATTCAGCACTTGAAGGTGCTGTTCACATTGTAGCAAAGGTCAAGAAGCAGAGAGCAACACATGCATGCATGCCATCATTCAGCATCTTTCCTCTTATGGCCCATGATCCCCTGCCTAAGCAGCACAACTAAGAAGTATCTTTCTATACCAGTGAGCTTAATCAAAGTAATCCACAGATATTCCCAGGGGCTAACTTTAATCTACATAGTCCCTAATAGGTGTGCCTAGATCTCTGTCTGCTTCGTTGACAACACTAACCATCACAGTATCCAAATTAGCTTTTCTTTATAATAATTGGTTGAGCAATTTGCATACCAAAGAACTGTTTTAAAACAATTTGCCTTACAATTTCTTTTGAGCAAATGTTTGTTGTATGCCTATCTCATGTATCTATGACTTGTAAAATTTTCTAAAATGACATGGAGTCATGAATGGAAAATGCTTCAGATTTTTGTTTGTTTGCTTGATGACTTGGGACACAATGATCATGTACCTCATACCTATGGCTCCCAGTGGGAACTAGAAGGGACAAGGTCTCTCATGAAGAAGCGTATCATTTTTTATCTAAGTGCCCATAGCTTAAGCATATAACTATTTCATAAACTGACAGAAAATTTCACTGAAATTCTCACACGCTACCAACAGATTTTGTTTCTCAGAAATTTGTCAACTAGGGCTGGAGAAATGCTCAAGGTTAAGAATCTGTCTCAAAAGCAGAAGATTCTGAGTTCAGATCCCAGGTCCCATTTAAAAATGCCAGACTGAAATGGTGGGCAGAGTGTGGGAAATCCTAGAGCAAAGCAAAATGGAAGTAGAAGCAATCCAGAATGAATTCCAAAGTCATTCTTAGTCCTCCCCAGGGACATACAATGTCTTCTGATACACACACACACACATACACACACACACACAATAAAGCTTTTAGAAAAATAAATTTGTAAACAAAGTCTAAACTTCATACAGAAATCTAAATAAAGAAGAGAATGAAGTCTAGAGAACTTAATCTGACACAGTGCTATGGCCTGGAGTTTTGTGTGTTCCACATCCCCTCCTGCAATCTGTACTTAAAAACCCAAACACCGATGAGAAACCATTAAGGTACAGTCTTTGAGGAGATGATAAAGCCACCTCAGGATTGATCATCACTTTTTAAAAAGACCTCAATGGCTAGTCCTTTTCATCATTAGACAGTGAACCTATGAACCAGGAAATAGCCTGTTACCACCTTTATCATGTATGTTCTGGCCTATGCAGCTCTGAGCTGTTCCCTAGAAGCCACCCAGTTATGAATTTGTTATAATGGCCTGAGATGACTAAGGCATTTCGAGGTCACATCGGAGAAGGAACCAATAGCCCAATGAAGTAGAAGAAATGATCCGGAAACAGATCGACACTTACTTGGAGCAGCAAAGGAAAAGAGCAGACTCTTTAGTAAGTGCACTTAAAAAAAAAAAAAAAAAGTAGATAGCCACACAGGTGGAACTACCTTGAGTTTCATAGCATTCAAAACTAATAAATCTTAAGTAGGTTCTACTTGGAGTAAATCAATAAAACTTTAGGAGGTAATGTAACAGCAGGCTCATGATATGAGCATATGAACACCTTCCAAGAGGTGTTTAACGATTGGACCAATGCAATGGCTAGTAGATAAAGATGCTTGCCACCAGGACTTAGTGAATTAAATTTAATCCTTAGAGCCCAAAGAGTGGAAGAAGAGAAGTGAATCTTATCTTCACATGCAATGACATTTTCACCCCCAACACACACTAAATAAATAAATAATCATGAAAAGGAATTATGTTCAAATAAGAATATTTGGTGTGCAACTATTTACACCAAGTCAGACTAGGTGGAGATATCTGAAGATCTTTATACGCTGTGACCATATGTGAATACCATATGTATCTTCTTTCCTAAAAAGTACAGTTTATTTTGGATATTAGTTAAGTATATTCAAGATATAGTTAATTGAGAAAAACAAATGATTTTTAAAGTCTTTAAAGCACCTTGGTGAATTAGAACTCTAAGGAAGTGGAAGAAATTATAGACAAGTGAAAAGATACAGTTATCCTTCCACATCTGATAGGGTTTGGTTCCAGGTCCTACTACACATAAGCAAATTCCAAATGATCAGATACCTTAAATGAACTGGCATACTATTTGCATATAATTTAAATACAGCCTTAAAAACACTTCAGATCCTTTCTTGAAGTATTATAATGCATCACAAAATATAAAAACACATATGTTATATTATTTATGGAAGAATAAGATGTTTATAATCAGAGAAACTTTTTTGACACTTTTCATGTGGTTAATTGAATTCTCAGATGTGAAATTCTCATGCAAAGTACTAACTATAAAAATGTTTATTATTCTATGACCTGAATCATAGAATACCAAAGGTAACAGATTTGGAGACATGGATGTCAAAATGTCTGTCATGTCATATGTCTGTTAATAAAGAAAGCACCCTGTAAATGGTTCCTTAAATAAATTATCTCAATTTCCCACAAATAAAAAATCTTGCTTATTTAGTTAATGCAAAACAGCTCCATTCTGTTGCAAGATGTATACATTATAGAAACATATCTGTAAGATTCCATATTCTAAAATATTCCATATATTATGAAGACTTTACACAGAGATTTCAAAAATGAATCAGAAAAATGCAAGTAACAAAACTACATGTGTAATGTTACATCAAAATGAAATAACAGATTATCAAGCCATTCACTCTCACAGATACCAATTGAGGACACATGATCTATATATGATTTCTATTTGAAAACTAAAGGATTACACAAACATGCATCTAAATCTGAGATAAGTTTACTGAAGCATGTATCTGCAGAAGAAAACAATTACCCACATTGTTGTCACCCAAATAACATGGGCCTCTCTCCACTAACCTTCAAACTGTCTTTTCTTAAACTGACAGTAAATGCTTTTAAAAATGTCTTTCTTATAATAAAACACAACATAAATCACAAGGCAGGTTTTGTAAGAAAGTTGCATATATACATCCAGGGCTGCAGCAACCAGGATATAGCCACCATGTGACTGGACCTTGCCTGACCTGCACAATGGTTGACATGTCAACAACCCCACAAAATCTAGTAGGGATCACAGGGGAGACGGCTTCATACAATAGAATCCTTAGAGGCAAGGAGTTAAACAGACATGAGAGAGTTCCCATACTAACTAGCAGCCTAAGAAGGGGCCCCAAGCTATGGCACTAAATCCTGAACCTTCACTAGTGTAGACGACTCAGAGGGAAATTCAGTATCCCCATTAACAGGTGTTCTGGAGAATGAGAGGGAGAAGACAGGAAGCACCAAGAGTGAAGGAGAGAAGGAAAAGTGGTGGGGTAGGAGGAGAGTGGGAGGGAAGAAGGTAGGGAGGAGGGAGAAGAATGGACGTACCTATTAAGCTTGTATAACTAGCAAAAAAAGGTAATGAAATATTTTTATTAAAAAAGAGAAATACTTGCTTTATAGATGAAGTTATTTTGTGGAAAGTCATTTAGTTGTCATAATATGATCAGTTTCTACAGTCCTATTACACAAATTAGGTAATTAAATCATGTTTTTTTTTTCATAGTTTGGAGGAACTCTGGGATAATCATCCTAATTAAATTAGTAGGAAAGTTAGTAGTTATAAGATCACTGAAGTTTTGGGTTTGGCTAAGCATCATGGCACAGACCTGTTATCTTAGCTGTCAGCTTGTACATACACAACATGAAAGTTTATTTTCCTGGCTCTTTCCTTAGGTTGAGATGTGCCCTTGGATTCATTGTGATATATTACACTTATTAATATACTTGGTGGATTTTGATTACAAAAGCTATACATTATTTCACAAATAGCAGAAAATATAAGAATTTACTACAGTGTAGGTATTGTGCCCCTAAAGTTCACAATTTGAAATCTTAGCTCCCAACTAATGGTGTGAAGAGTTGTCCTTGAAAGGGGATTAGATCGTGAGGATAAGTCTCTCATCTATGGGACTGGTAATCTAATGAGGGAGGACCCAGAACACTAACACAGCCCCCCAACAAGTATAAAAGAGAGAATACCATACATGAAACTAAAACTCTCACCAGACACAGAATAACTTTGCTTCCTGATCTTGGTTCTCCCAATCTCTGAAATGGTGAGAAATGAGCATAACCTATAAGCCACCTCATACGCACAAGCTACAAAGGATTTGATAGGTCTATTCTCCTAATATTTCTGTAGCAACAACCCTGGATCTATATTAATCTATCCTATGTGGTATAAAATTTTCTCTATTGACACAAGTTCCATTGTAGTAAATAAAGCCTGATATCTGCTGGACAGATGATCGTGAATAAACCAGATCAGTTGTAATTACTTTGTGGAGTTTCAGAACATGAATTACGCTAAAATATTATTCATATTGGTTTGTGTTGCATATCAAATGCCTTTGATGGAAAATTCACCCAAGTTTCAAATAAGCTGTGATTCCAACCTCCCTCTGACTAATGTGCTGTAGGTGATACACGAAGGGTTACTATGCGAACTTACAGGTCCTTTCTAAAATATGCATATGGACTCTCATCCTGCTTACAAATGCCAAAACATCTTTATTGATGCAGAGTAAAGTCCTTGAACCACACTTCACTTTAAGCATTTCCAAGTGTATTAAAAGCTTCACTAAGTTATATGGCTTTGTTCTAAGCACACAGATCAGCTGGAACCTTTTCTCCTTTCATTATTTCATTTTCTCTTCACAGAAAACTCTTCTTGGTAAAGAAAATGAGGGATTCTTTTGCATCCTGGTGAAGCCTCTCTCTAGTCACACAAAATTAGTGAAGAGTCAACAAATTTTACTTCACACCACAGTGAACTATTAGTGGAATTAGAGCAATTTTTTTCTGTAAAGGCCAAGGAAAAACAATAAAGAGAAACTATTTTAGATTTTGAGGACCATATTATCTCTGTGGCAAGTGTTCAATCCTGCCTACTTGATCTAAAGCATTAATGGACAAAAACTACTTTTTTTTATAACCATGTCTATATAAACAATCATTAGGCCAGATTTGGCCCACAAGCCATAGACTGCTATTCTCTATAGATAATGTTTCCACTCTTGAAAAATCTGGTATTTATTTTCTGTTCCAGTATTTGGCTTTGATATTTATGTATGACTTTATTTGAGTATCCACTTTTATTTCTTGTGCTCATGCATATTTAAGTATACTATGTACTTCCATGATCTGTGTTAGCCTTTGTTCTGCACAGCTATAATCTCTGCCTTTGTAAAATTTTCATTCATATTCCAGTTAAAATGTGCTTTCACCTTGAAACCACATTTCTGGATTCCATGTTTCTCTACTAAAAATTTCTTGATTCTGAATTGCTTACTTCTCAGAGAAATTGTAGTTTCTTAAACATAATATTTTAAATATATTTTCACTATAGGTTTTAATGATGGTAATTTGATATATACACTGATATATAAGAGCACAAAATTTAACTTTGATATTTCACTATCGAGAACATTTTGGAAAGTGGCTTCAACCTAAATGTTAATTAAAAATACATGATGATTCTGTTGGCAGCATATATTTTTAAAATAAGATTGGCAGAGA
Organism: Typhlomys cinereus; assembly: GCA_023101885.1. NCBI lineage: Eukaryota > Metazoa > Chordata > Mammalia > Rodentia > Platacanthomyidae > Typhlomys > Typhlomys cinereus. Next base: position 548,166 of record JALPQD010000220.1, read on the forward strand.
ATTCGTGATTTTCTACACAGTATCCTTTGCAAAACTAAGAAATCTTGATCTCGAAAGACACTTTATTGTTTGAACAGAAAGCTTCAAGATTTTTTTCCTTTTTTAATGAAACCAAATAGAGTGAGTCACAAATGATATTTGTTGACAAAAAGCATAAGCCCTTGGGATCATATGAGTTTTGGAACTACAGTTTCAAAGGTGTAAGAGCCAACTGTTTTATTCAGAGGTACCCACTGGCTCTGTTTCAAAATGTGATGATGATAATGAATAGCAACATTTGATAAGGAAGAATGAACAGATTATATATAACATGATAGACACCTAGGAAACACATGATATATAGTTTTATCTTCCAGTTTCCAAGGGAATCAAAGATAATCACCAAAATAAATATAACTTTTATGACATAAATGTTTTGCCAAAGAAACTTTAGAAAGAGAAATGCATAAAAATAAGTCTTTTAGATCACGTTTTATATTGTAAAACATTTCAATTAGGATTACTAAATAGGGGGCTGGAGAGGTGGTTCAGGGGTTAAGTCTCTGCCTTGGAGGCGGAAGGTCCTGAGTTTGGATTCTAGACCCCACGTATAGACGCTGGGCGAAAGCGGGGGCAGCCTGCGTTTCTGGTCCTGGTAGGGTGGAGCTTGTGAATCCCGGGGCAGAGTAAACAAGGAGGAGGTGGAGGCGTCCATGGTGGTTCCCGAATTCGTCCATGGTTCTACACACACACACATACATACACACATGCGCACACACATACATTCACAATTTAATAAATAATAAATAATTTTTAAAAATTTAAAAAAAAAGGATTACTAAATAATACCATGTCATCTGATGTTACCAGCAAATTTGAGAGGGAGCATTATCATTCTGGCTCTTTCCTAGATGAAACAACCAAAATCAAATAATTTACATGTGGCTATTATGATGGTAAATGTGAAACTAGGATTTTGACTTGAAATCATCTGCTAGAGTTTGGTTCTTTAAGGCAGTTGTCTTCTACATGTATGTAATGCCTCACCTGGTAGCACTAGAGCACAAGGAGGACTATGAACTGAAAATCTTTAGGTTTACACAGGCTGATAAATCAAGAATTTTGACTTAGGTCTCAATAGTCTTGTCACTGTTTATTTGGGTATAGTCTCTATTTTGAGAATGACAACTCTAAGCCACTGTGCTAGCAGTAACATAATATTTACAATTCTAAGTAGGCAAAATAATTCTATAGGAATAGGAAGCTAATTCTATAGAAATAACTAAAATATTTATGCCATACTTAAAATGAATATGGCAAAGAAAAGAAATAAGCATAAGATTCAATTTGTTTCATACCTCAACTTCCTATTACATGTCATGTGGATAATAGTTCTTTTAGTCTAGTGAAAAATTTTAAAAAGTTAAGAATAGATGTTGGACAGATGGAGATTGGATTTCACAGCATAAGATGTTAGAAAAAAGATAGAATTGTAGATGTATACAGTACCAGAGTTATCACAAACAGATAATTTAGTGTGAATACTTTAGTTTTAAATAGCTGTTTATTTTTATCTTCTTTGTATAGCAATATGCACAAATATTTACAAAATTTAAGTAATGGTAAATATTTTATAAATATTAAAGGTAATTACTATTTTAAAAAATTGGCATTTCACTCTGGGAAATGATTGAATGCTAATGTCAGACTGAAGAAAGGGAGCTTTTTCTTCAATGTTTTACCTACTGCTAAATCACCCACGACCAGCAAACATTCAGGCAATTGTCAGCATAGACATTCAGATGAAACCTAGTGGACCAGATATGCAAGAAGATCTGAAAGTAGGTGGAAGACTGACTGGATAGAAGAAAATAAAGTGGAAGAGGAGGGGGATGGGAATGGTTAGCAAAACAGAAATTACATAAATTCATTGAATTTATTTGTGAAAGTTTCAAAGAATAAAAAAATGACATTTTGCTAAATGAACAAAAAAAGAACTTTTGCATTTGAAAGTGAATAGGATATAATTAGTAGTTTTTGAGAAAGAACTGAGCTAACTTTCAGGATATAAATTTGAATAATTTGCATCATTGATAATTTTTATTTTTTTACATTTTTATCAATTCATCATGTATGTAGATGAACATGGTGCACATGTGCATGGTGCACATGTTTTGAAAATGGATGACTTGCAGGAATTGGCTCTCTTCTTCCAGCATGTGGATTCTGGGGATTGATCACAGGTTATCAGGACCATTAGTAAGTACCTTTACCCTATAACTAGTCACCCCTGATTAATTATAAATATTAAGAAAACATCGGCTCCAACTGTAACGATGTCACAATTTATTTAGTATCATTGTGAATTAAAATTCTATTGGTAATAGTCCCTGTTCTAATGAAAATATAGAAATGCAGAAAAGTTTTCCATCCAAATACACAAACACTTGATAACCCATGGAATCACAGATCTTCCCATACCCACCAAATACTAAACAACTACTAAAAATTCTAGGGAAACTTGTTCCTCCAAGGAAACATGAAATCAGATAGCTGCCTCCAATACAGAGACTTAGAGCCACAAAGCTGTAAAGATTTTACAAAAACATCAATGAAATACAAAAATTAATGTGTAAATGAGGGGTTCAAAGAGTCAAAGTCGGAAGAACTGGCACCCCTGCATAGTTCTACTGTTCCTGATATTTGCGGTCTGTTTATAAGAACCACTGAAGACAGAGCAAGAAACAGGAGACAACTTTCCTGTTGGTATTGGCTAAAGGAAAGGAAGAAAATTTGCTGTCTGAAACATAGAGTGCCCTGTGAGAAAAGCACACAAGAATTTAAGGCACCTTTAATAGTAAGCACTAGACTCTGCTGCTAAAATTAGTGTTACTGAACCTTATAAACTTAACACCAAAACCATCATCAGATGACCCAGAACTTCATAAACCCTCTTTTATCTAGTTAGTTTTCAGTTAAAATTTACAGTCTGCATTAAATATATAAAATGCATCAGTATCTTTTAGTCTAAAGACACATGCTCAATGCTACTGATTGCACAGGTTTTCGGTAAAAGTAAAGTAATGCCATCTGATAACTAATGATTTATAAATTTAGAAGAAAAATAAACATTTAAATGAACAAATTCAATAACGTTCTTTTTCAGAGGTTGGAAAGTCTGCTACAAACCAGAAGGTAACATATTTTGTATTCTTCAGGACTGATCATATCTATATTGTGGCACTATTGATTCGGGGAGGCCCTAGCCCAGGTTACCCAATCCAGAAGATGTGGCTACAGATAAGCCTGAACACTAAGGACATGCCCGGGACATGTCCCAAAGGGATGAATAACCAATGGGAAGCGGCCATCTAACCTGCCTCTGCAATGGACACCTAGTAAACAGCTAAATGATTGGTGGCTGTCCGCGGGATTGGAGGGACAGCAACACCTGATTGGACCCCTGACCTTACATAAGCTCAAACACTTCCTTAAGTAAAATGAGTCTGCGGCAACTTCTCTCTGCTGGCTCCTTACCTGACTCCCGGAGTCTGTGTGGTGATTCCGCGCCACTCACCCCCTCACCCCGAGTCCTCAGTCTACTTCAGTCTTTCCCCCTTCCTTTCCCAGGCTGATGGGGGGGGGATTCGGTAACATTATATAACTTTGCTTTAGCAGGTTGATTCGATAACTTTGCTTTACAGGTAAAAATAATTATAGCACATGTATAGCTGAGTAGACATTTATTATGCTGTGTTCTAATAAACGAGTTCTAACAGATAGGAACTGAGTGGGGTTGAACTACAGGCCCTAATTGGCTGGTTCCAACTGTACTGTAGCAACAACTGCAGTGATAATCATCAAAATGTGTAGCAGAGACTCAAAAACAACTGACTGTTTTTGTGAAGTTTCAGAAAATGGTTGGAAAAAGGCATCACAGAAATAAAAGGAATTCCTAGAAGGAAAAGAACTACAAAGAGGATGAGCAATGATTCAGTCTAAATCCTTGGCTGACCACCAAATTGCTCAGAAAGCAGTGGCAGAAGGCATAAACACAGTGGAGGATATTAGTAGCACACAGAGAGAGGATAAAATAAGAACGTTGACTCCATATTAGAACAACGATACATCTCAAAGGAACATGAAAGAATCCAGATACTATAACCTATAGTCAACAAAATATTCAGTTTGCAATTAAGGCTGCTACACCGTCACAGAAAGTATAAAATGTAACCACTAAGGACTAAAAGAAAATAATAGAAACTCATAGTAAGAATACAAGCAGTCTACTATGTTAGATAAAACATACACAAATCCTATAGTATCTATTAAAGATTCATTCAAAAATATATTCAACAAATTGAAGAAAATTTTACTAGTGAATACACAGACAATTGAGATTAATTTAAACTTTGATATAACTAAATGAACTTCAAAGTTTGCAAAGTATAATAATTGCATCAAAAGAAAGGGAAAGGCTGGTGAGATAATTCAATGGATAAGGTGCCTATTCATAAACATGATGACTTGAGTTGCTAAATCCCTGGAAATCCATGATAGGAAGAGAAATTGATTTCTGATGCTTGTCCTCTGACCTCTACTCAAGTACCAAGATATACATGAGCTCTTTCTTTATTTATGTATTTCTCTATATATCTTTCTGAGATAAATAATAATCCTTTTAAAACATAGATGAGATTAACAGGAGGAATATGCCCTGTTAAAGAAGGAATTTATGAATGTTAAAATATATTAGTAGATATTTTTAACTTAAAGAAAGTAGAAAGATTAGCTAACATGAACAACAGTATAAAAACAAGCAAACCAATTTGAAATGTTCCCATAACAAAATTCATTATGTTCAGGAGAGGCACAAAATAGTTTTGTTAATAGTGGTGATAATTGCTTAACATTATGAATTTACACAGCATAATTCAATTTTCTATTTATTAAAAGCAGAAAATTTGATGCATCATAGATTACTACCAAAACATCAGAAAGGAATTATTTGATGGGATGTGCAGCTACAATCTTATAGTCTAGTTAAAATATTACTATAAAACTAATATTTAATGGTTTCTGATTTTTTTTGTTTTCCTTCTCTTTTGACAATCATAGAAGAAAAGAAATACTTTTGGAACAAAAGAAATACTTTGGAAATACTATAAACAGACTGTTTAAATTGTTTTAGGAATGTAGTGACTAAAGTCAAAGGTAATATTGGAGGGGACAGAACTGTAACACTGTCACACAAAAAAATGTGAGGCACTTTCTCTGTGATGAGGAAACAAGAGATCATAAGTTACTTGCAGATCATAGACAGTAGGGAGTTATAACTTTTGCTAATCTTAATTTTTAGGTCAGAAGCTTTCTTTAGTTCAAGGAAGAAACCTTGTCTGAACCATTGTTCTTGATTTTGAGGTTGGTCCAACCATTCTTTCAAATCCTAACATTTAATTTGAGATTCTTAGAAATAGCACTTGGTGACTGTGGTTGCTTAATTTCTTATTATTAATCTGTATGTTTGTTTCAATCAGTTGACAGATTTGAGAGCGATCTCATCTTTTACCATACAACAACACGCAGCAGCCAAATTCATTTTACTTTTTGGATTAAGATCTCAGGTCTCGCATAAAAATACCATATAAAAATGGTGGCAACCGGTACTTCCTAAAGTCACCTTTGATCCTGCACAAGGACACAGTGTCTTCTGGTACACACACACACACACACACACACACACACACACACACACATAAAGTCCCCCAGATGTGCCTCTTTCAGGAACTGGCAGTTTCCCACTTGAATCTTCTAACCATACTCAGGTTGTCTACAGCAGCATTCCTTAAATATCCTCTTTGAAAGGCAGTATACAGCCTTTTTATACAAGGGAATAAAGTAATATTGAAGCATCTTATGAGGTTCAGTTGAAATGAGCTCAAGTACCAACATGAATCCATTTTTATGAATTAGTCACCTTTGTAGATATTCAACACTGTTATCTGGAACATTAAGACATCAACTGTTGCAACATTAAAAAATAACTACTATACAGAACTAGAAATTACTTTAGCAATGTTGTATAAGTAATAACTCTGGCATGTATGCATATATGACCCTGGTGGAAGTACATTCCTTTAGTCACTTTTCTGTGAGGAGATGCATGTACTCCATTTCCTCCTCATGTTTAGCCATCAGGGTTCACTGTTAGTATTTAATTCTTTGATTATTTTACTAAGATAATTGGGAATTATCATTCTTTGACCTTTGCATCTTTCCACAGCTTTCTTTGTGAGCAAATTGAATATTTATACTGTCATGGTCTGCAATGAAAAGCACAAATTCTGAATTTATAAAAGATGTTTGTTTATCATTCACTAAATCTCTGAAATGTAAACAGACACCACCACAGGATTCTGTGGCCAGTTCCCTCTGTCTGTAATAGTATGAACCCAAAATGTCTCAATTGGAAACTATTCTAGGGCAGTGTTGATAATGAGATGGAAATGGTGCAATCTCTAACAGTCGAAATGCAGTCAAATGGGAACTCTCTCTTGATTTGAGCATGAACAGTAAGTAAGTCTAATCGAGGATAATTTGGGGAGCAAATTTCTCTATCTCATGAAATAATTTCAGCTTATTTTTACCCTGAATTTGGAGTAATAGAGAACCAATTGACAGAATTACAGGTTGTCTATGCTATATGTTTCAGAAACTTTGTTGGTAAAAAATAAGGCTTAAGTTTAATCATTTAAAAATTATTTGATAAATGCTAGCAATTTAATACTAATATACTGATTTTCTAATTAAATCACCAAGAACTTTCCTGGAACACTATTTTAGAGTTCATGACTTCCAAGCCAGCATTTGATTAGGTAACTTTGAATTTAATTTAAAACACAGTGAAATGCAATCCCTGGAAGGAAATTCAGAGCTCAAAGAGGATAACATAGAAATTCATTTTAAATCATGATTTCCCCCTAGAAAGTCTAACTTATGACATTTTATTTTTTATCCTTTTATAAAAGATTCTTTTCACACATATATACAGAAAATGTAGTCAACTAATAAAAATAACAAATGGAATAGGATATCTATGTATATAACTAAGCAATACAACTTATAAGAATTTGGTCTAAACAGTGTTAAAATTATAGGCATTGAAGGTATTTTACCTCTCGCCTCCCCCATCACACACACAATTGTCCTTGGAATTCTTGATTCCTAGCTGTTGCTGCTATTTCAAGAAAATGTAAAACCTAGCTGGTTCTACCAGGGGTGACTTTTGAAGGTTTTACTCCCATTTTTATTCCCTTCTTTCTCTCTGCTTCCTGATCCACCATGATGTAACAGTCTCTCCTACGTGCTCGCAGCACGATAATCTGAGCTGCTTTGCCATGCCTTCCCATCATGATGTACAGAAACTTCTCGAGCTGAGCTAGAGTAAATCTTTAAGGTATTATTGGTCTCTTTTGATTTGTCATTAATTTCTTTTTTCTTATTTAAGGACCATTCTCTTTGTCCAACTAACTATAAGTTTGAACTTTGTCTCATTTTCCTCATTCATAATGTCTTTTTTCATAACCACCTTATGCAAGACCAAGCAGCCTAATACATGTTAACTCAAACAGTCACAGTAGACAGCATTCTTTCCTTTGAGGTGCTCATAGATTTAGGAAGTTGTTAGGCGAGTAAATTAATATTGAAGATATTCTGAAACAATATACATGGTGCCCAGGGAAGAACCAGTGAATAAATTCAGAGAGTGTGGTGAAGTGCAGTTTTCCAAAAGAGCCAACTTCTTCTGACTAAACTTGAAAGAGTGCTTAGGACACAGTTCAATGCAAACACTTGACATGAAGCTAAGTCATTTTTGGAAGACACATTAGCTGATGCATAGGTGGAAGTGATGGATGATGGCCACATAAGATGCTGAGGCGAGACCTTGAAACCTCAAAACATGGTCAGGAGAGGAAGGACATCTATCTGGAAGTCTTAAAATAAATTACCATGTTCCAACAGTTGCTATTTAGATTTCTAAATCCAATTTTTCATTTTTTTTAATGCTGATGCTCTTTAGCTGCTTTGTCTTAAAGTCCTGCGCTTTTAATCTCCCCTTATTGCATTCCTTTGTATCATAAATATATCTCTGTTTGGTGCATTCATATTATCTTCTTCTGCCAACCTTCCCAATGCCAGTTTCTACTCATCACTTAGGAATTTCAATTGTGATGTAGCTCCCAGCAGAAAGTGACATCCTGCTTCAGCCAGACACTATTATGGCTGGGACACCAACAAATCTAAGTGCATCCAACCATTCCTGCTTTACTATCATTTGACTGTCTGGAAATAGTCCTGACTTTGAAAACTGCTGCAAAGTGTATCATTCAGCATTGTGTTTATATTTATTTATGACCCCCACACCCCCATACCTCTCACCTCCCCCATCACACACACAATTGTCCTTGGAATTCTTGATTCCTAGCTGTTGCTGCTATTTTGAGAAAATGTAGAACCTAGCTGGTTCTACCAGGGGTGACTTTTGAAGGTTTTACTCCCATTTTTATTCCCTTCTTTCTCTCTGCTTCCTGATCCACCATGATGTAACAGTCTCTCTTACGTGCTCGCAGCGCGATAATCTGAGCTGCTTTGCCATGCCTTCCCATCATGATGTACAGAAACTTCTCGAGCTGAGCTAGAGTAAATCTTTCTTCCCTTCAGAGGTTTCCATCAAGTATTTATAGTAACATAAAAGTGACTAATACAGCCAGTATGAGACAGCATCAGGGAAGAGGCACTGAGAAGAACCAGAATTTTTTCTTCTGAGGTCTGTGTTTTCCTCTCTGTCTTATTAATGCTCTGTTCTGGTGCTGATCCCTCTTGAGGCCTTTGCTTTTGCAAGGAAATACTTCTTCTGCAGCTCCACGTTTTACAGGATTTCTGCTGTCTGATTTTTCTACTTTTCATTCAGGGATGGACAAGTTTCCCATGGGGCAGTCTTTCAATAGACTCCTCAACCCTGTGTGGTCATCCCTGTACATCTGTAGTTAAATTGTTAGTGCACATCCATCTTGTCTCCATCTTACCACCTAATTTTCTTACCCTTTGCCCTTCCCATGGAGTCTGTCTGTGGTTAAATTACCCAGCACTGACATAGAGTAAGGTTTTTGGATGCTTCATTGATTTTCTATGTTATATCATTAACTTTTCTTGTTGCATACTCTCAGCAGGGAAGATCATGAAGCACAAAGAGCATCTTTTTACTTGTTCATGGGTTTGCAAAGTCTCATTTACTTATAGTCTGCCTTCTAGCTCATTCCTAGCATAGACTTCTTCCTGTCCCCAGCACATAGCAAAGCACCTGCTCAATGTCATTTTTTTTAATTGAGGCCCATAACACCACAAAGCATGTATTGTGAAGAGAACTTAAGAGGTATACATATTCTCTTATATGATATGTTCTTATTTGACTGCCATGATAGGTGAAATTCATTGTAGAAATTTTTACAATGGAATTAAGATTAAATTGCATTGCTTTCTTTCTCTGAATGTGTAAATCCATTCACATTAGTTGAGCTCTTTTAGGTCAATCGTTATTTTAAAATAGAAATGATGAACTTTATCCTCAAAAGTTTTATACTGAGTAGATAGGGTTATAATGTCTTTGTTTCTGTTTTTTAAAATCTTGCTTGTTCTATAGTGCTGGTGATGTAGTCCAATAATGTATACATGCCAGTCAAGTGCTCTACCACTGAGCTACATCAAAGAAATATGTTCTCACCCCAGTAACCATAATAGGGCAGATATTGCTGCATACACTGTTCACCCAGGCAAGGAGAGAACATGATGGCACAAGAAACAGCATGAAAAAAGGAATTACAATGCTTTCTTAGAAAACTAAACCATTTCAGAGACAATTATGCTGATCAAACCAACCTTTTTTAAAATTTTATTTACTTATGCAAAAAAGAAAAAACATGCATGTTGAAGCAAACAGATGTCAGAGGGCAACTTTTGAAAATCAATTTTTTCTTTCCACCATGTGGGCTTCTGGGGATTGAACTTGGGTGACCAGATTTATGAGCAGGTAGGTTCCTTACCTGCTGAATTATCTTGTCAGCCCTTAAATCAACCTTAAAACCACTACCACTCTTCAGATGGACATGGTGATGCAAACCTGAGACAGCAGCATGTGTTAGGCTGAGGATGGAGGAGTTAAGTGCACAAATCAGCTTGAATGCACAGCAAGAGCTTGACTTGTGAAACAGAAACAAGACAACCAAATAACAGTAAAGTTCTACCGGTCTAAATATATTCTATACACTTTTATATTTTATACACTTTGACTACTCAATCTTCAGTCTGTTATTTAACTAAATAAGTCAATGAAAATTATCTGGAATATTAGCTTTTGCCAGTTAATGAAGTATGATAATTACATTTAGGAAACTTGAATCTGAAGAGCATATTACTGTGAGAAATGTGTCTTCAATTTTCAGTAAAAAAAAAAAAAAAACTAAAGTAAATGATTCTTTAGAAAGGAGAACACTGAAAGCTGATCTTATACCAGTAATTATTATAAGCAGTATATAAGTTTTCTACTCTCTCCCCACACAGACATAAATTTTTCCTCTTTCTTACATAAGGAAAGTGAACGTGAGAGTAGTTAAAATTGATAGAAAGTGGCAGATTGCCAAATTCTAATTTAGTTCTTTTGTGCTTCAAGCCCAGTTCTTTGTTCAATAAATATTTACCTCCTTAGGACAAAACTATGGTAAATAAGTAATACTATGTTATACACTCCAATATATTATTTTTATGACCAATTTTTTATCAAACAGCTGTGCTGTTTTGCCCATAAAAACATTTCTCAATCTGTTCCCTTAAGAAATCATCTCCACTAAATCTCATCTATACCCCTAGTTAGCAATGTATCACTGAAATCATATTTTATAACTGAATTTGCCCAAGTCTTATTTAACTTTCACATATCCTCAGTTGAAAAAGTAGATTCATGAGGTGTGTCAAAAACAAATTCTCTAGAAAAGATAAAAATATTTTCACAACTTATAATGTGCAATTTAATGTTGGGTTAAATATCAATAATTGGAACTTTTAACCAAAGCTATTTCCTTTATTGTGTTATTCCATTGTATGTTACATATTAAAATAGGCATTCTCAGCTCTCTAATCTGCATTATAAACTGCATGGACTCAGTTGTTAAAGTAGTTCCATACACGTCATTTTGTGTGTGTATGGAACCCTCTGAAGCACAGAAACAAGCAAAAGGCAATGTGTGATTCTGTGGTCCTTGCCAATACTTGTTGATTGAATTTTGGAAGTTTCAAGATTACTTTAAAAAATAAGAGCACTTGCCAAATAACAGAAGACCAATAAATCTGGTATTTTGATTTAAATTTTCTCATACATATATGATATGGATGAATAAACCAAATTTAAACTTTTGTGGAACACAAAAAGAGAAGAAGTGAATTTGTGACTTGGAATGCAAGAGTTACAAGAATTTATGTTGAAATTAAAACTATTCCTAATAGTTGTCCAGCATGGTTTTACCAATTTTGATATAAATCACAGTGGAGAATAGTTTAAATACTTTGCCAGCCACAAGTAAACACTTATCTTCTTGTACAAATGTTCTTTTGGACAAATATTTCAAATTGTTTATTTCTAGGTGAACTAAATGGAGCCTGGCTTTGCTTTCCTTGCAAGCCTCAACCTCTTAGCTACCCATACATCCAAATAGTATGTCTTTTCCACCACAGGTTTTATCTCTTTTGCAAGAAATATTCCTCTAGAGAAATAGTGAAATCTTCATTTCTGTTTTTAGTAACTTCTTGAGAAAGCAAAACATTGATCTATTTTCCTTCTAAACACCTGCACTGCTCCATTTTTATATAATAAAACTATTATTCGCCAATCTTCTATGCTGCTGTAACCATCGCTTTGACTTTGGTTGATAAGATTTTTCAAAGCTCTTCATAACTAACTCTGAATGTCGCCCTCTCACAGAACCTTTCTTTCCCCTTCATGTATCATCAAGTATTTGGTCCATGTACTTCCTCTGTGATCTTCATGTGTTGCAAATAGTATCTAACTTTTTATTTGTCTGATGTAAATGATAATATTTTTCTATTTCCTGTCATTTGAATAAACTACATATTTTAATTGGTATATAATTATTCAATTATATTTTAATATGACTACAAAATTAATATTGAAGGAATGTAAATATATAAGTATAATTAATACAGTAAGAGGCTGTTTATGTAGTCACAAAACATATACTTACATATATAAAACTGAACATATACATAATATTATTAAAAATAGCAATAATGATGATGCAATTAGTAAAATCTTGATTTTTGGACCCAATTTATATTATTCCAGGAACCATATTGTAGTGTGGACATTTACAAATAAAATAACTACATAATTTTAGTTGCATAAAGAAAGCACTGTGTATAGATTCCATCTTTTAATTTTATAATTGTAGAAATTTAATAACTTTGAAATTATTTTATGATAAATAATAATGAGAAAATTTAAATTACTCCTTAAAAATGAGAACAATTGCCAGTATATAATAAAGTACACCAATTAAAACAATTGCTCACAAGTTAGTTTATATCTAATAAGATCACTAATATTGCATACATTTTATTTTCTTTATTTATTTGAATATTACTTTGTCCTCCAAATTTTAACATCATTTACAATACTATAGGAGATAGTATAGTCTCAGAAGCTAAGAGAAACATACAAACATATGTCATACTCAATGTGTGATATTCCCTTATTCTTCCATGTTGTTGTACATGTCACTGCATTTTGCTTAGTAAAATTCTATGTGACACTTTATAACCAGCTCATAATTTTTTTCTCATGCTTTTAATGTTGTGTCTCAGTAAGCTTCCCTTCTCTGTGCACATAAAAACTACATATAAATGCATAAATCATCCACTTTACACATGTGATACACACACATGCACCTAGACACACAGAAAAACTCTTTCTCTGTGTATATACATACATATATATATATATATATATATATATATATATATACACACACACACACATACACATATATATGTATATAATTAAGGTCAGTAAAAAATAGGAGACACTAAGTGAGGTCAAGGACATAGGCACACAGAAAAACATACATACGTTACCTGTGTGTGTGTGTGTGTGTACGAATGTATGTATGTATGTATATAAGTATGTATATAATTAAGGTCAGTACAAAGTAGGAGACACTAAGCAAGATCAAAGCTAGATTTAAAAGGATGTTCTCATGAAATTCACAACTTTATACTCAGACTAAAATTGCTCTGCATTCTAGATGTCCATCAACAATTGAATGGACAAAAATATGGCATATATGCAAAATGATGATTTATTAAGGAAGGAGGTAAAAGGAAATAATGACAGTTGAAAGTAAAGCAATGGAACTGTAGATCTTCATGCAAATTAAATCATATGTACTATGATAATATAATTATATGTGATAAACATTGAAAGGGGTTCATTCAAGAGGGAAACTATGTATAAAGGGAGGGGAAGTGGAACAAAAGATATTATGGAGGAGAAACATAAAAGACAAAAATTGCATGTTTTTATCAGAGGCCAAATTTTTATTTAAATATATATATATAAATGTAAGAATTTTTATTTGCATGTGTATATCACAGAAGCAGAAGGCAAATGGCAAAGGATACCAACTAGAGGGTAGACACTGAACATTGGACAAGTAAGGTACAATGACATATATTTATGAAAATTCTATCATGAAATTCATTGTTTTGTGTGCTAACTAAACAAATTAGTAATGATAAAACTTTAGCTCTAAGGTTCCTATGATCCAATATAAAGATGCAGAAATGTCTTAAGTAAACACATTTTGTTCATTAAAATTATACCATGTGCTTTATAGACTACAAATACCATCTTTGAGTAATTGTTAATGATTACTATAGTCACATTTAAAAATAAATAATGAATAACAGATTTATTTTTCAACAAATATTGAAAGATTTCCAAAGGGCTATTTTATTTTGCAAATATCCATAAATATCAATTAAACCAATCAATACATAAGAAACCAACAAGATAATTAACTTCAAGTTCTACAAACAGACTCTACTTCATTTTCATATCATAGTACTGGTAGTCTATATATATATGCCTTATAGTGTTTTATCTTTAATCATTTTATTATTTAAATAATGATGAAATTTCAATTAAAATCCAAGAATACAATAAAATCATTCTTGCAGAGGTTTTCTATAAGATGACTAAAACATCATAATTTGTCTATATTATAGAAATCTTGCCATGATATAGAAATGATTCTTACATGCAACCTTTTTGGGGGATAGTCAGACTATCAACTTATAGTTTGACAAACTACCAAGCAGTAGATAAGCAAGTACTTAAATAAAAATATAAAAGAATATAACAAAATAGAAAGGTTATCTTTGAGCAGTCAGGAGTAGTGAAAACACGTGTCCTACCATGGGAATAGATAGGGATTTGGTAAATAAAGAAGAAATAGTGAAATGATATCAAGGTAAAAAACCAAAGTTTGTCACCAGCCCTGTGTGAGACTCAGGATAAGGAATGTAACTTGGAGATTGTATACTGGATTATTTGCTTGATATAATTGGACATTTTCCAATAATCTGTTAGTGTTAACAATAAACACTCGTCAGTAAGCTATCATAGATCAAAGGAGCACTCAACCAAAGAGTATCCCTGTGCAATGAAAGATGTATAACACAGAGAGCCACAAAGCAAATGAGATTGTGAACAACTTGGTCCTAATCAAGATATCCGAACCAACCCTGTCTCAAGATTCAGGGAACTTGGTCAAAGAGGGGCAGCAAGAATGTAAGAACTGGAAGACAGGAGGAGGTGACCAACAGTAGCCCTGGTTTGCATTAAAACAGCTGAACCCTGAACTCATTGCAATCCTGTCTTCTTTTTTTTTTATTAAAAATGTAATTATACATTTTAAAATTTTTTACCAGTTCCCTCCCTCCCCCCTCCTCCCCCCGAACCCCCTCCTCCCCTTCCTCTCCCTCCCCATCCCCCAGTGCCTCCCCCCCAATTCCCAGAGAGTCCTTTATTGTGTACGCCTGACTCTCCACTGGGTCCTCCTCTCCGATGATATATAAGGACTCAGTGGCATTTCCATAAGCCCTTTCTTTTGTTCCCCTTAAGCATAGGAGCACTACTATGGCTGTCAATCCCTTGCCTCCAGGGATCTCGGTGCCCTTAACAGATGCTAGATTTTATGAGGGCAACAGTGCGCTGGACATTGCGCAGGGCATGCAAAGTCCCATTAGGATTGCTTTGGCCCCAACTATTGAGCATCTTGCAAATCGTTGTTCCTCCCATCCTTTTGCTCTTACAATCTTAGCGCCCCCTCTTCCGCAAATGCCCTTCACTCCATCCTGCTGGGCACTGTATGTCACCCCCTGGCCAGAGACAAAAAGCTGTTAAACTGGAGTCTTGTTATAATAGCACATTCAAGAGTAGATGTAATAAAAGTAGGAAACCTCAGTGAGGGAGGGGTCCATCACCCATTTGCAAAATGATTACTTTTTATCTGCTAGACTATATGCCCTCCCCTTCTGGTGAGATCAGGAAAGAACGTCTGTCTTCTTACACAAGACCTTTACAAAAGCTGGGCCTTTATCATCTTGCCATGGAACACATGAGCTAGGATGCTACCCTGAAATACTGTAAGCTACCAACCTGGACAAGAGAGGAGAGCTCCTATCCTTTACTGAATCATTCCCTCCCTGGCATGTCCTCAAGAACAAAATCCCTAGAGGGACCCAGATGATTATACATGGCCACAGAGTCATGGGAGAGGAAGGCAAAATAGCTGGAGGAGAGAATGGGTTTGTGAGATAAGGGCATAGGTAGTATATGTTCAAAGTACATGACTTTATTGTTAATACAATTTAAAGAAATGTTACAATAAAGAAAACATGAAAGAAAAAAAACAAAAAATACTAATCTTACTGTCAAAAATATTGAAAATAATTTTTATCTTGTTTGAGGCATTTGGACCTGGACTGAGCATCTTTCAACAGTGTCTCCACCTCTCACGTGCTGCTAATTTCAGAACCAAATCTTAGCCAGAACCAGTATTTCTTAATGAAGCTTCCAGACCAGCAACATAAATATTACCTACTTTTACTGGTTTTCTTGTGTGTGTGTGTGTGTGTGTGTGTGTGTGTGTGTGTGTGTGTGTGTATCAAAGGGCATTGTGTGTTCCCATGGAGGCCCAAGGGTGACTTCAGGAATCATTCTGATTTGCTTCTTGGTTTGTTCTGGGATTTCCAAAGACTCCACCTTTCCAGTGCCTCACATTTAGGGCCTTGGCCATTTTTGCCTTGTTTTTGTATGGGAGATCTAAACTCAGACCCTTCTGCTTGTGAAGCAGAGTCTTAACCCCTGAGCCATGTGTCTAGTCCAGCAAATTACCTACTTTGTTTATGAACAAAGGCCCCAAGATGATAGATTATCTATGGTGCAAAATGTAAATTCTCAGACCCACTCAAGACCTTTTAAAAGAGAACCATTGGCGTGAGCTGGAGATGCCTGCTAAATCTTCAGAGGAATCTATAGCACAATGAGTGATCACTGGTGGTAGGTCATGGTGGTCCAATTCTCTAATCCTTGCATCAAGAAACAGACACAGAGAAGGAATTCATGTTCAAGACTGGCAACACACACAACTCTTGTCTCAAAAAACAAAAGAACTGTGAAGACTCCAGCAAAGAGGGAGAAGCACAGACTAAAAGGATGAGGTTGCCTGGGGTTGGTTTATCTCCAAACAATGAAGTCTCTGAAGAAAATTTAAGTCTTTCCAGAAAGAAGAGAGCCGGCCTTACTTTGAGGATGCTGGACATTGTCTTGGTGCTGTTTGTTCTTCTTACCACAGTTTGTACTTGACCTCTCTCCTTTTAACTCGTAGAACTGTCTATGATGTCAGAAAACTGCAGTCGAGGAATGCTGTAAAGCCATCTCAGAAGCCCTAAGCTTGCCTTTTCTATAAATGCCGTGGGACTGTTAAATGGAGACTGAAGAAGATGCTTTGTTCTGGGAGTTGCTTGATTCTTGATTTGCTTTTTCTCTGCTTACATAAACTTTTCTAAGTTTACTGAATATAAAGAATTTTCCCCTAATACTACTTTTGCTACTATTCTTTGATATAGGCTTTAAGAATAAAAGGTGTTTAATTTTGATTCTATTGATATTTACTGATAAATAATTCATCTAAAATCTTCAGAGAGGAATGATTGAACAGAGGATATCTTTAGATTACATGAAAACTGGCAAACAAATTTGTGTTAGTACCTATTTCATAAAAGACTTATAGAGCTATAAGTAAGGCAGATTTAGCTCTCTGAAGGTCTTGGAAGGTAACCCCCACTGCTGAGATTACCCTGAATGAATGCACCCTTCACCAACTTTCCCAATCTTTGCATATGAAAGGATATGGAGATTAGTTTTTCTGACAGAAATAGCCCATCCAGGTGGGCACAGTATCAACAGGGTTGGGCTCTAATGTGAGTTGACCAATGGGGAAAAGCCATTTTCCCAGGCTTATCAAAAGGCATAAATAACCTGACCTTGTAGCCATCTTTGGCGCATTTGCCCCTCATGGGACTCCACATGTGAGTTTGTTTCTAGTTCTTTGCTTCTCATGCATTCCATGCCTGGAGTCCATGAGTTCTCTGGGGCCTGCCCCACATGGCCCTCTACGTCTGGAGTCCATGAGTTTTGTTCTTTCTCTCGTCTAGTAAGCTACTTTAATCCTCTACAAATGTTCTGGTGTCAGTCTTCCCAACATAAGAACCTTGCAACAATGGAACAGTCATCTGGTACCATTGGTGACCTGGGTGGGGCATTTGACCAGTAGAGGAAAGACTGTTCCTGCAGTACATTCTCAGCCTTCTTTACTCTTTATTTTCAGATGTGGTACCCTTAAGTTGTCTAGGCGGGCCGTGAGCTCACTCTATAGTCCAGGCAGTCCTTGAAATTTGGATCCTCCAGCCTCAGGCTCCCAAGTAGCCGGGCTGGGTATATAATTCTGGTTAACTGGGCCAGCATGTTTTTATAAAGGAACACAATCCAAATTTTAAAGAATATATTTTAATAAGTACTAGGTGTTAATCCATGGAGACAAAGATATCTGTATTTGTATATAAAATAAAGTTAATACATGCTACGTTTTAAAATATTTTGTTTATGAGAAAGAGAGAGAGAGAGAGATTGAACCCACATAGTTGTAATGGTGTGTGTGGAGAGATATTAGAGGACAACTTAGAATTCATCCACTCCTTCCAGTAGGTGGGCTCTAGGAATTAAATTCAGGTTGCCAAATTTAAGCACCGGTCCCTTTACCTGCTGAGCCATCTCACTAGCCCTAATCTGTATTCTTAGTTATACAACATACTAATCTTGACCTCCCATGATTTTGTAATTTGTCAGAAACAAAAGAAAAGCAAATGTTTGTAATAAACTATTGTAGCCAGCTTAATGACTGAAGCAAAATGACTCATCATAGTAGTAAGGTCAACCAGAACTTGAAGAGCATTACTTCTGAATGATAGCCTTACAGGGAGAGAGCTCTGTAGTGAAGAAACTTTATTTTGCATTTCATTATGACTGGAGTGCTAAAAGATAGATTCTGGAAAATGAATATAAACTGTACTTAGGAGAGCAGGCCTGCGCCTGAGGATTCCTAAATGAAAAGTACCTTTGCTCCTGGTTTATGGCTCAATTTGAATATCATATAACTCTCAGGAATAATTTATGTTTCTAATGTCAGATATATGTAGATGGCTGCATTAAAGTCCCAGCATCCTGCAAATAAATATCACTTTAATGTGCAAAATGCAACCACCACATTCAGGTAAAAAGTTTTATGTTGCAAAGAAAATGCATTGTCCTTTCTAGTCCCTATTTCCAAGGTTCCAGAATGAATACACCAATGTGGGAAGAAATAAAAGCATCCTTTCTACTCTATTAAAGCTCACTGCATTTTCTTTTATGCTGAGCCTTATATGTATTGTACTGCTAACTTTGGTTCAATGTATTTCAATACTTCAAAATCCACAGAGAAGTTTAAATCCAATATAATGAATTTGTTTTAAAAAGGACAGACTTTAAAACCTTGTTTTTACGGTGATCCTGAAAACATTGAAGTAAATGAATAATGTTTATAATGATGGCAAAAATGTCAAACTGGAAAGTAGAATTAGATTCAACAAGAACAGGTAAGAAAAACATGTCCATTAAAGTAAGATTACATAAGGGCTTGGAATGCACATTTCAATAAAGACATATTTACCTGACTAGGAAATACTTGATATAGCAATGACAACAATGTGTCTGTAGAACTGATATATTTTCCTGTAATATTGCACTAATCTCTCCCTTTTTCTCTCTTTTTTTCTCTCTCTTTGTCTCTCTGTCTTTCTCTCTCTCTGTTTCTTTCCCTCTTTCTCTCTCTGTGTCTCTCTCTGTGTCTCTCTCTCTCTGTGTCTCTGTCTCTTTCTGTCTCTCTCTCTCTCTCCTGATTCTTAGTTCTAATCCTGCCTCAACAAAGCTGCTCATGGACAACTGAAAGAGGCCTCTCATGAGATGCCACCTTATCCTAATGAACAGTTGAACTTAACATGAGTGGATGTGCCTGCCCAGTTCTCCCTCTCACAGGAAACTGCTTTATACTGTTTGGCAGTATCCTGTGGCTCTTATCTGACCTGTTCCAACTCACAAGGAAAGTTCCCCAAAAATAGAAGATCTAGTATTATTGTACCAGTCAGGTTAAACGCAGAGGGCAGAAAGCCAGCCAATGAAATGCAAAAGCTTTTACATTACTTAAGGACCTAGAGCTGGTCTTGCAAAATCCATGAGAACTGAGGACCTCAAACCAGAGACATATGATCTGAGTGGATGGAGAAGCAGAAGTTGAACACTCAAGGACTGCCTTTCAGGTAGTCCACGGTCATTAAATCTCTGTCTCTCCTGAAAGGTGTGCTTTCTTGTTCAAATCCTGACCAACCCACCTTCCTTGTATCTTTATTTTGCTTTCCTGGTAATTTATCAATGTCCCACTATATAACAACCAATTCTAGTCATTATTATCAACCACATGACACCACTAATACTATAAAGCTGTGTCCAGCAGAGTCCCAAACTTTTGTCAAGGAATTTGTTCCCACAGAATTTCTTGCATTTTCTGTATTTTAGAAATATGTCTCTAATAAACATCTGAGATGTTATCAGGTTTATTTTAGGGATCTGGAACACCAAAGTTCTCAACTTAAAATGGATTTTAATTACTTCATTGATAGATATTTCTATAAAGACAGAACTGGTAGAATATGCTTGATTAGTGTGGAAGACTATAATCATAAAAAGAAAACAATGGCATTGCTTCTGCCATATTGGAGCTGTGGTCTCAAGAGGAATAGAAATTCTATGCTTTTCAATGATTGTGTTACTCACACAACAGTCTCAACTAATTTTCTTACTTCTAGATTCTTTCTCAATTCTGTCTATATGCAAATACAAGAATACATATTTAATACATGTCTTTCAACATTGGATACATAAATAACCTGCAATTGCTCCTGAATGTCTTTCTCCATTCCATCCTCATTAGTATCATGTTAAGACAGTTGGACCTCATGTATCCATCCACTTTTATACCCCAATGTTAACTAACATTTGACATTAGATTAGTTCTTTGGAAATTATTTCCATATAGCTGAAAAAATGTCATACATGTACTTTTATAACCTTTTTCAGATTAATAAACTAAAGCACAGAGAGTTTACATAATCAAACAAGTTCATATAGCTATGGAATGCACAACCATTTTTCAGATGATAGAACTAGCTGGCTATGACAGGTTGAATAACAACCCCTAAAGATACCATGGCTAATTCTTAAAAATCAGAATATAGTTGTAACACACAGTAACAAGGGAGCTATAGAAACTTACATAAGATTGAGCTTTTCAAGTTTTCATAAAAATAGAGGAAGTGCAAATCAGCAAATTGCATCCAACAGCTTCCTGAGAAACTAATGGCTGTTAATCATTTCTGAAGGAGTGGGTGTTATTTTTCTGTAATGGCATAGTCAGTGGGGGACTATGTAGGAAGAAGAAGGGATTTAGTGAGAACAAATGAAATAATGCAGCATAACAAGGAGTGACTATATCATAGTACAGTGTATACAGGCATAAAACTCAAAAAGAAATAGGATAGAATACTTGAATTAGATTATAAAAATTTGGAACATTGCATGAGATGGGGAGATCATCTTGGGTGCATCTTAATACAATCCCAAGTATGATAAAAAAAAAAGAAGAGGAGCATTTGGCAGATGAAAAAGAAAACAGACAGAAATTGAAGTAATGTGGTCTCTGGAAGCTGAAAGAGGCAAGGGACAGATTATCTCCTGGAACTTGTGGAGGAGACTTAGACAGGACAGATCGGCCTTGATCTTTGCCTTGTGATGCTAACTTCAGACGTGTGCCTTCAGAACAGGGATAAAACACATTATTTTTATGGTGCTAAGAGTGGAAGCCAGGGTTTAGGGAATGCTGAAAGCACTCTGCCACTGAACTGCATCCCTGCCCCAAGAGAACACAAGCATATTTCTATTGTTTGCATTCAAGAACTTTTTGATTAACTTTTTAGAGACACCAGTGGAAACCCAAATATGCAATGAAGTTTTATTCTAACCATCACCCACAGACAAGTCCTGTTTGCTAAGCAGACTCAACCTGAGTAGAAATCGTAATCTGATGGCCATGGGAACTGGGTGCAAGTACACCACTTCCAAGATTTAGGAGTATCTATAGATAAATCAGACAACTTGAGCATCATGAAATGTGCTCCAAGCACATTAAATTCAGTGGGTCACATGTACACAAAAAGACATGAAAGTAGTAAAGAGACTGAGATGGTTTTCAGTAAGGAAATAGGGGATGAGATTGTATAGCATAGGGTGAAAATGAATTAAATTCATTATGCACATGGCTGACACTATGAACTAATAAAAAAGAAATTAACAAAATAATTTTGAAATCTCCAAATAAGGTAAAGAGTTACAACATCCATAATAGGCTAAGTAAAACATTTTTGCAATCTTTTAAAGTACTGAATAGGGGAGAAATTCTGGAAATTTCAAGCCACGTATAGAACAGAAACAGGAAATAGACATGTACAGAGAAATTGGTGGGTTTGTGTAGCCAGTGCTTTCACCAGCTAAACCATCTCACAGTCCCGAGGGATCTGAACTCTAGCCCTCATGAGGCACAGCAAGCTCTTTTCTCACTCATCACTGTCAATGCATTCTCAAAACCTTATCTTGCATAAAAAATATGCTACTGAATCCCCTCTCTGTATGCATTTTATTTAATATATGGCATAAATCTCAATTTCCATGCATTTTAAGTCACTGTGGTTATTGGTTCTAAAACTACCTATCGAGATGAAATACTGTTGAATTGAATTAAAATATATAGTTTAATTAAACAAAATAAATTATTGATAGAATCAAAAACGTTATGACTAAAATAGGTCCTGAACATCAGAACAATCTAATATATTGACATCTTTCATGTGTTTTAGAAGTGTAATTATGCCTCACATGCAGTCCTACATAATTCAGTCAGAATGCCATTCGCCAAAATTATTGAAACATTAAAGGAAAGAATTTCAGTTAACTTACACTATTTGAATTTTAATAACTGTAAACATTTCTAAGACTGATATGTAAGTATTATTTTAAACAAAATAATAATTTGCTCTGTTAGAAATTAGGTTTTGATAATATTAGGGCATCTAAATTGACAAATAAAATATTGGGTTATTTTCTTCCCAAGAGGGGCTCCAAATGCATATGTTGTTGCAGAGTACTAACCAGAAATCAAGACCAGGTACCAAATAAATGGAAAGCTCATTTATTCACTGGCCAGTAGGCATCACTAGGGAGGAAGCTGGAGATGCAGCAGCAAGTCACTTCTCAAATATGTTTTTATATACATAGAAAGTTCCCTCAGGTCTAAGTCAAATGAAATGTCATAGACTATTGAGGGCAATTCTGGGAACAAGTATTATACCCAGATCTTTAGAAATCCATAACTCTTCTCGTGAACGACTAGGTTGAAATTTTTCATTTAGGCCTTATGGGGTGGGCCCAATATACAAGATGGATTCTCTTTTGTTCACCACCTTGTGACTGAAACTGTAACTGTTACAGAAGAGAAAATAGCATATTATTCTCAGTTAACTGGCGCTTTCAGTCACTTGCATCCATAAATAGATATTTGATTACAGGCAGAGTAAGGACACACAGGTAGCAGACAATCGGAATTGTGTGGCTTTTAGTTCATTATGATGTCAATCTAGTACACTTGAATAACATGGGCAGGAAGGCAGGTGCATGCAAATACTGAATACCTCCTCTCATTCTTACTTGAAAAGTTATGATCATTGACAACTCTAAGTATCTCTGTACTTTTTAAATAAACAGCACACTGAAGACAGTATGTTGTCAGATTAGCACTTTTGAAGGGGATGGTTTATACTTCTCAACAATATATAATCAATTCTTAAAATCCAAACTCCCTGAAATTATCTTCTATCTTCAAGTAAGCAAGGAGATTGGATGTTTGTTTTAGCTTCAATCTTAGAGAAAGACAAAGTCATTTGATTGTAACAAGACAAGAAAAGACATAAAGTCGAAAATTTTGAGACAAAAAGTGACTATATTTCAGTGAATTAGAAACACCTAAAGTACCTCAAAATGATTATTTTAAGCAATGCAGGAAAAGGTGTATCCTCTTAAACTACCTCTTAGTTATACCGGTTTCTTACAAAACACAAATTTAATATCGCTGTTGAATACAATTACTCTAAAGCAAGTTTTTTTTGTTTCTTCTGAAACATTTTGTTCTTACAGAATTAGTTATTAGATTTATGAAAAAGTTAATCCATTCTGACCAAAAGTGGAATTATGAGACAGGAAAGCACTTTCTCTTTCACACTGCCTTGTTTCCTGCCATGTAGTACCCTAAACATGAAGTTTCTAGAATCATCAAAGAACAGTAATGAAAATAATGTATATTCTCATCTATCTTCATAGAGATTTTTAATCTAAATGGATCAGGATCTACATTTGAGTATAAAGTTCTATAGATAGATGGTAGATATATATAGATAGACAGATGATGATAGATGACTGATAATAAATGATATAGAGATAGATAATAGATATGTGTAAATCCAAAACTTAAATAAATGTCAATATTTATATGTAAAAAGATAAATGTTTATACATGAATGCACATATTATATTAAGTTAATGTATGTACATGAATATAAACTGTTACCAATGGTCTTGATATTTTGGTATTTGTTTGAAGGTTTTGCTGAGCATGATTAGAACTAGTAATCTAGAATAACAGTATGAGTATCTATTAGATATTATTCAACAGGAAGGATGAAGTGTAAAGAATTTAACTTTGCTCATGCTCCTAAAGTAGTATTGTTTGAACTTATTTAATCACATGATAGAAACTTAGTCAAATGAAAAAGATTTAATGATCACACTACGAAAGTGGACATAACTTTATGTTGTTCAGTTATGAATGATAGACTTACTGTGGTAACATCTCTTGAGCTAAGAGACATGGCTAATTAAGCTGTTCTTGTAGGCAGATAACAAGATTTGGAATATAGGAAATTAAAAGTTGCAGAAATCATTACATTTCCGCCTCCATCCAGAGTGTTCTAAGAATATTGAATCTGATGAACTATGCTAGGTGGACCACACTATGTTTGTAGACCTAGCATCTCATTTCAGTATTAGACAAAATCACCTGAGAATTATGGTTTTTACCTTATTCCCTAGTAGTTTCCAGAGAATCATTACACACATTTATCTGCTTCCTCATCCTCTGTCTTCCTCTTCCTTCACCTTCTTGTGCTCCTCTTCTTCCTCTTTGTCATCTTGTTCCCAAACTCAAAAAAAAACTTTTATACTTAGTTCATTACATAAAGCTAAAGGAAATTTCATCAAATCCCAATCTCAAAAAAATGCATTTTATCTGACATTCCCTGAATCTCACAAAATTACTTTGCTGGATTATAGTAAAAACAACTGTCCCTTCTTTCCACCTTTATTGCAGCCTCAGAAGACATCATGCCAGGTGCTATGCCAGATGCATGGAGCTTTCCCTTGCCAGCTTTCTGCTGTGGATGGACAGCCTTAAGAAGAGATATGATCTTTCTAATTTATGTAAAACAGAGGATTGTTTACTTACTGGTGATATGTTTCTGCAAATTTGTGAACAAAAAATAAAAATGCAACCCTAATTTTATGTCAAAAGTTCATTTCAGATGTATAATTCAAAGTGCGTTCATACATGGATTTTTAAGAAATATATGAAACTCTCTTGTAATTTCATCATATTTAACTTGACATTTTATATTCATGATGGAAAATACATATTAGACCTGGTGTAAGACTCAAATACACAATAAAAAATTTCCCTATGTATTTTTTCCATACTGTGACTTCTCTACACTTTACATTGCCTCATTAAGTGTTCAGCATAGGAGAGTATTTTGAAACACATCAATGTGCACTTTTCTTCTTGTGCTTTCTTAAAATGATCTTTCTCCTACTGGGCCACAAGCAATCTTTGCCTCTGGAGAGCTGGGAGAAAGGAATGGGCAAAAAAGGGATAATTGGCATAATGCATTTTGATTTTCAAAACTGGTCTTGAAAACTCTTTCAGAAATCATGCCTTTGAAAAATCTGTCTTTTTCATTTCCAGAGCTACACACCTCAGAAGAAGAAACACTTTTCAAAGCAGCAAAGCTTCTCTTAAAAAAAAAAAAAAAAAAAAAAAAGAAAACCAAGCTTGGAATTTATTCATAGCCAGAGCATAGACTTGTCAACCTTCTTTGCCTGGAGAAACAAGAAGTGGTGGCAGCCTGGGGCTATTGCCTTCTTTAAAGTTCATTGTCATGTGGAACATATCTGTTAAATATAACCTTAAGCATTCCTATTTAAAAGTATATTTAATGCTGTGTCTTGTCTCCTTGTTAAAGGCTATTGTAGGACATATATCTGAAAATAATGTGTCTAAGAGGAAAATGGTATTTCCTGGATTCTTCAGGTATTTTCTTAATAGGAAGTAGTAATGATAGGGAGAGATGCAAAGTAGTTGTCATTCTATATAGTAGGGTGATTGTATCTATTTGTAATTTCATTAATTATCCATGCAGTTCTGATTCCTTCCTTGTTCCTTAAACCAATAGGCATTACTAATAAAATATGGCTTTTTTACATATAAAAAGTAGCTTTCTGAAATATCTTTTTGCTTTATTTGTGAACATGAGCATATAAGTATGGGGGTTGTGTGGATGGATATGAGCATATGTGAAGGTGTATATATGTGTGTAAAAATATTACTCATGCAGCCAAGCACAGAGCAAAAGAAAACATTGGGTGTCTTGCTCTATTACTCTATATCTTATTTCCTTAAGATGGGGTGGATCACTAAACTTGGAACTAAGCTGACAACCAGCAAATCTCTCCCATCTTCTTGCATCCATCCCACAGGACTGGAGTTACAGATTCACATCACCACACTTGTCTTAATTCGGGATCCTGGGGATTTGAACTTGGGCACGCATGTTTGTGAATTTAGGACTCTTATATGCTGAGCCATTTTCCTAGCCCAGTATTTCCATTATTTTAAGTTAGAAGCAGCCCAAAGTATTTTTTGTATATGAACATTTCAAGTTGTTGCTTGATAACTGACAAATCATCATTATTATCTGTTATCTTGTATGCTTTGCATACATATCATGCTGAAAATATCTAAATTAAGTAACAGTGAAGGCAAACCATTTTAGTAAGAAAAGGGCTGTGCAAGCAACCTTAGAAAAGAGGGATTTTTTGCAACCTGAAGAAAATGAATCATGCTGCAGATAAAACTTTGGATTAATATGACTCTATTTTACCAAAGAAAACACAAACGGAGTAACATCAATTACTTTAATTCATTAGGTAACATTAATTAGATAATTAGCGTTCTTCAGAAGCAGCAATTTAGCATTTGAAAGTTGTGAACCCTGTACTTTAGGTAGAGGTGTAGAAGGCATGACAGATTTGGAAAGAGACTCTTTAACACAAACAGGGATTCCCTTTATTGTATGTAATCATGTTTTTCTGAAATCATCAAAATGACATCAAAAGCCAAAGATCTTGACTCATGTAATTCTTGAGTACTTCATACACTTTTGTGCCTTGGAAGAAGAGAATATGACCATAATAAATGACAGAAGCAACAAAATGGCCTAGAGAATTCAGTTGTAAAATGGATATCCGAGGAGGAAATGAATGAAAAAGATTGCTGGCCAGGCCACACCAGACAAAACAGGGCAACTGCATTCAAGATCTCATTGCAGTGAGGCCTACCCTCACCAGTCCTGCCCAATGGTTGGCATATCAACATTCCCCATGGATTGGCAAAGAACTCAGAAGAAATAACTACAGGCAGTGGGAACCGTAGGGGCAAGGGCTAGACAGGTGAAGGGGAGCATCCCTATTAGTGGTCTACCCAAGGAAGGACCTACTAGAGCAGATAACCCAAAGGGAACCAGGCAATTCTCAGATAGACATAGGGATGAGGAGGAGAGATATGGACTGATGAAAGGAGAGAAGGGAAGGGCAAGAAGGAGGAAGAAGGAAGGAAAGAAAGGGAGGAGGTAGGACAACTATTCATTATGATTGTATGAAAAGAGAATTCTTAATAATAAAACCTCACAGAAAAGTTAAAAAGTTTTGGGGAGATAGTTCAGTTCATAATGGGCTGGCCTTTCAACCAGTAGGACCCGAATTGGATCACCAGAAACCTTTTAGAAAAATTTTTAATCCTAGCTTTGGGGAAGTGGATATAGAAAAGAACTTCATGGTTCACCAGCTAGCCATACTTAGCAAGGTCTAAGGTAATGTGAGATTCTGTCTCAAAAACAAACAAGAAGAAAAAGAAAAATGTTTGATGCCTGAGAAACTGTAGTCAGGCTGTCCTCTGACTTGACGTATGTGCATGCACCCCTCCATCACACATGTACACCCATATATGCAAACACACAACATAAAGATGAGATAAAGAAAATATGTGAACAAGATTGAATACCTGAAAGATGAAAACTAGAGATCCAGAAAGTATCCATTCAGATTGGAAAACGATTAGTAGTTTTGCATATAATGCTGTCAATGTATTTAATTCATATATTTATCTGAGTCAACACCCAAACATTACTTCTCATTTTTAAATCAAAAGTATCTTTCTTTGAAGATCAAATCAATATTTGCATTAATGTCTTAGGTACTGCCCCCTGTAAGCAGACCCTAATGTAAACTACATTGAATAACTATGTAAAAATTGAATAGTTATTTCATTTTAAGATTTGAAAAACTTTCTAAATATACAATGTAAGGACTGAAACATTAGAAAAGTCAAATGTAACTACTTACATTTAGAAAATTAAAAAAAAATTCTTCTCATTTCAAAACTCACCATGGAAACATGAAAGAAAAGGCAGTGATGTCATCACCTGACAGTGTAGAGTCCCATATCAGGCACCATTCACATGTCCAATTAACTCTCAAAGGGCAAAGACTTAAACATCTATGGGTAGATACCCAAGGGTCCTTGAATGACAAAATCTCAAATATTCAAGAGAGATATATAAAGAATCTAATTATAAAATCAAAGAGCACCCAGAAACAAGATAGTGTAGAAAATGAAGGCTTGGCCAAGGAATAGGAAGCCACAGTATTAGGACCCTAGCATTGCAGCACCATCAAGTGGATGAACAGTTGAATCAGGAAAACAACTGTGGGAGTTTACAGGGACTCAATAGGATACATAGGCAAGAGGCTTCCAAAGCTTTCCAGGAAAAGGAGATGAACCCCCCTGCATACAGTGAACATTGGAAAATAACACCAATTGCTGAAATATTCATGACAAAACCGCTTAATGGGGAACAAGGAATTTTTTTTTAAATTGTTTTTTTTTTTTTAAATTATTTATTCAATTGTGTGTGTGTGCATATGTATGTGTGTGTGCACGCGCGCGTGTGTCTGTGTATGTAGAACCACGGATGAATTCGGGAACCACCGTGGACGCTTCCACCTCCTTCTGCCCCGGGATTCACAGGCTCCGCCCTACCAGGGCCGGAAGCGCAGGCCGCCCCCGCTTCCGCCTGGCGTCTATATGTGGGATCTGGGATCCGAACTCAGGACCTTCCGCCTGCAAGGCAGAGGCTTAACCCCTGAGCCACCTCTCCAGCCCCGGGAACAAGGAATTTTATTCTCTTATGATTGTTCAGCTTAAGGAGTGCTCACACTAGCACCGGGAGCCGAGAGAGATTATTCATGGAACCAACGACATGGACCTCCACTCACCAAGTCTGACTTGGCTACAGTTCCTGCTGCCAAATCTGCCAGCAGCAGAGACCAGCACCAAGAGCCATGGGAACTAACCACACCATATCTGTTGCAGAGAGAGGGACAAATTTACTTGTCGGATGGCAGAACTGTCCAAGCATGCCGAAGTCTATCAACTGACTAAGCCAGCTAGAGAAGTATGGCAGTGTGCTGCTCATGCTCAGGAAGTTCACTGGTCTTACCAGCTCACTTCAGGAGCTGAACATCTCAGCAGCCCCAGCCCGGTGTTGAAGAATGCCCAACTTTATTAAACAAGTTTCCCCATTTTGTCCATGTACCCAAAGAATAGTCTCACCCACCATAAGCTGGATCAATTAGGCAATTTTTTGGAAGTTGCTGAGGGCTTAACTATTAAGTCTTTACCAATATGCCCAGAAATGTAGACTTTAATTGTCAAGTTGGCACCTGTAGCTAACTATCAAATGTGGGAAATAGCTTTAAGCACGTAAGATATCTAAAAAAAAAAAAAAGGTGGAGCAATTGCTAATTTTAAGTGTAAGCAAAAAGTATAATAAAGGAAATTTAATAACTAGCTCAGAAATAGAAAAAAGAAACATAGCTTCTTAATAAAAAATAACTAAATAAAATAATGTACCAATATTTTGGAAATGTAAGGAGAGAAATAAGCCAT
Source organism: Typhlomys cinereus (assembly GCA_023101885.1). Taxonomy (NCBI): domain Eukaryota; kingdom Metazoa; phylum Chordata; class Mammalia; order Rodentia; family Platacanthomyidae; genus Typhlomys; species Typhlomys cinereus. Next base: position 578,372 of record JALPQD010000220.1, read on the forward strand.
TTGAAAAAACTTTCCACTGCTCATAACAGTGAATTCCATAATTTCTACATAAAGACAATGAAGATACAGCTATAGGCTGTGCAAGCTTATTGCCTTACAAATATAGATATGTCATGAATGACCCAGTTCCCAATAAATTTTGACAAATATTTATGGATTATTACACAAGGTAGGATATCTCCATGGATTTGATATGAGGTTACTGCAGAGAACTGTTTGCTATCCTATAAAATCTCTTTGATGTTTCTGACTGCATAGTTCTAGTCACTGTGAAAAAAAGTTGATTTGTAAAATGAGGTATACAAAATGGAAACAAGAGTTGATACATAAAATATGCCTTCAGGGCTGGAGAGATGTCTCAGTGGTTAAGCCTCTGCCTTGCAGGCAAAGTCCTGAGTTTGGATCCAGAATCCCACGTAAAAATGCCAGGTAGAAATGGTGACTGCCTGCACTTCCCACCCTAGAATGTGGAGCCTTGGGAGACTCTAGAGCAAAGTAAAAAGATGGTGCAATCCAGGGTGATTCCCAAAATTACCCTTAAACCTTCACAGGCACATACACAGTGCCTTCTGATACACACAGACACACAGAGAGACATACACACACAGACACACATATAAAAATTAAAAAGAGAATATAAAATATAAAAAATGCCTTCAAAGGTATAAAATACTTACACTATACAAAAAGTGAAAGAAATGAAAAATGAACAGAAGATTTGCTAGTAAATACACTTCAGTAAATACACCAAAGAATGCAATTGAATTCACTATTTAGTTTGCCCTTGATTTACACTGTCTATGGTACATTGTTCCATTCATTGTCTACTAACTATTTTTGTTTCTGTTTCTTTGTAGCAACCTTGTGATGCTTCATTTTTTTTTTCATCTTTGACTTAGGGGATATGCATAGATAAGGGCATTTGAGTGCGTGTGCCTGTGGAAGGCCAAAGGAGGCATTAGGAATCATTCTGATTGCTATATCTCCTTATGGCTTTTCTCTTGGGTTTCCCAGTCTCCACTTTCCAGGGCCAGAATTATAGACCACAGCCATTTCTGCCTGGCATCGAACTCAGGTCCTTCTGATTGCCAGGCAAAGAATTTAACCCCTAAACCATCTGCCTAGCCCCCCTGTGATGCTTCATATTTATCTACTTATATGCATGCATAGGTGAATGGCCAAATTCAGGTGCTGATTATCAGGTATAGCCCACATACTCTTAAGGCAGGTTTGCCTCCTGCTTGGAACTTGCAGAGTCCTGATTGTAGCTTTCAAGTGGGCTTCCAGGCATTGATTGGTCTGTTTCTCTTTCCCTAATATATTTTATTAACTGAGCAAAAGTATATTTTTTTAATTCAGCATATCAGCAGTGTGTTATGTCTGTTGAATGGAAAAGCACTTGGGTTGAAGGCAAAATAATAATAATAATAATAATAATTTTTGCCCTTAGCAAGAAGAGGCAATATTTTAAAATAATGCAATATTTTTATGTATGCATTCATGCTTTTGTTATTTTTTGTGATATTCATAGTATCATTACTTGCTTTTCAAGTGATTTTTTTCAATACAGCATGGAAGAATATACACATATCTCTCATTCCTGAATATAAGTCATTATCTGTACACTAGCATTAATCTATATTAAGTAGGTGAGAAAAAAATTTTATAAGAGAACTATTCAAAATACCAAGTCAACTTACTTAGTATGATCCACCGACGGCCTGTGGTTTTCTTCCCCGTGGTGTATGCTGATCCCATTGCCAAGCCCCCACCTGAATGTATTTGAATCTTGCAGCAAATGTGCTGGGATTGGCTGGTACCATTTGCACAGATTTCCTTCACCAAATGTGCAAACTTCCATGACTTGGATAGAACACAACAAAAGAAAGAGGATCACAAGACACGGATCAATAAATGTTATTATATTACTAGAATACTTTCTTAATCATGTAACCAAATGCTTTGAATAAGCTATGGGAGATATTCCAACTACTGACCTTTCTTCAATTCCAATAGCTACAGTGAGTAAAATTTGGGAATGAATGGATAATTTAATAATCTAGGCTCAGGAGAAGGCTACTAACCAAATGTTTTGTGTAAACAATAAGAGAATTTCCAACTACTGAACTTTCTTCAATTCAAATATCCATAGCAGGTAAAATTTGGGATTGAGTGCATGTATTAATAATCTAGACTCAGATGAAGGTGAGATGTTAATTAGTTACTAATGTCTTCCTGGATCCTTCTAACCCAGCATTTCTGCAATCATCTTGAACTTTGACCTCTGACCAGTGTGCTCTTCCTTGTCTACAATAATAGTATACTGCTTACCTTTCCTCTGCCCCTGAAAGGGTGCAAACCTCAAAGTACTTAATTTCAGAACAGTGTGAATTCCAATAACTTTCGTGTTTCCTTGAAACTTTTTAAGATTTTTATCATTATAGCATTCCGATATCATAAGAAATTATGATCCCAATGCTTTGTGTGTAATAAAAATGCCTTCTACTGTCTCTCTGTATTCCATAACTTCCTTCTTTCCCTCTAACCCTCTTAATGTATACACATATCTATCTGTCTTAAATCCCTATTGCTTGAGTTTAAAAAAGGTCAATCCACTAACTTCTTACATGTAACATAGAAAACCTCACATGCATTAGGCAATTCAATGACATTAACTGTTAACTGATGGTCTCATATTTTGCTAGATTTTATTTGGAAACTTAGATATATTAGTTAATATAAAATTGGCAAACACATCACTACAAAAATGCATTTAAAAGTAAAATAAATCATGTCCTTCAGGTGTGTTATTTTAATTCTAATGTTTATAAACATCATATATATTTAGTGTGTATATATTTAGGAGTTAATAGAACGCTGTTCTTTACATCATTAAAGTGATGTAAGATTTGCTTGTAAAACAACAGCTAGAAAGCATAAAGTGTCACTGAATAAGAGCAGCCTCCTGAAATTTGCTGTATGACATGGGACTTACAGTTGACAATAATATGGTAGAGGTAAAACTATATTAAAAGTTAGAACTTGTGATAAGTATTCTTATCATAATGATATTTTAAAAATAGAGAATTGAGTATCTTGCATATCATTGCTCCTCCCATCCTTGTGCTCTTACAATCTTACCGCCCCCTCTTCCGCAAGATACTCCACACAAATTAGGGCCAAAGCAATCATAATTGGACTTTGCATGCCCTGCGCAATGTCCAACACACTATTGACCCCACAAAGTCTAGCATTTGCTAAAGGCACCAAGATCCTTGGAGGTAAGGGATTGACAGCCACAGTAGTGTTCCTATGCTTAAGGGGAACACAGGAAAGAATTCAGGGAAATGCCACTGGATCCTTGTACGTCATCGGAGAGGAGAGCCCAGAGGAGAGACTGGCAGGCACATTAAAGAATTCTCCGGGGAGTGGGGGGGAGGCACTGGGGGATGGGAAAGGAGGGGTGAGGGGAGGAGGAGCAGGGGGGTCAGGGAAGGAGAAGGGAGGGAGGGAACCGGTGTACCTACTAAGTTTGTATGAGCGGAAATAATAATAAAAAATGTTTAAAAAATAAAGAATTGAAATCTGTAGTTTACAATAGGTCTATCATATTTTTTTCCAGCTGACAAAGAAATAAAGAAGGAGGCAATGTCAACTGCCTGTTTGAAAATTAAATGCTAATCACTTAATAATATCAATGTAAATATAAAAGTACCATATGATTTCAAAATAATAAAAGGGTACACATTCAGGGTGCACATGATATTTAAATGTTTTATAAACATATCTCATCCAATTATAAATGATTTTAGTAAAATGGCAAACTTGAGGTAAGTAGAAATTTAGTATTCTATTAAATTTGTTAGCTGTAACAGGCTTGGTTTTGCCTAAATTATTGCTGTATGTGTGTGCATACACATATGTACATATATATGAGAGCACCAAATATTATATATATTATATATGTTATATTTGTAGCTTTTCAGAATAAAAGATACATGATATCTTCTATGCTGATATCTTTCATTTTAACACATGCTATAAATCCAAGTTAAACTTACTTAATTACAGCTGTATCTCACTTTGGGAGATTTTATAATTGTTTTGACTTGTATTATACAGTTAATTTGTGTTGTATAAGAACAGTAAGAACTCTTTTAATTTTGGGTGTAAAGAATAAAGAAGATGATTTCTTGATTCCTTACACATTAGCGTTTCTTAACATGGCTCATATAAGACACATAAGGATCTCACTACACTTTGTACTGTGCATTACTGTCTGCTTTTTTTCATGTACATGTGCATGAGTATATGCTTGTGTGTGTGTGTGTGTGTGTGTGTGTGTGTGTGTGTGTGTGTGGGTGTGTGTGTGTGTTTTGCATATGACTGGGCATACATGTGTATGGGCATATGTACACAAGTTCACTTGACTGTGGGTTATGCAAGTGGAGGCCAAAGTGTGATGTCAGGAATCATCCTCAATCAATCTTCCATCTTATTATTGTGAGTCTGGGTCTCTAATTAAACCTAGAGCACACAATTGGGGCTAGTATGGCTAGCTAGCTTGCTCTGGGTATTCCCAGACTGAGTCCTCCAAGAGTAAAATTACAAGCAGGCTGCCACATCTGCCTGACATTTTTACATGGGTCTGGGAATCCAAATTCAGCTCATTTTTCTTGCAAGAAAAGAGTTTATCCATGGAACTATCTCTCCAACCCCTAAAGACCCATTCTTAACTTTTAATATATAATAGCATGAAAAATATGAAATATAGTAATTGTATATTCCAGTTACATACAGGCAGAGAAAAGAGAAATAGTATAAAGTATTTTATTTTTCCTGATCTGGTGCCTCACTTTATAGATTCATGTTAATTTTTCTTCTCTCAGACTATAGTTTTGGCTAAGAGATTCACTTTTAAATTAAATATTTTGTATTAATTCCTACTTTTTAAGGACATATGTACTGAAGATATCATCTATATTCAAATTTTGGCAAAGTTTGAAATAATCTAAGGATATTTTAATAACCCAACCCTAAAAATTCCTTATTTATAATGTAAGGAATAGTTAAAAGAAAGAACAAATGCAGAAGATACAGTTAATGACAGTATCAATTAAGTACCAATCATATAACAATAGCTTTGAATATAAAATAGTCAACTGAATATGTGTAACTGTTATTGAAAGTTGACAGAATAATTCATGATGATTGTTGTTACAAAATTTTATATAAGTACCTCTTAAGTAAACAAACTGCCTAAATTATATTGAAAGACTTTAGGATGATAGACTGCACAACACTTAGATTAAACTAATATACATCTGTGTAGTGCTACTTAATACAAAATTTAGGAATTCACCTACCACAAGATGATTCATCTGACTTGTCAGGACAGTCATTTCTGAAATCACAATTCTGCCTTTTTTCAACACAATGTCCAGTAGATCTACAGACAAACTCTTTGTCTGTGCAGTTGTTTGGGGGTAAAGTCTCAGGAACTGATGTTTCTGGTGGAGTTGGAATGTTGACTGGCAAATCACCTTAAGGAGAAATAATACTGAGTTACCTTCTAGCATGCCTTTCCAGTTCTTTAAATACTTTCTAAATTTGAGATTTCCAAATACTCTTTTCATTCAAATGTGTAAAGGAGTTTTGATAGAACTAATTGTTTAAAGTCATGCATATAAGCATTTAAATTTTGCTCTGTCTTACAAAAAGCAGCAATTTATCTTATAGGTTATCATTTTTGCCCCATACATTCATACATATACAAGATTCAATGTTGCATGATAGAACCAGTCAGAAGTCTTCACGGACAAATTTCGAATGAGTAATTATAGCACTTCTGAAATTACAGACATTAGAAATCACTTATCGTTTATTAGCTGACAGACTAAGTTATTAAAAAAAACTTCTCTAGTGACATATTTTGCATGGGGAACTTGGTAGATTTGGCAAATTAAAAGGAAGATTTATCACAGACAAGTTACCTATTGATATATGATGAAATCAGTTGTATCTTTCATTGGATTCGTAGATCAAGACTGTAACAAGTATGATTCTCTGTAAACAAGAAAGGAATCTATCCCTTCAACCCTACACTCACAGTACAATTTTCCAATTGTTCTTACTTATGAGTAGATGGATGAATGGCTGGCCAAATGGTCACAGAAATGAATGGATAAATGACAGAGGGGGGTGATCAATAAACAAATGGACTTTTACAGTGTATTGATTGAATATGGAAGAAATGCATATATTAGATAGCAGCTATAGAAGATTTGTTGGCAAAGTGATGTCAGTATTAAATGTTCAAGAATGAGAAGCTCATCAAATAAACTAAAGAAGGACACAATGCCTTTGCGGACACTGAAAGAAAACTTTGTGTTAGAAGGGATTTTCTGAAACTATGTAAAAGTTAGATGCAGTGGGTTGTGCCAGGAATCCTACCATGAGGTCAGCTAGCTTGGAATATGCAATACGGTGTCAAACAAGAGAGACCCTTCCTCAAAAATATAAGGCAAAGGTGAGGACTGAGTCCTGAATTTGTCCTCTGACTTCCACATACATAACACCCTTGCATACAAAAACATACAAACAAATACACAAACACACACACACACACACACACACACACACACACATGCATGCATGCATGCACACATGCACACATATGCACACAGAACTAGAGAGCAAATATCAGATTATAACACAGCCAGGGGAGATTTAACCATGATGTGATAAAATGACATGATAAACAGTTTTACATAAGGCTGAAGAGATGGCTCAGGGGTTATCACTCTGCTTCCCACGCAAAAGGTCCTGAGTTCAGATCCATAATCCCAGATAAAACACTAGGCAAAAACAGTGGTGGCCTGCAATTCTGGTCCTGGTGGGCAGAGCCTAGGAAATCTTTTGGGAAGCATAAAGGAAGTAGAAGCAATCTAGGATGATTCCCAAAGTAACCCTTGCCTTCCACAGAAATATACAATGCCTCCTGATACACACATAAACACACACATACACCACATCACCCATCACACATGCAAAATAAATAAAAAGTTTTATGTATGCAAGACATATGCAGAAGATGTATTTGAGGTGTCTTTAACATGGGAAACCTTAAACAATTATGTCATTTTTTTATTACAGGCATAAAATAAAAGTAAAAGAAAGCTCAGAAGAAAGAGCAAAAACCTAATCCATATGAAATAACTAGGGATCAGAATATGAGAACTCCTGGGAATCTGAGGAATAGCTGAAAAAAATACTTCCTTTAAAATTTTTATCTATCTATCTACCTATCTATCTATCTATTTGTGTGTGTGTGTGTGTGTGTGTGTGTGTGTGTGTGTGTGTGTGTGTGTGTCCAAGGGCACTGAGTGACCCTGTGGATGACCAAGGTGAGTATGGAAACCATCCTGGATTGCTTCTACCTCCTGTTTGCATTGCTCTGGTATTTCCCAGTTTCCACGTTTCAAAGCTAAAGGAATGAAAGCTGCCAACATTTCCACCTGGCATTTGTACATGGGATCAACAATACAAATGCAGGTCCTTCTGCTTATGAGGCAGTCTTAACTCCTGAGCCATTCCTTTACCCCAAGAATACTTTATTTCTTTGCTAATGTTCAGAAATATTTAAGGACCAACATGGACATGCATGACTGATTGTATATTAAAATACTAACATTTTAAACATGAAATTAACATTTGGGAAAGTAACATATACTGGCAGACAGGTATCCTGGATTCCTACAGCAAAAAACGTAGAAATAAGCAGAATCCTGAATTATGTATCTTGTTTCTGAGACAGCTCCGATTACCTCTATGAAAATATAGCCAGAAGGATTTGGTCAGATTTTATGCTTCTAGTTGCAAATTGGTTCCCAAATGTAAAGAGTAATCAGAGGATTAAGATCGCAGAAAATGTGTTCTGCCTTAATAGAGTAGAATTAGCAATAATAAGGAGATAATTAGATGACTAGGCTAGAGCGTGAGCTCGGATAGGTAAGTTATGTGAAAGCAAAAGTGAGAAAGAGATGCAAAAAGAATAAACACTGTCAAAGAAAGAAGTCAATGATAACAATTCAAAATGATAAATTGTAACCAAAAGAGAGCTTACTCTCTTCTGCCATAAATGAACACACCCACATCATAATTACAAAATAAAAGCTATTTACTTTTTATCTCCTAAAAAATCAAATGCATAAAATTTTATGACAATATCTTACAAGATTTAAAAGTGTTTTCAGTAGTTGTATTGTTGACAATTTGAGAGATTAAAGGGCGCAGTTTGAATCAGAAGATGAAAACCCCAGTAAGCTTGATGAAAATTTATTTCAAAATAACATTAGCTGAGATTACAGCATTCCCAATTATCTGCAGTTTTACCATCAGTTGCCCTTAGGCAACTGTCTTCTGTAAACATTAAATGGAAAGTTTCATAAATAAACAATTCATAAAGTTTAAAATTGCACAGCACTCTGAGTAGAAAATAATGAAATCATGTCCCATCTTGTTCCTCCTATCTGGAACATGAATCATCTCTTTCCCAGCTGTATACACTACTGAAGATTAGTCATGTTGGAAGCCATTTCTGTTATCAAATTGACTGTGACAAAATCAGATGCTTATGTGCAATTTCTCCTTATGTTGTTCAATTATGGATCTAAAGCACAAGAGTAATGATATTGCCAATTCAAGGGTAGCCAAGAAAAGATGCAAAGTAATCTTCGAAATGAAAAGATCAAAGCTATTGACCTAATAGAAAAGAAAACTGTATTTCAGAGTTGCTAAAGTCTATAGTAAAATCAAATCTATCATTTAAATTTGAATAAGAAATCTGCGTAATTCTGCTATCGCTTCTTAAATTACAAGTTATGGTCATCATACATGGCAAATGTTCATTAAAAGCAGAAAGAGTGTTAAATTTGTGGGTGGAAGAAATGAAGAAACAACATATTCCCACTAAAAATATCACATGATAGGAAACACTGGGCCTAAATGTAGGTTCAGTTGAGGGTTCCCTGAAATGGAGAACGAAAGCCACTGATGCAAATAAAGGGATAGTTACAGATTCTAGAAAAAGTTCAGATTGCTAAATGTCATGTAGATTACTAAAGATGTTGTGCCTTCCAATGAGGAAGATGTTGCCACATTTGTGGCAGTTTAAGATGTTGATGAAAGAGAAAGAACAACCTCAAAGAAAATTTAAGTTGCAATGAAATGTGGCTCTCCCAGACTACGCCCAATAGATCCTGAGTCTATTAAAGTGCAAAGGAAGCATCTAAGCATGAAACGCAGAAGACATTAACTTTGCTAGGACATGTCAGCACTGTAAGGTGCATTGCAAAAGTAGACACTATACAGAGTAAAGAACATGCAGATAATCACGCCCCAAATAATAAATTATCTGTTTATTTTCTGGCAATATAATCAGAAAGTATAGATGACAGCCATCTTGTTTAAGGAATGTTTCCACTCTTGTTTCCTTCCAAAAGTGAAAGACTATTTGAATAAGGAAGGTTTGGATTTGAAAGACATTGTAATAATAGATAATGTAATTGTATATTTCAAGTCTGCTTGCTGTGTAAATGAAAATTTGAGATGGTGTGTGTGTGTATGTGTGTGTGTGTGTGTGTGTGTGTGTGTGTGTGTGTGTGTGTTTGCAAATGTAACAACATAATACAGGTATTAATCACAGCATCATTTTTGTAAGGTCACATACCCCCCATCTGGTATTTGGATGTATTTGATCAGCATTTAGTTATGATCCTCATTTAATGTAGTACTGGAGAGAGACACAACTGTTGTTGTTACACAGCAATGTCGGAAATGACTTCAAAATCTTCCAGCAGGTATTGGAGCTGGCAAGATGACTATGATAGTAAAGGTGCTGTATGCAAACTTGTTAACCTGAGTGCTGCCCCTGAAGTCCACATGATAGATGGAGAGAATCACCTTTGAAAAGTCCTGTGATTACCACACATGCACTTTGCCATTAGTATATTTCCTCTCTCTCTTCCTTTCTCTCTCCCTTCTCTTTTCCCTCCCACTCCCTTACTCTTCCTTTCTCTTTCCTTCTACTTCTCTGTCTTTTTATTTCTCATAAAATATATTTTTAAAAGTTTAAAAACTTCCAGGAATGGATAAAAAAATAGGAAAATCATTCACACAAGACAATTCGCTGGTGAAATGGCTCAGAGGTTAAGACTGTCTTGCAAGCAGGATTTCCTGAGTTCGGATATCAGGTCCCATTTGAAAACTCCAAGCAGAAATGGGAGCAGCCTGAACTAGCCCTAGTGGGCAGAGCCTGGGAAATCCCAGAGCTAAGCAAGAAGGAGGTAGAAGCAATCCAAAATGATTCTGGAATTCGCCCTTGGTCCTCCACAGGGATACACCGTGCCCTCTGACACACACACACACACACACACACACATGCACACATGCACACACACACATGCACACACACAAAATAAATAAAAAAATAACTTGACCAAGAAATTAACCATGTTAACATGATAAAGAGAAAGAATTCAAGTTATTTGTACAGAAAGAAGACTAAAAAGACATTAAAACAGAACTAGTGATGTGGACATTTCCCAAAATTGTAAAAATATTCAAAAACTTGCAGACATTACAGAACAAAATTATATAGTATATTATCATTTGAATAAATTTGGCATGATGAGTTACTATATGATTGTCTGATGTCTATTACTTTTTCAGCAAAAATTTGTTTAACTAAAAAGAAGGGAGTGGCGTTCAGTGATCAAGTGCTTGATCTCACTCATATAAGTCTATCATAATTAGACACAATTTTTCTGTTTAAAGTTTCTTACTATGCCTATTTTCTATGTTTCTTTATTTGTACATAAAAACTCAGCAAGACAGTGAGTACCTATAATCCAGGGAGCACTAAAGTTGAGACAACCCTGGGCCTCACTGACCAGCCATACTCACAGAATAAGTGAACTACAGGTGCAGTGAGAGAGACTATCTATAAAGATATGTGAGACAGTAATTAAGGAAGACAAATACACATGTATGGAGACACACACACACACACACACACACACTCATGAAAAACTACTTTTTCTGACTTCAAAGCTCTTACGAATGATTTTAGCCTAATGCTAGAAAACATCTCATCTACAAAGTTTCAAGAGAACAAAATGATCTATGGCTGGTACATAAATGTAGGTGACAGTTGTGGCTCTAGATATCAAGGACTGCTAGAACCATATGATAGAGCAGCAGACTAATAATAGTCCAGTACTTACATCATACACTCACCCCATCACAAAAGCATCATATCTTCTCAACAGAGAGTAAAAATGAGTACATAGAGAAGGGAAAAAGATAGATCTCACTCATATAAGTCTATCATAATTAGACACAATTTTTCTGTTTAAAGTTTCTTACTATGCCTATTTTCTATGTTATTTTTTAGAATAATTTCTTTTTAAAATTTGTGTACATTTTTATTTTTTATTTAAAAATTGTGTGTGTGTGTGTGTGTGTGTGTGTGTGTGTGTGTGTGTGTGTGTGTGTATTAGAAGGCACTGTGTATACCTGTGGAGTCCCAAGGATGACCTCAGTCCCAAGGATGACTGTACATTTACTTCGCTTTGCTTTAAGGTTGCCCAGGTTGTATCTCTCAGGGTTGAAAGTAGAGACTGCTACCATTTCTGCCTTGGTATTTTTTATTATTATTTCCACTCATACAAATTTACCAGGTACACCAGTCTCCTCCCTCCACTTCCCCCCGAACCCCCTGATCTCCCCTCATCTCTCCCTCCCTCCCAATTCCCCAGTGCCTCCCCCATTCCCAGAGCATCCTTTAATGTGCGTGCCAAACTCTCCTCTGGGTCCTTCTCTCCAATGAGGTGCAAGGAGCCAGGGGCATTTCCCAGAACCCTTTCCTGTGTTCCTCTTAAGCTTAGGAACACTATTGTGACTGTCAGTCCCTAGCCTCCAAGGATCCTAGTGCCTTTAGTCCATGCTAGACTTTGTGGGATCAATAATGTGTTGGACATTGCGCAGGTCATGCAAAGTCCTATTATAATTGCTTCGGCCCTAACTTGTGTAGAGTATCTTGCATATCATTACTACTCCTATCGTTGTGCTCCTACAATCTTACTGCCCCCTCTTCTGCAAATTTCCCTGAGCTTTAAAATGGGGAGAGATTAGGCTGGCCTAGTTCCAGGTGATTGATGTAGAGTATCTGATGTTCTGAATTATGGTTTGTTGATTTTTTTTCAGTTTTGCTGCTCCTCACAAGATCCCATCTGTTGAGTGTTGGTTGTAGTGACTATGCTATTGGATGTCTGTTTAGGAACTGTTAGCCTAGCCAAATCAGCTCGAGGGAGTTCCCTATCCTTTCAACTATGGTTTTTATAGTCTCTGACCTTATATTGAGGCCCTTGATCCATTTGGAATTAAGTCTTGTACATGATGACAAGTGTGGGTCCAGTTTTAATCTTCTGCATGTGGATATCCAGTTTTGCCAGGACCATTTGTTGAAGATGCTGCTCTTTTTCCATTGGATTTTTTGGGCCCCTTTGTCAAAGATCAAATGGCTATAGTTGGGTGGGCTAATATCTGAGTCTTCAACCCTTATCCATTGATCTGTGTGTCTATTTTGGAGCCAATACCAGGCTGTTTTTACAACTATGGATTTGCAGTATAGACTAAGGTTTTGTATGGTTATACCTCTCCAGCAAGTTTTTTTGTTACTCAGGATAGTTTTTGCTATTCTAGGTCTTTCGTGCCTCCATATGAATTTTGAGATTGTTTGGTCGACTTCTTTAAAGAATTGCTTTGGAATTTTAATTGGTATAGCATTGAATCTGTATATTTCCTTTGGTAGATTGGTCATTTTTACAATGTTGATTCTGCCAATCCAGGAACATGGGAGGTCTTTCCACCTTCTGGTGTCTTCTGCAATTTCTTTTTTAGGGTTTTAAAGCTTTCATTATAAAGGTCTATTACTTCCTTGGTCAGGTTTATACCAAGGTATTTCATTTTTTTAGGGGCTATAGTAAATGGGTTTGTTTCTCTCAGGCCTTTTTCTCTTCTTTCATTCTGGGCATGTAGGAAGGCCACTGATTTTTGTAGATTTATTTTGTATCCTGTCCCCCTGCTGCACTTCTGTATTAGTTTCAGGAGCTTCCTGGTGGAGTTTTTGGGATCACTCAGGTATAAGAACATGTCATCTGCAAATAGCGATAACTTGACTTCTTCCTTGCCGATTTGAATCCTTTTTAAGTCCCTTTCTGTCTTATGGCTTCAGCTAAGACTTCAAGTACAATATTGAATAGAAGTGGTGAGAGTGGACAGCCTTGTCTAGTTCCTGATCGAAGTGGGAATGCTTCAAGTTTTTCCCCATTGAGTATAATCCTTGCTGTTGGCTTGTTGTATACAGCTTTAATTATATTGATAAAGGTTCCTTCCATTCCAACTGTCTCTAGGGTTTTGATCATAAAGGGCTGTTGGATCTTGTCAAAAGCTTTTTCTGCATCTGTTGAGAGTATCATGTGGTCTTGAACTATTGACTGGTTTATATGACGAATTATATTTATTGATTTGCATATGCCGAACCAACCTTGTATGCCTGGGATAAAGCCTACTTGATCCCCGTGAATGATCTTTTTGATATGTTTTTGAATCCGATTTGCTAAGACTTTGTTAAGACTCTTTGCATCTGTGTTCATCAGAGAGATTGGCCTATAGTTTTCTTTTTTAAGTGTACCTTTATTAGGTTTTGGGATTAAGGCAATATTAGGTTCATAGAAGGAATTTGGTAGTGCTATTTGATGGAACACTTTAAGGATTATTGGTGTTACTAGTTCCTTCAATGTCTGGTAGAACTCTGTGCTGAATCCATCGGGTCCAGGACATTTTTTGGTGGGAAGACTTGAGATTACTTCATATATTTCTTCATATGTTATAGGACTATTTAAATAATTTACAACTTCCTGATTCAATTTAAGTAAATTGTGTTTACTTAGGACTTCATCCATCTCTTTTGTGTTGTCAAATTTCACAGAGTATAAATTTTTGAAATATGATGTTATAATTCTCTGGATTTCTTGGGTATCTGTAGTGATAATTCCACTTTCATTTCTAATTTTGTTAATTTGGGTTTTCTCTCTCTTGCTTTCAGTTAATTTAGCTAGGGGTGTATCAATCTTATTGATTTTTTCAAAGAACCAGCTTTTTCACTGGTTGATTTTCTTTACCATTTTTCTAATCTCGATTTCGGATAGTTCTCCCCTTATTTTTGCTAATCTCCTCTCTTCTACTGCTTTTGGGATAGGATTGCTCTATGTCTCTAAAGCTTTAAGCTGCATTGTTAAGTTATTTATTTCTGATGTTTCCATTTTTTTGATGTAAGCATTAAGAGCTATGAACTTACCTCTTTCATTGTGTCCCAGAGATTTTGGTAAGTTGTATTTTCATTATCATTCACTTTCAGGAAATCTTGAATTTCCTTTTTAATTTCTTTATGAATCCAATTCTCCCTCAGCATCATAGTGTTAAATTTCCAGAAGTTTGTGTATTTTCTGTTGTTTGTTGTGTTGTGGATGTCCAGCTTTAGGCCGTGGTGGTCTGATAAGGTACAGGCTATAATTTCAACTTTCCTGTATATGTGGAGATTTGTTTTGTGGCCCAGTATGTGATCTATTTTGGAGAAAGTTCTGTGTGCTGCTGAGAAAAATGAGTATTCTTTGGTGCATGGATGAAAAGTTCAATAGAGATCTGTAAGGTCCATTTCTTTCAGGGTTTGATTAAGGTCCAAAGTGTCTCTGTTAAGCTTTTGACCTGTTGATCTATCCCATGTTGAGAGGGCAGTGTTGAAATCCCCAAGAATTATCATTTGAGGGTTGATTTCTTGCTTTATATGCTGTAGGGTTTTCTTAATGATTGTGGAGGGGCCCATATTGGGTGCATATATGTTCAGTATTGTGAAGTCTTCCTGGTGAATTGTACCTGTGACTAAAATGTAGTATCCATGTGTATCTCTTATGATTTTTTTTGGTTTGAAATCCACTTTGTCTGATAGCATAATAGCTACCCCTGCTTGTTTTCTGGTTGCATTAGCTTGCAGAATTTTGGACCAGCCTTTTATTTTTAGGATGTCCCTATCCTTTGTGGTGAGATGGGTTCTTGTAGGTAGGAGATTGATGGATTGTGATTTTTAATCCAAGTTTGTAATCTGTGTCTCTTGATCAGTGAGTTAATTCCATTAACATTTACTGTTATAATGGAGAAACTAGTTTTAATTCCAGACATTTATTATGTTCAATGGCTTTTTTAAGTGTATTGTTTCGCTTTTAGGTTTTAGTGGTATTATACTTCCCTTCTGTCCTCCTGGATATGCTTGTTTTTTTCTTCAAGCTTGAGTATCATTTCTAGCATTTTTTGAAGTCCTAGTTTGGTGAACATGTAAGCCTTCAAGTTGTCTTTATGCTGGACAATTTCTTTCTCCCTTGATCGTGACAGATAGTTTTGCAGGGTATATCAGCCTGGGTTGACACTTTTGCTCATTCAATACTTGAAGTATGTCTCTCCAAGCTCTTCTTGCTTTTACTGTTTCCATTGAGAAGTCATTTGTTATTTTAGTAGGTTTACCTTTAAAAGTGACTTTTTTTTTCCCCCTTGAAGCTCTCAGTACCATTTCTTTATCTTGAATGTGGAGTGTTTTAACTATTATTTGCCATGGCAAGTTTTTATTTTGGTCATATCTGTTTGGGGTGTGGAATGCCTCTTGTATATGGATGGACCTCTCTTTTTTTAGATGAGGAAAGTTTTCCTTGATGATAGTTTGAAAAATTTCCTCCGGTGTGGTAATTTGAGATTCTTGCTCTGGTATTCCATGAATACACATGTTCGGCTTCTTCAGGGTGTCCCATAACTCTTGAATATTTCTTTCAAGTATCTTTTTGGGTTTAACAACCTCTTCCATTGAGCTGGTTAATACTCTCACTTTTTCTTCAAGTTCTGAAATTCTATTTTCTGCTTCATTAGTTCTGCTGATAAGACTCTGTTGAGTTCTAGGCTGCCGAGTGTCCTGGCTGGACTGTGCGTGTCAAAGGGGGGTAGGGAAAGTGGGGTCTGCCTTGGTATTTTTATGTGTGATCTGGGATTCAAACTCAGATACTTCTACTTGAAGACAGAAGCTTAATCCCTGAGCCATCTCTCCAGCCTCTAAGTTAAATTTTTACATAAGCATAGAATACAAGAAAACATTCTGTGTAATTTCTATCATTTTGCACTTGTTGAGGTTTCAGGTATCTACTAATATCTGTGGCCACAAAAACGTCCACTATGGTATACGAGGTACTTCACTGAAAACTTCAAGACATTCCATGTTAAAGCAGCTTTCACATGTCTCACTGGAATATCAGAACAAATTTGTTCTCAAATCATTTTCCTAAGATGCTTAAATACAAACCTCTAAAGAACACCTTCTAATTTAAACATGATATGTTTAGTTACTTTGAAATCATGTTATACACTTAAAATGCAATTTTTCTTTGTGTATCCTATATTGAGAATGCCATTGAATGCTATGCAAAAGCAGCACACCTCGGAGAAGTTTCTATCAGCATTTGACTTTACTGAAAACAGAATGTTATTTACTCATGCTATAGCTCATTCTAGTCCAAGCTGTTTCATTCCATATGCTAAATAATATCATTTTATTTGAATACCTGGACTATGGATCTGATTCCCACCAAAATGGAAGCCATCCACACTAAGAAATGCATTCTATGTTGTAACTAGGCATTCACTGTGAAAAGGTATGAGTTGAAATGTACATTCTTTGTCCTTTATAGTAGCTGACTTACTGAGCTCAACATAATATCATGAAGTTTCATGCTCTATCTTAGGCTGTTATAAAAATTAGCATGGTTTGGAGGCTTAAATACTGTCATTTGTCTGTCAGTTCTGGAATCTGAGAAGCCCACAATCATAGTGTCAGTATACTGCTACCTATTAAAGGCCCACATTCTGGTTTATGCTTAATTCTTCTCTCTTTGTATTCTTACTTGATGTAGAAAAGAGAGACAAAATGGCAGCCCTTATTTATCTTTTCCATACAGGTTCTGAGTGTTCTCATGGGGGATGTGGTATGTGCCTTATTACCTAACTAATTCCTGAGCTCCAAACATGATGAGGGAGGGATGCTTTATTACTTTAGGCATTGCTATATGTTGAGTGTGAAGTTTCAGATACAGGATCATGTCTGAATGCTTGTTCCTTAGCTGCTCTTTTGGAAGAATTTAGAGCCTTTAAGATATGTGCTTGATCAGAAATAGGTAAGTCATTTGAGGAAGCTTTGGAGGTAATGTCCACTTCTGGTTCCAGCCCTGTTTCTGTTACTCTCCTTTCCTTCTCTTCTTTCTCTCCTTTCCCTCCCTTCTTATCCTCCCTTCCCTCCCTTCTTACCCTCCCTTCCCTCACTTCTTCCCTCCCTTCCCTCACTTCCCCTCACTTCTTCCCTCCCTTCCCTCCCTCCCTTCCTCCCTTCCTCCCTCCCTTCTTTCCTTCCTTCCTTCCTTCCTTCCTTCCTTCCTTCCTTCCTTCCTTCCTGCCTTCATCCCTTCATGCCTTCCTGTTGTTTCTGTCAAGCATTTAATCACAGCCACAAAAGTATTTAATATATAAAAATTGGTGCATATGTGATTTCCAGAAATTAATTTACATCATGCTTGCATGTGTGTGCGTGTGTGTGTGTGTGTGTGTGTGTGTGTGTGTGTGTGTGTGTAAATGGCTGTGGAGTGGTGACTTAAAGGAGAACTTTAAAGGGGAAAAATCAGTGCTAAGGGGGAGATGAGTACAAAACTTCAACAGAATACAAGTGAAGTAAAAAAATAGAGCATAGAGCTATTCAAAAGGAGGGAAGGGAATGGGAGGGAGGAGTAGGGGAAAATCAACAAAATATGATGAACCATGACAGTTATTATTTTGTAATATCATTTTAAGAATATAAAAATTTAAAACTACTTCATTAATTGATAAAAAGAAAAAAATTGCAACCGATGAGTTGGATCACTACTATGTACACCTGATATGTGGCTTTTTGGCCATCAGAAGTGGTTTCCAGGGTAAATGGAGTAGTTTGGAGCTGAAGGCTGCTAGAGAAGTCCTTGAATTTGAGAGCTAAGAGCCATTCTGTTGGGATTGTAGGAGACAAGAATGCTAAGAGGAACACAAATACTGATATCTAGGATCATTGAGTTTCAAAGGAAATCAATGAATCTCATCAAGAATTTAGATAGAGTCCATATACACTACATGATGGATATGAATTGGATTAGGCATTCTGGTATCCTGAGAATTTAAATAAGGTTAAGTCAAAAAAGATTGGCATACTTCATCTGGCAATGGAAGTTACAAAACAGCATGAAATTTAGTACCCACACCGGTACTACTTGCTGCCTGAAGTCATGTTTAGAATCCCAAAAATTAGAGCATGAGGTTTTGAAAATGTGCAAATTGGAAGTTCAATTCACTTTAGATACAGACAAGGCAGGGCAGATAAAGCAGCTTTGGTTGTTAAATATATTAGTTCTATAAAGGGGAAACCTAAGACTTTATACTAAGACAATGGGAAGGGATTCTTGAAAGCTAGATACTACCCACTGAAGGCTCCAGGGAAGAAAAATACGAAAACCTATTTGAATAACTTATTTGACAAGATGCTGACTAAGAAGATACAGCATCCAACATACTTTGTGTGAATAGGGCTTCCAGCGAAGATGTTTTGTTACATTTAGCCATGCATGTGTTTTAGGATATTGCTGTGTTCATCAAGAAATCCAGCTACATTTTGAAATGACAGGGGAACTTGGCATGGTCCACATGGTGCTGGTGCTGCATCAGGCAAAATGCAAGTTATGGGGTACAATGCAGAGTACCAGGAAAAGTTGATTAAGGAGAGGAAATATGTAATAAGGTTAAATTCCCTATGTGGAGCTCAGATAGAACCATGTATGAAATTATGAACATGAAGTCTGATTGGGATGGGAATCCCAAGGTGCTGCAGATTCCATAAATGTGAAATTTACACTAAGAAAAGCTGTAGGCATTGAGTGTGGTTGGTTAGACAGAAGAGACACTGCGGAGCTATAAAGTTAGGCAAAAAAAAAATTAGAATTCAAATGATGCCAAAAAAATCCCTCAAACACTGGACATGGAATGACAGGATTCGATATTTGCCTTGCTTGTTTCTAGTCTAGTCTTGATCAAGTCTGTGCTATGCCTTTGCTAACAGGAATACTACACTGTGCCACTGTATATGGGAGGAATGTAACTTGTTTCTGATTCTACAGGGCCTCACAACAAAGATTACAGTGAGTTCACATAAGCGTTTGGATTTCTTCACAGATTGGAAATCTGTGTGTGTGCACACACATGCATGTGTGTTGTGTGTGTGCACACACGTGTGTGTACGTGTAGAATGTGCATTTGCATGGGTATGTTACTCAGGCACCACCCACTTTATTTTGGCAGAAGGTATCTCACTGGCTTTTAGTTTCTGATTAGTTGAAGATGGCTGGCCAGTGAGCCTCATGGATCTGCTTGTATCCACCTTCCATTGCTGAGATTACAGCATGTGCCACTGTACTCAGTAAGAGGCAGAGATTAGTCTTGTTTGATCTGATCTTCCTCCACATAGATAAACTTCAGGGAAACCACACACTTGTGCATCTGCCCTTCAAAAAACTTCCTTAATTCATGTCTCAGCTCTAGATGAGCTCAGTGTTCTAACTCTTCTCTCTGTGAATTTTTTGCTACAAATGGGATCAAACTCCAGGCTGCACTAATATAATCTATGTGAGAAAACAAATTTCATAACCTGCTTTATACTAGACTGCTCTCTTCCTGAAGCATTCCAGTATTGACCAAATTTAGCAAATAAAAGCAATATCTCAGTTTTCTCCATGCAAGATAAGTCATATCTGCTTCAGACATTACTGGGTGAATTAGGCAACTAATAGCCATAAAGTCTCCAACTATGTCCACCTCTAGGTAACAATCTGCTTGTTTTCTCTTGTGACCTCTGATGTTAAGAAATATGTATTACTTAAAAGCTAAAAGTGCACTTGAGGTTTAAATTCAGTCTTCATGGCATTAGAAATGTGTGAATGTCTATAGCTCCAGGTAATAATAAACATATTTCATTTACACTTAATACAATACCTAGAATTACTCTCATAGTGAAAGAACTACATTTAATGTAATTACATTAAATTACCTGTGTTATTCTGACTTTTTCCAAGAAGCAGGTTTTGCCAACACCTAGCTATAATTTTAATATGATCTATAAAAGCTATGATATAGCTCTTTGCCACATATTATAACATATTGCAGTGTTTTTGTTTTCCTGTATCCAGTAGAATATCAGCTCTTTCAAAGAGTTCTAGGAAATGCCACTGAGTTTTTACATCTCATCAGAGAGGAGGACCCAGAGGAAAGTTTGACATACACAGGGATGGGGGGAGGTGGCACTGAGAGAAAGGGAGGGAGGGGGAAAGGAAGAGGAAAAGGGGAGAGGGATCAGGGAGGTCCGGGGATGGGTGGAGGAAGGGAGGAGACCGGGGTATCTATTAAGTTTGTATGAGTGGAAAATAAATAAATAATACATTATTTAAATTAAAAAACATTTACAGAGGAAAAAAACGTCTCTTTCAAAACACATTTGCTTTAAAACACGGACTCAAAGGAAAATGCCATTTTTTGCAGATATTCTAATACATTGAGGAATGAATTCAAATAGAATGAAGTAGAAGTTGGAAAATTTTCAACCTGAAACCTAAATGCATAAATATATATATCCACATTTAGTATTTAGCTGAAGGAATCTTCAGCTACAGAAGATAGAATTAAAAGGCTTTAGCCTTAATATTGGTTGTTAGTTATTTAATCATTTTTATTTCCAGGAACCCAATAAATTGCTCATTTGAATGCACCATTAATCTTGATCATTGTTTCCTGTCCCATTTATACAGTAGATCACTTTACAAAATAACATCAAGACAGCTAAAAGGGACATTCAAGGTTGTGAACATCTTCTGAATTTCTTGGTTTTTGCCTTGAAAATCTTTAATTGAACTCCAAACCTTTATAATATTTTCTCCTAAATTCTATACATTTTTGAAAATTATACAAGGAAGATTATCAAATCACAGTAATTTCATTCAATTTATTATAACTATTTGTATTTATAAGCTAAGACAAGCATAATGGACATGGAAAGCTTCAGGCGATTTCTGAACAGTGAAGGCCCACATCCCCCTCTTTTGTGTTTATATTGAAACACATACTAATCTTTGCAGAAAGAAGAGAGGTCTGAACAATATTTATAAACAAAGCTTGTGAAACACTGAAACTGGGAAGGATGAATGTCAAAAGTTTAATCCACTCACTTTAACAAAAACGATGTACTTGTTGAATGGACAGAGTGATTTTGGGTGTGAGAGGAAAAGCTTTATAAGCATTATTGTTAGGCACTCTCCAGTAACTAGCATATTTTAAAATCCATTTGGGGCACCATTCATTGTAAAATGTGATACTTATTTAGGAGCAGATAATGTTCATTGGCAAAATGAAGTACCAATGAATTATTCGAATACCAATACTGACATAACCCCAATATTCTGATAAGCAATAATCTTAGTAACCATTAATTATAATGTGCATGCTGGCAACAGCAATAGATATTAGGCAAGGAAAGCAGATTTGTAAATAGCTAAAGTTCACTGCTATCAACATAAAATATATTGTTATAAGAAATTTTATGATACAAGCTATAGTAAATAAAGAGAAAAACCTGCAGTAGATACACAAAATTTTATAAGAAAAGAATCAGAGCACACCACTAGAGAAAATTATCAAATCATAAAGGAAGATTGCAAGAGAAAAAGAAACAAAGATGTACAAAATATCAAGAAGACAACAAAAAGATAGCAATAACTGAGCATTCACCTCAAAATAAAAGATCCATTTAATCCATATATATAGAATATCTGAATAAATTTTTTAAAAATGGGACCCACTAGATTGAGCACAAAAGAATCATTTCAGATCTGAACATTCAGCTTAGTGTCTGAACATTTACTAAGCATGAACAAAGTCAATAATTTGATTCCCTAGCAGTGCAAAAATAAAATTTAACTGATTAATTGATTCACTACACACATTTTGCCTTTAAAGATACACACATAGAAACTTAAAGAATGAAAGATGATTTCCCATATGAACATAAAATAAAAGATAGCAGAGATAAATTTATGTAAGACGAAATAAATTTCTTCTTTTTTTATTATTATTTATTCAACTGTGTGCATGTGCATATGTATGTGCGCGTGGGCGTGTGTGTGTGTGTGTGTGTGTGTGAGTGTGTGTGTGTGTCTGTGTAGAACCACAGATGAATTCGTGAACCACCATGGACGTCCCCACCTCCTTCCGCCCTGGGATTCACAGGCTCCGCCCTACCAGGACCAGAAGCGCAGGCCGCCCCAGCTTCCGCCTGGCGTCTATACGTGGGATCTGGGATCCGAACTCAGGACCTTCCGCCTGCAAGGCGGAGGCCTAACCCCTGAGCCACCTCTCCAGCCCAAGACGAAATAAATTTCAAGTCAAAACCTTTACATAGACAGAATTCATGACATGAAGGTAAAAGGGTAAATTCATAAAAAGAACATAACTATTGTATATGTCCAAGTATAAGAGCAGCTAAACATATCGTCAATATTAATAAATCTGAAAAAATAGCGGGTAACACAGTAACCATGGGGGAATCCGATAACTCCCTTCCATCAATGAATAGATCTTCCAGACAAAAATAAATGAAGAAACATTAGATATGCCTCAGCCCATATGAACCTAAAGATATTTACATAACATACTTCTAACCACACAAAGAACTCTCTCCTCAGTCAATCATATATTATACTGAAGAAAGTTTAAATAAATTTAAGAGTTTTGAAATCAAAACAAGCTTTACTCTCCATTGCTATTGTATAAAAGTAGAAAAGTGTAGAAAGAAACAGAAATTCACAAATATGTGAAAGTTATATATCAATATCCTGAATAGTCAAGTGGTGAATGAATAAATTTAAATATATCTCAAAAAATGATAGTGGAAACAGAATATCAAAACTTGTGGAAAATAGTTTAAGCAGGAAAGTTTATAGCAATAATTTTCTATGTTCAGACAAAGGAAGATTTCAAATAAATGACCTATATGTGAAGAAATCTGGAAATGAACCAGGTACAAATGAGTAGAATAAGACAATAAAGATCAGAGCTGGAATAAATGCAGTGAAAGTAAAATAATAAAAAAGGTTAAAATAATTGACAGTTCTTTCCAAAGATTAACAAAAATGAGAATGTTTTAAATGAAAAAAAGACAAAATATTGAAAAGTCACAAATGAAGAGACAGATTTCTACAGATATAAAAGGATCATAAGAGAATACTTATGGGCAATTATGTAACAGCAAGCTGGATAGTTTAAAATAAATTAATAAATGTGTATAAAACTACAACATTCTAAAATTGACAATAAGAAAATGAAAACAGCAGTCCAACTGAAAGGAGATTGAGTCTGCAGTCAAAACTCTACCATGAAGCAGACAAGACCCAAAGGTATCATGTCTGGATTTAATGAAACATTTAATTACTTGTCATCTTAAATAAACTCAATCCCCATATGAACAAAAGACTTCCAAATTAGTTTTCAAAGATCAGTGTTACCTTGCTATCAAGCCAAACAAGTATACAACAGGGAGGAAAATACCAATCAATAATCCCTGATTAACAGAGATGCAAAATTCTTCAATGAAATATTTGCACATTTAAGAAAGGCAAGATAGCTAATTGGATAAGGCTACTTCTTGCAAACCTAGAGGACTGAATTTCATCCCAAGAAGCTCACATGGTGAATGAAGAGAACTGTCCTCTGTCATGCATCATGCCATGCATGATAATCATGATAATCCCAGAAAGAAGAAAGAAATAAAGAAAGAAAAAAGAAAGAAGGAAGGAAAGAAGGAAGGAAGAAAGAAAGGAAGGAAAAAAGGAAGGAAGGAAGGAAGGGAGGAAGGGAGGAAGGGAGGAAGGGAGGAAGGGAGGAAGGGAGGAAGGGAGGAAGGGAGGAAGGGAGAAAGAGAAAGAAAGAGAAAGAGAAAGGGAGAAAGAGAGAAAGAGAAAGAGAAAGAAAGAAAGAAAGAAAGAAAGAAAGAAAGAAAGAAAGAAAGAAAGAAAGAAGAAAGAAAGAGAAGAAAGAAAGAAAGAAAGAAAGAAAGAAAGAAAGAAAGAAAGAAAGAAAGAAAGAAAGAAAGAAAGAAAGAAAGAAAATAGTTAATATTCACACAAAAAATTTAGAAACAAATCATTATACACCACGATTTGTCTCTGGATAAATACAATGCACTACACTAACAGAACAAATGATAAAATATTATGATTGTGAAGATAAAACATTATGGTTGTTTTGACACATGCGGAAAACACATTTGAGAAAATGTGATATTCCTTCAATCTGTTAATAAATTAGCAACACAATAATTATACTTTAAAGAAGAAAAGGCCTTATATAACAAGTCCATATATAGCATCACACTCAGTAGTCAGAAAACATTTTTTTCATAAGGCCAGGTAAAGATGGTTATTCTCTTTAGAAGCAATTTATCATTAGCTCCTACAGTGTTTGCTGAGGACAAAGAAGCAAAAGTTTACTGCACAGATTAGAAATAAAAACCAAACAAAAATCCCAATATTTTTTACCAAAAAGCTTCTACTGCTAGTGAGATCATTTAAGTAGGACAATAAAAAACATGAAAAAATCAGTATGTTTCAATACAATAAAATTCAACTTTGAAAGAAACTGTTTGACTTAGGGTAGCACAAAAAAGTGTACATAATTAAAAATAAAATGAATCAAGAAAGCAAATGATCGATACACAGAAAATTATAAAATACTGATGAAAGTTTGTGAAGGAAAAAAGAAACAGTAGAACAGAACCCAGTGTCAGGAGTAAGAAGAACTGGTATCATCAAAATTTCCAGGCTGCTGAAAACATGAGCTACAAGAATGTTAAAATAAGCATGATAGAAAAAAAGACATCAAACAGTGGAGCATCACAGGGCCTGATGTCAAAAAAGATTGCATAACTATGGTCATCAATACCATACTAGAATATAAACAGAGACATAGACAAGGAGAGAGAACATGAAGGTCAGACATAAATCCATGTGGAGTCAACCAATCCTTAAAAACACACAGTACGGAAAGAATACCCTATTTGATCAAATGTGAGAAACATGAAAGTCTATCTTTGTCACATATATGCAAATCAATTCGAAATGGATTAAAGCTTTTGATACAAGACCTGAAACTGTGAAACTCCTGCTTGAAAATGTGTAATGCTCTGTGATACTGGTCTTGGAAATAAAATTTAAATGTATAATTATATATATGTACATAAATATGTAAAATATCAAAATGCAGAAAAGCAAAGCAGATAGAAATCATTCCAGTTACAGAAAATTAAAAAGTTTCTAGAGAGCAAATGAAACTCTCAGTAGGTGAAAAGGAAGCCAGGGAATGGAGGAAAGACTTGAAACTGTACGTCCAATAATAATCAAAATATGTAAAAAGCCCACAGAACTAGAGAGCAACAGAACAAAACAAATGTAAACAAATATAAAAATACTCAATTTAAATTATATAAAGGAACCAAAGCATTATTTTTCTGAGAAGACATGCATAAATCCAACCAGCATTAGAATGTAGAGAAAAGGGAACTTTTATACAGTGGGGTGGAAATATGAAGTAGCACAGACACTTTGGAAAAGAGCTTTGAGGTTTCTAAAGAAGTTAAAACCATAACTTCCAAATGATCCAATAATTCTATTTCTAGATATGTACCCAGTGAAAATAATTAGACTATTTCAAAGGAAGACCTGTATTGTTACCATATTCATTGACACATTATTTGGAATAGTCGAGATAGACATATAACTCAAGTATATATGAATGGATAAATGAACACATGAAGTGTACAAATAGATATACATATATACTGCAGAATATTTTTCAGTCTTTGAAAATCAATATATACTTTCAAGGCATAATATTGTATCCATTATGTTTGGTGAAATTAGTAGTCATAAATGTGGTATGTACTGATAGTGTATGTGTGGCTGTTTTATATTTCACTTATATGAGGACTTAAAAAAGTTTTGTTCCCATAAAAGAACGTGAAAGGTTTGGAAACAAGAGTGCTGGCTAGTGGAAAAAGGAGGGATGTTGATCAAAATACAAAAACAGTCAACTAGAAGGTGAATAAATTATGAGAATTATTCCTAAGAGTTATGTATTACATGTTTGAAATTTCCTAAGAAAGTAGATCTTGAATATTATTAAACATATATGCACCAAAAATAACTGCTTCAGGTAATATAGGTCAATTACAGTAGTAATCAGAAAATATAATCATATATAAAATGTTTTATAAATTAATATAATCTTATTTCCAATTTTATTTTAAAAAATCCAGAAAATATAAGCATATCTAAGTGTAAGGTGTAAAATAATGTGTTAGTTTGCAACTGAGGATGACTTGAAAATTAAATGAGAAATATCAGAAATGTGAGCTTGGAAGAGCAAATGATTTTATAGGGCAAAATAAAAAGGCGCAAAGTGATAGGATAAAACCGACTGAGGAAAATTGATAAAGTTTGTAACTGAGAAGCTTGTCATTCAACAAGATTGTCAGATGAGAGTAGAATTATGGTAGTGATAATGTAACAGACTGAGAGTGGAAACTAGCTCAAGCTGTAATCAGCAGGATTCATCACTGGTTAAGTTTAAGTATTAAGTCCAGGATCGCAACCTGGAATTGTTAAAATCTGAGGTCATAAAAACTATCAAAAAAGATGTGGAAGGAGGCTGACTCTAAGGTTAGGAAAAAAATATAGTAATTATGCTTTAAGAATGTTACATGAAAGACCACAGGCGTCATAGAGAAAAGGAAAACAATAGGGATTTTCTAGGCTTAAAGGGGTGGACATTACCATAAAGGATACAAAAAGGGCTATAGAAGTAACAAACAAAACAAGTTTGCAAATTACAACCAGATAGAAACTTCCTCTGTTATTAGCATATCAAAAAAGGATTTTGTTTAGAAAAGTGTGAAACCAGGCATAGCCTGCTCAGGGAAACATAGAGAAACGACAGGGCAAAATGAAATAAAATACACTATGATGCTCTAACTAGAACACACATTGGCAAAAAACACACTATGACAAGTATCGGGAATGTGATACCTACTATTAAGTCATTAATCAGAGAGGTCTTAAAGTCCCCATCCCCAAACTGTATAGGCTTTTGTCATTTCTCTTGGCTGCCCTCCAGAAATGGATAGTACGATGCTAGTGTTGATGATGCAACACATGTTGATCATGAGGCATAGATAGAAAAAATAATTTGGAACTGGTCTGGAAGCTTCCTCCTTACATGACAGCTTTTTCAGTACGAGAAAGTACTATGCAAGCTGCTGGGGGGAAAACAATCAACGGTTTTATTAATGTGTGAAAGCTGCAAGGTGCAATAACAACCACCTTGGTAAGAGACAACAATCGGTGTAAGAGCAGCATGAATGTCAAGGGAGCAACCAATAGATTTCTGATTGAATGTAAGTCCAATTTGCAACAAGGATCATATTCCTGGCACTGTAAACCAGAACCCATGAAAGAGGACATAGCCATGGGGGTGCTGAGGGGTGTACACTATTAAAGACACTATATTAAACTGCTTTTTAAACATGTGTCACTATAATCACAGATTGGAGGAGCATTCAGCACTCAACCTGGCACTTCCTTCTGCAATGGATGATGTTCATTACATAAATTCACACCTGACAAAAGTGCAGATAATAAGTGACTGTAGTCTGCTAAGCACTAAATAGGACAGCTAAGCCACACACACACCCAACCCCAAAGCTCAGGAACATTGCAGAAGAGGGAGAGGTAAAATTGTAAAGCCTGAAGTGCTGCAGTAGCAACAGCCAGACCTTATCTTCTGAACATGACAGGACCAATACATTCATGAATTCACTACAGCTATGCATAGTCTCACAAGGGATTTTTCCTATCAACATTACACATGTAGGGGGAGCGATTTCAAGAGCCCCACACCTCCCTGAGAGAATGATGATGGTTAATTCTGATGTGAGATGAAGAGAAGATCCTTCCCCAATTATATATCCACTGATATATAAATTCATGCCCCAGCTAGTATACAGGTACCTGTTACAAAGGTAGCCCAGATGAAAATGCCACTGGGTCCTTGCACCTCATCGGAGAGGAGGACCCAGAGAAGAGTTTGGCATGCACATTAAAGGATGCTCCGGGGATGGGAGGGGGAGACATTGGGGCATGGGGAAGGCGGGTGGGGGGTGGAGGGAGGGAGGGGACCAGTGTACCTGCTAAGTTTGTATGAGTGGAAATAATAAAAGGAAATATAAAAAAATTGATATAAAATGTTATCACAGTGCCAGCCATTTTTTCTTGACATTGTTTATTTTGATTGTTGAAACAGCTTTACATTCCTGGAATAAATTAGATAGTTGCATTATTATTGTTACATGTTAGCAAATTAAATTTTTTAAGATCTGAAAAAAAAAAACAAAGGTAGCCCAGATGAAACTCAGTAAGCTAATCATGTGAAAATAGGAGAGAAACTAACAGGAAAAAAAGAGCTGTAATAGGAAGAATAAAAGGGAATGGAACTGGGGATTAAAGTGTGAAAATATCATCAATCACTATATTGTGTAAAACACTAAAAGAAAAATAAATGAATAAAATAATGCTTCTAGCTCTTTTCTGTAAAATAATATTTATAAAAATATAGATAGTATAGACACTTTGAGAATTAGGTTTATATTTTTGTATTTGTGTTTTGATTCATTTAAATTTTTTGCAGACAAGTATAACGTGAGTGCACATGTGCCCACACTTGTGTGCCAATGCACACAAGTATGTATACCTTTGGAAGTCTGAAGTTGATGTTGGGTATCTTCCTCAATCACTCTCCACTTTATTTGTTGCAGTAAGGTATCTTACTCAACCCAGATTTTGCCATTTCTGGCTAGTTTGGCTAACTAGCTTGCCTGAAGATATTGTTTCTATCTCCCAAGTACTGGGATTAGAGGAAGCCACCATTCCTGCCTAGCTCTAACACAGACTTCTGAGATCCAAACTCTGATCCCCATACTTGTGCTGGGAAGATTTTCTCCATTGAGTCATCTCCACAGCCTTAGTCTTGCATTTTATTTTGCAATGTGGTATTATTGGCCAAAGTGCTAGCAATGATGATCACCTAATATTGAAAGCAAACCAATGCTTGCAGTATCCTTATCTAACAAGAAGTCCCCCCAAAAGAGATTAATAAATATAAATAACAATATTTTATTGAGTTAAATTTTATGTTTTCCAGTTTCACCTTATGCACAACATTTCTTTATGAAAAACTTTGCTTCAACTGGTTTTGTGATTTTTGATCTAAATTTGTTTTTGTTGTGAAGCTAACAGAAAACTTATACAGTTCAATTTTCTAAAGTTTCATATTTTTCTTCCAAAACTTAAACCAGAAAATTGGTGTTAACCATCTGGAACTGATAGTTCACATCTCTGCCTATGCCCCTGGCAAACTGCTCTGCCACCTCGAGAAGTATCAGTCATATAACAACTTTAGCAGGATATTTGGGGAAGCAGCAATTTCTGTAATGATTCATGTTTCTT
Organism: Typhlomys cinereus; assembly: GCA_023101885.1. Taxonomy (NCBI): domain Eukaryota; kingdom Metazoa; phylum Chordata; class Mammalia; order Rodentia; family Platacanthomyidae; genus Typhlomys; species Typhlomys cinereus. Next base: position 608,197 of record JALPQD010000220.1, read on the forward strand.
TTCTGTGCTCTTTTTTCTTCTCTCATGTCTATGAGGTCACAGTGACCTAAGTTCAAACTGAATGGCTATGTAGGAAAAGCCCTTGTCATCAAAATCAGTCAAGCCCAGGTTCTAGTCTCATTTCTGTCCCTGACAGCTTTATTGTCCCTCCAATCACTTGCACTGTGCAAGTTTAATTTTTCATGACTGTTAAATGGAAAAAAAATCTTCTTACTTGCAGGAGTAGTGTATTTTATGAGCAAAATATTATTGCTTCAGATCATGAGCTGAAGAAGTAGTTACCACATGCTACCTTGTAGCTGGGTATCACTGGACAATAGGTCTCATTTCTCACTATGAAATAGATAGCAGAAGCCCCGTCCTACTCATCATTCAGCATCTTGACCTTGGATGGACCAGGCACCATTCTAGACAATGAAAACATTACATGGCTGGAGAGATGGCTCAGAGATTAAAACCTTTGTCTCACAAGCAAAAGGACATAATATCAGATCCCAGATCACCTATAAAAATGCCTGGTGGGAATGGTGGCTACCTGTACTTCCAACCTGGGAGGGTGGAGCCTGGGAAGTCCCTGAGCAAAGGTAGGAACAATCTTGGGCCTCCACAGGCACAAACACTCAAGTGCGCGCGCACACACACACACACACACACACACACACACATGCACACGCACACTACATACATGAATGCACACATAAAAATGTTAGCGCGTTGTAAGTCTATGCTGGGATTGTGACTCACTGCTAGAGTTCTTGTTGGTATGCGTGAGGCAATCCCCAACACTGCAAAGAATATTTATGTGAAATACTCATGTAAGTGCTAGATTACATTATCAAGCCTCTTTACCAGTTCCATGTCTTATAGGGAATTTCTACCTTGCTGTCCTTTCAGTCTCCAAGTGGGTAGGCAACACATCCTGTCCTATTGAAAATTCATATGTTTAAGTAATACATTTTTTGGTTCTGTCTCATTAAGGATTGACTTTCAGGAAATTTACCAACACTCAATATGGTATCTTGTACATGGGAGTATTTAATATTTTAGAAATAATAGAATACATAATAAAGATATAAAATAACAAGAGGTGGGCATCTCTTTATGTACCCATCTATCCTATACTTATTCTTACTCTCATTTATTACTGTTGAGATAGTTGTTAGAAATAAATCAGCCAGAAGGAAATACGCCTATTCTCATGCAACTAACATTATTATTTGGTTAAACTGAATTTAACTATAAATGATATAGGTATTTGGAAAAAGAAACATATGGAACTAAAATAAATAGTGCCAGAAAAGAACAAAATTCTGAGTGTAAACTGTTCAAAGACTTCATTGAAGAAGCAGTTACTGAACAGGAATTAGGAGGAAGCATGGATGGAGATAAGCGAACATCTGGAGGAAGTATGTTCCAATACAAGGGGAAAATCCATGTTACAAGGTGACATAATGATTATGTATGAGGTTTCTATAGTTAGGATATATCAATTAAACTGTCACTGTCAAAGGTAAACTCATGAAGGTGAAGGGATCCACTGGAATCGTTAGAAATAAATGTCAACTCTACAATTGAAGGCACATTTGTGCAGAATTAGTAGTTTAGTAATAGTAAGTTAGCAAGTTGGTGTATTTGGACAGACATACTGTCTGGCAAGAGTAGCTTTCACCTCTCTCAGCAGTCCTATGCCTTTGATGTGGCCAGTTCTCACTGCCCCTTCTGTTGGTGTGTGCTCCTGCCAAGCTGGAGTAATAACTCTAAGTCAAAATATGGCTCATTATTCGCATAAATCATTTGATTGTGAATTTATTGGCATCTATGTAGCGTAAGTGCAATAGCCATTTATTTGTTATTTCTGTTCTCTTAGTAAAAGTCAGTTATTGATCTGAATGAAATAATAAATCTTAAGACACTGAAGAGTGACATAATCATCTCTAAGTTTGGAAGGGCCCAGTTCAACTCCTGCTTTGAGAATAGAGTATGGGTTTCAAGTGTATAACCAGAAAGATCATTCAAAACCAAGTGGAATAATTAAGACAAAGATGGTGGTGGCTTAGAGCTGTGGCAAATGAATGATTGGACTATAAGTAGATCTGAGGATAATGGATGACCTGATTTGTGGATGTGAAGTAGACAAACAGAAATAGACACATTTACTGAAATAGGAAGGGGTGAAAGTACAGCTTTCATATTGACCCCAGAGAAAGATTTGACTTTCTAGAGTGTTCTATAGAAACTGTGGAAGAGACATCAATCACGGTGTCCAAATACTGAGGTTGGAGAGGTGCCAAGCTGTGTAAAAGGAAGTGGAAGAAGCCCCTAGTTATGCCTGGAAAGATGCTCTGCTGTTTCTGTGGAAACCCAATGTTAAGCTTTTAGCACTCCAAGTGCTCTTGATGCAGGTTTAAGCTTTTAGCACTCCAAGTGCCCTTGTGTTTTAGGCTACTCCCGGGAGGACACCACACATTCATGTCATGCCACTCAAGATTCTCCAGTCCAAATAATAGGATGACTTAAAGTTTGATTTCTAGTCTTACTGGATCACTATGCATTGCAGAGTAAATTTTCCCTATGACATCTGTGTTAGTTAGGCAGAGGAATCAATTTGACGAATGAACTTTGAGCTTTGGGGTACATCTGTGAAGAATTAGTGGTTAAGTCAAGTCCTGAACGAGCCTATGGAAGATTATCTAAATGATGTGGAAAGAATGAAGTCCAAGGTGTATTTGAGCATTTCCTGGGTAAATGGATAAGTTGAAGGGAGCCAGACTGGCAAGGGAGTGTGCGCCCCTCTCGTCGTAATTACTGTGAACATAGTATGGCCAATTCTTCTGCTGTGATGATGAAGTGTAAACGAGAATGTCAAGCAAGACTTGCTTCCCTAAGTTGTTTGACTGAGTATTAATCAGCAACATGAAGAGAAACTATAACAACCCTGTTCCAAGTCTAGGTTATCTTAACTTTCATTGCTTTCTCTTGATACATTTGAGTTGTCTGTAAACACTAAAGTTGAGCTTTTAAGCACTATATAAGTCTAAAGTCCAGGAAAATGTTGAGGCTAGAGTTATAAATGTGGGAAACATTGTATCTTTAAATAGCTATAAGTCAATAATGTAGAAATAAAAGGTTTCCAACAATCATAGACATGTTTAAAGTAGAGTCCAACCAAGCATTCAAGTACAAAATATCACTATATCACTGTAAACTAAGAATTTAGTAAAGTTTCAAACATGGTGCACTATAAACAATTTTATAATTATTTATTTTCTTAAAATAATTTCATTTTTATAATTATTTAGTAACTCAAAGATCCAGAATATAACTTCAGAAATAACTGACTTCCTAGTGTTTTCAATATTATAGATAAAATTAATTAATTGTTGTTTAAAACTTTACTGTGTTTGCAAAGGTTTTAAGACTAATTACTAACAATAATTTACAGCATTTTTACAGCAAGTATATTTCACAATACTAACACAAAATTGCAATAATGATTTCCATGGTAACTTTTCCAAAGACAAAGGTTTGGAAGTGTTCATATACTGAAGTACTCTCTCTTACCTGAATAGAGGGTACAGTCCATGAAAGACAAATCATCAATTGCTATGTCTCCAGTGAAGCCATCTCCCACTGATGCCTCCACCAAGATCTGAGGAAAATATAAAAAAGGTGTGATGCTGAAAAAAAATAATATGGAAATATGAAAACTATGACTGAAAAGAAATTTAAAATTTACTCAATGATAGCCTTCTTCTGGACTTTTAGTAATCAGGCTAAGAAGCTAACTTAGCTAGTTAAGTCCTTGCTCCCCAAGCATGAGGATATGAGTTCAGTCCTCAAAACTCATAACAGTATCAGACTTGGTGGACTTGTTTGTCATCCCATTGCTTGGAAGGTAGGAAACAAAAGAATTCCTGAAACCCCAGGCTGACTAGAGAGTCTATCATAATTGATGACCAACAGATCAATAACAGAATTCCTTCAAATGAGGTTAATGGTATCCTTGAAGATAACACCCAAGGTTTTCCTTCGGCCTCATGTACACACAAGTGTATATGGATATAGCCACACACACAAGGCCCTGCACATCATACATAAGTACTCACATACACTATAAAAAAAGAAGAACACTTTGCAATGATCTCCACAAAGATCTTGGATCATATTGCATTCTTGGATAACAAATACTACTGGTTGTATAGGATTCATTCTATCTCCTTTTGAGTTTTGGTTCCCTGAAATTTTAACTTTTCAGATGATAACTGTGTACCTATAATTTCCAACCTTAGTTGTAGATTTGGGTTGTTTTCTTCGAAGTCTATATTTGAAGTCCATCCATTTTCTTTGGTTTCCATTCTTTTTGCCCTTTATCAAATATCAGTAGTTTATCTACTTCTTGGTTAAATCTCATCTTTCCAGAAACCCACTAGCTCAGTTTATTTGCTGAGATATGCATTTTCCAGGACTTTGAGAATTTTTGACACAGACCTTATTGGTAGCATTTAATGAAACTAGCTAATCCTTATTAGATCCCTTTTGCAGATACATTAATCACAGTGAATTCAGGTGACTTTGGCACTATTATAGGAACTGCGATTCTACCAAAACTCCAGTAAAAATGAAATACCAACAAACCACTATAGTGTATGGCAGCTTCTGATTGGAATTGAGAGTTACTGTATCAGAATTAATTATGATGAATTATTTTAATACTTTTGTAATCATGTTTCATACTTACTAGATCTCTGCCAAAACTTAGTAAAAAAACTTCCAAACACCAAATCAAAGTTTAAAAATCACATTCTCTTTCCACCGCTGTATATATGCTTTGATTTCATTTTATGTACAAATGCTGTATATGAGAGCTAATATTTTGTTTTGTTTCTTTTTCCCAAATTCTATCTTACCTTATAGGCTATCACATACTTGGGACCAGGGAGATAGCTTAGCTGCTAAGGTACCTGTTCACAAACTGGTGCTCTGAGTTCAAAAGCCCACATGGTAGAATTAAAGAATAGGCATTGAAAGTTATCCTCTGACTTTACCCGTGTGTCATGGCATGAATGTACACACCTTTTCTCCTCCCCCTTCTCTTTCTTTCCTTAATCTCAAATAAAATATAAAATAAATAAAAATAGTCACATTCCTGATATAATGATATATCTTAGCACAAGGGGAGAATTTTATAAATCAAGTTTGTTGACCTCAAACCTCTTTACTCTTTTTTCTCAAAATTTGGTTATTTTTTAATTTTGTTGAGACCTTATTTTACCAAAGAGTTATCAACATGAAAGATGTGAGAATCCAGCTAGAGGACAAATATAATTCTCCTGGTATTTTCTGAACACACTTACTTGTCTTCTTTACAAAATGCATTGTTTTCATCGCCATCTAGGCAAACATATCATATACTGAGAAAATAAAACAACTATGGAAAGAATGTTCAATGCCAAACCCACAACTATTTACAAAGAACAGAACTGTACTATAAGAATTTGGTAGAACTAACCATAAAAATTTGTCATGGAGAAGAAAAGATCAGTTTTAAAATGGAAAAAGGAAAAGCAAGTAATTTAATCATTAATAAGACTTGTATTAATAAGTATGTATCTATGCCATGTAACAGTGTATTAACAAATAGCTCAGAAAAATTCCTATAAATAAACATACACACACACTGTGATGTACTCATACATATGATTTTACTATTTTATGAATGAGAAGGAGCAGAAAATAAATCAAGATCCAAAATTTAATGGAAAATGAAGTTGTCTTATATATAAAACCAGCAAGTTATTTCTGTGTTCATATGCTACTGTATATGGCTATATTCTACAATGTGGGTTCAACTTTTGACTTTATGTCTCACAAATTAAGGAGATGTCCATTCCTGAAAATTACTTTTGAAGAACTGTAACCCACAGCGTGCCTGGAAGAACTCTGCTTAAACAACTTACTGCTGCTGAAGTTCCCTTCACACGGCAAGAGAAGTGTGTTGGTATTGTCTATGTCAACATTCATAATCAATAAGAATCCAATGGAAAAAGAACAGCATCTTCAACAAATGGTGCTGGCAAAACTGGGTCTCCACATGTAGAAGATTAACGCTGGACCCGTACTTGTCACCATGTACAAGACTTAATTCCAAATGGATCAAGGACCTTGATATCAGGCCAGAGACTATAAGAACCATAGTTGAAAGGATAGGGAACTCCCTCGAGCTGATTGGGCTAGGTCAGCATTTCCTTAACAGACATCCAATGGCACAGTCACTGCTACCAACTCTCAACAGTTGGGATCTTGTGAAATTAAAGAGCTTCTGTTCAGATAAAGAGATTGTAACACGAGCTCAAAGGCAACCCACAAAATGGGAGAAAATCTTTACTAACCACATATCTGATAGAGCTCTACTATCCAGAGTGCACAAAGAACTTAGAGAACTAAACACCAAGGAAACCACTGGCCCAATTAAAAAATGGGCCCTGGAAGTTAAAAGAAATTTTACCAGGGATGAAATTAAAATGTCCAACAAATATCTTAAAAAATGCTCCACTTCTTTAGCCATCAGGGAAATGCAAATCAAAACTTCCCTGAGATATCATCTCACCCCTGTCAGGATGGCAAAAATCCACAATACAAACAACACCAAATGCTGGAGAGGATGTGGAGAGAAGGGAACTCTGCTACATTGCTGGTGGGAATGCAGGCTCATACAGCCACTCTGGCGATCTGTCTGGAGATTCTTAAAGAAATTAAAGATTGAAATGCCATATGACCTTGCTATTCCACTTTTGGGAATAACTCCCCATGCAGCAGAGGTTCACCTCGATAGCACAAGTGCGACCGTGTTCATAACAGCACTGTTTACAATAGCAAAGTCATGGAATCAACCCAAATGTCCAACAGTTGACGAGTGGATAAGGAAAACGTGGTACATCTATACAATGGAGTACTACTCAGCCATCAGAAATGATGAATTACTGGAATTTGCCGGGAAATGGATGTCATTAGAAACAATTATATTAAGTGAAGTATCCCAAACCCAGAAAATTAAGTGCGGTATGTACTCCCTAATAGATGGCTCCTAGTATCAAACCCACCCAGCCCACCTTGAGACACTCAATGGTAAGTCTATGTAATACCTACAGTAATTGCAAGGATTATGGGAGGGATGGGGTTGGAGGGCCACACCAGAAACAAGGAGAGAAGTGACCATGTCAAGGACTGCAAGTAAGTAATGTGACACCTGGTTAAGTCCACAGAAGTTCGTTCCTGATCATTTTCAACTGAGGGGGTATGATCTCACCAGAAGGGGAGGGCATATAGTCTGGCAGTAAAAAGTAACCATTTTGCAAATGGGTGATTGACGCCTCCCTCACTGAGGTTTCCTACTTTTATTACATCTACCCTTGAATGTGCTCTTATAATAAGACTCCGGTTTAAAGCTTTTTGTCTCTGGCCAGGGGGTGACATACAGTGCCCATCAGGATGGAGTGAAGGGCATTGCAGGAGCAGCAAAACTGCAAAAGAAAATCAACAAACCACAATCCAGAACTTCAGAGACTCTATATCAACCACCTAGAACTAGGCCAGACTAATCTCTCCCCATCCTGAACCTCAGGGACATTTGCGGAAGAAGAAGAGGGGGCGGTAAGATTGTAAGAGCAAAAGGATGGGAGGAGCAATGATTTGCAAGATACTCCATACAAGTTAAGGCCGAAGCAATCATAATTGGATTTTGCATGCCCTGCGCAATATCCAACACACTATTGACCTCACAAAGTCTAGCATCTGCTAAAGGCACCAAGATCCTTGAAGGCAAGGGATTGACAGCCACAGTAGTGTTCCTATGCTTAAGGGGAACACGGGAAAGCGTTCAGGGAAATGCCACTGGGTCCTTGTACATCACTGGAGAGGAGGGCCCAGAGGAGAGTCAGGCATGCACAATAAAGGACTCTCGGGGAATGGGGGCGGGAGGCACTGGGGGATGGGGAGGTAGGGGTGAGGGGAGGGGGAACAGGGGGTTCAGGGAAAGGAGGAGGGAGGGAGGGAACTGGTGTACCTATTAAGTTTGTATGAGCGGAAATAATAATAAAAATATATGAAAAAAAAAGAAAGCAGAAGTAATTTAAAAAGACAGCCAGGTCTCATTCCAACACAAATGAATAGCAAGTTAATCAAAATATCTTCAATATGCCAATAACCCAACTGTTAGCATTATTAAAATTAATGAACAATACTCTTAAATGCAGCACAAAAAAGTTAATTTCTAAGTCTGAGTGTAGTCTTGGTCTACGATTGTCTACTATTTAATTAAGCTAAGCATTAAAAAAACTCTTAGCAAAAACAACAGCCCCAAACTTATGTCCACACATTGAGCCATACTATTTTTGCTCTGTATTGAATTTAAACTTAAAAAGACTTGCAAACTACTGTGATTCATTCACTACTGGCACCTATACACATGTACACATGAATGTACACATAAGTCCAAGTATTTATGCTTTGAAATATGTATTTTCAGTGTTGCATTTCTTCCAAATTGAAGCACATTGAAACATTAAACATTATGTATAGTACGGTTTCACTATTCTGTAAATAAAAGGACTCAAAACTTATGCCTAAGTTCTACTGTTCCTTATTAAGAGGTTTAAGGGGCAAGGGAAGGAAAGATGACTCAGGGGGTTCTGCCTCTGAAGCAGAAGGACCCAAGCTAAGATCCCAGACCCCACATAAAAATGTGGGGCAGAAATGGCTGCTTCATTCACTTCAGGTTCTGGAAGGTGGACCTGGGAAACCCCAGCACAAAGCAATAAGGAGGTAGAACAATACTAGATGATTCCTGAAGTCACTCTTGGCCTCCACAGGCATACACAGTTCCCTTTTCTACACAGGCACACACACACACACACACACACACACACACACACACACAAGCATGAGAGAGAGAGATTTTGAGAAAGAGAGAGAGAGAGAGAGAGAGGGAGACAAAAATGTAAAAAACCAGTTACTTGAATTAGAGTCCATTAAACCGTGGAGCTACAACACCTATGGGTCATAGATTTGAATGTCGAGTGGTCACAAAAACTCTGGCAACTGAAAAAGTATCTGAATGTAAAATGTAATGAATTTGACATATTTGTTACTGTGTTGTATCAACTGACTTCCCTGAAACCTTGATTCTGAACACCAAGTGTACATATTTTGCTGTGTGCAGCGCCCATTCCACTCAACACTCCCCCACACTTCCAGAACACCTTTGCTTGGATATGAATTTGGTGCCTGCTATGAACTACAGTGCTTTTTACTGCCCTCACAATGTTCTCTACATTTATAGAGGCACAGAGGCTTAATGATGAATGCAAAGAGTTAATATTTTCTTATCATCTCTGTGCATAAGAAATATGAAAGTTGCATATCTTTAGACATTATTGTGCTAGATTATTAGGTTTCAAAAATTGTTTGAGTTGTTGATGAGTTTTATAAGAATTGGCTAAATGAAATTTGGTTTGAGTTTAGCAAAAAATTTCCAAAACTTTCTAAATTGACCCTGAATATGCTTCTGCCATTTTACTGTTCATATCTATATGAAGCAATGTTCTTGGTGTTGGTGATGATAAAATTGAAATGGTGAATTCTGGAAAAAATTGAAGATGCTTACTTCCCACAGAATCAGACATTCACACAAGATGTAATTGATTTTTGAAAAATAAATAATCACATCTCATTAATAAGAAAAATTATGCCTTTAATAAACAGCAAAATTATATGCATATCAAATAATTATTTGAAAGTAAAAGTGTTTGTGTAAATAATCCTTTTTCTTTTACACACAGAAGTTGATTTTACCAACATTAGAGCTATTATTGGCTTGCAAATTTTGTGAAATAAATCTACTTTTCTAAGTTGATTTTTTTCATAGGTTGCATGAGCTCACAAACAAAGATGGAATGACTCTATCAATTACATGGGAACTTTTTCGCCCAGGCATTAAAAAGGGTCTAGCAATTTGTCTGACTGATTCCCCACTATATTGATTAAATTCTGACTATTGGCTCCAAATTTACATCATGTAGAAATTGTCATTAGCACATAAACTCAAGTATCCTCACATTTTAGGCTCTAATAACCAATATGAAAAAAATGTTTCATCCTGTCATCCAAGTTCAACTTAGCAATCATATATTACAAAGTTGCATTGTAATATATTAATTTTAATATAATGTAACTTTGAAAGATTCAGAAAACATTCTGTGTAAAATACATGTTTAAAAAATTTTGTGTATACTATGTGAAGCACCTGGACCTTCAGTATATTGCTGAACAGAATTCAAAAGGGTCAAATTTAGGAAGTGTTTGAAGGTGTCCTTTAAAGTGATAGTTCATGGTATGGCAGTACTATATGCAGGTATTACTATGGAGAAGTAAAGATAGATTTCTAAACAAAACTCATTTCTAAAGTTTATATAAATTACATTTTTAATGACCAAAACTAGAAACAACTTATATATGCCTCAGCTGGTAGAGAAACAAATCATGTTTTATCTAAATAAAGGAATAATCTCCCTCCCCCTCCCCCTCCTCCTCCCCCTCCCCCTCTGTCTCCCCCTCCCCTTCCTCCTCCCCTTCCCCCTCCGTCTGCCCCTCCCCCTCCGTCTCACTGGCTTTTGTCTTTGTATCCACCATGAACTACATAATTTTCTTCTGCCATGCTTTCTCACCAAGATGTTCTGGGCTGCCACACCCAAAGCCTGCAGAACATGGATTGAAAAATTTGAAACTCTGGGACAAAGTTACAATTTCTCCCTTTCAAATTAAATTCCCGGGGGTATTTTGTGTAGATGATAGAAAGCTAAATAACACCAGAAACAAATAATGTCTAGCATGTTTTTTTTTTCTTTTTGATAGTTTGAACAACTGTGAACATTTATTAAAATTTATAGGAGCTAAACAAGGAGACTGATTTACCTAAAGTATTCACTGACAAATCAAGATATTTATTCCATACTTGTGGTCATAAATCATCAGTATTGACATGACTTTTAGATCACTGAGACTGTTTGAGCCCTGAAGGGTCAGCCCACCTTGTATCCTGCCTAGTGCTTTCCCTAAATTGCTGTGTTCACAACATGTAGTAGCCCCAAAGCAGGGTGAAACAATAGGATTAGCTATTGTTATGGCCAGAACATGTAATATGGCCAGAAATTATGGCCATATATCCTATTTCTTATCTTCAGTAATCTGCTAAACTTAAAGAGCCTATCCCCTCAAAAGTCTCTAAATTAAGAAATATCCTTTTCTCCTATCTTAGCATCTCCAGCTCTGAGTAGACCCCCACCAACCTCCTGCTATAACAGGTCAGACTACCTGATATATTTCTCAGAGCTAACTATAATGATTCTCAAGGTTCAACCTGTCTATATCTAACAATTTCTTGCTTGCTTGATAAATTAATGTCTGGTGTTTTACCACTAGCACAAAATAGTCTCAAGCACACCTCCGATTTGTTCAAGTCAGCTATGAAAATCATCCCTTACAATAATAACTTTCGAGAATAAATGTTTGCATTTCTTCTTGTACTTTTTAATGGTTTCTATTTATTTTCCTTTTAGTATTCCCAGAAACAAAAAGCAAGAAAGATTTTTATTCTAATTTCATATCTGAATAGCAACTCCCACAAACATATTCAGATAACTATCCAATCAATATTTATCACATAATGTATAATTCTTCAGGACTCCTTGAACTTCAGCTTAGAATTTTTAACTCTGAGCTCTTACATGGGTAAAGATTTGTTAAGATCAACCTAAAGGGATTTTTGTCATCTTTAGAATTGTTTACATAACCCTAAAACTAATTTCTATGAAATAAAACTCAGATTAGGTCTAACAAATTGTATGTTTATAATTCTATCTCTGGCTACATCATGCACATAAAACTGTACAGAATGACAAGTGTTTTTCAAATGTTATACAAGATATAAAAAAATCATTTATCATTAGGTATATAACATGAAAAACTTGTATCCACAATGTGCAAGAAACTGGGAATATACATAGATAATGAAATATATTATGGCATGAGAAGAGTTAAAATCAAATGCTTAGGCAGATAAGGAGACCATGCAAAATAAAAAGATTGCTTCAGGGAAAAGAATGGACATAATCTTCCTGGGTTCTTCAATGGGTAAGAAAAATGGTAAATGTTCTTCATCAGAAACATATAGTATTTCTTTTTAGCTGTTTAGCTTTATTGCATGTGTCTCGCTAAGAAATTTTGATTCAGAATAGAAAAATTAATGCCTATCTAGGCATTGTTGTTGTTTCCATAGTTACAAAAGAGACAAATTGGACCCATGCCTTCAAAGATAGTACATGTAGCATTCTGGTTGTTTCCATAGTTACCAAAGAGACAAATTCGAAGATAGTACATGTAGGGCATGAAAGACTAAATGGTGACTCCTGGGGTAAATCTAGGTGATCAGAAATGTGTTCTCAAGTCAAGGAGGGCACACAAAAGCAGCTGTAAAAAGCAAAGTGCTGCACAAGAAGGGAAATCTATGTTCCCACAGCTCTCTCTTTGCCCTGTTCCACACTTTACAATCACTTTATGCCCAGCCTACTTCTGCCAATTCCTGTCCCTTGCCTGATTCTCACAGGCAGCTGAGTTTGCAAATTCCTTTGACATGTTTTTTAAAACTGATTTAATTAATTTTTATTAACTTTTGAGAAAATTAATGACCAAATATTAATTTTACATGGCTTGATTGTCATATTGGGAAAGTTATAAGCCATAATTTTCAAAAACAAGAAAAATAATGAAATCATGGTGAGAGACATTTTATCAAATCTAACAACTGAAATCCCAGCAAAGACCATCAATGATATATATTAGCGAAACCTTTAGATTTTTTTGTCTGGATGGTTTTTACTTATGTACAATCCTGTGATTTTTGCCTTAACTGTTATAGAATGTTCATTACTTGCTCTTTCATTTTTACTTATTAGTTGCCATTATTTGAAGATTTCAAGTAATTTTTGGGGGGGGTTCGAATCCTTTTTTTTCCCCACTCATATAAACTTCATAAGCACCCTGGTTCCCTCCCTCCACCCTTCCATCCCTCCACCCCTTCCCTGATCCCCTTGCTCCCTCCCCCCTTTTCCCCTTCCTTTCCTCCCTCCCTCCCTTTCTCCTAGTGCCCCCCTACCTCCCCCAGCCCTGGAGCATCCTTTAGTGTGAATGTCAAACTTCCCTCTGGGTCCTCCTTTCTGATGAGGTGTAAGGACTCAGTGGCATTGCCTAAAGCCTTTTCTTGTGTTCCTCTTTAGTATAGGAACAGTATTGGGGCTGTTAATCCCTTGCTTCTAAGGATCCTAGTTCCTGTGATCCATGCTAGACTTTGGGGGGGGGTCAATGATATGTCGGTCATTGCGCAGGTCATGCAAAGTTCTATTATGATTACTTCAGCCCTAACTTGTGTGGAGTATCTTGCATAGTGTTCCTTTTCCCCATCTTTAGGCTCTTACAATCTTACCGCCCCCTCTTCTGACAGGTTTTATTAAAAACTGAACCTTCTGAAATTCTGCCCTATGTGTAATGATTTGTTCGCCTCTGTACCTCGTGCACATGCCACAGAAGACCCTACACATCAAGATTGTCAGAGATGATAAAAGCTGTAGCCAGAGAAGTGAATTGGAGCAGTTCATTATTCCCACAGGACAGCACTCCACTGGGGAGAGTCCTGATAGTACAAAACCCTGCTTGCAGGTTTCTGGCAAACTGCCCATTTTGAAGAGAGAGGGGTTGAAGGGAAAGGAGGAGGGAGGGAAAGGAAGAAGGAAGGCAAGAAGTGAGCTAGGAACCTTATTTACTTATTTACTTATTCATTTATTTATTTGTTTATTTGTTTGTTTATGTGTATTGTGGAATGAATTAAAAGAGACTAAAATGTAGCACCCAAGGAATCCAGGTAGGAGTGTCTATCAAACACACATTTGGATGTGAGTATGCAATCTGCAAAAAGCACTATGATCCCCTCATTCTTTCTTATGGAATATATGTAGTTGACATATTTAAGTCTGTGAAGCCTCATTTCGCCTCACTAAAGTCTCATTTTATACAATATTGAATGGGAGAACTTTCTTTGGTCAGGGTCTACAGACGGCACCCACCTACTGTTCACAAGGTTTCTTTTCACCCACAAAACCTTTTCCCTTGGTGAGAGCAGAGGGATAAACAAAATCATTGAAGAGTACAGGTTGTCAGAGGAAATAGTTGTTCAAAGCTCAGACTTGCTTCATTACACATTAAGAATTCTTTCACTAGCGACACATACACACAAAAGTCTCATTTCCAAGTACTGGGGTCATTTCAGATTAATTTAAACTTGGAGGTCTGGAATGGACTGAACCTTCCAAAGTCAGTCTCAGCTTCCTTTAGATGTAAAGGAAAGGCAAACAATGTAAGAAATTTGCTTTAATTTTGTTTTTCTTTCATATTTTCTTTCTGCTCCTTCTATTATGTAAAGTGCCTTTCTAGAACTTTCTGAACCCTTTTTTTAAAGGAATAAACATTGATCAGTTTGAAACTAATTTGCTACTTGAAACTCAGCAAACTCAAGTGCTATTTTAAACTATTCTCTGGAGGCTGAGCTGGTATGAGCCTTTCTACCCCATCTATTATTTGAATGAAGATAAATAACTCTCAGTTTCTCCAATCCTGAGAATTCATGCAGAGCATATTTGACTAGTAGTTACGATGAAGTATTTAATTGAAAGAAGCTTGGTCGATATTAGGGAGAAAAATGAAAACAAGGTTTAGAACTATTGATTTAAAAGTTCAGACAGTTGTGCTTTTATTATTTAAGAATGACATAATGAAGCATAAAATATTAACAGACTATAATGGAATATTGCCTAAGTTATTTCCACACCAATGTCAGAATTGAATTATCCTTAAGAAACATATTTCTAAAACACTTAAGTGTTATCTTTTCAATTGTCAGGATCAGTTTATCCTTCACATCGTCAAAGAGAATATTTTAAGACACAGCAAAATCCTAGGTCTTTTTCCAAAAAGTACATATGTGGGTCTCAATCTCCTTGTGAAAGGAAACATCTACTCTATTCTTTCTATGTAGCAATTTAAAACTGGCTCAGACTAAGGTATAGACAAAAGCTGGTGATAAATGTAAAACTTACTTGTCATTTGCACTATCAGTATTCCATATTATCTACCCCATAATTTATTGTGAATTAAAAATCCACTGAAAGATTTCAGTTTACATTTTAACTTCCTCAAATAAGTCACTTTCGCCACTTGGGTCTAAGTTCTTAATATTTTCCTTTAAAAATTGTTCATAGTTTTTAAAAGTACATACTTATTCAATAAATATTGGTTTCTCCTGTCAAGACATTAAGAAAAACTCCAAACATGCTGATAACTACTATACAGTGTGCACAGCCCCAAGCAGGAAATCTAGTCCATTGCAAGCACTACCACCTTATGGCCATTCATTTCAGGTGTCAACTTGACAATAGAGAACTGAGCCTTTATACTAGTAAGAACGATTTCAGGCAAACATCTGAGCAAGCTAGTAGATTATTCAATCAATATGGAAAGACCCCTAGTGGGTAGGACCATCCTCTAGGCAAATTAAAATGACTGGGTGTGATTTGACTGAAATTTGGCAGACTGGCAAGTAAGAAGCTTTGCTTTGCCCCTTTCTCTCGTTAGGGACTGGTAACAATAGATCAATTAGAAATCTCTAGTTTCCACAAGAGATTCTTCTCAATAAATCAGAAATTAAGTGATTGAGGAGAACTTCTGATGTCCATCTTAGGCCTCCAAATGCACTCAGGTGTATCAACACTCATGTTTTATGGCAATGCATGTCAACCAGGAAGCAAGACATCAGGACTTGTGAGATTTTTGTTGTTGCTGTTGCTGCTGCTGCTGTTGTTTGTTCATTTTGACAGTTCTCCCAAGTGCCCAGTTTGGTTAAGTCTTGGGGCTTTATACTCTTCAGTTCAGAGATTTTCGGCAATATTAATTGATCACAGAGCTACAGAGATTCATCAACTGAAGTATGTTGGTTACAAACCAGGGCCAGGAAGAAGGACTGCAACACAGCAAGAAATTGCAGAAGTAGATGAGTGTGGCTAGACAGAGAAGTCTGATCAAAATCTCCTTTCAGCCTCTTCCATAATAGCTATGGACTAGATCAGCAAAAGGTTGCAGCTTCTCTTAACATTTAACTGAAATTTAAAACTGGAGGGAAAAAATTGCCATTTGCCTTTTAATAGCTAAAAGGCTATGGGACATTTTGGGATGTATGACCTTGTTACAATATGAACACATATTCACACACATATGTACATCTCATACACATATACACTGGAAAAAATAAAGCCAGCTGAGGACTGGGATTCTGCTACCTCTGTGAATGCAATGGACTGACTTCTTCAGTGATTAAGACGCCCTTCCTTACATGGCTTCTGTCAGGTATTGCATCATGGCAAGAAACAAGCAAATACACGTGTAGCGCAAGCTGGTCTTGTGTGTGCGTGTGTGTATATGTGTGTATCAGAGGGCACTGTCAAGGGCATCTTCCGGAATTGTCCCTTTGTGTTTCACTCTGGAGTTTCTCAGGTTCTGCCTTCCAGGGCCGAAAGTACAGGCTGCTGCCATTTCTGTATGGCACTTTTTACATGGGACCTGAACTCAGGTCCTTCTGCTTGCAAGGCTGAAGTTTAACCCTAGAGACATCTCTTCAGTCTGTAAAGATGTCTCTAATTCTCAATTGATTTTTTTTAAATCCCAAGTGCTTTCAACCAAACTCTCCCTTTTCTTTTTTATTCAATGGCTTACAAGCTTTTGTTTCTTTTCTTTATTTTTCATTTTAATGACCTCAGAGTGACAAAAGGAGCTAAATGACAGCTAACCAAACATACAATCTAATGTAGACAAGGCTTTTGTTACAATTTTTGTTTCATTTTATTGAGATAGGATCTCACTATATAACCCAAGCTGGTCTGGAACTTGCTAGATAGCCCATCATATCCTCAAATTCACAATCCTCTTTGCTCAGCATCTTCAGTACTGACTTTATAAACATGTGCACTTACTTCTACCCGGTCCTTGCATTTAAAAAATTATTAATCCTTATTACTAATTTGTGACATCTACTGAGTGTCATGGCTACAACAGCTTTTTCTTCCATATCTCTATCTGTATGGCATAAAACACTCAAGATTTAATTAAACTTCAAAATCTCAGCAAAAAATTAGCTTGTCCTATCTCTTAGATGCTCTCCCAAAGTAAAATTATGTGCAGTTTAAAATGTGAAGTACCACTGTGGTTAAGAATATCTTAGTCTATAAAGAGTTCTGTTGTGCCATTTAAAATATGTCTTCAAAGTTATTCATTATTACTTCATTTCTTTTCCTTTGAAAGTGGTCTTAAACTGTAAGTTCCTTAAAATAAAAATCTGAATTTAAAGTTATTTTCCATATTAATATTACTTTAGGTGTGAAAATACTTTATGGTCAAATAATCACTGATTCCCAATGTGAAATTTGAGAGTATTTTAGTCATTAATTTAAACAAAAACTGAACAGTATAATGTACTTTGGGGGGAATCTAAGTCGTATGATCTCTGATTTAATACTCATTTTTGCTTAGCATACTCTGAAATTTACAACAAATGTTAGTAGACCCAAATATTCTTAGAATGTTATGTGGAACTATTAGTATATTTACATACCATTTGGCTACTTACTAAAAATCTTTCTCTAATTTCTTGGGAAAAATAAGTAATAATTTTAGACATCGTTTATGTGAAGATTACTTGACATTTTCTACCATAGAATGTGACTTACTTGTTTGTTTGCTGGTTGTTATAAGAGAGTATGCACATGCATGGTGCAGGAGTGGAAGTCAGAGGACAACTTTTGAAAGTCAGTTCTCCCTTTCCACCACATAGGCTTCCCAGGATAAAATTCAGCCCTTCAGGTTTGCAACTAGGTACCTTATCCTCTGAGTTATCTCACTGCCTCCTCCCTCCACCAGACTTCAATTTTCACGTGAATATCTGACACAGCACTGTTATGTATTTTCTTACTATAATGATATCAAGGAAAGGTTATTAACAAAGTTGTTAGGGATTTAACCATGTCAAGGGTCCCTAAGTTCTTTAGTGTTTTCTTTGTCTTGTCATTGATTTTCATTCAGTTTTTATATGCTGTTCTTTCATTTGGAAGTTTTTCTATGGAAAAAAATCTCTATTCATTTGTGACATCCCCACTAGAATTTATGAACATTGACTCTGGAAGACCGAAGGCATTATTTGCACTGGCTAGGCAATGTGAATTTTCTTCACAAATGTTCAAACTTGGTTCATAATCATCTGTAATAAATGTTGCCAAGTAAGGGTGTGACAGAATTCTTTATGTTGACGTCAATGCATTTCAAAACAAAGAGAAAGACTACAAAGAGGATAAGGAGGAAAATGAGGAGGAGGAGAAGAAATGAATCACTATTGATCTGAAGCACAGCTTTATAGCATGCTAAGTGATAAAAAGCGTCCCTTCCTACCTAACCAATGAAATTGCTCATGAGTGCTTCTATAACTAATTAAGGATTGCAGCAATGGTTTGGAGGACTTAGATTTTAATTGCAAGAAGGATGTGAAAGCTGGGTAGGCCACCAAATATTGGAATCCCAGTGCTCCTTGGGAGGCTGAGGATCCCTGGAAGTTTGCAGGCCTGCAAGCCTGGAATACACAATCACAAATAATACAGAACAGATCCTAATTTCCTATAAGATAGAATCATGGAATGGAACCCAAGGTTGTCCTGTGAACTCCTCACATGTATGGTGATAAACCTGTGCCTACAATCGCACATAAGAATGCGCATACATACACCTTACAAAAAAAGAAAGTAAAAACTAACAAACTCACCAAGCCTTTTTGTACACGCAAAAGTTAAAAATAAAACATAAGCATTCATTTCTGACAAAAGCAATTCTGACATATGCATATGCCAGAAGCAGAGAGTAGTCCTGTCAGCCTCACCTTGAAGCTCCAACAGCTCAGCAGATCAGTCAGTCTTCCTGATTCTGCCTGTGGAAAAGGTTTAAGCCACAGGCACCTTACCCTCACCTGGCAAAAGATACGCACAAGCTCTTCCTTCCACCCTTGTCTGAAGGTGTCCAGTCATAACCCTGAGCTTCATTCATAGTCCTGAGCTCCTTTTAAAATGCAGAAGTTAGTATCAAGCAGTATCTTAATTCAGAAATCCATTTAAAGCCTTGAGCCAGAAATTCTAGATCAAATTAGATATGGGATCTGCTCCACCTGCTCTTATGCACTCCAGAACAAGGTAATTCAAACTAGTCTTGTTCCCCTTCTTGTGACTGCTCTAGAGTGTGGTCACTTGACTCTGGCACCCTATGACTCTTGGGCTGTTTCCAGAAATAATGCAATCTTAGGTATATGAAATGAAAACCAACTAAAAATGTTCTCCAATTACTTATCAGATTATGATTACCAGGAATGGAAATGTTCTTGAACAAAATCAAGAGCTGAAACATATTTAGTGAAAAGATAAAGGGAAGGAGGTATAGGATAATATGAAGCAATATTAGCAAGCTAATATAGGATAGTTGTGAGCCAAATGGAAAGGTAAAGTCCGAAGATTCTCTCTCTTTTATACAGGATGAAGCAGATAAAATCTTCATTAACAAAAGCTTTTATTAAGAGTATAAAACATCATAGTGTATTGGAATTTTGCTATCTCCCAATTGACTCCATTTAATTTGGCAACTTCTTCATGCAATTTAAAGAGATAATTTAGGTCTTTGATGCTACTGAAGAGATAAGGTTGAATGAATTGAGACATTTCCAATTTTCCCACGGTATGTTGAAAGGAGATTCAGACATTGACTGCAACACTTAATTTAGACATCATTTAATTTAATAGTTCCTGAACATCCTGCCATCACAATTACTGAAGACTTTTGTTAAAATACAGATCCTCAAGGTCCTTCTGTAAGTTCCAAATACAGAACAACCATTGCCTGGGAACCTGTGCTTTCAAAGACTCTTGAGTAATGTATTATTAGAGAAAATTGATAACTATGAATCAAATCTCAACTCTTTGGTTAAAAGAATAAGATATGTAAAAAAATGTGGAGTCCTTTGCCTGACAGCTGAGGAAGCTGTATATATGTGTACATGCACTGCACAAATACTTTAGGAATACATATTATTCCATGTGACACTGAAATAAGGCATAATACCAATGCTTCTTCAGTCAGTTTCATTGACTCATTTACACCATGTGGATAACATGCAATATTTATTTATTTATTTACTTACTTACTTACTCACTTATTATTTTACTGCTCCTAAGGAAACTTTTTCCTAGACACTGGAGGATCTCTATTTGTATCAGATAGCCTAGTGTACATAATTTAAACCTCATCAGAAAATTATTTTCAATTTCAGTAAGCTCCCATCAGTTCCAATTCCTGAGAGTCTATTCTGTTTCCTTTACTTCTTTATATTATCTGTGCTATAGATAAAAATAACAGGTTATCTCTCTGTGATCTCTCAGAACAAAGGAATCTCTTCTGCATGTTATTTCAACATTGAAACACAATTGGAACTGGTAGAGAATCTGTGGTCTCTCATTTTCCTCACACTTGTTTGGTTAGTGTCTCTGTTTCCTGGGTATCCTCTAATATGAAGAGTCCTTGAAAACAATGATCCTCTACTATCTGTATTTCTATTAGGCAGCATAGTGAAAGGGACAAAGGCCCTGTGCACAATGAACTTGCCTGTAGCAGCTCAGCAAATGAACCTGTATTTGTTAAAGAAAGTTTCTTTGGAAATAAGTTAAATTTCCCAATGATAGGTTATTTTAAAAAGTTCACCTTTCTTCCTTACATTCCTGTATTTCTTTCAGGCAATTAATCCATTATTTATTTTGGGTAACTCAAAACAATGTTCTGATCCCACAAGAAGAAATATAAGAATCAATGGCTGTCTTTTAAAGTATATGAAAGCAGACTGTAGATATCTGACATTAAAATTAGAGCTACTTACAAGGTAATTGAAAATATACTTTGTGATCTTAAGTAGGGCTCAGAGATAATTGAAATACAAGATACCTTATCCTAAAAGTTAAGGAAGCACATTATTAGCACAATAATATCCAAAAATAATTGTGGAGTTAAATCAATTGTGAATGAAATGTAAAATTTATAGGATGTTGTGCTAGGAAGAAGTTTGGGTCATTTTATTATTCTGATGAATAATCAGGTCATGAGAAGATTCAGCAACATCTATGATGTTATCACACCCATGGTAGGAGACTTAAAGTTTAGTCTGAAATTATTCTAATCCCAGACTTGAAGCAGTTTCTACTTTGTCATGTAGCTTCTCAACACTTTTAAAAATAAAAGTTAGGAAGTGACATTGACTTTGCATGTGGAACACAAAATTCAACTACAACATCATAACTGACACAATTATTCATCATCAAAAATAAAAAATAAAATTACCTGAAAGGTATAGAATCATGGGGAGTTTTTTAACCATGATTATTTTGTTTTCTATCTACAGCAGTAAAAATTGATAGGAATAGAGATTAAAATTAAAAAAGAAGAATTTCATGATCTGACTTGGGACATCTATGACTAATGACTAGACTAATAACTGATAACTAGTAATAATGGAAATGCGCCTCAGTTCAAGTTCATTGGAAATGTTTGGTATGGAGAACTAGGTTTAGTAAGAGAAATCCTAGGAACTAACACTGCGAGCTATACACAGGACAAGTGGAAAATCTGAGAATTTCGAGTGATCTTGAACTGAAGCTATAGTCCTGTGCTTCAAAGCTTCCAATGACTCTTCTTCAAATACAGACTAGCCTGCAAATGGTGTTAGTTTCCTTTCACTATAACAAAATTTCTGAAGCAATCCATATAGAAGATATTCTTCTGAATCACTGTTTGAAGGTTTCAAACCATGATTGATTGACCTTGTCTTGAACATCTGATAAGGCAGCTCCTGATGGTGAGGATGTGAAGAAGAGCAAAATACTGCTCAGTTTTGGACGGGAAGTGAAAAAGAATGAGTATGGGCCCAGGCTCCCATGATTCTTTTCAAGTTCATGCACACAGTGACTTAAAAACTTCCCATTAAGCCCTATCTCTTAAAGATTCCAGAATCTTCCAATTGTAACACCTGAAGAGATGAGGGTTTGGTACATATTCTTTGATGAGCATTTAAGATCCAAGTTCTAGCAAAAGACTAGCAGGTGAACAAGTCAATTTTATGCTGGATCAAGGAAAAAATGTCACCTTGCAAGCTTTAACTGTCAGTGTTCCCAGCAGCTGTGGAGGAATGGCTTAACCCTGAGGGAAAATTCAGGTCATGAAAACATGGTGTTGTAGTTGGCCTGCATGGTTGCTGATAAATGACCATCAAATGGCTTTAAAGAACAAGGGGTTTATTTCCTTATGACTGTACGGTTATAGTTCTCAGTCCAGTTTGACAGGAGAGCATGCACCAACACCACAGCTGAGGTAACTGGCCACATCATCACCATGTAATAGCTAAGAGATGGACAATCCTTACTTCACAGACCAGCATGTCTGTGTGTACAGAAGGATGCCAATTTACTCAACCAACTTTCAGTATTTTATACATCTGTTCAGGGCCTAGTTCCACATACCACAGACTGGGTCTTCCCCATCAGCTAGACAATCTCTTGCAGGTTTGCTCTGGGCTTAACTCAACCATTAATTCTCTACAAATGTGCTGAGAGCTCAAACCCTCAACTGTCAAGTTGAAACCTATGCCTAACCATGACATTCCACCCCTTGTCAACTTGACAAGTTTAGCACTTTTAAACTGTAACTTTCAATCCTTGTTCCCATAGGTATTAAAAGTTATCTTAATAATAAAGTACTTTAATTTTATTAATTCTGAAAGTCCAAAAATTTCTATAATCCAGTTTAAAATGTCAATCACTAAAAGTTCAATTAGTAAAATGTTGGAAATGAAAGTCTTTCTTTAAATATCCCAAATCTTTTAACTGTAGGAGTCTATCAAGTCAAAATAAGACAAAATAGTCCAACAGATAAAACATCAAAATAGAAACATCTTTACACAATAAGAAAATATCAAATTAGAACCAAGTTCAAAAAATCAAATACCGCATCCATTACTTCAGTGTCCATCATCTGATGCTCATCATGTAGTCAAGGTGGCTCAAAAATTCTAGGAATCCCAGTTCCTGTTCACAGCTCAAAATTGTAGAAGCAAAATTCCTCTGAACCAGGCTAAATCTCCATTCACAACCATCCTCAGCATATGTTCCATGGTTCTGGAATCTCCAGCAGAACTCTGGGTTGACCTCTGCAGCTATAAGCTTCACCTTTCCTTGCAGGAACTCTATGCCTGCTATTTGGTGCCAAGTTTTTGCTGCTCTCCATGAACCACTCAATCATACATCAAAACCAGTACTACCTGGGGGACACTACCAGATTCCAAAATGAGGTTGAAATATAGCTTGGTCCACTCAAGCTACAGCTGTACCAACTTTAGCATGCTGACTCTGGAAAAGCCTTTTTCTAGGTAGCCGAAACTTCCAAAGGGCAAGAAATGGCTTCAAGTTGGCCTTTCAGCCTCTGAAGGAATCCGGGTTTTCAAATCATGAAATTGTCATACAGTAGTATTCATGTTTTCCACCATCGCAGTGCAAGTTACTAAGATTTCCTTCATTAATACTCATTTCTCCACCAATGACAGCTATTCGGCTGCCTGTCCTTTCCACATCCAGAGCTTCATGGCCATCAACACAGCTCTTCTCTATCAAGCAAACCAGTCCATCATCTTTAAATTCACCTTTACCAAAGTCCTTGTTCCCCTCATCATAAACTGGGCCAAAACAATTCATGACTCTCTCACCATTGCTGTTTTCCAAATAGCCTACCAAACTCTGCAGAATGGTATTTGTAATCCACAGAGTCAAAATCTTCAAACATTTCAAACTTTGTCCAGCACAACAATTCAAAAGCCATAAAATCCAAATAGTCAGATTTATCAGCAACACCCCACTTCCCAGGTACCAAATTCTGTTGCAGTTCACCTGCAGGGTTGCTGATAAATGACCATCAAATGGATTAAGAGAACAAGGGATTTACTCTCTTATGATTACTGATTACAGTTCATAGTCCAGATTGACAGGAGAGCATGCACCAACACCAGGACAGAGGAAACTGGCCACACAATCACTGAGATGGACAATCCTTACTTGCTGAGAGAGGGACAATCCTTACTTGCCAGACCAGCATGTTTGGGAAAGTGTACAGAAGGGTGCCAACTCCCTCAACTAGCTGTCTGTATTTTAATCCAGGACCTAAATCCCACCCACCATAGGCTGGGCCCTCCCCATCAGCTAGACAATCTCCTGAAGGCTTGCTCTGGGCCCAACCCAACCACTAATTCTCCACAAATGGGCCCAGAGCTCAAACCCTCAACCATCAATTTGACACCTGTTCCTAACTATGACACATGGTTCATCCCACATTTCTCTAGAGATATTTTGTATAGACATAGAAAGATAAAAATAAATGTGAATGATAAATAAGCAGTGCCTCAACAGAGGTTAAGTAGTTAAAACATTTGCTATACATGCAGAAGAACCAGAGTTCAGCTCCTCGAATTCCATGTGAAACATCAGGCAAGTGTGGAACCCTGTCTATAATTCTAGCCCAGGAAGACAGAGACTGGGAACTGTTCAGAACAACCTGGCTGTTTAACTCTCTAGGAGAGTTTTGGATTTAATTACAGATTCAGGCTCAAAAGCATCGTGGGAGAGCAATCAAACATGATTCCTGATTTCAACTTCAGACCTCCACCTGCATACATATGCCTACATAAACGTATGCCCATCTGTGTGTGTGTGTGTGTGTGTGTGTGTGTGTGTGTATGTACAGGCAAGTGTACACAAACGAAGACACCTTCAGATGGAATGTTGAATGACTTTCTCTCGGTCCTAGAGAGGTAGGAAGCTGTCAGCAACTGATTTAAACCAGTGATGTATGAATATCAATTGCTTCAAATCAATACCAGCATTCAGTGAGTCCACTTTTGATTGTTTTGGATATTCTATTGCACACACATATATGCTTGCTGGTTCTGTTTTTTTTTTTTTTTTTTTTTTTTTTTTTTTTTTGACATACTGGAGTCCAAACCCAAGACATTACTAACCAGGCTACTTCTCTGCATCTGAGATGCATCCCAAGATGCCTGTTCATTTCTTAAGGCTACATTTGAATTTGAATAACAGAAATTATACGACCAGAGACTGTACTGAACATAAGAAGAGATGATCATGACCTATGGCAGCAGGGAGAGTAGAAAAAGCCAAGAAAGAGGCAAAGATCAGTCTTCCAGTGGAATCATACAGAAGGTGAGAAATCTCGGACAGTAACACAGATGATCCAATAACACCTCAGACTCAAAGCAGCTAGACACTGAGCTGTCAAAAAAAAACATGCAATCTGCTTGTCTCTAAGCTGTAAGTAAGATGGAGCCTGATTGCCTGTAGCATCTGGGAACTTCTTAGTGGATTGTGGTTTCTTTAGACTATGCCAGGGACACTATGAGTCAAGGTTGGCTCTGTGTCGACTGGGGTGTAATTTGGTATAATCATATTCAGGATCCTAGATTTATAGGGTATGTATACAGCATGCATTTATGCATATATATATATATATATATATATATATATATATATATATATATGAGAAGATATGTGAATTTGGAGACACAGAAGCATTGAAATAGCTTGTGCCTGGGAAGTTGTGCTTACATGCAGTCACACATATTCTGGAGTGTTTCTTTTTTTAATCTTAAATAGCTACCCTTTTTAAACATCTTAACTGTTCTGGAAATTTTAATGATTAAAATGTGTCTTAGTGTATTTTCTGTCTTTATAACGGACTATGATGGACAAAGTGGTTTAAATGAAATGGAGATTCATTTCACAGCATCAGAAGCTGAGAAGCCTGCAAGGTTAGGATGCCCAGATCCAGCAAGAGTCTTCCTACTACGCTGTTCCATGACAAGGGTATTGCTGTCATGACAGCAAGTATGCCACGTGGCCAAGGCAACTGAGGACAAATGTATTAATTTCACATGTGTGAAAGAAAGAATAAAACACAAAAGAACACAGGAGCATTTTTAGACAAAGCTGTTCCCAATGACTACAAATCCCTTCAAGCCATTATAGTTCAAATCCCATCTTGGAATAGTCTCACTATTTTTTATTTTAAACTTCATTTATTTATTCATTCATTTAGTGTGAGGAGCCACTGTAAGTTCAGGAATCATCTGGGATAGCTTCTATCTCCTTTTTGTTCCCAAAGGGTTTCCCAGGGCAGGAAAATGCAGGCCACCTCTGTCTGCCTGGTGTTTTTATATAGGACCTGGGATCTGAACTCAGGAGCTTCTGCTTAGGAGGCAGACTCTTAACATCTGAGCCATATCTCCAGCCCTGGTCTTGATTTTTAATAGACAACTTCCCTAATGGCAATTAACTTTCAGCATAAGCTTTGAAAGGGGCTACATGAAATAGTCCTATAGTCCCACATAGCTTTCAACCCAGTTACTGAGAATGAAATTTTATTGTAACAGATTCAGGATAAGATGTAGGCATATCACAGTATTCTCCAATAGATCATAAATTTTGACTTATGCATATTAGGTTATATTGTTTTTCATATCATTGAAAATTCATTCCTCTTTCTTTACTACTCTCAACCTTCCTGAATCTGTAATTATAACAACTTCAGAATATAGTTCCTCTTATTGTTTTTCCTTCCTGTTGGCGGAGGCTTTACAACATAGATTTCCCAGGCAAGTACTTCAAAGGCCTAAAAGCTTTAAGGTTGACTTAACAGGTTCAAGATGGTAATAATAAAAAATCATGTCTACACTACAAAAAAATAGCATCATAAAGAAAGATGGAATGTGTGCTTAAGAAAAAACAGTTTAAAATTTTAACTTCTATTTTGAGCAGCTCATTTTCAAAAGTTCATAATCAGATTTCAGTCTGGAAAAAGTTGCAAATGTTGTTTTGAAATAGTTTAGAAAATGGATGCCCAAAACTATTCCATATGGAAGTCCCCTTTTATTTCTGCAGTGTGTGTGTGTGTGTGTGTGTGTGTGTGTGTGTGTTGTATACAGGCACTTGAGTGTATATGCCTGTGGAGACCCAAGGGTGACTTAGAGAATCATGCTGACTTGCTTCTACCTCTTTACATCTTTGTTCTGGGTCTTCCTATACTCCACCTTTTAGGGCTAGAAATTCAGATTGTCTCCATTCCAACTTGACATATTTAGGTGGGAAATGGAGATCCTAATTCAGGCACTTTTTTTAGGCAAAAATCCTAAGCCATTTCCTTAATCCTCTATGTGGAAGTTGTAAGAATGATAAACTTGTTAGGACCAAGCTATTAAGCTTTTTCTACTTTATGAACTTACTTTAAATTTCAACATTCTTATAGAATTCATTGGAATAAAAATTACCTATAGCTTCATTTTATTATATATAAAAGAATATTTTACTCAAATATTTTAAGTCAAAAATTTAGATTTGAACCATATCACCAGCCGATACTTTGCCAAAAAAAATACATCATCCCGAGGATCTCTAATGAGTTGATCTGTTCTGTAAACACTCTGGAAAGAGACTGGAAAGAGCTTAAGTTGGTATAGATCTCTTTCCCTCACACATAGCAACACAATATTTTCTGCTGAATGAGAAAAAGTGCAAGGGCATAAATCAAGATAAAGCAATCATCTGACAACGAATTACAAAAATGCCCCGTACCTTTTTCTTAGTGAACGCTACAGGACACATCGATTCTCCACAGAAGATAAAAGCCAAAATCATGTGTCATCAATAGAAGCAAGCAGAAGTATTTGGTTCAATATGTTAGAGTGCTTTTTTAAAAAAAAATACAGAGAAAAGGCAAGTCTGAACTGTTTCACGTGACTAAAACAAGTGTGGCTCACAAGAAACAAACATGTTTGGGACATGTTTCATACAGTTTAATTGTAGAGACAGAGTAATATATCAAAGAGGAATAAAGTCCTGCTCTTTTGGTCATCCATCTAGAGGGAGAGAGACTATGTGATTAAGAAGATTTAGATCAGATATAGAATTGCAAGTAAAGTTTCCAACAATATAATCTAACCTTGATGATCTAACATACCCCATTTTTTTCTATCACAATTTTATACAGCATGTTTTCATGTTTCCTTCTAAAGGAGAGGTCATCAGGGCAGGCTTGAACATTCTGTCGTGTTCTTGCAACTCCCCAACAAGGAAACAAATCCCACAGATAGGGTTTCAACACTATTACTATTACTATCACTATTACTGAAGTCTCTGCCTGACAAAAATCTTCCAAATCAAACATGACCATAGTAGATATAAGAATATCTCAGCCCATCTTCCCACATCTGGCCAAACAACAATGCAAAGGGATTTGGCAGGATTTATCAATAGAAACCAAATATTGGTATATGTTAAAAAGGGTAAGAAAAGGAGGGAGAAAAAAAGGAGGAAGGGAGGGAAGGAAAGAGCGAGGAAAGGTGGGACAGAAGGAAGGAGAGAGGACATTGAGAGAGCATTGTATTCAGTTTCCAAACAAGCTATAAATGATGAAGGGTTAAAAGAAATAGAATAATACTGTCATACTCATAAAAATCATATTTTTCTACTGTGTTTTCTTTTAGTTAAATAATTAACAACTTAAAAGACAATTTCCTTTAACCACAATTTTCCTCTTTCTCTCTATATATATATGTATGTGTTTCTGTCATCTGACTCTCTCTCCCTTCTCTCATTGTATAAATGTTTGCATAATATCACATGCACATATTAATTTCAAATTTTCTGCACATCTCAAGTCATGATGACCCTTACCAATATTCTTATTTTGGAGGATGAAGAACACTAGATATCACTTTGCGCTAAAGAAATTCTAAGAAATGTAAATAAACGAATATGATAGAAGTTATCATGATATTTGACTGAATCTCTGATCCACAAATCTGCCTTCTCTTTATCTCTTTTGCACCCCTAGTTTGTGTTTTTGTTTTTGAGACACGGTCTCACTATGAAGCCCAGACTAACCTCAAACTTTGTTTCTGCCTTCTGTGGGCTGGGAAACTGGTGCCTTGCCAAGTGTTGCGGCCGATGCCCCTCCTTCCTTGTCCCTGTTCCTCATAAGCCCATCATTTACATCGGTGTTTGACAAAGAGCAGATATAATAAGCTCTGGCAATGTTTAAGGCTGAAGAAGCAATGGAAGATTTAAGATGGCGACAAGATTTACTGTGCAATGTTGAAGGCAGCAAATGGAGTGTCGCTCACACGTAATTCATGCCAGCAGATCTCATCCAAAGCACTCCTAGTAAATTCCAGAAAACTTCACACACTTGGCAGAAAAAATTTATACAAAGTGACATAAAATTTATGCTTTCAGCATGTATGTATATAATCGCAGGGAGAGTGGGATGAACCTAGCGTTTCTTAAAGATGGTCCTGCTGTATTTATGATACAGCTTCAGAAACATGCTTAATTTTTTTTCTCTTTGGAGTACAGAAAATGATGTGCCATTTGGGATTTAAAGGCATAGCCCACACACGTGGGAACAAATTGCAAGCTAGATATTTAAAAGAAATAATCTCTCTCTTGTAACATCTACCTGGGAATGACTTCTGCTATATTACTAAAACATGTTACCAGAACAGAGTAGAGTTCTTTTAAATATAATCACAAAGTTCTCACGAGTGAAGAGGTACAAACAGGGATGTCACACCTGTGGCCCACACATGCAGCCAAGCATAGCTATGCGCACAGCCCAAAACAAAACCACAAACTTGCTTATCACAGTACAAAAAGTTTTTCTTTCTTCCTCTTCCTCTTCCTTTTTCTTTTCCTTTTTTCTTATTTCCTTCTCCCCTTCCTTCCTTCCTTTCTTCCTGCCTTTCTTCCTTCCTTCCTTCCTTCCTTCCTTCCTTCCTTCCTTCCTTCCTTCCTTCCTTCCTTCCTTCCTTCTGTCCTCCCTTCTTCCCTCCCTCTCTCCGTCCCTTCCTTCATTCCTTTTTGCTTTCTTGCTTTCTCACATTTTTTCATATTTTTTATTTGTAATTGCATTGTGTAGTGCTCCAGTGTGAACTTTGTAGATTTCAATGTCATGCTACAACTTCAAAAAATCAGACACTACTGGCTGGGCCAAATTTTCTTTGATGTTCCATCTTCTTTCTTTGGACCTACTTTATGCATAGGTGTATACTTCAGGAAAAAAATGACAGGTTGGGAAAAGAGCTAGCAAGCAAACAAACAGCAATGAATAAGTTGATATTGAGGAGTAGTTGTTTTATGTGGTGCCAAACAGTAATTTGGAATAAATTACTGGGCTTTTGCAACACTTTTCAGTGTCTGTCTTGGACACTAAATCCACTATTTTGTTATGAGACAAAGGCTAGCTCACTAGTCTAGCTTGCTGATTTGACTAGTCTGGCTGCCAGCAAACTCCAGAGATTTGCCTACCCCAGTCTTCTCAGTGCTGGGACTGCAAATACACACTACTATGCTCAGCTTCTTTAATTGCTTTGGGGATCAAACTCAGGTCCTGAAGATTGCATGGCAAGTCCTTTGCTGACTGAGCTATATCCTCAGTCCATCTGTTTATTATCTAATATGTCATTTTGCTTAATCATATGAGTAATGAAGGCCCAAAAGGTGAATCTAGGAGATCTAAAATGTTGTCTTTGTTCCTAATGTAAGACATTAAAGAGGACAGTTTCTAGACCTTCATTTCTTTAAGAATGAATGATAGCAAGTTGAATCTTTGTGTTTAAAGATTTTCTAATTCTATGACTGAGCTTCCACTCAGAAAACAAAGTCTATTTCATATATAAATTATTGATGGAAATGATGAGGTCTATGTCTATTTAATTAATGCCAACCACTATGAGGGATTAAAGATGTGGCTGACAGAAACTTTGTAGTTCTATAAAACTAAAACATAAATATAAAAATATTGGACAAGAAAGATGACTCAGAGGTTAAGCTTCTGCTTCACAGACAGAAGATCTTGAGTTTGGATACCAGATCCCACATAAAAAGGTCAGACAGAAATGGCAGCAGCCTTACTTCTGGTCTTAGGAGGTGGAGACTTGGAAAACTCCAGAGAAAAGCAAATAAGAGATAAAAGCAATCGAAGGTGATTCCTTAACTCACGGGCACACACACACACATGCACACACACACACACACACACACACAAAAAAAAAAAACTATACACCTGTTTAAAGTTGATTTGTATCATTTATATAGACATACTAGTTTAATCATAAGAAAAGAGGAAGGCATAGTCTGGAACATTCAGGGTTAATTTAAACTGTTATTTCAGTAAAAATTCAAAATGATATTCACCTGTCATAATAAACATGAACACTTTTAAGTGAAAGACAGCCTTATTTCCAATAAAATATGCACAAAATAATAATTTAAATATCAAAAAATGAATCATTTCTCCAACTATTGAAAATAAAATAAAAATTCAACCTTATTCATGTTGCTTCACATATATGTCAAACATTATTGATATGATATCATAAATTAGATAGGTAAATTATTTGAATACAAAGTAAACCATATTCTGTACAATGCTTAGTCCTAGATTTCTATTTACTAAAGATGAACTTATCATTCAAAAACTCATTTAATAAGCACTTACTATGCATCTGAATTATAGTCCTACAAGGTAGAGACTAGAAATCCCCAGAACAAGCTGGTTAAGCAGACTAGCCCTACTCTGCCTCGGGATTCACAGGCTCCGCCCTACCAGGACCAGAAAAGCAGGCGGACCCCACTTCTGCCCGGCATTTATACCTGGGGTCTAGGATCCGAACTCAGGACCTTCCTCCTGAAAGGCAGAGGCTTAACCCCTGAGCCACCTCTCCAACCCCAAATCATGCATTTTATAAATCTGTGCTTTTCGTTAGATCTCAGAGAATATGTCAATCATGTTTCTTTCCTCTGAATTTTCGCTTCACCAAAACAAGTACTCACCATTGGAGGGACGGGCAGGCATTTCCAATATCATTTGTGCTTATCAGTAGATGCTAATCATACATTAAAGGAGTAGTCAGGAGCAAGGCAACCCAAAACACTCTTCAGGAAGTGACAAATGAATGCACCTGGTTCTGCTAATTTTCCATTAAAGAATAAGATGGTATTTCACACTGGTTAGATATTAGGAAGCATTTCACATATATGTCAAGAATCCCACTCTCCATACCTGAAAGGGCTGCCTGCTGGAAATGTTGAGGTGTTTACTTATCCACCTGTCGCCATGATCCCCAAATGTCTGCCAGAGCAAACTTCCTTTGTAGTTACTCCATATTCTCTGGTAGACAGCCAGTTGGTAAATATGCTTTCCAAACATGTGGTAGAACAGGCGAAAGATGCAGCCCTTGGCTGCAGTGGCATTAAAGACTGGACTAAGAAGAATGGCATTGTTTTGGAAAACCTGTGGTTCCGAAGACTCTATATAGAGATAGTACCCCTTAGCTGTGCCCAGAGTGTTATCTTTCATAGGCCCGGTGTTCAGTGTTGAAGTTGGTCCCTGGTTCCTGGTCCAATCGAAGTCATCTTCTCTACTTTGCTGCCAGTTACAAATTCCATCTTCAAAGTTACACTGGAGTTCAGGGGCTGAAAGTGGCATCAAGAAATAGCAAAAGATCATCAAAGACAGGCTAAATATGATTATGAATACAAACTGATACTTTGATCCCACCATGCAAGCTTCATGAGTTTAAAAATGCAACATTAACTTACAGGTTTTTTTTCTCTCATTGGACTGTAGCTCTATTGAATGGGGCCTTTACTGAATCCTATTGCTATTAGTAATACATATTCATTTTATGAAGCTATGCATTCTTTTAATATCTTCATGCAACTATAGCATAATGCAATCACATCTATCCACGATGCCCCTTTCATGACATTTTCCCCCTCTCCCTAATGTCTTTCCTCTTTTTGAACATCCCCCTCCACACTTCATGCTGTGTATTTTCCCTTAGATTCCACATAAGCAGAACTTGTCTTCTATTTATTTCACTTACATTTTTGTTTTTAGCTCCATAAAATTTTCTATAATGACATTATTTTGTTCATTATGGCTCAATAATACACAACTGGCTACACATACAACATCACACTTCTCCATTTATCCACTGATGGAGAGTTAGGTTGATTTCACAGCTTGGTTCCTGTGAATGACAAGACTCTCCACTGTATGCAATTTGTGATTCCTTCATGTATAGACTCAGCAGTAGTATATTTAGATCATTGGGAATCTTTCTAGAATTCTGAAGAATGTCTGTACTGATTTCCATAGTGATTATCCTAACTTATATTCCCTTATATCTATTACAGTGTATATAAAAGGAGCAAGGCCTTTTAACTTCCAGCATCTTTCAGAAAGTAGCATACGTCAGTCTTACAAAGAAGAGACTTGTCCATGATCTGTTAAATATTCCCTATTTAACAGCAATATTGGAACATGTTCGGTTGTCCAATGTAAAGATTATGTTGGCACCCAATATTTGCTTTAGAATAAATAGAATAAAGGTGATTTAGACAGTATTGAGCTGAGGAATTGGATTTAGATTTCACAAGTGGAACGTAACCTAATTTGCTTAAGGCAATATTTTAAAAATAAATATCAACTGTCCTTAAACTGTTCATCTGAGTAACAGAACTTGGTGCCAAAGGTGAGCAAGTACATGGAACAATAGATATAAGCTCAGGTGAAAGGAGCAGACAGGCGAGAACAAGTCATCTGCCTATCAAGCCCATCACAGGGCTGAGACCTGAAGGCAATGGAGCAAGTAGCTGTCAGCTGGGAGATGCTTCCTCCTTAGTGACCCTGAAGACAGCTGTGCTGTAGACTAGGGAAACTTGGTGAACTCCACAGCTGTCAGTCTTCAACTCTGGAGCAGAAGCAGGATGTCAGCTAGCTGAGTTTCTGACATAAAACTGACACTAAAGCCAACAGGTTTTTACATCGCTTTGTCTTCATATTGACTCCCCACTCAATCTTCCTTCCAAAGAGAAGATAGAAAGCCCCACCTTCAGCAGAGGACCACATCTCCAAGCATCTTTCAGGAAATAAAATGTGTGCCTCTGAACGTCTACTTTACTGAATGCTGTGCAATGAAGTGATATCTCAGTGGATGCCACTTCTCTTTCCTCTTTGTGCTTATAAGTTAGTGTATCATGACAGGAGAAATGTTGGAATTATGAAATGTTTCTTATACTCACCAAGTACTGCTATAATTGAAGAATGATTAGTTTAATCTTACAAACAGATCAACTTTTTTGCTGAGTAAGAGTTAGAGAACTTGAAAGCATTGAGAGAAGATTTCCATTTACAATAAACAGCTTTAGGACAAATTATATTTCTTATGATGGCCAGTGTAAAAATTGATGCACTTAACTATAAGTTGCATAAATTTTGTGAGATGGATGGAAATTTTGACATTAATGTATTTTCAATAACACCTTTGCCAAAGATAATGCACACACAAATCTTTCTGCAATGATTTATGTGGAAATTCCTTAATATAATGTTTCCTATGAGTTTGTTCTAGTTAGATACAGGTGTCTTTTTGATAATTGAAGGTCAACACTTTGGGCACTCCTGTGAAGAATTGGTAGTTAAGACAACTCCTGAATCAACTTTCTGATTGATGAGGGAAAATTCAGCCCGAGGTGGGTGGAACCATACCCTGGATGAGTGATTAAGAAGAGGAGGGCTGGTTTAGTCTCTCTCAGTCCTTCCACCAGACCTGGTTTAGACAGGTATTTCTAAATATGTCAATTTTGCATATTTCCATCTTAAAAGCTTTGATGTAAAGAATACTTCTTTAGTGTGGATTACCAAGATCTTTGAATCCAGCCTCCCACAACCTGTACCCTGTGTCCTCTTTCATCTCCACATTCTAACCTCCCCAGTTTCATGGTTCTCACTTCACGAATAGCAGCAAAACTTGCATTTTTTACATGTCAATTAAATTAGCACATGTAGAAGGTCCAAAGCCAAAGCCTTTTCATAACTCCTATAGAAACTTCCACTTTCTATTTCTTCACTAAATAGGTGCCCCCCATGGAACTATAAGGCCAGTGAAGGCAGAGACTGTGTAATTGTTATCACTGTATCACTGCATTTCTAGCAGCTAGTTAATATTTACTTAATGATGACAGACAACTTTAGCTAATGGGAATGGTTGACCATACACTATTCATATCTATGACTCGAAACATTTGCTTCATTGGCTGTAAAGCAGTGGACTCACCCAGGTACAATCATCAAACTAAATAAAAAAGGCTAAAAAACTAATGCACCGTCCCCTAACAACAGAACCCAACATACCACAGTTGGTCTCATCAGTGCCGTCACCGCAGTCATCCACCAGGTCACACAGCAGATGTTGTTCTACACAGGCCTTCGTGTGAGTGCACCAGAAGTGACCGGGTCCATGGCAACTCTCAGCAGAAGAAGGAAGTGCACAGTTTTCAAATCTGATGTCGTCAATGGCTGAGATGCCATCATAGACTCCCAGACTAACTTTCTCTAGGGAGAGGTGGAAGGGCTGAGAGAGACGCCCTAGCTGAATGGTAGCCTGTGACCACTGGTTGCCCTGGTTATATAGGACTCTCCAGAGGGTTGTAGAGTCCTTGGAATGTTCCATATGGAGCTGCAACTGAGCTGCTCCCACAGAAAAACCATAGTTATAAAACCTGAAGAGCAAACATAAGAAATGTCAGCAAGGTCAATGAAAGACTAAAACTTTAACTTTTGGCTTCTTCCACTCCGTTGACCCAATTGATTAGTTAAAATAATGGATGCATCTCTTTCTTCCAGTACTGGTGCTGCATATTTGCAAGAGTTCAGCACTGAGCTGCGTACACTATTAACTTTCACCATCATGGGAGTCTTTCTTGAGTGCTGTCATGTGTGTAGCTTGGGCTACGTAAGAATAAAGAAAAGACAAGGCACATACAGAAGAGGTGGGATGGGGTGGGCTGCTGACTTTGGTAGAGGAACAGTAGCAGCTTAGTCCAAGCATGTTTATTTTATAGGAAAATTAATAATAGTGCCACATCAACATGTTTACTGGGGGCATGGGGACAAGGAGGCTGTGATTTTCTTGCAGCATGCAATGCATTCTGTAGGAAGATCAACAACGTATAAACAATGCTTATCTGAGGAATGAGCCAAATAGCCTTTGCCTTTTTCACATCCTCTCTCTGGACTTGCTAATCCAGAATCTGAATATGACATGACTTTCCTCATGTCAATTCTCTTACATGGTGATACTCATGTTAAGTATCACTCTTTCAATCTTTCTGCCCTACAGTTGCTTTCCTCACTTAATAAACTCTAGTAGAACACATAAAATTGTTAATTAAACTACAATCCACTATTGAAAGCTTCTTTCATAGCAAATACTAGTAACATGCTCCTCAGTTAAAATTGTTTGAAGCTGGTGTAAGAACTACTTGAAAGTACAACCCACGCTACAATCTGAACTGCTAACAAACATGACTGCAGCCATTATCCTACTAGGTCAATCGACCACGGTTTATAATATTTACCAGAATGACAGTATGCAGCCAGGTCCTGTCTGACTGAAAGTTGGACTCTGGAGTTTAGCAAGTTGAGACAAGCTATTGCTCTTCTTCAGAATAAACATAAAATGCCCTAATGAGGTGTAAAAACAAAACATTAGTTAACCTACTGGGTTCTACAATGAAATATCTGCCTCCTATACAACAATGAAACCAATATTGTTAACAAAATTTACTATTACAAAATACAAACCATTATCTACATTTAGTTTTAAAGGATGTAGCAAATAGCTGATATTTTCTATTAATACCAACAAATAAATATGGATTCCCTACCACATCACTCATGAAATACTCATTTCATACAAACGGTACAACTATGATTGTCAGGTTTACAGTGATCTTATTCTTATGGAACCTAAATGAACAGAAAACAAAAGGAGGAATAGCTTTGATATCTTATTACCTTCAGTTGTATTATGAGTATGATCTCGAGGTGGGGCCTGTTTCTCAAAATCATTAGGAAGGTCACTTTGGGAACTTCTTACCCAGTCAAAATGGTCACCACTAATAGCTTCAAACCAACCACAGCTGTCTGCTTCAAAATCACAATCTGAAACTGAAGAAACAACATGATGCTCTTATGCTATCTTGAGTATACCCATGCCTTATAAAAAAAGGTTATATCTGTATGTGTGCATATGCTTATGATATTCATGTATGTGTGTGAATGTGAATGTGTGTCACAGCACACAAGTGAAGGTCAAGGACAAATTCAGGTGTCAGTCCTCACCTTGTCTGAGACAGTCTTTTATTCACCACTGAGTATATCAGGCTTTCTGGCTTGCAAGCATCTAGGTATCCTCCTGTATCTCTCTCCTAATTCCTAACTGTGGGAGCAATGGGATTGCAGACATTCACTAACACATCGAGTTTTGAGAAGTTCTACGGTTTTGAATCAGGTTCTCATACTTTCACTGTAATCCCTTTATCCACCAATCCATCTTCCCAGTATCCCATGCTTTGAAAAACTGGTGCTCTACCAGAAATGCCCAGATTTAGCTTCTCTATATCAAAGAAGAGATGCACAGAAAGAAAAATAAAGGTCTCTATCTGAAAACTGGAACTGTGGTTTTCATATTATAGACTAAGAAGACATATTTCTCAAATTAAACCATTCTTTTATCTCCATCTCACAGTTTTTTCCAAAATGAAGTTTACTCAGCCATGTTTATTTCTGATGCCTTCTTCATTTGGGTATTCATGACTGTGTCCCTCCTTTAACATCAGTGGGACAATTTCTACAGGCTTCTAAAGAGTATGTTATGTTATGTCATGAAAAGCAGCTATTGACTTAAAATAATATTTAAAAATCCTCATATCTACTTCCTTTATATATGTGTGTCCCTGATTTTAGATTTTCATGGATTATTATGTATATCACCTAATATCTACAAAAAGGAATAATCAGGTTTATTTTTTCAGGTAAATATATAAAGAAAAATAAGTTAACTTTCACAAAGATTTCTGGAAAAGGAAAAGAAGGATAAGAGAATGAAAGAAAGAGAAGTTATGTGTAGTAACAGT
This sequence comes from Typhlomys cinereus, assembly GCA_023101885.1. Taxonomy (NCBI): domain Eukaryota; kingdom Metazoa; phylum Chordata; class Mammalia; order Rodentia; family Platacanthomyidae; genus Typhlomys; species Typhlomys cinereus. The sequence continues at coordinate 646,521 of JALPQD010000220.1, forward strand.
ATATGATTATAGCTAATAGCTACTGAATATTTAATTTGTCTGTGGCCAAAGAGTAAGAAAGTTTTAGAGTGACACAGTAATTTAATATTTGATTCCAAATTGAATAACCTTTCTACACAGCTGAAAAAGTACCAATGTCATTAAATTTGGAAAAGGATAAAAAAATGTCTAATTTGACTTTACTTAATGTAAGGTTCAATCAATGTGAAATGAGGTTAATTTCTATCTATGGCTTATTATTCTACTGAGTTCCTTTGATGTTGATTTCTTTTATCTAAAGCTATGGTAATAATATGAAGAGATACACACACACACACACATACACACACACAAACACAAATATACACATCACAAATGTGACATTTAAATATATAGGAACTTGTAAAAAAGAAGGTTCTTAGTAGGAGAAGGAAGGGGACAAACCAGAAGGAATCATGAGGAGTGAAGGACAAAAATTCTTTATGTAAAATATAATGAAGTTATTAAAATTCTTTATGTACATATGTAATGAAATTGCTAAAGAATATAAGAAAGTGCTAAGAGGAATTAATTAGTTTTCAAGATAAGAAAATATGAACAAAATCACCAAATAAAATTATACATTTTTAGCAAGGGCATTTTAAGCTAAGGATAAAACATTTCCAATTCTAAAAATTATACATCTATATGGAGAAAAAAGTAAAGAAATATAGCATAAATATCAAATGTTTTAATTCCTGTAAATATCGAATTCCAAAAATATATTTCCTTTGTATTTAATTTCCTCCTCCAATTACAAGCAGTCTTTCATTTCCATGGTATATTAAAAAAAATCAATGGGAATTTGTGAATGCATCTGAAAATAAATACTTTAAAAATACTGACTTTATTTTAGTATGTACTAGCTATATTTCAGTATGTAGACACCATTAGAATTTAGTAATATGAAGAAACTTTTTATTTAAGATAAAAATGTTTTAAAATTTAACACTGTAGTGAAGAAACTATTTAAAAGTTAAGGAGGGTTGGAGATATGCCTCAGTCATCCCTCCTTGCACTCTCCCCACTTCCACCCTTCCTTTCACCCCCCCTCTCGCTCCCCCTCTCCCAGTGCCTCCCCCTTCCTCCCTCCCATCCCCTGGAGCATCCTTTTGTGTGAATTTACAAACCTCCCCCTGAGTCCTCCACCCTAGTGAGGGTTCAGGACTCAGTGGCATAACCCAGAGCTCCATCTTGGACGCCCCGTTAGTATGGGAACTCTATTCTGATTGTTAATCCCTTGCCCTAAGGATCCTACTGCCTAGAGCTTTCTTCCATGGGATCCATGCTAAACTTTAGGGGGTTGTTGACATGTTAGTCATTGTGTAGGTCAGGCAAAGTCCTATTCTAGCTACTGCAGCCTTAACTTGTGGGGAGTATCTTGCATACGGTTGGTCCTCAGAAGGAAGAATACTTTCAATGGTAGATTGTCATAGTTTTTTTCTTTCTGCTGCTATGAGACAACAATTAGGCTCAAGCAATTCAAGGGGGAAAAGGGAAATTTATTTGGATTATGATTCCAGAAGGGAGATGCAGTCAATTTTGGTGGAAAAGGCATGGGCAAGTCAGAAGTTGTAGGTGCCACAGGTCAGCGCAGAGATCATGAAGGCAAAGAGAGCAAGCAGGGACTGCAAGAGCAGAGTGCCAGGGGAAGCAGGGCAGGGCTATCCAGTCTCCAGGCCCACCCCCTCTGACTGCCTTCCTCCAGCAAGGCTCCACCTTATAAAGGTGCCAGGACCTTTTCAAACATTAACAACAGCTGAAGATTCAAACATATGAGCCTGCTGGGGACAACTCACATTGAAACCATAATACAGACCACATTTACAACAGTACCTTGGCGATCTAATACACAACTATAGAGAAGAACAAATTGCTATTACTATATATAATATCTATCCCACACAGCTACCTAGAGAGAGAAGATGATTATGTACTCCCAAGGGAAATAATGCTGTCCATATTTTGGGTATTCAGATAGAAGTAAAGCTTTAAAAAAGCACCAGGTCTATAGTTCTCTTAGATTGGGCCCTTCAAAGAGGCTGTTGAAGAACATTGTCATTCCCACAGTTTTTACAGTATTATTCACAATAGCTGAGAAATGGAAATCAGGTACAGAAATTCCTCAAGATCTTGCTCCTAGGAATGGAATGCAGCTCATCTCACAGAAGTTCACTGTAAAAAGCAGTTAATGGAAGCTAGAGAGACAAGGGAAAGATGGGCAAAGACTGACCAATGGGTAGTAAGTTATATTTAGTTAGAAATAAGAAACCTTGTTGAGCTATTTCACAGCAGGGTATCATAGGACATCAATAATATGTTCTGCACTTCAAAAAAGATAAAAGAGGAAGTGCATATTTTCTTCCTAGAAAATGATACTTGTTTGAGGAGACAAAGATGATTTTCTTGATTTGAAGATGACACAATGTATACATGTATTACAGCATAATGCACACCATAAATGCATACATTTTTATGTGTCAGTTGAAAAAGAACTATTAAAAATAGTGACTTAACACACAAAGTGCTATTGGAAATTCAAAGGTGCATGTCTACTCTATGTGGTTTCTAGCTTTATGTGAACAATTCAAATGTATAATTAGTGTTATAATCATTAAATTCATCTCTAAGCTAGCTATTAATTGAACACATTCTTCACTAGAACATCCATGGAAAATTGTCTACTGTGTATCCATTTGTAACTGAGAAACTCAATACCCTAGAAGTGTTTTCATAATTGAGGTTCAAGTATTTTTCAGTTTCTGGAGCTTTATTGACTTCCCAATTATCCTCATCAGAAGCATCATTTGCAATAACGAGTCCTGCTACCATTCACTCGGCATTTAGCTTGCATGAAGCTTTGCACTAGGGGCAGGTACATTTATAATTAGAAGGCCTGTTGACAGGATTTCCAAGAATCATGCTTGTCTCTTCAGTGGCTATGGTGAGAGAAGTTAATGATTCCATGACAGCCTTTAATTATTGTGAGAAAAATTACCTGAGTGGCCTGTATGAATTATATAAATAAAATTGCATCTGTTGCTACTATAAAAAAAGTGTTCAGAGATACTTAGAGGACTGATAAATAGGCTCATCACTGTCATTAATACAGATTTTTGCTGAATGAAAAAATTGATATATATGTATATATACATATATAATTATACTTTTAAACTTCCATCCATACAATATTGGATAAATAACTTTGACAAATACTTCAGCATGTATTTTTAAAAAATAATAAAGCAACAGTATACATATTCATAGAAAGATACGAACTTAGTGCATATTGTCAGATTTCAAAAAGTTGCAAAGTATTACTAAATTAACTTTACATTTTCATAGTGAAGAACTATGTGGATATGAACGTAATGAATAAATATATATAATTTCTTTAAAAGCATTCCATACACACATGTCCATGAATATCTCTAATAGAGTTTTTAAAGCAGCTTGATTTTCAGTTTTCACTCACTATTTCATAATTTTTCTACTATTTTGGTCTTCATTTTTCTTCACTTAAATTCTCTGACCCTTCAGCGGAAACGATTGGATCTCTGGAATCCTAGTGTTCCACAGTCATCTATTCTCTGGCTACCACTTTCTATTGATAAGCAAAGCTTCCAGAATGAAGGTTACAAACTGGATATATCTGAAGGGTTAATGCTGATATCTGCATATTTGAGTTAACTTGTGATATTTGACTTTCTGGGACTAAGATACCTTAATCAGTATATTTTTTTCAGATCCATTTATTTAGTTGTAAAATCTATGATTTTATCTTTCTCAGTAACAGAATAATATTCCATTGTGTATATATCCCACATTTTCATTATCTGCACACCAACTGATGAGCATCTACGATGTTCCATTTCCTCACTATTGTGAATAGATCCTCAATGAACATTGGTGTGTATGTATCTCTATGGTAAGATATAGAGTCCTTTGGGAATATCCTCAGAAGTGGTATAGTCATCAGATTTTAAATTTGGAACTTTCATAATGGGTTACATGATTCTGCTGAGGTTTATTTGTAAGGAAAAGTAATGAGAACAGAACAGGAGAGAAAATTCTGAAATAATAATTTGGACATCACAAAATATTTACAAACTCATTGCAGGAAATATGTCCTATATGTAATGTCATTGAACATATACTCTTTCCTCATTAGCCACATGAACAAGATGTTCATGTTGAGTTTAAGTTTAAAAGTGAGTAGGAAGATCATGCGACGATAGTTTTAAAAAGTTAGGACCTGGAGCCCAACTAAGAGCTCAGCACTGTAGATTACAGAGAAATCTGAACCAGCAATGATATAAGTAAAATAGGGGAAACACTTACAAATAATATGTATCATTTTATTTAATACCCCGGAAATATCTAAGAAAATTTAATTGTTATTCTTTCACACATATGTATGGTGTGTTTTAAAGAATAGTAGCACAAGAGTTCAATGTACATTATCTTGGATACAATACTATCATAATACAATAACTTGATATCAAAGTCCAGGATTTTTATGCTGATTCTATTAAATAAATAGTTATCCATAACCATTTTAAGCAATTATAGGCCAGATGTTTTACATTATTGAGTAGAAAACATAAAATAATTGGAATATATATAACCAAAGAACATAAAATTAAGTTTTTAACTATAATCATAGTTAGGTACATGGTTACATGTTAACTTGATAGTTAGGGGATTTGTGCCTAGGCATATTTTTAGAGAATTAATAGTTGAATTAAGCCCAATGTGAACCTTCGGGAGATTGTCCAGCTGGTGGGTAAGGCCCAATCCATGGTGGGTAGAATTAGATCCCAGACAGGACAAAAAAATTACAGAGAGCTGGTTGAGGACATTGGCATCCATATATATACTTGGCTAGAGATACTAGTCTGGCAAGTGTGAATTTTTCCTCTCTTCATCTATTATGTAGAGTTGTGTGACCAGTTCCCTCAGATCTTTGGTGATGGTGCATGCTCACTTGCAAAGCTAAATTAATAATTGTAACCAGAACATTATAAGACAATCAACTTCTTGTTCCCTTAAGTTATTTGATGATGACTTTATCAGCAACCATGTAGAGGAAGGGCTACAGCTACATAACAGGGAAAGCAAGATAGTAATTTAAAAAGAAAAGCAGACAAATTTGATGTCTGGCAAATAAGATTTGCACCTCTCTAAGCAGTTTCTGTGGATATGCCGTGGCGAGTTCCTTTGGAAACAAATGCTGTTTGAGCTGTCCTTCCAAGTTGGACTATGCAGTGTAACAGAGAATCACAAGCCAGAATAACTGCAACACTATTGGAAGTTGTCCTCTGGCCTACACACATGTACCATGGTATGCCTGCATGCATACACATGCATACATACAGACACACATAAACACAAACACACACACACACACGAATAAATAAATAAAATAGTTTAAAACTTAAAAATACTACATGATAATAGATAACTTAAGTCCATTGTCTTTTAACACTTTTACTTGAAATCTCATGATCTTCTTGGAAAATTCATGAAGTATAAAATCTGAATATCCAAGGTCTTGCATTAAATCCATAGAGGTCATACTCTGATTAGGCAAATGTTGTTATAAATTTCATATGTATAAATACTATATTAGCTGTTTAGGAACATGTTATCCACCTTTGTAATTATTTTAAGCTGCAGGTTTTACTCTGTCTTCAAGTGATTATATACTTGAAGTTATGATAAGATTGGAGTAATTGAACTCTAGAGTTCATCAAAAGTTAATTCTCATTAACTATTTAAAATATAATATGTCATTGTAATGAGATATCTGCCTAGAGAACTAAGTGAACTAAGAAATAAAAAGTTTCTGTAGGTGAACAGAAATAATTAAACCTTTTAAAGGCTGCCAATGCATAAGTGACTAAATGATATTTGGTTTTCAAAATTATTGCATTTTTAAACATGAATGATTTCTTTTGCTGCATAAGATGGTTTTTAGAGAGTTTCCAATGCAAACTCTATTATGAGACACCAGGCTGACTGGATGAGAAGTACTGGACATCAGGCATGGACTGGAAAAATAATAGAAGAGAGAATCAGATATCTCTTCAATATTAACTGTAATTTGAATGGGGTCCAAAACAGTTATGATGTTTTAAGCTTAGAAATTACATTATCCATATACCACAGCTGGTGTGAGCTGCCTAATAAGTGAGCACCAGGGAATTGCTCCTTAGAATAACAGCTTGGTGTTATAGCAGAGAATTAACTTGTATATTAAAAACAAGAATTGGGAAAGAAACAAACATTAGAAAAACCAAATGACAGGATGTTCTACTTACTCATAACCTCAAATGTAAAAGGTCTTAAAGCTGCACTAAAAAAATAGATTAGCTAAGAGAACATAAAAAATAAACCCAGCAATTTACTGTCTGCAAGAAACACACTCTGTCATTGAAAACATGTTGATTGTAACTGAAAGTGAAATACATAAGCAAACAGGAGCATAACACTGGGAAATCCCAGAGTGAACCAAGAAGGAGGTAGAAACAATCCAGGATGAATCCCAAACTCACCCTTGGTCCTCCACAGGGACACACAGTGTCCTCTGATACACACACACACACACACACACACACACACACACACACACACACACAAAATAAATAAATAAAATATTTTAAAAAGCAATGAAGTTACAACAATGTCCACACATGATCACATGACAACTAGTAGAATGAGAACATTCAAATGTTCCATGACATCTCTTTCAGAGTATGTTTCTGTGTTGGCAGCAGATACATACAGGCCTAAGCACTTCTACCTTACAGTGCAGCCATTCTCAAGTTCTGTAGGCAAAGTAAAAGGATCTCACCCACACTGCTCTCTAAACTTAGGAAGAAGAATTTTACTGGAGGAGTGAGAATGGAATTGAGCAACGTGGAACAAAAATGATTTAAATTCATTGTATACATGCATGTCACTGTCAAAGAACAAAAAAAAAATAGAAACAGCTAAAAATACAACTTCCATATGATCTGCCTATACCACTGTTAGGCATATACTTATAAGAATCAAACACAGCATATCCATGGTTACCCTAGGAGTTAATAACAGCCAAGATGAAGTCTTGATTTCTATCAATGGATTAATATATAAAGTGAATGTAGTATAAATCTGCAATTGACTATTGCTCAGCCACAATGAAAAAGAAATCATTAATTGTAGGCAAATAGATGGAAATCAGAATATAGTTTTGAGTGTAGTAAATGAGAGTCAGTAAACAGGTATCACAAGTTGAATTTAAATCAGACAAGAGTCAGTAAATAGGTATCACAAGTTGAATTTAAATGGCAGCAAACATAGAAAACTGAAGTGAGACTATTAGAGAAGATGAAGTAAGAAGGAAAGATAACAGATGGTAAAAGAGGTGACTGTAAATGTACAGTTTATGCATGATGAAAATGTTACACTACTATATACTATGTATAGTTTTGCAATTACTGTATGCAAATAAAATACTTGGAAATTAGCAAATGTTGATGAAAACAAAGAAATTAGTTCCCTTGTGTACTATTAGTGGAAATTCTAAATGATACATCTCCTATGGAAGATAATCTTTTGATATAAAGATTAAGACAGCTAAATCACCTGGATACAGTAACTCCAGTCTTGTGAATAAATCAGAAAGAACTTCAAGAAGGATTTTGAAAAGCTGTGTATGTATGCCAATGTTCACAGAAGTATCATTCCCAAAGTTAACAATGTGGTACCATTATTTACAGAAGTAAAATTCACAAAGGCTATGTAAAGGTAACCACATATACAGGAATGAGCAAAAATATTCAATATACATTCAAGGCAAGTTATTTATGCTTTTATAAAAGGAAATTCTAATATACAGTGAGACATATGTGAAGATTCAGGACACCATTCTGAATGAATAAAATAAGCCAGTTTCAGTAGATAAAATACTATGGTTCATTTAAATCAACTACATGAAGTAGTATGATTTGTATGAGAAATGCAATAGAATAATAGTTTCCTGGAAAAGAATGGATAGGGATGAGGTATTGTTGAATAGATACAATTTTAGAATGATTAAAAGAATATTGGGATGGATGTTGGTGATGGTTGTACAACAGTATAAATATATTAGTAGACTGTAACTACATTGTAAAAATGTCTATGATAATAAATCTTATGCTATCACATAAAAGAAAAATGGACATTGAAATTATATTGCTGGTTTAGGGATAGAAGAAGCCATATTAAAAAAAGAATAAAAGCACCTCAGGATGAAAGATGCTCTGAATAGATGCTAAAAAATGAAACAAGGATCTTGGTTTTACAGCTCCAAGACAGCATCAACAACCTAAAAGAGCCAAAAAAACAAGAGTATCACTATGACATGGCTTCTGAGACACTAAGCAGAGAATCCAGGCACATTATGTAGTGTTTTAGACTTCCAGAACTAAGAGAAAGACTTGTCCTGCCGAATAGGTGGGCTGAATCCAGGATTTCTCCCTCATCTTGTCTGACTTCTCCACTCCAAAATCCTAAAATACTAAAGTGTTTTGGATACAGTGGGTTGATATTTGCATAGAACATATATATATATATATATATATATATATATATATCTTCCCATGTCCATGGAATCACATTGATTTATAATATTAGACATGATATGAATGTTATATAATTGATCATATTTGTTAGGGGAAAATGAAAACATAGTCTGTGTATGTTCACTGCAAGCATAAATTTTGAATTCAAATATTCTGATTTTTCAATTAGTTGAATCAACAGATGACAAATTTACAGCTAGATAGCCAACTATAATAATCAGGCATTGTTTTATTGATTATACTTGCAATTGTTATCTACATTCAGTAAAAAAAATTAATGAAAATTAAATGAGTAATAATTGAATTGGGGTTGATTGGCAGGCACTGTCTTTTAATATTCACTTTTTAATTTTTTAAATTGACTTATTTGTGTGCATGTATATTCGTGTGTATCAGAGGGCACTGTGTGTCCCTGTGGATGATCAAGATGCTTCAGGAATCATCCTGGATTGTTTCTACCTACTTTTTGCTTCACTCTGTGATTTCCCACCAGACTGTATCTATCAGGGCAGGCCACCGATTCTGCCTCTGGCGTTTTTACATGGGACCTGGGATCTGACCTTAGTACTTTTGTTTAAGAGGCAGATTCTTAACTCCTGAGCCATCTCTTCAATCTACTGTCTTCCAATATTTTAATATCAGCTGGTTCCATGCTTTCTACTTCAGGGCCTAATAATTATTCTTTGAAGGTAACTTACACTTTATTCTAGAAACTTCAAAGATTTTCTTTTGTTAGAGATTTTCAGCAGTTTCGCTATGGTGTTCCTCCCTGAATTTTCTTTTATTTCTTTTAAGTATGTGTCCATGGAACTCCTTGAAATATGACTTTGTACCCTTTTCAATGTTGAAATATTCTACAATGATTTCTTTAGTCTCTGGAAAAAGTGCAGTTCCCTTAAGAAGATCTGAGAGAAGGCCAGCTTTGTTTCATAGAGCATTGCACAACTGGGAACTGGGAAATAATCATAAAATAGCAGTCAATTTATGCAAACACTATCATTACATAAAAATGAACCATTAATTGGTGATAAAATAAGAATATTAATGACACTGAACTGAAATTACAGCTCAAAAATGAATAAAACTAAGTTTGTTAGAGGGACTCTCAGGAACAGAAGTTGATTTCAATTTAACTTATCCATTTCCTAACACTTTGTATAATGGGATTTTTTCCCAAGAAGGACAAACTACTTGAGATCATTAAATCATTCCGAAAAAATATTTATTAGCTCTACAGAAAAAGTTAACTCAAACATAAATCACTTAGAGGCTAACAAGATAGCTCAGTAGGTAAGTCACATGCTTGCAAACCTAGTATCACTGGAAATCAACAAGGTGAAAGAAAAGTTGTTTCCTGACCTCCACTCATCTCTCTCTCTCTCTCTCTCTCTCTCTCTCTCTCTCTTTCTCTTTCTCTCTCTCTCTGTAAATAAAATTTAAAATTCACTAATTTCTTCCTATTTTAAGCAAAGAAGAACTTTTATTAATCATTTTTACTAATCATCCATGTATATTTTATCATTATTTTTATTTGGCTAATGACATAATTTACTTTAACATAGATTCAGCATTCGTTTCATAACTAAAAGTATAGCAGTAGCTACTATTATTAAAATGAATCCATTAATACAGTATTATAATTCAAAGAGTACTGGGTATTTGTTAGATACACCTTGGTGAATAGAGGTGACATTTTTACTCAAATATAACATAAAGAAAATAGATTATATAGGTTTTTTGGGTGAGTCTTTACAATATCAATATTAGCGAATATGCAATTATCACCTTCTTTTTTGAAATATTTGTTACAATTGATTGACTCCTCTTTAAAAAATCACATGAACAAGACTCTAATTGAGACTAATTAATTTAATAAATATAAAATGTTCTTTTTTACTTTCTAATTTTTGTAGTATAACAGTGGTCTCTTTTTATTATTCATAACTTCTAAAAATAACATTTTTCAATCATTGCTACCTCTCTCATGGGACCATCTGTCCCTGTAGCCTCCGTTTTTCCTGTTGTCACAGAGGGACAATCTAGACATCATTTCCTAATTGATAACATCATTTCATCCTCTTACAGTTATTTGCTCAGTGATGTCCTTCCACTAAAGTTCTCTGATCTCTGGTCCTCCCCATGAACCTAGATTATGTGCTGTTAAACTCTCTGACCTCATAGCATGTTACATCTACCATTTTATCTGTTTCCTTTTGCAAAGCCTAAGGGTTTTCAAAAGTTAGTCTCTCCTTCAGTTTTCTCCTGACTACATTAAATCCAAGATTTTAATCCATCAGTGACTACCAATCATCATCTTGAATTACCCACAATTTTTTTAAATTTTTTTATTATTATTATTTATTCAACTGTGTGCATGTGTGTGTGTATGTGTGCGCATGTGTGTGTGTGTGTGTGTGTGTGTGTGTGTGTGTGTGTGTGTCTGTGTATGTGTAGAAACACGGACGAATTCGCGAACCATCATGGACACCTCCACCTCCTTCTACCCCGGGATTCACAGGCTCCGCCCTACCAGGACCAGAAGCGCAGGCCGCCCCCACTTCCGCCTGGCGTCTATACGTGGGATCTAGGATCTGAACTCAGGACCTTGCGCCTGCAAGGCAGAGGCTTAACCCCTGAGCCACCTCTCCAGCCCAGACTTATCCACAATTTTTGACAGATAATCACATCTTCCACTTTCTAAAAGTGTTCACTTTTCTCCAAGCACAGAAAAACACTATGGATTTTCTTCATCCTTTTTCAGTCCCTTTTCCCCACTACCCTCTGCTGGTTCTTCCTTTCACTCTGATTTTCTACAGTGGAAGATGCTTTATCTTTATTCTTCAAAGAATTGATCTGGCCTTAGATTTCCAATTCCATCTACATATTGATGTGTACTTTGTTAATATCTCTGACCGAAACTTCATTCTTGAACTCCAGACTCATAGGCAAGATTCCTTGTTGTAATTCTGTTATCTGACTATGATTTCAAGGGTAACAAGATTAATTGTGAACGTTTGACATGTTTCTCTACACACCCTCTGCTAGAGGCCAGAAATGGAACACTATCCTTCCAGTTGCTGCAGTCAGTAGCTATCTTCCCCTCCTTTTCTATTCAGCAATCCGTTCACTTCTGTCTACCTTCAAAACTATTTTTAACACCTTCCAATCCTAACCACCTGCATTGCAATTGCCCTGGATCAGGTCACCAATATTTCCTCACTCAAATTGTGAAATATTCTGTGAGCTGATCTTTCTGCTTTTGCTTTTGCTCCAACATCCATCAAGTGATACTTGCCTGTCACTATCAGATAGATTTTTTATTGCTGCTAGAAGCTGGACTATACAAAAAATGAGGTATAGCTCTTTTATGTTGAACTTCAAGATTTCCACAGATCAACACTTCAAACAATGTCACTGTGTAGAAATGACAGAAAAGGCAAAAAGAGAGTCAATCAACTTAGGTGTAAATAGATAAAAAGTCTATTGTACAAATACTAAAGTGCTCAAATATTACTTTATTGTGACTCATGTGAGTAACCATTGTATCTTAGCAAGTTACATTATTATCTTTTATATTCCTTTACTGTGTTTATGGAGTGTGTGTATGTAGTACATGCATGTATACTACATGTTTGCATGTGGATGGGCACAAATGCATGGGTGTATAAATATAAGTGCCTTCCTTTTATATTCTTAGTATAACAAAAATGGTGATCCAGTTAAGCAGATGCGATAAGTTCTGTGCTTATAGTGCTCCAGTGACTTGGAGTCTTGTTTATATAAAAGTCAACATACTTACTATAGAGTAGCATCCTTGCTCTACAGTCAGCATCTTAGTATGAAGCAGTATCCTTGCTGTTATGCAGCTAGCATCCTTATTATAAAGGTTCAAATGAAAGGCACACTGACATTAACTAGTGGTCTCAAAGCTAGAATATCTGAATTTCACATTCATCAACTGCAATTTAGTTGACAATTGCATTGAGATTTTTTTTAACTATGCTGGATCATTTTTGCAGGAAACCAAGGTTAAGAGCTTCTGTTCTAGGATGACAGCTCCTCTCAGCCTTGTTTCTCAGTGCTCACTGCCTACTGTTCACCATAATCCCTCTCTTCCTGCTGCACTGATCTCTGGATATTATTAAGCTTTGCCAGGAACACATCTGTATCATTCCATTGCTCACTCCTGTCTTCATAGAACACCTCTCCTAAGATAACATCATCACCTGTGTCCTCAGCCTTCTCAAGTCTTAGCATTAATGTCACCCATGATGGATAACTAATAAGAGCTATTTCAACATCCCTCTCCTGTACCAATTGTCTTTATCATACTTAATTTTTCCCACAATGTATATGTCAATTTAAGAGTATGTAATGAATACTTATTATGTTTCACCTTCTTCCTAATTGGGAAGCAATATTTTTCCTTTACAAGTAATAATTCTAGCTATCAGAGTTTCAGAGTAAAAGTAAAAAACCATCTTAGAAAGAAAAGCAAGTAGAGTGATGTCATGATAGTCCATAGGTCTAAGTATTTTTTGACTCACTATGGTAACAAATAAAATGCTCAGCGTGTTAGCAAAGCTTCCTAGTCAACTTAACAGGATTTCATACCACTTAAGACCCAAGTCTCTGGGCCTATCTGTCATTTCTGAGAGTTTTGACTGAAGAGGAATTGAAAATCTTGAATGTGGGCAGCACTATCCCATGGATTAGGATTCCAGACTGAATGACAGAAAAGAGGAGAAAGAGAACTAGTTACCAGTAATCTTTATCTGCTTCCTGAACAATATTTTTTATTTAAGTTATTTTATCTTTCTAGTTCTATAAGCATATAGTACTCATCCCTGCTTCTTTCCATCCCCCTTCCCACGCTTCCCCCTCTTCAATCCATCTCACTCCTTCCCATCCTCTTGCTCGTCCATCTTTATGGACTTTATGGCTCTCTCCAGCCTGTCTACTCTTTCTTTTTAATTTTTCTACTTTTACAAGCAAATGGAGTACTTATCCCTGCTTTCCCTCCATCATCTCTCCCTCCCATCACTCCATCAATCCCACCCTCCTGCCTGTCTGCTTCTACAGATTCCAGAGTCCCCCTGACCTGTCTACTCCTGTGGGGGTTCGGGCCTCTGTGGCACACAAGATTGCCTCTCCTTGAGCCACCCCACTGATGGGGCATTTCCCTTCACTCATCCAGTTTCAGTTCCCAAGGTGTTCATCTCATATTCTTATCTCTCTTGAGTTCCTCAATATTCTTTGAGGGCATGTTGGATAGTCAGTCATTATGCAGGTCTGGTAAGGACAAGTCTCAATGCAGTGAGTTCCTAGATGCAGCAGTCCTGCCTTGAGTGGAACGTCTTGTCTAAAGGTGAACCTTCCCATTTTTAGGTTCGTACATTCTCACCGCCCCGTCTTCTGCGAGGTCCCCAAAGCTTTAGGATGGGGAGGTCGGGTTGTTCTGATTTTGGGTGAACCATGCTGAGTTGCTGGCACTCTGCATTATGACGGGCCACTGCTCCTCTATTGCATCCTGTCAGGGTGTTGAGATTCTCTGCCTCTCTTGTAGAAGATCTCTTGGCTGAGAGCTAAGGGCTCTTCAAATCTATAAGTATAAATAATAGTAGCTATTTACAGAGCAATTTGGTGCACTGTCTTTCTATCATAAGTTCATTAGCTTTTTTTCCCTATTAATCCATTTCCTTCCCTTTTTTAGGTTCTTGCTCTAGTTAACAGTAAGAAGAATGTGTTTCATTCTGACAAGTGGGTCTTGAGAGCAAGTTGACAGGAGTATTGCTTCCTAGTATGGTTCTGCTTTCCAAGAACTCTCCCAAGGCACCTACTACTTTACCCCAGTGAATCAAAATTAACTTCAAAGTAAAAAAAAAAAAATTAGGAGGTTGTCACATTTATGCTTTTATCAACAGTTCAGTCTGGAATTGTGAACTATGCTTCTCCATACTTTCCCCCATACACTCTGTAACCCAAGGAATGTTTTTATTTTCAAAATCTCATAAAACCTTCTTCCCCACCCACTACATTCTTTTGTCAGGATTTTATCTCTCCCTGTCTGAACTCTTGCTGTCACTAATAGAGTAAAATAATCTTTTTGTGGATAGTATCTCTTTAAGCAGATATTAGCCCTTCTATTAATAGTTACTAGTATCAATGTTTGATCAGCAATGAAATAATCAAGGTCTTTTGTGTACATATGTATATTTTTGTTTTTGTATGCATGGAATTCATGCATGTGTGTATACATGTTTGTATGTGGATGGGCTATGTGTGTATGCAGGTACTCATGGGTAGGCCTGTGTAAAGAGGCCTAAAAATAACACTAAAAATTGTCCTCATCAATTATTTTAAGCCCAAATTTCTAATTAAATTCAGTGAACCCCATTACAGTTAGTTTAGTGAGCTAGCTTGCTACGAGGATTCCCTGCCTCCATCTTCCAGGACTGAAATTAAAGGGTGGTCACCACATCTGCCCTGCATGGGTTTTTTTTAATGCATCTGGGAATTGGGTTCTTTTGTTTACAATGTTTACTTTAATTGCTGGACAATATCCACGGCCACAGGCCTAGATTTTCCTCACTATAGAAATAAATTCTTTCCCCTTTTGCTATTTAAACCCAGCAAATTGAAGGGAACACTTAAAATATGGTTACTACAATAAGAATTGATTATTCTATTTTAATACCTTTGCTTAAATACTAGTGTGTATGAGATTTATGTTATTTGACAACTTTACAAATTTAGTTGTTCTGTAATACTTGGAAGGCAAAATGGAAATCAACCCTGAGATCTCTTTGAGGTCCTAGCTCTACCCTGAACCCTGTGGCAGTAGGAAAGGGTCTTCTTGTTCTCCCTTTACTTAACTCAAAAGTAACTGATGAATACACACTTTAAATACAGTCAATTGGAAAGTAAGCACCTGAGAAACATGAGAGAGTATGGAGGTTTTATGTCATCTTTTCAGTGTCTTTAATTGAAGCCCCCAAAACAAGGTCATGTGAAGCTGAGAGGAAGTATGATTCATTAATGAAAAAGGAAAAGTGCTCAAAGATTGTTCAGTTTTAAGTGTTCAGTTAGGCAAGAAACGAGCCCTATACTGTCTTTATGCTTCATAAATACTGTTAACCTGAAAACAGAAATAAGATGGAGAAAAGCAGTTGACCGAAGAGAAGAGACATCAGAAGACAAAGTTTTCAAGAAAAAAATTCCACTCAGAATTCTGATGGAGAAGAATGAGCATGCTGGAAAAAACATAGTGAAATGAGTTCAATATGATGACATAGAAAAATTACTTTCTGTGAACACCACTTGAAATGATTTTCATATTGAATTTTAAATAATCACAGAAAGACTTTTTAATAAGCATCCAGATTTTAATCTCACTGGAATCTTCAACCAAAAAGAATCACTTATTTTCTCAACTGTCTGGAATTTCCCTAATTTAACAGCATAATTATCTGCAGCAGAGATTGATCACAATATCATGGGCCGTTTAACAGATTTTTACTCGCCTTTTCTGCTCTGATCAATGACTTCAATAAGTGAACACTAATGGACTTTTTCTGTGTTTCTTGGTTTTATATCATGGAAACTGAGCCTCCACAAAGAAAAAAAAACTTTGAATAAGAATACTTTGCAACTGCATTCCTTAAAGTTGTTTTCTGACTAGAAAATGGTGTCTGGATTTTAAACGTGAGAGTAATTGGTAGAAAATAAGACTCCTTTGACTCACAAAAGCTAGACAGAATTTCTTCTGCAAACACTTACTGTCCAATATGCATTTTACAAGAAAGGAATATGCTCAATAATTGGCAAATTTAGGTTTGAGATTCTGTTTTGCCTAGTATCCAGTCCTAAAGAAAACAAATAAGACTGAAAATAGCAGTTTGTTTTTCCATGTTTTATGAATATATAATGGTCATAAAGAAGATTCATGTTAAAGGAAGCCTTTCACTTTATAGTTAAGCTTAAATATGTCCAGTCTTTCCAAAGAGACCTCCAACAACATATTTCAGGATCTCTTCAAATGGGAAACTCAAGTTTTCTCCCAATGTAGTTACTTAATGAAAAGAAATCATTGTGCAAAATAAAGTAATTATACTGGTACATAATGAATATGCAAAAATATGCTGAAATGGTTTGCAGAGTCTAAACACAGATATAATTCCTTGGACCCTACTCTTTCCCCTAGCTCTCAAATACAGTTCTAAAGATACACAGTGTGTTTTCATCAGATATAATGTTTTGAGGAAAACATGCAGTAATCATCCAAGTGTGAATAAACATATCAGAAAGATAATAAACAACTCCTTTTTCCTGGGCTGTTCAGTCTGTCTTGCCTCATGTTTCACTAAAACCAAGTACTGATCAGAGACTTAGATACTTTTTCCTTGAAGAGACGGAAAAGTAAAAAACAAGAGATTGTTTGGATTCCTTTTAAGTATGTTCATTCAATAGTTTTTAGAGAGAAACAAATTACACTACTAAAACATGCCGTTTTAAATAATAAAATATCTTTACAACTTACAGAACTGTCAAGTGAATTTTCGTTTTCTCACCTATGCTTCCAAGCGTAGACAATGACAAAATATTTCACTTGTGTCTGTCACATAAATATGGACATGAAAAGAGCTTGCTAGATATTTTTCACATTTGAAATCTTCATTAGCCTGAATGTAAGTTACTTTCTGGACCTAAAAATGCACTCTGAAGTGTAATGTCTATTTTTGTGCGTAAGTAAACACTCACAAAGAAAAGAACTAATGAATAGTAATTTAAAAATTGCATTTGCTTCCTTATCTTGTGTAGATGTCTTATGTGCGTGTGAGGAGGTGACATGTGGAGATCATAGAAAAGCTTGCAGAACTTAGTTTACCCCTTTATACTGTGTATTTCTGGGAACTGAACTCAAATCATCAGTCTTGATGGCAATTGCCATCACTCACTAAACTATCTCCTGACCCCATTAATAGAATGCGGATAAGAATGAACAGTGAAAGCATATTTCAAAATGAACTTTAAACATTGAAAATGGCTACTTCTGCTTTAAGATAAGATATGACTGTACATTTTTGGCAAACAATGCTAAAGAGAAGGGAATTTTCAAGCTCCTTGAGCTTGAAATGTGCTCCTTGAGCACATTAATTACTAATGAAAACCAGAATTTTATTCAATAAAACATTTTGATCTAAATAGAAAAATATTCATCAAAAAATGTTGGCAGCTGCACTCTGAGTAACATAATATCAAGTCATCTGTCCAGGAATGCCAGGATTATTGGCACACACCATGTTGTCCACTGTTTTCACACTTTCCCTCTTGCTAGAGTGTGTCTTACAGACAGTATATTTCATTCTATACCTAAAATGCCCAGAAACTTTTAAACACTGCCTTATATGCAGAGTCTTTTCCTCCTTTATAATAAGAAGTGCATTCCTGGGGATGAAACACTGTGTAATAGGGTTGCATAACAATAATTCTGCTCTGTCCATGAAAAAGTCATGTGTGACAAAATATCATTGTGCAGTTTACCACTTTAAGATTTGTAAAGGCCAATAAAAAAAACTGTGAAAATGGTTGTATCTGCCCTGTTACATAGAAACAGTCATTCAGAATATAACGAGGATTTGTTCAATGATAGACTACTTATGCCAAGACAGTATTGCAAATACACCAAGTTGTTGTCAACAATGACATCATTTGGCATATGTCTCAGAATATATTCCCATCATCAAATGATACATTCCTAAAATAGGCTTAAAATAGGCTCTCTCACTGAACCAAAAGCTCAATTATCATGAAAAATTCTGGAGAAATTAAATATTAAGCTATGACACAAATGGAGACTGAGAGAAAAAGATTTCTTGAAATATGTAATTTTGTAAGTTGTCATTTAAAACCATAATATGAATGTACACAGAAATGTTTTATTAAATTATCCAAACACTAAATTCTGCGAAACTTCATAGTTTCTATCTATTTAAAACATTTATCTTTAGAAAGTAATTGTTTCATTTGTAAAAGAACTAGTCAAACATATTTAGTGTTTTTACAAAATCCTGAAGATATTTCACAAATACTAAAACCCTAAATATGCATAGTATACATAGTAATATTTTGTAGTAGGTCATAAAATAAACAGAAATGAAACCGGACCAGGGATGGCTGTAAAAAAGAGGAAAAAAATTAATTAAGTTGTATTAAAGCATTAAGCATTTGAGTTCTAAAATGATCAGATCCCTTTTTAAGAGGATTTCTGAGTGTGGCAATGTCTCCTCTCTTCAGAGAAGTCCTGTGTTCTCTAACAATCATGTTCTCCATGGGAAATTTTTGATACTGCTTAGTTCAGTGCTAGACTCTCAGCCTGAAACCCATGTGCTATCTGTGAACGTTCTTGCTACAGGGAGAATAAAGACAGAATCCCTCCTCCGAATTCTTCACTGACCTTTACCTCATCTCATCTCACTTCCAGAATTCTTCATGAAAGATTCATAAAAATGGAAGGAAGTATTGACAGTTCTATCAATAAACATTAAATTAGCATTGCAAGAAAGAAGGAAACAAAAGAAACCTAAATAACTCTAAAGATTAAGAGCTCATGTGCTGTTTTTAAAAACCAGCTACTATGACTGTGATAATGTTGTTCAAAGTATTCCTTTTTTCCTCTTTTATGTGTATGAAATTATCTGTATATATTTGTTATTGAAGTTAGGGCTGAAGCAATCATAATTAGACTTTGCATGCCCTGTGCAATGTCCAACACACTATTCGCCCCACAAAGTCTAGCGTTTGCTAAAGGCACTAGGATCCTTGGAGGCAAGGGATTGACAGCCACAGTAGTGTTCCTGTGCTTAAAGAGAACACAGGAAACTGTTCTGGGAAATGCCACTGGGTCCTTGCACCTCATCGGAGAGGAGGACCCAGAGGAGAGTTTGGCATGCTCATTAAAGGATGCTCCGGGGATGGGAGGGGGAGGCACTTGGGGGAGGGGGAGAGAAGGGGAGTGGGGGGCACAGGGGGATGAGGGGTTGGAGAGAGGGGGGACCGGTATACCTGTTAAGTTTGTATGATTGGAAATAAAAAAAATTAAAAAATTAAAAAAAACTTGATTACAAAATATGATTCAGCAGTATTAGAGTATTACTCTCTTGAACAGCATGAAACACTATGTGACCAGCTGGGGGCATGGTTTCCTCCCCAAAACTGAGTCTTCTTGCTAGATCCAAATGTCCTATTCCTTGAACTAACTATGGGAGAAAGTGTGCATAGTTTCTGGAAATCTTATTCTTATTCATAGGTGCCATAATGATGTTGAGAGTTCAGAAGGGCTGAGCAGTTTGTAGCTAGGAATGTAGAATCCATAGCAAAGCTATCTGTAATTAGAGTGGGTATTACTATAGAAGTGTGCCAAATGGCAACTTACCATGTCAGTTTCAAATCCACTCTCCCTGCTGTAAGACATTAGACCTTGTAAACTTTTCCTCTCAAGGCAGTAACCAGCTAAAATCTACTCATTTATCAAGGTACAGTACAATTTAATTACCTATGGTTTTCATATTGTACAGTATATTGTTGAAATTTCTCATTCAACATGTGTGTTACATTCTACACTATGTGCTCGTGCCTGTATCTCACTATCTCCTCTTCCAGTCCTGTGCACTGTCATTCTTTGTATATAGGAACTTTCTACTGTTGCACATACAAGACCATGTTAGTCTTACATTCTTTGAAGGCAAGTCCTTGATTGACTTCTCCTTGACAGTCCTTGACTGTTTTTCAATCAATTTCTTTTCTCTGTTGTCAAAATGAATGGACTCTATAAATTTTACCCATCCTTCCTTTATAGAACATTTTTTTTCCATTGTGCATGTGGTCTTTTCATTTAGTTGTTTTGTTTGTTTGTTTGGTTTTTTTTTCCGCTTTTTAAAGATTGTGCAATGTTGTCAGGGCCAGTGACAAAGAGATGTCTTCTGTATTATCTTTTAAAGGTTTCAAGGCTTTAGATACTAAGTTTAGGTTTTCTATTTATTCCACGTTGACTTCTCCAAGCAGCATTCAATCATGATGCTTTTTGGTCTTTGACATGAGGAAGTCTGTTTTCCCAACACCATTTATTGATATGACTGCAAGTTTTTCATGGTTTCTTCTTGGTTCCTTTGTAGAGAATAGGTAGAATGATATGTTTGAAAGTATTGCTGAGCCATTTTTTCATTTACCGCTTAATGGAAAAATTTTTTCACTTCATTTTTCATCAGCTATGCTGCTGTGAGACTCTTAAAGAGTCACAATGTGGCAAGTCACAATACAACTACCCTGCCAAAAGCTTAGCAATACCAATGGTTAACAATCACTTTGGTCTTTGTTCTTCATGGAATCCAAGGAGAACATCTTCAGTAATTAAAATCCATGTTAGGAACAGGTTCGCATCCCTCTGTCATCTTGGCTGAGGACAACCTTGGTTTTCACATTAGGTGGGAGTTTCAGATGTGCTACTTCTTCCACCCTCCTCCTCCTCTTTCCTCTTTATATTCAATAGTACTTAAATACTTCTAGAGAAAAGTTTATTCATCACACTCACCCCTTCTTTTTATTCTCAATGTTTTCATGGATGCTAGGATAAATTTAGAATCACTTAAATAAGATAAAAAAACATGAATTTACTGCAGTGGAAAAAAGAAAAATAAAGATGTTTGAAGACAAAAGTAAGAAGAACTATCCAAATATGGTTGTATGACCATAAAACCATTTCGTTATTGAACCACTGACAGCAAAAGAACATTATTGAGTATCTTAATTCTTTGTCATTCATTGTCCAGAGTAGCTATTGTTCAGAGCAAAACTATTTTGGTATCATAAAGGAGTGTTCATAACACATTCATTTTAATGATTTATTATATTATAGGAATCAAACAATGTGAGATCCCTCTTAACAAATTTTAAGTGTGCCAACTGTTGATGTTATCTGTGTTATAATCATGTACAGCAAATGTTTGAAGTCCATTCATTTTGCTTAATTGACACTTTCAACCCGCTGATCAGTAAAGTTTAATTTTCCAACATTACCCAATCCCTTACTTGAATCTATGATTTTTGACTTTTTAGAACACTTCACAAAAACGGATATCATGTGTCATTTTTCTTTCTGAGCCTGGCTATGATACAATTGCATTCTGGTCTTTTGGAATCTATCTTGCAATTACTTTTTTTAAAAAAAATTATGCTTGGCCACAGCCAACATGAAGATTAAAGAGATGCTATCAATCGATGATACAGTTTTCAGGCTAATATTATTTGTCTTCTGAGCTCATCATGTTCATCAAGCAGAGGTCTCAGTTCTGATTATCTTCTTTAAACAACTCTCCTTGACTAACATGCAGTTTACATTCAGAAGATATATATGTGGACATAATTCCTGGATGAATGATTTGGCATCTTCACTCGTAATTGCCTATATCCATTCTGTCTTAGCATTCAAGTGTGAAATCACAGATTTGGGGAGGTCAAATACAGCCAGTATCTTTTAGTGACAGAAATCCAGCTTCAAATTAGGATCAAGAGTATGCAAAGCACTGTCTTGCCAATTGACTAATAATAATATATCTAACTTATTCTTCAATAGCAGTTTCCAAATTCATGGAAAGTGAAGAAGACAGATAAAAGGGGAAACTAAAAAGGAGAATATTTCAACATATACATTCATAGTCATGAGCTGCAGTACTAATTGTTATTTGCATCATTTTATATTAAATACAAATACCTCTGTCCATTCTGCTCCATAAATCTGACACCAACTATCTGTAAACAAGGCATTTTAAAAATTTCTTTTCTCTACCTTTCATTGAGCTTCTGCCCCAAATAGTAATGCTGAACTGATGAACAAGGTCCAAAATTGTGTATTGTACATATCTATGAATTCAAATGTACAAAATTATGTAAATTTTTTATACTCTGGGAGTTCTTCATGTAATTTTGGTCCTTGTTGGATTTATTCTCTAGTCAAGTTATTTATTTTATGAGTTAATATTATATGAAAAATTTTGTATTACTTCATGAGAAGGGTTATTTATGTATATATATTTATATTTATATAATAAATCAAGTCAGCTATGCCAAGGTCGACTTTAGTTACAATCTAATATCTCCACACACCTGCTTCTCAGGCCAAGGAAAAGAAGCAGAAGTACTTTTGCCTCAGGGAAACAGGGACCTGAGCCCTAGCATGGGGAGAGATATGGTGGACCTGATTTGGGCTGGGTATTTTAGTGTCACTAGTACTCTGCAGTCTGGTTGGTTGCAGACTGCAGAGTACTAGTGACCTTACACTTTCAAGGCATTTTATCATAGCAATAGAAAAAATAAGAAAGAAGATCATAGAAAGACACTGTGGGCAGCTTTCAACAGAAATATGGGGGGTCAGAGGGTCTTTCTGACTTGTTGAAAGCTGATAAAATGCCTTAAAAGTGTAACAGGTTCACACAAGCAGACAGGTGGGAGGGTGGGTAGGTGAGGGATTGATTGGTAAAGGGAGGGTGGGAAAAAAGAGGGAGGATGGAGGAAAGGGGTCAGTGACGACAACCCATTATTTTTATAATTAAAAAGACTAAATAGTAATTTAAAAACCTGAAAAAACAAGAGCAAAAGATTCATTCTGGCTCATTGTTCAAGGACATATAGCAGGAAAGTCGAGGCAGCAGGTAATTGAAACAACTGGACATATCACATCCACAATCAGAGACAAAAAAATAGAAAAGAAAAGAATGCCATGTGCTCAGAAGACTCTACTTTTTATGTAGTCTAGGATCCCGACTCTGAGAAATGGTCCCCCCTCACAATAGGCACATCTTTCCACCTCAATTAATCTGATTAAGACAATCCCTCACATGTATGAATCGAGGTTTGCCTAAGTGGTTCTATATCCTGTCAAATTGACAATTAGTACTGAACATCACACCTACCATGACTGAAAATAGATCACAAGACCACCACTGCAGTGAAATCCCAACACTTACTTAGAAGTTAGGAATATTTCATAGAGCAGGAAAAATCTGAACCCAAGAATTTTGATCATTTCCCCCCGTAGTCTATAACCACGTCATTATATACCCTTTTATATATTCATATTTATGGAATGTAGGCATGACAGTAGAGACAGGTTTTCCCAGGTCTTAATGTCTTCATTTCTGAAGTTTCCCAAGTTACATAAATTTTCTTAAATAAGTTTTTGTGCTTTTTCTCTTTACACTCATCATTTATGTAAAGGATTGAAGCCTGTCATCCCTATGCATAGACAAAGTTATCATATTTTTCTTCCCCTCATCTTAAATTTTATTCTATTCCACATGAATTTTGGTGGCTTCATAATATTCTAATTCTTGTGATGTGATCTGTGATTTAGAGAAATGAAATGTTTAATTAAACAGGCAAATAATGAAATACTAACACTCGAAAACCTATAAATTATTAAATACATCATTAAATCTATTACTTTGCATTCCTCAATGTATCAGACACATATAATCTAGGAAAGTTTATTATGCACATAAGACATCCATTCTCCTCCACAAGATATGTTAGTACACAGAGTTATACATTCTAGAAAATGAAATATGCTTATAATAAAATCCTCTAATTAAAAGTAGTATTCATAATACTTTACATATGGGATTAAAGTAGATTCCATCCACAAATGACTTGGTAAGGAAAATGTATATGCAAACACAATGGAAAAATCATTCAGCCATTAAAAATAGCATCCTACTATTTATAGAAATAATAGATGGAGCTGAAGATCATTAGACTGAGAAAAAATGAACATTATGAGGAAAACTCCACATACTGTCATGTATGTAAACAAATAGCAAGCCAATTGAAATATATGACACAAATTATTAGGCGTCAAGAAGGCTAAGAATTGGGAGGTAGGAAAAGGTTAGACAACAGATATGAAGTCCTGCTTGTGTTGTACAGCACAGTGTTATAACTACAGTTGATAATAACTTGTTATACATTTAATGACCAATAGAAGAGAGGAATTTGAACGTTCCAGAAGAGAGGAATTTGAATGTTCCAAACAACAAGGAATGAAAACCAGTTGGAACTATCAATTGTTGTGGCTTTATCGATTTGATCAATATGTATTACACACATATAGTAAAACATCATCCTCACCTGTACATATATATATATATAGTTTTAATGTGCTAATACAATTATAAAAATAATTAAGAAATATAATGGCAACTCCAATGCTTGGCACTTTACATAGTTATGAGTATATCTAATTGTGCAGTTTAACCCTATTTATTATTACAAATTGAAAAAAATTTAAAAAATAATAGTAAAATAAGTTGTCTATTTTTAGCCCAGAATTGTGTATTGTCTACCTTATTTTTTTCTCTGGTTTCCAGACTGATCTTGAGCTCTGGGTTGTAGAAATTATACTGCCTCAGCTTCCTGAGAAGCTGAAAGATGTTACATACACACAATTCCATCCCTTCCTCTACTACTTTGTTAATTAGTCCATTCAGCTCCCGTGCAAATTTTCCATTTATTAACTGTGTTGCTTAAGGAAAACTAGTTTCAGGAAATGTGTGAGAGTTACATACAAGTACCTTCAGAGTACAGTTATTATTTTAAAAAATATGGTATCTTTCAGAAAATTATACTGTGTACTTATTAATGAAGACATGTGAATAAAGAAGTTCAAAGAAAAACGTCACTGGGAATTATAAAAGTACTAAAGACATAGTGTTCTCTGACTCTCTTCTCTTGAACTTAGTAATGGCTCCATTTCAAAAATGCCTGGAATTCATTTTGTATGAAAGTCTTTCTGTCCTTGTCCATTATCTACAAATCTTTTAGGTCAAAGAATGTGCTAAATTCCATCTATTATCTGAATATATTATATTTATATATATAGGCAAAATATTAAGATCAAGTTTTCTTTAGGCTGACCTTTTGCTACTTTTCTAAACATAGTGATTTATTAACTCTTCCATGATTTTAAAATATGAGTTTTGTGACATGCTTATTTAAGTACTAAGAAAAATTGATAGGAAGATGAATTTTTATAGACATGTATTTAAAACATAAAAAATAATTAAAATCTTTCATAAATTCTGTAATTAATTTCATATGTAATAATACTGCTGATAGGAGTATGGATTCTTCTGTGTTTCTGGAAGAGGCGCATAAGGCCTGAAATTTGATGAATTTTACTTTATAAAAATCCATATCCTGTATTTAATAATAGTGACTCTATTGTATATTATACCTTAAGATGAATAAAAGTAATTAATTAAACATTTAAAAGGTGAAACATTATATGATCTAAAGAGAAGCCAGAGTATAATTCAACATTTAAAAGAGCAATAATTGGGTGACTGAAAGGAAATTCTCCTATCAGTGGGATGGCTTGAAGAGAGGAAACTATGTATGCCACAAGAGACTTGAACCCCACAAGAGCAGACAAACCAGAGGGAACCCTGGGGTCCATAGAAGTAGACAGACAGGCGTGTGGGAGGGAGTGGGATGGATTGATGAAGGGAAGGGAAAGAGACAGGAGGGAGAGGGGATGGAAGGAAGCAGGGATGAGTAGTCAATATGCTCATAAATCAAGAAAAATAAAATAATAAAACTGCAATAATCAGAGTAGAAAACTTACCTTGAGTTGGTGCGTTGCTACTTGAAAGTGACTTAGGGGAAATTTCACATTCCTGGGATATACTGATGTTGTTAATAGCAACAGTAGCATTTGATGACAAAACAGTCGCTTCTAAAATTAACTATAATTGAGGAAAGATAAAACTCATCAAAAATATCCCATAAAGGTAAAGCTTCATGATCATATTTCTTTCTAAAAAGAAACTCATTTTTACCTGTTTTACTTTCCAGTCTAATTTTGGAAAACTGTTTTGACCAGAATACTTAAATTATAAATTAATAGAGTCATAACTGTTTTGACAGCCTCTTATATAACCTTAATAGGTTAGGCAACCTTGTTTCAATTACAAGTTGCAACATTCATCATAAGTGAAGGGCTCTCTTCCCATTGGAAACATTAAGACTCATATGCATTTAAAATGAGCCCTTTGGGGTAATCAACTGTGTGGTTTACAACTCAATTTAATTGAGATATGAATTCATTGTACTGGCTTGGCTGCAGTCAATGATACATTTGCATATCTGAATATTTAAGTATGCATATATATTATGTATACATAGTTAGAAACATAGCTTAATGTGGTAGAGAATACATTTATTAACCCCATATAGTGCTTAATCACATTCACTTTCTATAGCAATGGGAGGTATCTGTTTAAGTTTAATATATTCTAAAACTCTGAATGTGTGAATGCTATAATTTGTTTGCTTTCCAGTTAATCACTCACATTATTATGTTGTTATCCCGTGACTTAAAAGGAAAAATATTGAGAGAGACAGAGAGAGAGAGAGACAGAGAGAGAGTTTCTAGAGCTTAAGGAGGTACCAAGTTGATACCAGTAGTCCTGGGTGTACTTAATAAGCATAGCCCCATTTTAGCACTGTAGATATCAGATGTCTAAAATATCATAATTTGCTTTTGTTGTATGGCATTGAGGAAATGCCTTTGACTTTCTGTCACCTGTCTTTATGGTGGCTAGCTATTAAGGAATTATCTGATCCTCCTTTCCTAAAAATAGCCGCGAACCTGGAAAAGAGCGCTACAGA
The DNA here is from genome assembly GCA_023101885.1 of Typhlomys cinereus. NCBI lineage: Eukaryota > Metazoa > Chordata > Mammalia > Rodentia > Platacanthomyidae > Typhlomys > Typhlomys cinereus. The sequence continues at coordinate 673,871 of JALPQD010000220.1, forward strand.
AAGCAGGACAGTATCTGAGCAAAGAGGCCTTGGGAAGCTCCCTTCAATGCACTACCACTGTGCCATATTTGCTTTGTCCAATAATATTCTGCACATCTGTCCATTTTTCATTGAATTTAAGCATTAAAGTATAGTTTTCCCTTTTTTAGGAATTAATTTTCAAATACTTGCTTCAAATGAAAGTTGATCTTTCATAATTTGGTTCCAATGAATTCTATGTGTCAACCACAGACTTGGAGGTGTGTGAAGAAAAGGCATTACCTTTTCCCCCTACACTTGCTATAATTCATTAACAAGTAAACTGAGTAATAAATTCTTTAGATGATGCAAGTATAAAAAGATACGAAAAGAACAGGTTATGGAGATGGCTCAGGGATTAAGCCTCTCCCTCCCAAGCAAAAGGACCTGAGTTTGGATTCTAAATCCCATATAAAAAAAATGTCAGGTGGAAATAATAGCATCCTATAATTCCAGCCCTGAGGAAGAACCTGGGAAACCCAAGAACAAAGCAATTAGGAGGACAAGAAGGTAGAACAAACCTCCACAGGGACACATAGTCAAATTTCCGCTGATACACACATGCACACAGACATGCGCCCACATGTGCACGTGTATATGCACATATGTATGCCAAAAAATGACAGGTATTAAAAGAATCAAAACAAATCCTTTACCTCTACACAGAATATGGGGCTGAGAATTTTAGAAAATATCTAATGGATAAAATAATTTTAAGCACTGGCTATAATTTCTGTCAACAATTTTTTTCTCAAGAATTACAGATAACATTGCATGCAAAAGTGAGAAGATGCAAAAGTATGCATATTCTTAAAATTTTTTGACATGATAAGAGCACATAGGCTTATGCAAGTCAAAAACCAATTATGTAGATAATTGCTTGAAAGAATCAAATGCAAAGATTGGCACACTCCATTCCTACTAAAGATTAACTGAACAGCATTTATTGAAAACATATGTGGCACAGGTTACAAACCTAAGCCCATTTCTCAGCACTTGCCACTGACACTCGTAGGTACCAGTGCAGCTTTTGATAGGAAATAAATGGTCACAAACAAATGTGAATTGATATACAGCTTGGAATGTACTTTGATTTTAAAATATTTACAGACAGTAAAGCTTGTATTAGTATACTACTTAAGTCAAAAATAAAAATATATTTTTATTTCTAAGACTTATTGATGAATATAGAAGCATTCAATTCAAGGAAAATAGCCCAGAAGTGAAAATAAATCAGTAGCTTTCAATAATCAAAACACAGGTTATGATTTAGATGGAAGTAGAAAAAAATGTTTTATTAGAAATTTTTGATATTTTATGATATAATACATATAATTTTAATATTCGATAAATATAACTAAAATTCACCTCTGTAAAATCTTGGCCAATTAAGAGATTCAGCTTCTTAATAGACAGAATAATAAATTCTAGAGAAAGGTTTTAATGAAATATATATATTTAAAAATATTAACACCATTAAGCATTTGCATTGTTTTTCTGCAAAATTTAATTTCTAATTAAAATTGTAATTTTACACTGAAGATAACTTAACTTTTGTATATTATTTAATGCATGCTAAATTGATAATATCAATTAAAATAAAGATGTTTAATTTTTCAGATTCATTAGATAAATATTCCTCTAACCAGAAAACACCAGAGAACAGTCAGAATGTTGGAGTTTCCTTAGTGTGTTTCTGGAGAAACACATGCTCTTAATCTTTAAATTCAACAGATGGACCCTGGGAAATACCCACCTATTAGTTCAGAAAACCTTTTGAGTTGTGACTAAGAGCTTTTCATAGATATTTATAGCAACACTAGCCAACAACAGAAAAGCAAGTTATTTTAGAAGAAGCGTTTCAAAACAGAATAAAATAAGAATTTAAAAATTAAAAGGAAGAATAAATACGTAATTTACAATTCTCAAGGTAACTTGAAAATTCAAATTTCTTGTTAAATGTATTTATATAAATGCATTTATCTTTTATGTAGTTAAAATAATTCCGAAAGAACAAAATAATGCGTTCATAAATCATGATTCATAAATATTGTTTGTATCTGAAAAAGAAAAGTTTTCTAAGAAAAGTTTTCTTGCAAAAAAATCAACAAGTATTTATTATTCTCATATTTAATAACAGGAAGAAATAATAATTAATGTAACATAAATGGAATGTTATACATAGAATAAAACTAGAATGTGAAAAATTTTAAGGAATTATAGCTGTTTCAGTGGTAAAAGGAGCAGCTTTCAATTTAGTCTTTGTAGGACTCAACTGCTTAACTCTTGTGAACACCATACTGCTATTGTATTAATGTAAAGAGAAGCAAAAAGAGTTTTACTGAACAGAATTGGTTAAAATCACATATCTGGAAAGAAAAAACATGTAGCTTACACCATTGATAACTATAGTAAGTATGCTTCGATAATGAATGTACTAGTAATCAAAATAAAGAAATATCTCTTCTTCTGTAATCGCCTCCACCAGAGCTACACAAGATTTAGTGAGACCCTAGATGAAAAAGACCAAGGGCATAGTCACTGAAGAAAGAAGATATTTATTTTTGCAGTGTAAATCTAACCCTTCAGTGAGACTTCAAATAATGCCAGGAAATTGTTATTGATTAATATCATCGACTCTGGCAAAGAATGAATATTGAATCTATCATTGTGGAAAATACCACAAAAAGAGCTGTTTTAGGCTAAAACCCAAGCCATGATGGTGTTAAGCTTAAATGGAAGCTCGCAGAAAAGATAACAACTTGAAATCAATGGACAACACTCAGAAAAGGACACTTTAAAGATATTAAAACTAAGAACAGCTGCTACGAAAAGCAGAAATTGAAACTTAAATGAATATATTTGTATGAAAAGTGGACTGTCCCAGCTGAATATGCACAGACCAAGGGGGGAAATAAAACAGATGGGTAACAATGTAATTAACTATGTGAGTTAAACTCTTCCCATAAAACCCACCCAGGTGTTGGGGGGAAAAGTGAAAGGCCGTTGTTCTTAACAGAAACAACTGTAAATCTAATCCTTGTTGGTGGGGAAAATGATCATCATACAGCTAGGGGTGCTTATTTCCTAGGAAACTCAGAACAATTTCTGTTCTGTTCTGGCCCATAATTCAAATCAAATGTCACGTTCCATTCAAATTTCATGGTTAAAATGAAATACACAGGTCTCTTAACGCAGTGCCTTTCTTCTCACCAGAATTTGGATTGGGTTGGATTAACCTGAATAAATAGATTCAGAGCTTAATCACATGGAGTTGACAATCGGAGCAGCAATAAGGCTGCCTTTAAAAGATACAACCCATCATTTCAAATGTCTAAAACCTGTCCTGTTTCTAAAGACGCAGAGTTTAAATCATTGCAAATTTAAACTGTAGATAGACTTTTTGGAAGTACAATGCCATCTTCTTTTGTGGGAAATAAATGAATGATGTAGAATGGCTCATAGCCACAATCCTCATGAATAATTTCATGATATTAAAAATAGAATTGGAGGAATCAGATTAAAACCAACCTAACATTATCATTTTTTTTTCTGGCAGAGGACAGGAATAGAAACAAACAAGACAGAAGCTGCATCTTTAAGAGAAACTACACGTTAGCATGATAAGCAAACAAAATGCTGGCATTAATTAATTCTAAGGTATGAATACATGTGTACTGTTCTGCTTGAAATATTTAAGTGTTTGTCATATTGTTGCAATAAATAAACCATATTTGTGCCATGTTAGTGTGTGTACTTATGTATTCTGTGTACATAATTATGTATCTGAAATTAATAACAATTGGAAGATAGCATAATCCACATTTCCTATCTAAAGTCTTAAGGGTTTACAACCTGTATAGTGCAGAGGTAAACATGCTAATATTACATGAGTAGTATTTATTACAAGATATATTCCAGAACAAAGACATAACCTAGCAGAATTAAACCCATTCTTAAATAAACTATCTAAAGACTACACATTGATTCATGTCAGGTTAGGATTTTGCTCCTCAGTATATCTTCAAAACTTACGGCTTTCTGAATTTAATTTTCTAAATTGCAAATTAGAGATTATAGTCCTGATATGGTTAAATGTGGTAAGTAAAGGTTAAGATGCTTTCTTTTCCTTATTCCTTTAATTGTCTGTAACTTTTAAAACAAACGTATACTGTGGTCAGCTTGCAAGAGGATTTTAAAAAAGACTAAAGTACAGAGAAAACTCCTGTCTCTTCTGGGATAAAATAAACACATCTAGACATTAAGGATGTATAACCTGGCTAATATGATCTCAGATAATAAGAGTAGTTTCAATTCATACCCCCCACCCTCAAAATAGCAGTAGGAGATAGAACGAACACTATGCAGTGTCGCAGTTCTTCAGTAACAAATCCATAACAGTGTTCAGCCATAGAAAGGGATGCCAGGAATCTTGAATCATAATGTTTCTCAGGTAAGTAAATTATCAAAATATAATCTGCTTTCTTTCCAATTGTGTCAATATTCAAGGAGAGAACTCCTTGGAAGGTTTTATTCTAACTAAAATTAAACTTAATAAAATAAATCTAAGGCTGAATACCAATAGGAGAGATACGAGATCACATTGCCCTTACTTTCTTATCTCATCACAGGTAAGGAAGACTGACCATGGGATGAATCCATGACTAGCCTTCTCTCACTAAGAGTTACCAGTGCAAACATGGAATCATAAATTGATTTTTTCCTAGGTCAGAAAGTCTAATTGTTGAGCCTAGAGTTCTGGCCAAAGGAGATTCACTTCCAAAATAAAGAATCCACATTATTTATGAAGTTTCTACAGTTCCCAGAAAATATGAAAGTAACATCCACAACAAAATATCTATAGGTAAATTTAATCTACATCAAATATGTGTGTTTTATATATCTGCATCAGCCATTTAATTTTTATAATACTTTTATAAAGTAGGGAGTATTATAGGAGTAGCTGTTTGATTCATAGCCTCCCTAATTTTACAGGGAGAAAATCCTCTGCAGTAACACTCTGTTACTGATCTCTGTTCATACTATAGGCATCAGCATTTAACTGATGGACAATGACAGAATGTACTAAGCATGATTAAATTCCTAATTTCTACTTGTTCCCTCCTCACTTCCAAGGCTCCTTTCTGGGACCTTGTTTGTTCCCAAGAGACATGCATTATGATATTATTTGTTATTAATGCTAAAAGGCTGAGAACCCAGGATTTCTCCAGCAGTCAGTTGCTCCTTGAATAAATCTATTTATTTTAAGTTAAAGTTCTATTTTAAATATGTCTGTAGATTCTAGAGGCATCTGCTTCAAAATAATCTGTTCTGTTTGATTTCTACATTTATCGAGACTGGTTCAGAAATGAGGATCTAATGAGCCATGTGACAAACCAATAATCCATATCCCTAAAAGATAAGAGGTACAGAAGCACTGCAGGCTTAAGTAAGTTCCCCATGATTAGCCACTTAAACATGAACCCCAGACTCAAGAGTTTATGTACACAGGCACCATCTCACTGTGATCTCTTTAATCCAAGGCTCAGCTGAATATTGCTTTCATCATCATGGTGATTTTTCACAGCACAGGAAGCAGGGAGCTAATGTTTTCAGTCACAAAGATCAATGAGCTGGAACTGAAATTGGAACTCAGAGCCTCTGACTCTGAAAGATCTCAGGTTTTGAATATATTTCATCATCTCACTCCTCTTCTATCATTGCTTTCCTCAAACATCATCCAGGAAGAAATTACATTCAAAAAGGTTTGGGACTATAGCAATCACTTAATTAGCTATACTCACTTTCTTTTATTATTAAACAAGACAAGGGTGTCAAACATTATTAAAAGCTTATGTTCATGTAAAACAGTAGTATCCAAATATAAGTCTGCTGCAAGTCAGATTTATTGTGTCTACTTCACACAATCCACCATTATGAGAGAATCATTATTTCAAATCACTCATGATCATTTAATTATCTACATTAAAGTCTGAGCATGGAAGTCAAGATAGCCGGTGTAGTCAGACCTAAATGTGAACTTGGTTACTTTTTAAATATTGAATCAATTCATTCAATGCACTACTAAAGTATCTGAAAGAATCAGCATCAAATAAAGATCTTCCGTAAGTTTGAATTAATTTCTCTGGCGCTTACCTGAAAAGGCAGGCTGGATTCTCCAGCTTTTTCATGGAGCTCGATAATTGCTTGGCTCCACTGAGAGTCAGAGGGTCTGATTAATTCACTTAGCTTTTGCCAATTGCCATCTAATGATGTTCTTGTAAAAACTGCAAGATGGGAATCCTCAGACAAATGATACCAAAACTGCACCTGTTGAAAAAGGTCTTGCATGACATCCACATCTATTTAGCTGTTCATTGCAGTTTGTCTATTACCTAAGAAATCCAAATCACTTTGGTGATTAATGTGACTGTCTTAGTTCTTTTTTCCCCAAAGTATAAATCCCCAGGGAATAGTAACGATTCTTAAGGCATCCTTTCTATATTTCTCTTATGACAAGGTCAGGCAGCTATGTAAGCTGTGTTTTTCAGTATGAGTCAAAAAGTAGTTACATAAATAAAATAACAATATAGTGCTTTTTCCCCATCTCATGATTCAGGGAACTTGCAATAGAGGGGGTCAGCATGGGGACAAGAGCTGCCAGACAGTGGCTTCTGTCCATATCAGGGCTGTCATGCCCAAGAGCACAATGCAATGATGTCTGCTTTCACTAGTCCTCTAAAATAGCTGAACTATTCATATCTCACCATGGAATATGGAGGATTTCAGATGTTGCTGTGTCTTGAGAGATAATTTGGGACTTATACAAACAGGAGGGGGGAACTTCCTTACTGAATGGCTGACCCACTGGTGGGCTGTTTATGCTGCAGCCAATTCCCAGGTACTTGTAAATATATAAATACTATATGAGACGAAAAGGCTCACACATACACAGAGGGACATGGGAATGGGGGAGAGACTGGCTGGAAAATCTGTAGGTTGGGATGGATGACGGAATGGAGGTGAATATTAGGGAATGGAAACAGTCAAATTCATTGTATTTGTATATGAAAGATTCACAGAATAGAAAACTAAGAATATATAGTATGTCAAGATAAGTTTAATACTCATGTCTATGCATACAAGGAAGTTTCCCAATATCCTTCCTTCTCTTACCAGTTTGGAAGGTGCATATCAGGATGCAAAACTGTACAACTGTTTTGCCAATTCAAACACCAAACCAAGAAAAACGTTCTCAGAAAATTAATTTTTATAGCTAAAGGGAAATAATAAGAAATAATTTCCATTAATTTCTTTTCTGCTGTGATGTTATCAGTGAACTGTGGAACTCGTGAGACACTGCTTATCAATAATTTAAGCCACAAAACCAATACTTCTTGGGGGACTAGGAAACTTTCATCATTGTACTCTTTCTTCATCAACAATGATGACATGATCCAAGTGGTTGGTGGTAAACAACACAGCAGAGAAAATAAAGTATTAGTAGCTTTAAACTGGAATTCAGCAGCCATTTATTTCTACCAGCATTTAGGAATGCTTACTGAATACCTGGTCCCAACATAAGAAAAAAAAATCTATCTGACTTTGAATGATCCATTTACATGTCATTATTTTGAAATCACCATAAAATGAAGTTCAGATAAGTTGCAATTTTAACCCACCCTTCATCATTAATCATATCTAAGGCTATATGACTATCTTAAAGGAAAATGAAGAATTCAAAAATAAGTTCCTTATGGAAAGTATATATAAATATGAAGTATTGTTTATAAATTGTACAGTTAAAAATATCAAGCATTTTAGATTATATTTTGTTACATGTTTTTTCATGTGTATGCAATTGCCTCTTTCTGATTATACATTTCATCTTATATGTATTACCACTATTACTGAAGTTATAAATGTAAAGCAAAATGTGAGTGCTTTTGCTTTAATTAAATACAATGGAAGGACAGAGTTCATGCAATTACATTCCAGATCTCTGTTGTAAGTTTCACCCATGTTCCCATATTGTAAATATGCAAAACAGAGCTTTAAACATGGGTGCAAATAAGTGTGTGCTGTCAGTATCCTGAGCTGTTAAACTATCACTCAGCACTGCTTCAGTATGAAATCACTTTAACAAGCAGAAATACCAAGAGAGTCAATGTTGAAGTTTATGAGAGTTTACAGCTTATACTGAAGACTTTAATGTCTTTGTATTAGTATAGACTATGATATCTTCCATAGTATTTTTTTTCAAATTTAGTACGGCCAAGGGAGTGACCATTAAATGAAAATTGACACAGCTGTGCTTTCAGATAGATACTCATCAAGGCTACACAACAGCCTCTGAAACATACCATGCTCCAAGTCTGTTTTACAGCAAAGGTAGGACACTAAATTTTAAACTCAAAATTGTATGGAATCTTGTAAATTTCCTGAAAAACCTATTAAAGCCATTTGTGTATAGATGTTCAATTAACATATATGGAAGAAGAGAGGAATATATGGCCTACTTACTAGTTCTTACTTGATATCTGTAAACGTTAGTAAAAAATAGTACAGGAGAAAAGGCAGAGAGAAGATAGGAAAAATGTGTGTGTGTGTACGTGTGTGTGTGCATGTGTGTGTGTGTGTGTGTGTGTGTGTTTCTGTGTATGTTTCTATATCAGAGACAGACAGACAGAGAAAGAGAGAAGAGTGGGAGAGAGGAAGAGAAGGAAAGAGGGAGAAAGGAGAGCATACAGAGGAGAAAATCTGCTTTATTACAGAAAATACATAAGGGATAAGGTGCTCTTTCAACACATACATGCATGTACAACACCCTCACAATTCCAACAATGTTTTCACTTTAGGGGGGAGCCCAACTGAAAAAACTAACTACATTGCTAATGGCAGGTCCCCCTCCTCATATTCTCTGTCACCACCAGGTAAGAGCCAAGTTAGTAGTCACACACTTCTGCTGATATGATCACTTTCAGAAGGCACAAGGGGCCAAGCCACCACAGGCTGGACCCTTTAAAACCATGAGCAAACATAAATAGTCCTTGCTTTTAGCTGTTTACACCACGTATTGTGTCATGGTGGTACCTAAACCGACTAAAAAGGATCCCCTAAAACCTCTCCAGTACATTAGGACAAGCATTTGTCCAGGTGGTTGTCATGATTTTCCATTCCTAAGAACAGTGTGTTGAAGACCACAATGGTTGCATTGTCTTCATGGCAACTTCTGAGAGGAGAATTGGTTTTAATGTTCTTGTTTTGGCTTTTTAATTTCACTGATCCTTAAGTAGGTTTGTCCCTCCCTGACAGCGCTAAAACCCCTAAAATTCAAATACAGTCTTTGGTCCTCATGCACTTTGTATGCTCATATAAATTCTTTAAAAAAAAAGAAATTCATCAATATATTTAATTGGAATTATATTAAAATAATTGCAAAACAAGTTAAGGGATTTTATAAAAAGTTTACAAATTTTCAAGTTGTAGCTGGAGAAATGGCTCAGGAATTAAGATTCTGGCTCTATCAAACCCTTAAAGAAATGGACCTTACAGATCTCTATCAAACTTTTCATCCACGCACCAAAGAATACACATTTTTCTCAGCAGCACACGGAACTTTCTCCAAAATAGATCACATATTGGGCCACAGAATGAATCTCCACATATACAGGAAAGTTGAAATTCTAGCCTGTACCCTATCAGACTACCATGGTGTAAAGTTTAACATACACAACACAATAAACAACAGAAAATAACACTAACTCCTGGAAACTCAACACTATGATGCTGAATGAGAATTGGTTTCGGGAAGAAATTAAAAAGGAAATTCAAGATTTCCTAAAAGCAAATGATAATGAAAATACAACTTATCAAAATCTTTGGGACACAATGAAAGCTGTCCTAAGAGGTAAATTCATAGCTCTTAATGCCTACATCAAAAAAATGGAAACATCACAAATAAATAACTGAACAATGCAGCTTAAAGCTTTAGAGACACTAGAGCAATCTGATCCCAAAATCAGTAGAAGAGAGAAGATTAGCAAAATAAGGGGAGAAATATCCGAAATTGAGATTAGGAAAACGATACAAGAATCAACCAGTAAAAAAGCTGGTTCTTTGAAAAAATTAATAAGATTGATACACCCCTAGCTAAATTAACCAAAAGCATGAGAGAAAAAACACAAATTAACAAAATTAGAAATGAAAATGGAGTAATCACTACAAATACCCAAGAAATTCAGAGTATTATAACACCATATTACAAAAACTTATACTCTGTGAAATTTGACAACACAAAAGAAATGGATGAATTCCTAAGTAAGCACAACTTACCGAAATTGAATGAGGAAGTTGTGAATTATTTAAATAGTCCTATAATATATGAGGAAATCGATGTAATCTCAAATCTTCCCACCAAGAAAAGTCCTGGACCAGATGGATTCAGCACAGAGTTCTATCAGACATTTAAGGAGATAATAATACCAATACTCCTTAAACTGTTCCATCAAATAGCAAAAGAAGGAACACTATCAGATCCTTTCTACGAAGCTAATATCGTCTTAATCCCAAAGCCTAATAAAGATACACTTAAAAAAGAAAACTATAGGCCAATCTCTTTGATGAACACAGATGCAAAGATTCTCAACAAAGTTGTAGCAAATCAGATTCAAAAACATATCAAAAAGATCATTCACAGGGATCAAGTAGCTTTATCTCAGGCACACAACGTTGGTTAAACATACGCAAATCAATAAACATAATTCACCATATAAACCAGTCTAAAATCCAAGACCACATGATACTCTCAATAGATGCAGAAAAAGCTTTTGACAAGATCCAACAGCCTTTTATGATAAAACCCTAGAGACAGTTGCAATGGAAGGAACCTTTCTCAATATAATAAAAGCTGTATACAACAAACCAACAGCAAGGATTATACTCAATGGGGAAAAACTTGAAGCTTCGATCAGAAACTAGACAGGACTGACCACTCTCACGACTTCTATTCAATAGTGTACTTGAAATCTTTTTTTATTTATTATGTATTCAATTGTGCATGTATGTGTGTGTGCGCATGTGTGTATGTATGTGTGTGTGTGGGTAGAACCATGGGCAAACTCGGGAACCACCATGAACGCCTCCATCTCCTGTTTACTCTGCCCCGGGATTCACAGGCTCCGCCCACCAGGACCAGAAATGCAGGCCACCCCCACTTCTGCCTGGCGTCTATAAGGGGGTCCAGGATACAAACTCAGTACCTTCCGCCTGCAAGGCAGAGGCTTAACCCCTGAGCCACCACTCCAGCCCCTGTACTTGAAATCTTAGCTGAAGCCATAAGACAAGAAAGGGACATAAAAGAGATTCGAACCAGCAAGGAAGAAGTCAAGTTATCTCTGTTCGCTGATGACATGATCTTATACCTGAGTGATCCCAAAATCTCCACCAGGAAACTCCTGGAACTAATACAGAAGTTCAGCAGGGTGGCAGGATACAAAATAAACATACAAAAGTCAGTGGCCTTCCTATATGCCCAGAATGAAAGAAGTGAATAAAGCCCTGAGAGAAACAATCCCATTTACTATAGCCCCTAAAAAATGAAATACCTTGGGATAAACCTAACCAAGGAAGAAAGAGGCCTTTACAATGAAAACTTTAAAACCATAAAGAAAGAAATTACAGAAGACACCAGAAGGTGGAAAGACCTGCCATGTTCCTGGATTGGCAGAATCAATATCATGAAAATGACCATCCTACCAAAGGCAATATATAGATTCAATGCTATAATAATTAAAATCCCAAAGCAATTCTTTAAAGAAGTTGACCAAACAATCTCAAAATTCATATGGAGGCACAAAAAACCCAGGATAGCAAAAACAATCCTGACTAATAAAAACACTGCTGGAGGTATCACCATACCAAACCTTAGTCTATACTACAAATCCATAGTTATAAAAACAGCCTGATACTGGCTCCAAAATAGACACACAGATCAATGGATAAGGGTGAAGACCCGGATATTTAGCCCACACAGCTACATCATTTGATCTTTGACAAAGGGGCCCAAAAAATCCAATGGAAAAAGAACAGCATCTTCAACGAATGGTGCTGGCAAAACTGGATCTCCACATGCAGAAGATTAAAACTGGAACCGTACTTCTCACCATGTACAAGACTTAATTCAAAATGGATCAAGGACCTCAATATAAGGCCAGAGACTATGAAAAGCTTAGTTTAAAGGATAGAGAACTCCCTGGAGTTGATTGGACTAGGCCAACAGTTCCAATAGTGTAGTCAATACAACCAACAATCAGCAGATGGGATCTTATGAAATTAAAGAGCTTCTGTTCAATAAAGAGATTGTAACTCAAGCACAAAGACAATTCACAGAATGGGAGAAAATCTTCACTAACCATATATCTGATAGAGCTCTATTACCCAGAGTGCACAAAGAATTTAGAAAACAAAACGCCAAGGAAACAAACTCAGGGAAATTTGCAGAAGAGGGGGCAGTAAGACTGTAAGAGCACAAGGATGGGGAGGAGTAATGATATGCAAGATACTCCACACAAGTTAGGTCCGAAGCAATCATAATAGGACTTTGCATCACCTGTGCAATGACCAAAACATTATTGACTCCTCGAAGTCTAGCATGGACTAAAGGCACTAGGATCCTTAGAAGCTAGGGATTAACAGCCACAATAGTGTTCCTATACTTATGAAGAACACAAGAAAGGGTTCTAGGAAATGCCACTGAGTCCTTACACCTCATCAGAGAAGAGGGCCCAGAGGAAAGTTTCACATACACATTAAAAGATGGTCCAAGGATGGGTGGGGAGAGGCACTGGGAGATAAGAAGGGAGGGGAAAGACAGGAAGGGGGAAAGGGGGGGAGGGAGCTAGGGGGTCCAGGGAGAAGTGGAGGGAGGGAGGGGACTGGTGTACCTATAAGTTTGTATGAGCGGAAATAAATAAATTAATTAATTAATTTTAAAAAATGGGCCTTGGAACTTAAAAGAAACTACCAAGGACGAATTTAAAATGTCTAACGAATATCTTAAAAAATTCTCCACATCCTTAGCCATCAGGGAAATGCAAATCAAAACCTCCCTGAGATATCATCTCACCCCGGTCAGGATGGCAAAAATCCACAATACAAACAACACCAAATGCTGGAGAGGATGTGGAGAGAGGGGAACTCTCCTACATTGCTGGTGGGAATGCAGGCTCATACAACCATTCTGGCAAGCCGTCTGGCGATTCTTAAAGAAGTTAAAGATTGGGGCTGGAGAGGTGGCTCAGGGGTTAAGCCTCTGCCTTGCAGGCAGAAGGTCCTGAGTTCGGATTCTAGACCCCACATATAGACCCTGGGTGGAAGCGGGGGTGGCTTCCATTTCTGGTCCTGGTAGGGTGGGACCTGTGAATCCTGGGGCAGAGTAAACAAGGCAGAGGTGGAGGTCCTTGGTAGTTCTCGAATTCATCTGTGGTTCTACACACACAAACACACACACACACACACACACACACACACATACACGCACAATTGAATAAATAAAAAAATTTAAAGAAGTTAAAGATGGAAATGCCATATGCCCCTCTATTCCACTTTTGGGAATAACTCCCCATACAGCAAAAATTCACCTCGATAGCACAAGCATGACCATGTTCACAGCAGCACTGTTTACAATAGCAAAGGCATGGAATCAGCCCAAATATCCAACAGTTGATGAGTGGATAAGGAAAACATGGTATATTTATACAATGGAATACTACTCAGCCATCAAAAATGATGAATTAATGCAATTTGCCAGGAAATGGATGGAATTAGAAACAATTATATTGAGTGAAGTATCCCAGACACAGAAAATTAAGCGTCGTATTTACGCCCTAATAGGTGGATCCTCATACCAAACCCACTTAGAGACACAGTCAAAGATCTCAGTAATACCTACAGTAATTACAAAGATTATAAACAGGAGAGAAGAGGAAGGAAGGCCCCACGAGAAACAAGGAGAAAGTGGATCATGCTACAACAGAGATAATAGGCCACCATCAAGGACTGCAAGTAAGTAATGAGACATCTGGTTAAGCTCACAGACTGTCCTTCCTTGTCACTTGCAACTGACTGTGGTATGATCTTACCAGAAAGGGAGGGCATACAGTCTGGCATTTGCAAAATGGTTACTCTTACTCTTATTCCATCTACCTTTGAATCTATTCTTATAATAAGACTCTATTTTAACAGGTTTTTATCTCTGGCCAGCACGTGACATCCAATACCCATCAGGATGGAACAAAAGGCATTCATTGCAGGAGCAGCAAAACTGAAAAAAAAAATCAACAAACCATAATTCAGAACATCAGAGACTCTATATCAACCACCTGGAATCAGGCCTGCCTGATCTCTCCCCATCCTGAAGCTCAGGGAAATTTGTGGAAGAGGAGGCGGTAAGATTGTAAGAGCACAAGGATAGGAGGAGTTATGCTATGCAAGATATTCCACACAAGTTAAGGCCAAAGCAATTATAATAGGACTCTGCATGATCTGCGCAATGACCAATATATCATTGACCCCTCAAAGTCTAGCATGGACTAAAGGCACTAGGATCCTTCGAAGCTAGGGATTAACAGCCACAATAGTGCTCCTATACTTAAGGGGAACACAAGAAAGAATTCTAGGAAATGCCACTGAGTCCTCACACCTCATCAGAGTGGAGGACCCAGAGTAAAGTTTGACATACACATTAAAGGATGCTCCAGGGATGGGGGAGGGGCACTGGGAGAAAGCGAGGGAGGGGGGAAAGGAAGGGGAAAAGGGAGGGGTGGAGGGAGGTAGAGGACAGGGGTACCTATTACGTTTGTATGAGTGGGAAAAAATTAATTAATTAATTTAAAAAACATATATTCTGGCTCACAATCAGAAGGACCTGAGTCCCATGGAAAAATACCAGGTGGAATCCAGGATGATTCCTAAAGTCACCCTTGTGCCTCTACAGGCATACACAGTGCTTCACATACACACACACACACACACACACACACACACACACACACACACACAAAGAGAACACTGCTCAAGCTGAAGGTCCAAATTATCACTCCTTGTGTATCTAATTGCAAAATTCTAAAACTATGTCATGTTCTTATAGCAACAAATATGAACCCAGAAAATATTAATATACACATTAATCCCTTTCATATTTCCTAGCTAATTATAGTGACTGTTCTTCAACATCAATGAGAAATAACAGCTGCTGACCCACAAACATTCTGTTCCCCATTTCCTGTGTCAAGGAAATATGCCAAGTCTCCACTAGTGGCTGAAGCAATAGCTGAGGCTTTTCTGTGACTGTCCCCATCTTAAACAACCATGGGCGTCAGCAACAACAGTTTGGGCTGGACCCACATGTGAATGACATACAAAGCACAAGGTGACTCATAGAAAATGACCCCAAAACTGTGCTATTAGGAAAGGTGATTCAGAAGAACTCTCATGTTCCTTTAAAGTTATTTCAAAAAATGTCCTTAACTATATTAGCCTGGAATGATTATATACGGAAAAAATTACATAATTTCATAGAATGAAGACTTTAAGCATACCAAAGTACCCTATTTTGGTTATTTCATTTCTTTCTGTATTATTTTATGTTGAAGAATATTCATTCCACAAAAATAGGTACTATCAGAAGATTCCTGAATGAGATACTATGTAAATTCCCCAGTTTTCTGTGAAGATTAGAACTTAGTCTGTTTGCTTATTCTGCAGTTTTTCACATATTACCTCAAATCAAAAAAGATCATTCTCTGAGAAAATCCTCTGAGGAAGGGCATTAACTATGTTACTCAGGCTATACATCGGCTCCTCTGACAGTCTACTACTAATTCCTACACATAAAAGACTTTTTAAGTAACCAAAACATATTTCCAAATCACAAATCTGAAGTTCAAGCAGATTCAGACAGGGATGACAGCCAATATTTTACCTGCACAAAAGCTTCTTGAAGATTCTGTTTTCACAGAAATAAGGCAGACTGGGCTGGAGACATGGCTCAGTGGTGAAGCCTTTATCTTTCAAGCGAAAGAACCAGAGGTTTGGATCCCCCCAGATCACACATACAAACACCAGGTAGAAATGGCTACAGCATGCAATTCCAGCCTTGGAAGGCAGAGCCTAGGAATCCCCAGAGCAAAGAAATGAGGAGGTAAGGTAATCTAGGATGATTCCTGAAGTCACCCTTGGGTCTTCACAGGCATACATGGTGCCCTTTTCTGCACATGCCTACACTCACACCTACATACACACACACACACACACACACACACACACACACACACGTACACAAAGCAGATCATAAAATAGTATCTGAAGTCCTAGGAGAAAGAAGCCTTTGTTTTGAAGGAAATCATCCACTACCAATGAAATATACTCCACCACAAAGCTGCCCACATAAGCAAAATACAGAACAGTGTCCTAAGGTAGAAAATGCAAAACACTGAAATCACAAAGATGAATAATTAGTATACATCACCAAGTATACAATGATGGGAAATGCAGACCATAAAGAAATAAAGAAAAATTATATATATATATACATATATATATAGTGTCAGTGACACTCATGGACTTGTAAGACTGTTGAATAAACTCTAAATGCATGTTTCTAGGTACTTGCAATGGAGAGATAATTAACACAAAGATTTTTTGTGCACAGAACTCAGTGCATGACCTTGAAATAAAGCTGTTAGTTTATAAAGTACGTTTTAAAGTAAAAAGAGGTGCCCCTGGGGTTGCCAAAATAATCTATTATCTCTTTAACTTCCACATAGGATTGAATTAAAACAAAAGAAAGATGGAAATGTTCCAAGGACATTTGGATAAGGCAGAAATGGAGATAGGAGTTTGTTTAATCCTCATTCATACAAAGAAACAAAAGGAGAGAAAACTAAGGGTAGCCTATAGGAGCCCTTGGCATGCTTTTTTTCCTACATTTACACTAAACTGAAAGTATAATGGGGTTTATAGCTCTAAACGATAAGTAATTTATCATCAGCAATGCCTCAGTAAATTGATGTAAGCCCTGAATTTCCTGTGCTTCCGTATTGATCTATTCATTATTTTCTAGAAGTAAAAGTTTAAAAACTAAACTGAAAACCTAAGACTTAGAGACATTCCAAAGCTCTGAAACAGACTGAAAAATAAGGCAAGGCAAACAGAAGCGTCTATGTTTTAAGTGTTTTAGAAAGTGAAAGGATGGTGTAGTAAAATATCTGCCATGACAAAATACAGTAGAAAAGAAACTTAAGGAAGGTTGAGTTTAGGTGGACTCAGGGTTTATCTGTAATTCATCGAGGCAGGGACATCTTTGTGGTGGCAGGAAGGTGAGTCAACTGATCTTCCTGCATGAGCAGTCAATAAGCAGGGACAGATGAATGTTAGCACTAAGCTGTTTCTCCTTATTCAGCCCAGAAACCCATCCGTTGTTGGCCCGAAGGAGAGAAATGGATCTTCTCTCCTCTATTAAACTTTTATGTAAACAACTTCAGAGACATGCCCAGAGCTGTGCTTCCATGGTGATTAATAATTCCATCAAGCTGACAAATGAAATCAGTCATTGCAACTCCAAACTTTTCCACCTTCACATGCAAATCTACCACTTTAAATCATGATACTACACACCTTGTCCCTAAGGTATCCTTTCCAACTCACAATGCAATCAACATTCAGTCTATGCTAGAAGCATCCATAGTTAAAACCTTTGTTTCTCAAGGAAGAAGACTAGAGTCCAGATCCCAGATCCCATATAAAATGCCAAGTAGCTATGGTAGCTGGACTGTAATGCTAGTTCTGGAATCCCAAAGAAAGCTGATTAGCCAGACTATCCCTAAAAGCATGCTCTGGGGTCAATTAGAGTCCCAGGCTCACAACAATAAAGTAGGATAGAAATTGAGGATAATCCCCAATAACCTTCACAGGCACAGACAGTAAATGTATATACACACACATATATGCATATACATGTGTACACACCACCCACATGCAATCCCATACACACATTCCAATCCATGTCTGTGGGCTTTCCTGAGCAGATACCCTATGGTCCTGGCATTTCCAAAATCTAGGGACCTCATTTTCACCTAGCATCTTTCTGCTCTCACTTCATATGATAATATGATAATATTGATGATAGGGCCTTTCCAAATAACACCTTGTCTCTGAAGCCTGCAGGTTCGTTGGAATAAGCCTTCTAGGACCCAGTTTTAAATTTTGAATGTCTGCAAAAGTCAGTACCATGTGGATCAGGTTATCAACTTCTGCTGCCAGCTTGAGGTACAGTCTTGTCCCTTTCTATCACAGCTGCAGTGGCCTCTGTATGCCTAGGTGGATGAATCTGTAAAAACTCATTCTTAGAGCCGCTTAGATATGCAGTTAAACTGTGAACAAAACAGACTTTGGTTCATCACTATATATCTAGATTCCTCATCCCAATGTGACCGCATTGAATAAATCATCCTTTTCTGCTTTTCACTGTGAATTTAATTTTTTAAATTGATTTATTGAGGACAGGTGGCCAACCCAAGACACAGGCTATAGCCACAAATTCAGTAATAGTTTAAGAGTACAATTCATCATGCCATGGAAGACATGGCAGGAGGTGCTGAAGCAGTTGGACATATTTTATGTACAGCCAGGAAACAGAGAAAATTAATGCTGGTACTCAGCTTGTTTTCTCCTTTTTATTCATTCCAGGACCCAAGTCTATGACAAGGTACTACCTATGTTCTCTCATCTGTCAAACAGTTCTGGAAAATATCCTCCTATATATATCCAGGGTTGTAGTTCCATGGTTTTTCTTAATTCTATCAGATTGACAATGATGATTGACTACCACACCTACTGTGTGCCTGATACTTGCCCAGGAATTTTATTGAATTATATTTTCATCCTTACAGTGATATGAAGGAAATTCACTGATGCTTCCCCTGCCAATAGAGACACTTTTTCAAACATGATATTCAATCAGTGTGTACCACAACTTCAAGTGTCAAAACTGAAATTTAAACATATGCTGACTACACATCTGCTTTCTTCTCTATTGTGCTGAGGAGAATGAGAATTTTGCTATTTGTGGATTTGGTTGGAATCACAGTCTAACTAAAAAACAAAATTTCAGTAAATAAAGCCACTTTTTCTTCATACTTTATCATTTTGCATTCATTCTTGCTATTTTCTTCAATATATAGCTGTCATCTTTTACTTCTTTTTCTTTTTCTCAATGAAAATTTGTTTAATTGATTTTGTTCTGCTCAAATGACATCACTGGACAAAGTAGTAAGTAAATTTGGCAACAGGCATTTTTTTCTCCCACATTTTATTTTTTTTCCTATTCATACAAGCTCAATAGGTACTGCTGTCCTCTCCTTCCCTCCTCCTCTCCCCAGTCCTCTCCCCTTGCACTCTTCTTCCTTTCCCCCTTCCTTTCACTCCCTCCCTCCCCTTCTTCTGGTGCCTTCCTTTCCTCCCTCCCACCCACTGAAGCATCCTCTTATGTGAATGTCAAACATCCCTCTGAGTCCTCTACCCTAGTGAGGGTTCAGAACTCTGTGGCACAGTCCAGAGTCGCCTTTTTGGGCTCCCTGTTAGTATGGAAACTCTACTATGACTGTTAATCCTTTGCCTTTAAGGATCCTACTGCCAGCAACAGGCATTCTTAATTTTACAGTATCAAAAGAACCATAAGAAAACAAAATCAAATCACTAATAGGCTTAATAGTCTCCCATAAAGAATGATGGAGGTTATGTGTTGCATGCTTACTTTTGGAAGAATTTGTGCATTTCATGCTGAAATAGCTCATGAAAATCCCTTGATGCTTCATGAAAAGACACAGCTATCATTCACTAACAGAGGACTCTGACCTCACTTGTTTATAAACAGAGGGGCCACAAAAAATGAAAAGACATGTTTACCTGACATGGCATAGAGGCAGTGAGCAATCTGGTAAGGATAGGACTTCCAAGCCTGGCCACCCCAGGGCATTGATTTGTCTCAAAATAAATAAAGGATCCTGAAAAAAAAGTAAAATCACATAGATATTAGTTTGGGTGTATATCTGGTATAATATCTTAGCTTCTGTTCCTATTGCTATGATAAGATAAATACTCTGGCAGAAGCAATTTAAGGGGAAGAGGCTTATTCTGCTTCACAATTCCAGGTCATCATCCACCTCTCTGTGGAAACGAAAGCAGCAGGGACTGAGAGTATCTGGTCATATCACATTCAAAAGCAGAAAGCAGAGAGCTGGAAAGCTTGTGCTCTGCTTGCTTTCTCCTTTCATTCAGTGTAGCACCCCAAGCACAGAGAATGGTGCTGCCCGTTTGTAGGCTGAGTCTTCCCATGTCCATTAACACAATCAAGACAATTGCTCACAGGCTTGCTCAGAGATTCTACTGTAGAGATTCTCTCAGGTGCCTGGAAGGACAACCTCTTAAGGCGTTGAGTTAGTAATTAATACTAGCCATCACAAGCAATGTCCTATCCTTGTCTGACTTCACCTGTCAGTCAGACAAAGATATGTGCATTTTTACTTATTTATCATTAAGCTAGTTAGATAATCTGAGCATTTCATATGCATGAAAATAAAATTTAATGATTGAAAACAAACTTTGAATCCAAACCTTTCTATTGCTTTAGTCATCTCATAGTGCTTGAAATCCAATTAAGTGAGGCATTTTAGCTTACAATTAGATATTCAACATGCCCTTAGCAAATTCCTGTGAGAGGTTTGTTTTTAAGTTTTTTTACAAAGTACTAAAAGAAATGAGCACGTGCAAGCTTTTGGTTCCTCTTGGGGCACACATGTTTGACATTGTTGCCTGTGCTGGAGAGGATGAGAGTTTAATTAAAGATCTAATCTGAACATTAACAAAATAACTGCTTTTAGATTTTAAATACAGTGGATTGCTCACAGCAAGCGTGCAAGGGATAACATCTCTTTGCAGCTTAGAAGACCACACACTCCAAGCTGCCATGGGGGTAGGTTTATAGAATATGAAATCTTACAAAGAAGCTATGCCAAACAACGTTAAGATCTGATCCCGCCCTTTGATATTAACAGAGTGATGGATGACTTTGAAAGCCACCTACTTTGAATTAAAAAAATAAGAGTCAGACGATAAATTTGTTTTCTAGATGCAGGTCAATAGAGACTACACAAAAAGGACTTGTTATTTTATAGATTACATATATAATCAAACACTCAAGGATAAAATATGTATATCCACCTCAACATTAACTTTTGCAAGCAAATCATTTACCCTTTTAATGCAATAGCTGAGTAGCTACAATGTCTTTTAATGAATATAATCAAAAACTTATAAACAAGCAATAACATGTGAAAACAATAAAATTAGTAGCTGATACATATAACCCTAAGAAGTTTTTTACAAGTTGCTACAGTTTGTATAATACATGGAAAATCATTCTTCCACAAACAAAAAATTAGGCTGATGATCATACAATCATCATTCTTACAAAAGCTGAGCAACTCATCTGACAAGTTTTAACATAGTTTCATGTTTACAATAATGTTGTAAATTACAAGCAAAAGGGAAGATTTTTATCTGATAGAGACAATAATATTTTGTAAATGTAGCACTTAAGGTTGAATTATTGACAGTTTTTCCCCTGAAACAAATAATCAGACAAATCTAGCAGCTCTCACCAGTTCTATCCAACAATTCCCTCAGGCACTAAGCAATACGTGACAAAAATAGGAAAAATTTAAAACCCTGCACACACGTGTAAATATGTGTGTATGCATAAGGTATAAAAACTAAAAATGGGGCTGGAGAGGTGGCTTAGGGGTTAAGTCTCTGCCTTGCAGGAGGAAGGTCCTGAGTTCGGATCCTGGACCCCACATATAGACGATATAGATGCCGGGCTGAAGTGGGGGTGGCCTGCATTTCTGGTTCCGTTAGGGCGGAGCCTGTGAATCCCAGGGCAGAGTAAACAAGGAGGAGGTGGAGGCGTCCATGGCGTTCCCGAATTCGCCCGTGCTTCTACACACACACACACTTACACACACATACATACACATGCACATACACACACAATTGAATAAATAATAAATTTTTAAAAATTTAAAATAAAACTAAAAATGAAGGAAATAAAATTGTTAAATTAGATAACAGTGAATTTTACAGTAAAAACATAAACTTTTACCAAAAACAAATATAATTGCCAAGGCCAATGAATTCAATATCAGCATTTTAAAAAATCTAGATTTAAATATCTATATATAATATAGATATATATACACACACACACATATAAACAACAGCAACAATGAAAAAAGCATGATTTAAAGGGTGGCATTTAAAATATGCAAACACTTAGAAAAACAACAGCACAAATTTTAAAAATGGCTACATTGAAATCTGCAAACTATTTAAAGAAATTTTATAACATTTCAGTAATTTGAGAAGTTGGAAACATTTAAGAAGATTATTTTTTCACTGAAACATAAAAATTATCTATTAGAATCTTTTATTGCTAAAAGCTTGAGAATTTTAACAAAAATTAGCATGCTAACTAAATGGTAGGAAAATGGGAAAAATCCTATTTCTCTAATGAAAATTGAAGTTTAAAGTATTAGGTTAGTAATTTATCAATAATCTAATCATATAAACATGTGAGGGCTAGTATTAATTGTAGATCTGACTCTCAAGAAGGCAGATCTTCAGGTACACCCATAGAAGACTTCTTGATTGAATTAACTGATGTGCAAAGATCCACCATAAATGTAAGCAGTGCCTTTCCTTAGGGAAGTGGTACAATACCATATAAGATGAACAAACTGAGCATAAGCTAGCAATAGCGCATGCATGCATTGATGCATTGTTTTCTGCTTTTACTGTGGGTGTAATATGACCAGCTGCTCCAAGCTACTGTTGCTGTAACTTCCCCACAATGATGTACTTCCCTATGTTGCTTGGGTCTGGCATTTTGTTGGAGCAGTGTATTATAAAGCTAAACCAATATGTATTGTTCAAAATATAGAAGCCTCACTCATAATTATCTATTTAATTCAATTAAAAGCATTACAGATGAGAAAATGAGGAAATTCCTATATTTTGCAGCAGGAAAACACTTAGAGAGACTCTGTGATATTTCCAGATTAAATAAATTAGGCAAAAAACTATGAACTCAATTGATTCTATTTCTAGGAAAATTTGTAATATTTATTTAATATTCTAAACCAAAAACACATGATAAATAATGGTAATAAAATAGTACATTGAGAATATATGGTCATGAGTTAACATCAGAAAAGGAGGTAATTACTGAGATAAACCATATATTTTCCTCCGTCTTACTGCTAACAGAGAATTGTCCTGCAGGAAAGCTAGTACAGGAAGAATATGAGACCTCCCTCTGATGAAAGACAGCATTGGCATTGTGGGGAGACGCAAGGAGAGAGGCACAATAGTACATATCACTGCCCCCTTGCAAATGACCCCCTATGCTCTGTGTGCTTATACAGAAGATCTAACAGCCTGTTCTCTCTGAAATCCCCTTGAATCACCAACAAACTGCATGTTGACCAGCACACTGATGTGGGGAACTCTGAGGATGGAGAATTAAACACTTGAAAAGTGGGAGCTGGTTCACTTCCTAAAGGTGGCAACTAGATAGAGTCGATTCCCTCACCAACCAACATAACAGCTTATACTGAATAAACAATATGGTTCATCTATATGATGAAACATTGCTCAGCAGTGAAAAGGAAGAAACTCATTAAAATCTATACCACGGATTCAATGCAAAACCATTGTGCTAATTGAAAGAAGCCAGAAGCAGGAAGCAACATACTATTCAGTTTATTTATCTGCCACCATAAACAAGCAATGCATTAAGGATAGGCATCTGTCAAAAGGGCTGGGTAGCTGGGACAGGGAGAAGTGTCAATTAAAAAAGTGACACAAAGAATTGGAAAATAAAACTAGACAGACAGACAGACAGACAGATGATAGGGAATCACATGCTTGTTAAACTCAGTGAGCTGCTCACTAAAAGGCTGAACTTTCCTACATTCCATTTATAAGTTAACACAAAAAATGAAACATTAGATTGAAATTTGATCTTTTTGATGGATCAGTGGATCAATATAATTGGTCATACTTGAGGAGATGGAGGAATGTCCATGTGTTGCATGTATATATTTCTATATATAAATTTGTATAGAATTCAAGGAGTGTAGATTTGAAAAAGTGTGAGAGAATGGCATTAGCTCTTTGTTTGGATGTTTTAGCAGGACAGTTAGAAATAAATAAGTAGAAACTAAGTAAAAGAGAGAGAGAAGGATATTACAGAAGCAAATAAAAATACCCACACTGCATAACATCAAGCTACTTATCTGTTATATGAAATTTAATTATGTGTGTGTAAATATGACTTTAGAAAAACATTTGAAATGAATTTAAAAGCTATAATTTATAAATATATAATTCCCAGAACAAAATCAACCAGAGTTTTATGGCCTAATATGTTGGAAGTTACTGCATTCATCTAAATTTACTCCTTTGTTTCTCTTCCTGATATTGGTTTTTCTCCTCTTTATCTAAAAATTAAATATAATCACTACTGATTATCTTAATGTTCATGAATGGCAATTATAGATTATGAGATATTGATTTTATGATCTATATATGTATATGTGTAATAGATTAAAAACAGATTGATAAATAGATGACAAATATATAAACTGATAGATAATAAATAAATACATAAGTATATAAATAGAGATAGATAATTTTCTCATTTCCCTTCTAATGAGTTAGATTATAATTTTTGGTTTACCTTATTTGGATATTCCTCAATGATGAGTCTCAAATTGTTATCTTTCAACATTTATTTTAGTATCAGAGGAAAAGAAGAAAAGGATTTTAAATACTTAGCACAAGATCCCAGGTGGAATATATTTTCAGTGAAAGTCATGTTTTAGTAGTAATTCTGACATAAAAAAGTCTGAAAGTAAAATACAATATCATTTTCTAATAGTCAGGCCCAGCACTGATATTACAACAAATACAAATTCATGTTTTGAATTCATGCTATATGAAAATCCTCAGCAAATATAACTTCATTTTATCCTCATAAAAATGCTACACAGTCCCTTGTGAAAGGACTTTTATTTTTCTGTATTTCGTAACTAACAAAGCTGAACTTCCTTGTGCAATGTTAGTGATGTGTTAGCTCCACTCAATGCATACCCTCATAAGCCTGCCATGGTGCAGTGCACGAGCACACCACAGTGTGTCCGTGCACAGATTCTCGTTGGGAGCCTTGACCTCCCTTGGGACTTCATCAACTCCTGCTGATATAACTTCAGTATATCCATGACTGTCCTACCCTGGGTTTTCACATTCTCTTTTCCCCATAAGTCAGAATAATTTTCTAGAACAAACAACACAGTCAGTTGACCTAATTACGTCCTCCCCTTGGTAAGTTTGAATTCCCAGGCACTCTCTTGCCCTGTCTTCATTATATTCCATGTCTGATCTCATGTGCTTCTCACTCAGAACTAACAGTTCTCCCATGCTCTTTGAAATTATTTCCACTAACAACACAATGTTTCTTGCCACCTCTTTCTGTTTCTATCATTACCCATAATTCCTTATAGCTGTTTGCCATGTTGCTCCTTTCAAGATTCATCCACAGTTAAATATTCAAATCTACATTAATCAGCCTCCATCCCCATAAAGCATATATCATCTAATAAAATCCTTCCTTCTTTTCTTAACTGCAACCACCTCAAATGCAGAGGCTGTTGTTTTTAGCACATAACTATATCTAACCTATATCATACTCTTAATAGAGGGCCTGAATAAAGAAAAAAGAAGATGAGCTTAGAGACAACAGAATACTCACATGTATTTTAAACTAAAAACTTAAGTCACTCTGCCACAACTCTTAAAGGAAATCTAAGATACCTAATACAAAATTAAATACATGAAACAATGAACTAGGTTTGCACTTGTAGTCAGAGTATAGCTCCCCAGTTCCTCACAGTAATCTACTAACTATAATTTCTAGTCACAAAATCAAAATTAGGACCAACAGTTTTGTTTGGTATTTTTCTTTGGAAATCTCAGAGGAGAAACAAATAATATGATGTTCAATGAGCTGAAAAGAAACTAAGTTGCAGTAATGTGATCACAAAGGTAATATGAGTCTGCAATTTCTGAGCATTGCCATATAAATGTAAGCCTGGCAATAGGAAAATCAAGAACAAAGACTCTCTGCTTTTCTTGGAGTTTCCTGCAGCATTTTCAGAAGACTAAATACAGTTATGGCTCCTCGATTTTAAGAGGATATGTAAAATTTATAATGGTGGTTCAAAATACCTATGAGGAAGAAGGACTATTGCTTGTTAGAAAGAAGTCAAAAGTAGTTTCAGATTTTATAGATAGTGCTAAATCTCTGCTCTGTTTCCAGAAAGAAGATTAGACAATTTTTCTTTTTGTTTTGTAAAAATTGGAAGACTTGAAAAAGAAAGAAAGTCTACTATACAATTCATTAGCAAAGTTTGCTCACGCTTTATGCCTTCAAACCACAACAAAGTGCCTTTAACACAACAACAAAAATATTTATTATTACAAAAGAAACCCCACCACTAGGTATCAAGGTAGAATCAACAAAGATACACCACTGTTTTATTCAGAAAGTCCATAAGTAGAAATACACAAAGTAATTCTGCAACATAAAAGAAAGAATCTTTTTTTCTTTCAGTAGAAAAAAATGCCCTACCTTGATCCTTGACTGCTGTGTGACCAGCTAAGGGAAAATGCTGCTCTTCAATGCTCAGTTCTTTTGCCATCTCCCAGTGTGACTCTTCCGTGGGAAATGGATCCCAGCCACAGAAACCAGACTTGAAGTCACAGGTGCAGTGATTTGCTGTTGTATATGAAAAAGGACAGAGGAGAGAAGAAGAGAAATCAGTCCTATGAGCACAAACTTGACATTAACTATGCACTTAGGGGTTTGCATAACACAATGCTTTGCACTGAAAGTTTCCTGATCAGAACGGCATTCTTTTCTTCAGCTTCATAAATGTTCCGTGTTGCAGGTCGTTCAAAGCTCTTCTATAGGTTTGTGTAGACAAATCTGCCTGCCACTTTCTAGCCCAACTGACCATTTCCACTAAAGGTAATGATGACTTGTAAAATGTTAGAGCTTCTCACCGAGATAGTAATTCACATGCAAAGGATAAATCTGCTGAGAGCTGTGTTTGTTTCTTTGCGTGTGTGTGTGTGTGTGTGTGTGTGTGTGTGTGTGTGTGTGTGTTGCATATGGGTGGGCATACATTTGTTTGGGGGGAAGGGAGCATGTGTACAAGAGAGTAACTGAGTATTCCTATGGAGGCCAAAAGGAAACATCAGGAATCATCCTTGATTGCTCTAACTTATTGCTTTGCTCTGGGTTTCCCAGGCTCTGTTTTTGCAGGCCATAATTACAAGACTCTACAATTTCTACCCATGGAATCTAGAGTTCACAATGAAGGTCTTTTTGCTGTCGAGATAAAGGCTTTAACCCCTGAGCTGTTTC
The DNA here is from genome assembly GCA_023101885.1 of Typhlomys cinereus. Lineage (NCBI taxonomy): Eukaryota > Metazoa > Chordata > Mammalia > Rodentia > Platacanthomyidae > Typhlomys > Typhlomys cinereus. The sequence continues at coordinate 701,493 of JALPQD010000220.1, forward strand.
CCTATTGTAAAATGATAGTATTTTAATTTTTTAATGTAATACACATGAATATAGTGACTTCATAATATTTTCAACCCTCAGTCCCAAATTCCATCTTCCCTCCCTTCATCTTTCCTGACAAACTCCCTTCAATTTTCAAATCTTTTCTCTTGTGAAGGTTACTGTGTTTTATGCAGTCTGTGATGTCTTATGATTGACCCTGATTCATTCTTCAGCAAGCATCCTAGATTAGTGGGTATACCATTAAGGAAAGCATCCTCCTTTACTTCCCCATCAGCATTAGTCCTCATCAGTCTAAAGAGGTCTGGAACTTCTTAAGATCTTTCTAATGTTGTGGTAAGATACAGTCTTGTATAAGTACATGCATCTGCCATGAAATCTAGTCTATGACAACTATGTTATACGCAGGGGTTAATGCATGGCTCACCACCTTCCCACTTCAGACTCTTACAACCTTCTTGCCCTCACTTCTGTGATGTTCCCTGGGCCTTGCGATGAGGATACGTGAGGCTTATATGTCCTGTTTAGGGACAAACAGTCTGAAGATCCTTATTTTTTGCATTTGGGCAAGTCGTGCTTTTCAGTAATAAACACCTTCTGTTGTAGAAGAAGTCTTCTAGGATACTCATCCTAGAAGGATACTCAGGGGTCTTCCAATCTATGGGAATAATAGCAAGTATTTACAGAGCATTTTGTTGCAGTGTCTTCCTAGCTAAAGATTCATAATCTGTTCTTCCTTTGTTACCTATTTCCTTCCCTTGTATAAATTCTTGCTCCAGTTAACAGTACAGGAATGGTACTGACAAACAGGTTTTAAATGCAATCAGAAAGCTGTTGGTTGTTTCTCCTTGATACTATGCCACTAATACACTGGTGGCCACCTGTTTTCATTGTGATTTTTATTGCAACTTGCAGCTCTCACATGTTGATGAGATCTTTAAGAAGAAGGGGGAAGGGGCTAGAGACATCTCAGGGATTAAAACTCTGCCTCACAGCAAAAGGTCCTGAGTTCAGACCCAAGGTCCCAAAGTTAGAAATAAAAAAAACAACACACTGAAAAGGCAATGGCCTGCACTTCTGGCCCTGGTGGACAGAGTCTGGGAAACCCAGAGCAAAGGAAAAAAGAGGTAGAAGCCATCCAGGATGAGTTCCAAAGTCACTCTTGGTTCTCCACAGGAACATATAGTGCCCTCTGATACACACACACACACACATACACACACACACACACACACATACACAAACACATAAAATAAATAATTAAAAACTGACACTTAAAAAAATTTTTTAAAGGCAGGGGTTAGGTTATGTGCAAAGAGGATTTAAATTAGCCAGGACACCTGAAGAACTTGAGATCAACATCTCAATGATCATTTCATTATTTCACTTTGTACAGTCATTGCAGATTAAATTAAATTAAGCACATTGTCTTCACTGCAAAAAAAAGAAACATAAATATGAGAAATGATGGGTGTGTGAATTAGCTTGTTCTTGTATTTTCTAATGTATACATGTATCAAAATGTCATGTTATATACCATAAATATACTATAAATAAAATGATTTTTATTTGTCAACTAAACCATAATAAAGCTGAAGAAAATATTCTAAAGAGTTGCTCCCAAAAGCAGAGTCTATCATGTTTATTACACAATTAAAAGGACCTCACACCAGAAACAAGGAGAGAAGGGACCATGTTACAGCAGAGAAAATAGGCCTCCATCAAGGACTCAAATAAGTAATGAGACATCTGATTAAGTTCACAGACTTTTGTTCCTGATCATTTACAACTGAGGGGGTATGATCTCACCAGAAGAGGAGGGCATATAGTCTGGCAGATAAAAAGTAACCATTTTGCAAATGGGTGATAGACCCCTCCCTCACTGTGGTTTCCCACTTTTATTACATCTACCTTTGAATGTGCTTTTATCACAAGACTCTAGTTTAACAGCTTTTTGTCTCTGGCCACGGGGTGACATACAATGCCCACCAGGATGGAGTGAAAGGCATTGCAGGAGCAGCAAAACTGCAAAAGAAAATCAACAAACCACAATCCAGAACATCAGAGACTCTATATCAACCACCTAGAACTAGGCCAGCTTAATATCTCACCATCCTGAAGCTCAGGGAAATTTGCGGAAGAGGGGGCAGTAAGAGTGTAAGAGCAAAAGGATGGGAGGAGCAATGATATGTAATATACTCCATACAAGTTAGGGCTGAAGCAATCATAATTGGATTTTACATGCCCTGCGCATTGTCCAACACACTATTGACCTCACAAAGTCTGGCATCTGCTAAAGGCACCAAGATCCTTGGAGGCAAAGGATTGGCAGCCACAGCAGTGTTCCTATACCTAAGGGGAACACGGGAAAGGGTTCAGGGAAAGGCCACTGGGTCCTTGTACGTCATCGGAGAGGAGAGCCCAGAGGAAAATCAGGCATGCACAAGCAAAGACTCTCTGGGAATTGGGGCAGGAGGCACTGGGGGATGGGGAGGGAGGCGGGTGGGGAGGGGGAGCAGGGGGTAGGGGGAGAGGACGGAGGGGGAGCAGGGGGGTAGGGAGGGAGGAGGGAGGGAGGGAACTGGTGTACCTATTAAGTTTGTATGAGCTGAAATAATATTAAAAAATGTATTAAAAAAAAAAGAACCTCTAAAGTGGCTTTGACTGTCTCCTTGGACATTGACAGAAACATTGAACCTAATTCCTAGATCCTGTGTGAGCTGCATCATCACAGGCCACCTCATAGCTCTTTTAAATCAGGAGATGGAGTGGCAATGTCTGGGGAGGTACCTCGGAGGCTGTGAAGGTGTCTGCTGCACTGGGCAAGTTGGCTGCCCACTCTGCAAACCCTGCACTATGGCTCCAGTGCTATTATTACCTTCCACACTCAAGCCATGCCACTCAAGTGACAGAAGCTGATGGGTATAACTGAGTATATTCCACTGAAACCTGCTGTTAAACCGAGATGTCTACAGCCTCCTTCTGCTTTCCCCAAGAAGGAGTCTGGCCTCCTCCAGCTTGTCGGTCAGGAGATAGCTGCCATATTCCAAGAAACCAAATAGTAACTGTCTGCCAGAGAGCGGAAGACAAGCTTCTCATGTGATCTGGTTGAGGAAACATAAGATCATGACGAAGGTCTTCCCCAACCAGGTCATGAAGCCCTTTCTGAAGGACTCCAAGTACCAAAGCCTGCTGCCCCATTTTGTGGGACATAATCTGCTGCTGGTCAGTGAGGAGCCCAAAGTCAATGAAATTGTGGGATGTTTAAGGGTGTGCCTTTCCTGCCGCTGCTACGTGACTGCATCAATGACACCATCCTTAGCAGGCAGGGCTCCGTCAGTTACACCAAGCTCCCCAGCCTGGCCCTGCTGCAGAGAGAGAAGGTAGCAGCTCACACTCCCCATGGCCCAACACTTACTCCAGGCTGACTGCCTGTTGGAGCAGCACATGAAGCACCCACCGCATGACAGGGACTCGGCAGGTCAGCAGCTGGGAAGTCAGATCCTCCTGACCCTTCTCCTAACTCCTAAACCTCCTGTTTACCCAGCTCTGCCTATAAACAAACTCCGCCCTGGTTGTCTGTGCTGTCAGAGAGTTGGCAGGCGCGACTTGGTTTCCGTTCACCATGGCTCCTCAGGGACAGAGCCACTTGGAGATGCAGAGACCTTTTGTTTCAGAATGAGGGACATTCATAGCCTTTAGTTTCCCCAACTTGGGCCCTAAGGGAAACAGTCTCCATCAGTTTTCCAGGCATAGGCAGAGCCTGAAGAGTATTTTTCCCAACCTCATGGTCCGCTGTCCCTCGTTCCCCAGCCGTCCCCCTCAGCGGTACAGCCGAGGAACTGGGCTGCGAGCCGCACCCATTGAGAGCTTCTGTGTGCCTGGTTCCGCACTAAATGCAACACAGGTGTCAGTTCCTTAATTCTTCGCTGTGCCATCCACAGAGAAGAAAAAGCCTGCTGAGGTCGCATAGTGAGTGAGTGACAGAATAGAGGCTTTGAAACCCTGAATGTCCACACTAGAACTTCTTCACTAGTTTACCCAGAAGCGGATCCTAGCTAGGCCCAGATCAGATGTTAAGGTTCCTTCCTTGGCGTGTGCTATGTTGTGAAAATGATGGGAGCATCACTTCATTATTAAAAAAATGTATTTTGCAAAAAACAAAATAAATCAGAAGATGAAATGAATCAGGAGATGGAATACAGAAATAAGACGCAAAGCACTTACTTCATACTTGAGGACTGATGTTAGGCCTCAGTTGATAAAGTCATTTGCCTCTAAGCCTGACCACTTAAGTGTGATTCCTAGAATTCACATGGTAAAAGAAGAGAACTGACCTCTGCAAGTTGTCATCTGACTTCCACACGTGTATTATGGCACGTGCACATACACACGTACACACACACAAATAAATTAAATAAATAGTAAATAAAGTCCAAATTTTTTTGAAAAGCACACAGACCTCATCTCTGAGCTGTGTTTTGAAGTCAAAGCTCATGTCTGTGAATTTGACTGAAAAGCTTTCCATTTATTCCCAAGAATGCTCCCAAATCTTTCCTAAAACAGAAATCCCTCTATGCACACTCTTCCTACTGGATAGAGGTGTATCACAATTACATATCTACTTTTTTCCATTATTGCCCCAGTTTATGTCTGCTGATCAAACATAAAAATTAATATATCTCATTGTTCCTTTCATACTCCATAATTGGAAATACTACCATTTGAAGGCAGTAAACTATATGCTGTTGTACAAAGGAAGCATGTTCTTATTAGTAACATTCCTCTCATTGTAGCAGTTGGCTGCTGATATAAATATACTAATTTCTATTGAGGAAATGATGAGAAATAGAAAGTGTGAAAAATGAAAAGTATATGATCAATGAATCAACAAATCTTTGGATCACTTCAAAGATGAAAAAAAAAACTTTCCAGATGAAAATTGTGTTGGTTTGCATAAATGCTGAACAGAAAATTCACATTACAATTTTCATCATCCAGATGTTTTACCAGTCAATACACTAGGCTGGGGACATGGCTCGGTGGGCGAACAGCTTGCCACTCGCATTTAAGGACCAGAATTTGAATACCCAGAATCCAAGTAAAACACAGATGCAAGTGGCACTCCTTTGTAATCCTAGTGCTAAGGGGCTTAAGGCAGGCAGCTCCACAGAGCCTGCCACCTTACAGCCAATCAGCTCCAATTCAGGGTGCTCTAAGTCAGTTAAGAGACGGTGTATCAAAAAATAAGTGAGGTGCTTCAACAGGTAAATGTGCCTGCTTGTAACCAAGGTGACCGGAGTTTAATCCCAGAAGCCCACACAGCAAGAAGGAGAGAACTACCATCTGAAAGTAGGCCTCTGACTTTCGTCCATATGCCATGGCATACATGAGCTCTCTCTCTCTCTTTCTCTTTCTCTCTCTCTCGTAAATAGAATTAAAATATTAAAAAATAAGGTAAAGGGTGATAAAGGAAGATGCCCACATCGATGTCTGACCTCCTTGCATGTATCCCCCAGCGTACACACACACACACGCAGATACAGGAACACATACACACAGAGAATAAATAAATGAAACATGCATACATACAAAATATCAGCAATTGTACTTTCCACAAAACACTAATTCACTGTCTAAATATTCTATAACTCTCATGGTTTGAAATGTGAGTTGTCCCAAAAAAGCTCATATGTTTGAATCTTAAGTTGTTTGGTAAAGTCATGGTGGTACCTTTAGGACATGGAGCCCTGCTGGAGGAAGGCAGTCAAGAGGGGAGTGGGGGGGAGTGTTGAGGCTGCTTGGCCCCACCCTGCCTTAGTTAGTCTTGAGCTTGTAGCAGTTCAGAGCCTCCAGCTAATGCAGACAGCCATGCCTTTTCTGCCACGAAGGACTGTGTCTCCCCTCTGGAACCCTAAGCTCAATAAGTCCCCCTTATCCCCTTAAGTTGTGTTGGAGTATTGTCTCACAGTAACAAAGCAGAGAAGCAAGTGCAAGAACTTAACTTCAATATTGGATAAGGATCAAATTCTAATCTCTTAAATTGAGATTACTCCATTAATAATGTTTTTGCTACATAATTCAGAAACTTTAAGATGAATTAGTATCTGAAGAAGAAAGTATCAAAGGCATACTAGCAACTCTTAAATGTCTAAGTGAGACAAATATAACATATTTGTAAAATTGAAAATACCTCTCTATGTTATAAATGAAGCATGGAAATTATGCAGAGGAATTTTGTTCATTTGGTTACTTGTCTTTTATGTTTCTATAATTAGTAGCACACTTCACTGACTCTAAGCAGAGTGTATGATGCTGTTTGTGGTTCTAGAGAAATATTTCTTAGAGTTCATTTGTTGGAATAATATTTTCACATTACAGCAAATCTTCCTCTTTCATATTTAACTATGCACTATACAGACAAAAGAAAAAGGATTTCATGGTAGCAGCTGAAAATATTCTGAATCATTAAAGCTAAAATATTTATGAACTCTTTACATCAGTTCTCTAGAATATATGAAAAAATCTGTATGTATAAACTGAATAGAGTATCTCATTTAGTGACTGTATATTAAGTTAAATTAAGCTTAGATTATAAACATTTTTAATATTTATTGAAAACTCACAAGGATCATTTCTGCACTAAACATAAAGATAAACATAGTCTTTCATAGGAGTATGTTAGCATCCAAAAACTTTTTAAGTTAGAAATATCTCTAGACACAACATCATAGTATAATAGAAACAAAAGTATATTTTGCTACATCCCTTGAAAAAATATGCTTTCCACTCAGATATCATATCAACTTCCTTTTCAAAGATGCCCATTATTTATTATTCATTCAAAATTTCCATATTCCTGACTTAGTCTCCCTGGTTCTCGGATTATAGACACACACATTAGCATTTAAATTATTATAAATGACCTACATGAAAAAAATTATTTCCTCCAACCATCAAATTTTTCAAATTATTTTGGTTTCAGCACAGCACAGATATACCCATAATTCAATCTTTCACAGAACACATTAGGAAAGTTTACATATATATACATATATGTGTATATGTGTGTGTGTGTATCTGTGTGTGTATGCACACATGTCATTATTGAAATTTGTAAACCAATATATATGTTCATTAAATTTAGGAAATGTAATTTTATAACAATATCTAATAATTCAATGTTATGAAGGTGATTTTCCAAGCAAAAATAATTATATTATTTAATTATATCATCACGGTGACAGAATTAAAGAGGAAGTATTATTATGATTAATGATTCAGAAGGCTCAGATGCTGGTGTCATATACTCTTCCATAATTTTGGGTCCCTAAGAACAGAGAGCGACTCTACTCATGTGGAAGAAGAGCAGAGGAAGGGAGTTTGGTGTTCATTGCTTTTCCTCTTTCTCTCTGCCAATCCCTCCTTGTCTCATCCAATGGTGCCACTCACATTCAGGGAGAATAATTCTCCTAAATTAAACATCCATGGAGAAACCTCACTAACTTCTTAGGAGATTCTAAATCCCACCAAGTAGATGATGATGATTAATCAACAGAGTAAACAAACTATTTACAGGAAAATAAGCTTGACTTAAAAATATATTAACATATGAATTGGTTGTAAGTGATAATTGTAATATAACCACATATTTATCCCATGTTCCCTATATTAAGTCAATCTCAACCAAATATGATAAGAATTTGTTGGTTTAGTGATGTTGCAGTACTGGGAAAAATTAAAGCATTTTTAAGTAGCAGCATTTGTCAAGGAGTACAGATGTTTATCTACCCCTTTGTCTAAGGATAATAGTACTGAGATCTGTTGAATTAGAAAAACTAGTAAAGAAGTAATTTATGAAATTTCAGAAAAGGGAGAAAATGGGAGAATATGTCCAAAATAAAGAGCTAAATGTTTGTTCCAGGTATGAATTTGATTAAAAAACCCTACTAAATATAGGAGTTTTAAAAATAATTTATTACAAGGAGAAAATAGAATCTAAGCAATTGAGAAGTTGTATATTTCTCCCAGCTATTGAAATTAAAAATAATAGAAGTCATTGGAACGATGGATTACCCCCAAAATGAAGCAAGTCATCTATGAAGACATTTAAATTAAACACAGGAAGGAATTCAACTGCAGTAGAGGAAATAAATCATCCTTATTCTTTAATGAAAGAAGAGAGGCAACTAAAAACTATATTGAGATCTCTTTGACTAGGAGATTAACTACAAATCACACTAATGAGTAAATTAACTGAAAATTGCACTAATGTCACACTGATTAGGAACATAACTGAAAAAAAATCTCACTAACATCACACTGGTTAGTAGATTAACTGAAAACTCCACTGAGACCACAGGCAGCTAGGAGATTAAACACTCACTGAAATCACACTGGCTAGCAGATTAAGTGGCTTCAAGTGAGGTGCTCGAGTAATTAATTGAATCTTAATTCATAATTGAACCAGCCAGAGAAATCCCCTTTGTCTTAGCAGGGTTTCTCTCCATTGTTCTAAATAAAATCTTCCCTTGACCATCAAGAGAAGCACTTTGGGCAAAGATCTTTTTCATCAAAAGGTAACATTTATCTCATTGAATGTTTCCCTCTGCTTAACAAATATCTCACCAAGCATTGTAGGAGAAAAAATATTAACATTTTAACATTTTTAAGCTCATTGTGATACAGAAAATAGATTCATTTAGTTGCAACTTGGGGCTTCTAAAAGGAACACAGTGATCTTAGTTACTAAGCTACCTCTTAGGAGAACTATGTAGTTTTCAAATTAGATTCTTTTCTTTAACATATGACTAGGTCTGAATCACAATGAGATCTCTTGCCAACCCTCCTATCAGACATGCTTGTGGACATTAGATGTTAGGCAAGTTTAATGCTCATGACAAGCACATGGCAGTCACGTGGAGATGAAGTGGTTTCTACAGTTTTCATGGCTGCCCTGGAGACAGTGCTATCTCTCTAGGATAAACTGCTAAAACAGGTGAAAATATTAAACAAAAGTTACAAATTCATAAGGTGGGGGCTGGAGAGGTGGCTCAGGAGTTAAGCCTCTGCCTTGCAGGCGGAAGGTCCTGAGTTCGGATCCTAGACCCCACATATAGACGCTGGGTGGAAACGGGGGTGGCCTGCTGCTTTTGGTCCTGGTAGGACGGAGCCTGTGAATCCCGGGGCAGAGTAAACAAGGAGGAGGTGGAGGCGTCCATGGTGGTTCCCAAATTCGCCCGTGGTTCTACACACACACACACACACACGCACACACGCATACACACAAGCGCACACACGTACAATTGAATAAATAATAAAAAATTTTTAAAAATTCATAAGGTATTCATAAAGGGTAGGTTCCAAGTGATTCTTTCACATGCCCAAGTTTCTACTTTACCTCAAAGGAATTAGCTTTATCTTCTGAGAAGAAAAGGCTATTTGAGACCCAACAGTCATGATGAATGAGAGGAGACAAATAAGTGCATCGTGCAATGACTTACAGCAGGTTGCAGGATCTTCATCACTCCCATCTGAGCAATCCTGATGTGAATCGCAGACGGATTCTTGGGCAAGGCACTGGCCGCTGGCACAGGTGAATTCACCTGCACGACAAAGATGCTGAGAATGGATTTGTTCACAGTTGTAGACACGTAGATGATGGAGCCCAATAAAACTTTCCTGACCAAAAACAGTGCCTTCAAAGACAATCTTTAAAAAGAAAAAAAAATTTGTTTATGAACTTTCACTTTTTTTGGAAAGAAAAAGAAACTATAGAAACGTAATAACAATTATCTGCTGAGAAAAAAGGTACCTGTTTATAAAGCAGCCATACACTACTGATAATAAAATTACTGTTTGATAACTTGACTCACACTGCTAAGATTCAAGAGCACCCTTGCTCAGTGGAGACCTATGAGAAGTCACCCAGGCACAAGCAAAATGAACTACTAATCACTTTGCTACTTCTCATACAAGAGTCAAAGCAAAAATTCAGTTTCTGAATGAAATTAACTCCATTTCAGATGTTCAACATATTTTCAGAAAGCTAATTATTGAAAAGCTAATTCCATAACATACTACTTAGAAACTTGTAACTCCAAAATTTAGAATCTTTATGTTTTGTTTTATTTTATTTTGGGGGCCAAATAACAAAGCAAACTTTGATATTAATTTTGTGGAAAATAAAGATATTGAATATATCTTGCAGTTGTAATAAATAACATAATTATTATGATAATGTCTCAATGCTCATGCAATTGGGTGTATTATAAATCTCAATTACACAAAGACTCTAACTAAAAAAAATCCCAGACTGACAGTATGTCTGTCAAATTCTAAAATTTTCTTGATTATACTTCAGTATTTGGGAGAAAAATGTATCAATATCATAGTACCTTAAAGCAATGAATTACTTATCATAATCACACATATATCAAACTCATTTTTCTAAAAGACAGCATTCACCAAGCCTTTTCTGAGCATATGAATGTGTCAGCATTATGAAGATATGAATCAATGCACTTGAAACATTTGTTCATAGTCAACTGACTTTTAACTGCAGTTTATTAGTTGTCTGCTGCATGATGAAAAGTATTTCTCTGAGTGATGTGATGTGCTGAGTTAGATGAGGCAAATCTACGGAGAATGAGAAGCCTCAACCAAGAGACGCTCTTTTGGTAATTCTTCTGCTCAAGGAAAATTCAGTCTATAAGGACTAAGTGTAATAAAGAGAAAAGCATAATTACTCTCCCCACATATATAGGTTTACCTTTCATAATTTCAATTTAGTAAGGATGATGTTTTTGTTGCAATATAGTAAATATTTATTAATATTTATCTATTCTTAAACTTTGATAAAATTTTGTTACTTTCTTTTGTACCTTAAATGTCTTCAGAGCTTCTGGTATTAATACATTTGCTTCCTCCCATTTGCTTTGAGTTGATGTATTGAATGTCCAGCTTTTGTCTTCTTTCTTGATTTAAAGAGAAAGACATCATTCCCTTTCTAACCCTCATGTTTATGGACATGCTCTTGAAATTAATTTTCAGTTGAAATTTCTTCATCTGGATGCTATTTAATGTCAGGAAAACTGAATTATTGAAGGGAAGAATAATATATTTGATGTAAAAACATGAGGGCTGGGGAGATGGTTCATGAGTTAAGGCCTCTTGCTTACAAACATAAGGACCTGGGTATTAACCCCCAGATTCCACTTAAAAATACTGGATGGAAAATGACAGTAGCCTGAAATTCCAGCCCTGGAAGGAAGAACCTGGGAAACTCCTGAGCAATGAAATAAGGAGGTAGAGCAATCCATGATAATTTTCAGTGTCACTCTTAGGGCTCTGGTGATACACATACTCAAGTGTTCTCTTGAACACACACAAAAAACACAAAAGTAATTATGTATTTCTAATCAAGCTATTTTAAATGTTTTATTAACACATATTAATAGTACACATTAATGGAATTCATCATGATATTTCCATATATACATACAGCACTCATTATTCAAATCTCACTACCTTTCTTCTCATTTTTTTTCTTGTAGTGGAACAAAAGTTTGAATGGAACCCTAAAAGAAACAAAGCATTGGCTCTCAAAAGTAAAACTGTAGAGTGCAGTTGATAGCATTTCAATTTAAAAGCTGACTTCATTGCATTTTATTCTATTGCTATGATACTGGAGAGAAATGACAGGCAAATGCTTAATATAATGCAAAAGAGAAAATCTTAAGATGTAAAATCTGCATGATTTCTATCTCTCCTATGGGGGAATTCATTCAAATCTACAAATAACATAATTACCATGTGGAGGCTGTTCCTATCATTTGTATATAGAGATTACACATATAATTTGTCTGTAGTTCAATTCTTCTGGTCACTTTACCAAAGGTCTTTTTTGTCTTAGTTACTGTTTTATATCTCTATAGTGGACATCTTTTTGTTACAAAATTAGTAAAGTTGTCATTACATACTCTGAGCCAAAATCCCCAAATTAAGTCTAAGTGTGGCTCTGACTGTGTTGACAGCTTCAGTTTTATGATATATGATCATACTTCCTTACTTAGAAATAATTCTATTTTTCCTTGAGATTTCAGCAAACATTCAAGTGTAATTCAAGTGAAAAACACAGACCAAATTGTTAATAACATAAGATACTATTTTGGTTATTTATATAGTAAAAATATTTGGAATGGTATAAAATTGAGACCTGAACCTTGCTGAATTTCTACTGTGAGATGAACCACATAGATAGGTTATATCTAGTTGTAATTCTTAAGGTTTAAATTTTTCATACTCTTTAAGCATTGAGCTCCTTGATTCTCCCTTAGCCTCATTAAAAAATCCAAAAGATGAATAATGTAGGGTCTTTGGTGTTCTGAATTATGGTTTGCTGTTGTTTTCAGTTTAGCTTTTCCTCCACTGCCCTTGGCTGCATCCCAATTGGTATCGAAGATCACCTCCTAACCAAAGACAAGACTGTTTAAATGAAGATTTTAATATAAGGGAAGACTAAAAGTTAGATGGAAGAACAGGAGTAGGACACAGCAGTAGAGTGTGGTCAGTGTCCTATTTGATAGATGATCACTGTCTATCTGCCAGTTCCTATATCCTCCCTGATTAGTGAGATCAAACTGTTCAGTTCCAAGTGATCAGGAAAGGACGTGAGAATGAGCTGCAACAGATGTCTCGCTACTTACATGTAATACATGACCATGACCTATTTTCTCTACTAAAGCATAATCCCCTACCGTCTTTCTTGTGAGGTCTTCATTCCCCTTCCCTCCTGTTTATAATCCTTTGCGTTTACAATAGGTATTAGAGATTTACCTTTGAATATGGCATTAAGTGGGTTTGGAATTAGGATCCATATATTAGGGAGTACATACAATCTCTAACTTTCTATGTCTGGGATACTTCAGTCAATATAATTTTTCTAATTCCATTCATTTCCCAGCAAGTTTCATTAATTCATCTTTTTTGATGGCTGAGTAGTAAGTATTTCATTGTATAAATGTACCACATTTTTTGTTATCCATTCATCAACTATTGGGCATTTGGGTTGATTCCATAACTTTGCTATTGTAAATAGTGGTGTGATGAACGTGGTTGTGCTCCTGTCACTGTAGTGAAGTGCTGCATTATGGGGGATTATTCCCAGTAGTGATATTGCAGGGTCATATGGCATTTCAATATTTAATATTTTTAGAATTAGACCAGCCAAATCTCTCCCTATCCTAAAGCTCAGATAATCTTGCGGAAGAGAAGGTGGCAAGATTTTAAGAGCCTAAAGATGGTGAGAACCAACAATATACAAGATACTCCATACAAGTTTGAACTGTAGCAGCCAGGATTGGACTTTGCCTGATCTGCACAATGGCTGACATGTCAACAACTCCCCAAAGTCTAGCATGGATCACAGGGGAGAAGGCTCCAGGCATTACAATCCTTAGAAGCAATGGATTAAACAGTCATAAAAGAGTTTCCAGAGAAGGGGTTCCAAATTATGCCACTAGGGTGGAGGACTCAGAGGGAGATTTGTGTTCACACAAAGGGATGCTCTGAGGGAGAGAGGGAAGGAGGTGAAAGGAAGAGGGGAATGAGGGACATGCAATGAGGGATGACTGGGGAGAGGAGAGGAGAGGAAAGGGAGAGGATAGGGGTTCCTATTGCATGATTAGAAAAAAATAACATATGGGAGAAAAAAATACAAAAGACTTTTTAAATGGATATCTATTCTCAACTTATTTCTGTACCCATTGATATCTATCCCAAGTTTCTAAGTTGTAAATATTTCAGAAGGTAGTCAAGATCCACTTAAATGGACTTCTTATCATTACTCTTTCACATCACCACACTGTGAAAGGTAAGAGCTTTGCATTGGATCAATTGGCTGCAAAACATTCATACTTCCTGCAAATTTTTCCTCTAACTCACCTCCAGTAATTCAGCATCAGTACCTTTTACATATGCTTTTAGTGACACTGGATGAAAATTACATTCAATAGTTACCCCAATATAAATCTTAAATGAAAAACTAGAACATTCTACAATTCTACAGTTCCTAGCTAATTTCTCTCTCTCTCTCTCTCTCTTCCATCTGAATTCAGATTCATTTCTATCTTTTAAATACACTTAGCATAGTTTTTTGAAAATTTAAGTAGTTTTTTTCCATATACAAAGATGATGGCATATTATAAATACTGAGATTTTTTCCTATATTTTTCTCACAATATAGACAATACCAAGGAGAATTCAGTCTCTGCTAAAGAATTAAGCTTCCAGTTTATTTTCTTATTTTCACACTATGTTGTTAATTTTGTAGGTGTCGTAGTAAAAAAAAATGAAACCCATAGCATCAAAAAGGCTTTCAAGGATTGTACTAATTTTCCATTATCTTGAAAATAATTTTTTAATTAATCAATATTTTTTCACAATCTTTGCTGCCCCAGTGCAAGATCAAGAAATTTATTCATTAGTACCTTTCTTAAATATGTCAGCTTCCCCTTTCAATGATGAAATCAAATGTACAAAACTCCAAGTCATTTTTTTAAACTACTTTCGAACATATCCCATAGAGGGGTCATGTGATTTGTTAAATATTTCTCTCAATAAATATCATATCTACAGCTTATTAATGCACAAACTCTCATGGAAAAGGATAGTCTGTTGTTATGATGATTTAGCAAATAAATGGAGTTTTAGCCCAACAACTACATAATACAATCAAGAACTGATGCTCTGAATGAATAACAGACTTCTGTTCATGGACAACATGAATGTTAGTTTTCATTAAGTCACATTTGTAAAGACAGGTTTGACACCCATCAACTTGTGACTTTAACATACTGTGAGCCAGACTCTTCTTTCGTGACCCATGTATGCCAAATAGAGGATCAGAAAAGACATGGTATATTGCAGAACGCTGGTATTCCATGAACTGCATTGAGCAGTCCAGGGACTGCAATTATTATGCCAATTTCTGGCCTGCAGAACTCACTTCTCTTTACTAACTCCAGGCAATCCCTTTCCTATTATGTGTCAAGTTGTCTGCAGAAAACTTGCTCTCAATCTTTTCTTGTATAGTTTCAAAGACACTACAAGAGTGATTTTGCTCAGTTTTAGGAATTCATAATTCTATTAGACATACTGAACATTTAAAAGCCCACAGATTAAAAAAAATCATCAGGAAAAAAGCATGCATGCATCAAGTTTCTACTTAAATTTATGACAATAACCATTGGACATGTAAATGAGCAATGATAAATTAGTGGGAAGAAAGCATTATCAGGGGACCACATTTACAAAACAGTTTTAACATTTTTTACTCAACAAAATTATTGTAGAATGTTTTCATTAAGCCTTTGTTAGAAGAAGAAATTGAAAATTTGAAATATTTTGAGGGCAAAATATCTTATGAGAAAATCAGTTAGCTTAGTTTTCAGTTTGGGGTTGCCAAATTTGTTTACTGCCAAATTTCTCCCAGTTATGAGGAAAGTTTGTGTGCTTCTAAAAATGTAAGAAAATGTATCACTCCCACACATGTCTTACTTAACTGAATGAAAGGCATTAAGCAGAGAAATTGGCTGGCAATTACTATGGGGAAAAATTGTCACAATAATATAGCATAGTTACAGAGAACTAGATGTTGTGTCTTATCTCTGTAATGGAAGAGAATATATTACCTTATCTAGTAATAGCACCAGTCCAACTTTATGTCTTTGAACTCTGAGTATTGCTGAAAAAGAAGCAGCAGAAGAAGGCAAGACATGATAAAAAAAAAAGGCAGTTCACAAGCAAAGGAAGAGGTAGAGGTAGAGAAAAAGGATTCCTCCTGAATTCTCAAATATCTTGGTAATAGGAATTTTGATATTTGAGAATTAATTATCCAGACACCTGAGTTTCAGAAGAAACTAGAACAGAAAAAACATGCTCTTGCCAGATGATTAATAACATTGGACAACTTCAGACAACAAATACACTTTTATTGAAGGCAATTCTGGGGCCGGAGAGATGGCTCAGGAGTTAAACCTCTGGCTTATAAACACAAAGTCTGGAGTTTGGATCCTGATCCCACAGAAAAGGACCAGGGGGTAATGGTGGTGGCCTGCATTTCCGGCCCTGGAAAGCAGAACATGGGAAACTCCAGAGAAAATAAAAGAGCAGATATAAGCATAAGCAATCCAAGGTGGTCCTTAAGGTCAGTATTGGGGCTCCATAGGCACACACAGTACCCTTTGGCACATACACACACACACACACACACACACACACACACACACACACACATAAAAAATAAAATAAAAGCTACTCTGGTCCATGTCTTATGGAAAGTTCAGCTGGATTTAGTCAAAGCATCCAGAGTCCAAGGAGGTTTGTTTCTATATAATTGCTCTCTCTTCCTTTGTCAAAATTCCTGCAACTGTCACCATGTGTACCCATTGCTAGCATGACTGCTATTTTCTTTCTTCCCATTGACAAATAAGTTTTTCATCACAATGGAAATCCTCAAAATATCTCATGTCTTTTCTCACTTATGGAGAATTTCCTTTCACTAAATTAAAAGTGGAAAGGTCTATTTGCTTTATTTTCAAGCTTAACTAGCACATCTTTTCCTCTGCTTCACATGTTATTTATTTTTAATTCAAATTTTCTCATTTGTGTCTAATCAGTAACTACTTGTTTAAAATCATACATACTAGCAAAACTTCCTTCCACCATTATTTATGCTTTGAATAAATACATAGACATACAATATAAAACAGATTACATCAGAACTTCAAAATGCAGCTTAATAGTACACAATCCAAGTAATATCATTTCTATTAGATCTATAGTTTCTTAAGTATCTAAATAATTTATTAGTTTATATGCATAATGTCACATTTATTTTCGACTATGACAGAAATTCCTAAAAATGGTTTCTTTATAATTCATAAAAGTAATATGAATGAAGTTCAGTTAAATAATAGATAAATCTAGATGAGGCATATAGTTCAGTGGGTAGAATGTTTATCTAGGTTGCTCAAAGCCCTGGGTGCAATTTCCAGCACTGCATAAAAATCAGTGTGGTTGTGCATGCTGTAATACCAGTATATGAGAGGCAGAAGCAGGAGATCAGAAATTTAATGTTATGCTTGGCTATATAGTGATATGGAGGCCAATCTGGACCACATGACACTCTGCTTCAAATATATACATATATGCATGTAAATATATAAATCATATGCATTAGTAAAAAGAAATAAAATTATCCAAGAACAGAAACTTCACATATCCAATAGATTTGAAATTAGTGTTTTTTACCTCATTGTCATGTAGCCCTACTCTCAGAACACTGTTTTCCATTGCATAATAGAATTGAAGACTGCAGTTCCTGGACCAACAATGACACATAGAGCTGTTTAAATATGCCCTGCTCTCTAAAAGATCTGGATGAGAAGAATGCTTGGCCACCATCCACATGTAGGAATCTAAAAATAAAGAAAAAAAAATTAGAAAAACAATTGCCTGTTTTCTTTGAATGGTTCTAATCCTGAACTTTTCATAATCAGGCTTAAAGCACAAATATTTTACTTTAAAGGATGTGATGTTTGAAATGATTATTTTGATTGAAAATGATAGGTTTTGATTTCACATGTAAATTCAGTCCTAATTCTTCAAACCAGCACACTGTCTTCCTATCTATTCATTGCCTGCTTTTCCCTATTGATCTATTTTCTTCTCTTTTTTAGGTTCTTGTTCTAGTTAATAGTAAGAGGATGTGTTCTATTCTGACAAGTGAGTCTTGAGTCCAATCAGGAAGCTGTTGATTGTCTCCTTGATACTCATGCCACTATTATACTGGTGGTCATCTGTTGCTATTGTTCTTACAGTCTCACCACCTCTTTTGCAAGGTTCCCAAAGCCTTAGGACTGGGAGAGATTAGGTTGGCCTGATTCTGGGTGAGCATTGCTGAGTCACTGATCTACCATGCTTTTTAACTTCATTTATTTCAATTTATAAAAACAATGGGTCTTTATATATTTTTTATTTTAAATTTTTTATTATTATTTATCATGTATTCAATTGTGCGTGTATGTGTGCACACGTGTGTATGTATGTGTGTGTGCGTGTGTGTGTGTGTGTGTGTGTGTGTAGAACCACAGACGAATTCGGGAACCACCATGGACCGCCTCCACCTCCTCCTTGTTTAATCCGCCCCAGGATTCACAGGCCCCTACCAGGACCAGAAACGCAGGCCACCCCTGCTTCCGCCTGGCATCTGTATGTGGGATCTGGGATCCGAACTCAGGACCTTCTGCCTGCAAGGCAGAGGCTTAACCCCTGAGCCACCTCTCCAGTCTCTATATTTTCATCATCCTCTACCTACCCCCACCCTTGGTTTTCAAGGCACACTCACTCACTAGTTAGGCTGCCTAGCCAGTGAGACCCAGGGACCTTCCCATGTCAACTTTCTTAGTACTATGACTACAAGCAAGCTGCCATACCTTTGCTTTAATCACATAGTCTTTTGAGATCAAACTCATGTCTTCATGCTTGGAAGGTAAGCACTTTATCAACTGAGCTATCTCACCACCCTGATATTCTTTTCATCTTAATGTGACAATGCATTTTTCTCTAGTCTTCTTAATTTTTCTTCTTTTTGAACTAATTTTTCTACTTTTCACATAAAAATCTACATAATTTCAACATCTACAATTTAAAATGCTGTCTGTCTTACAGGCCACACGGATATGTTAGATAAGTTCAGTTCAATCAAACTGTATCTATGGATTTTATAGTACATAAAAACATTGTCAATCTATTTCTCATATCTGATATTTAAAACAAAATTGGACTATTCTCACATTGATAATATTAATAGTACAAACAAAGTTCACTTTTTTCAAAAAGTGAAATCCAAAATCTTCATTTGTCTATAAATTCATAAACATTTTATAGCTGCTAAAAGCTACAAATTTAAGTTGATTCAATTTGTCTTTGCTAGAAATGATAAAATTTAACTGAAATAATACAATGTTAAAGCTTTGTCTTACTAATAAATGGATGACAAAAATATTTTAACCAAAGGAAGTCAAATTGATGACAACAGAGTAAAACACTTCAAAATATGCAGAGAGGCAGATATATTTATTCATGAACAGAGCCCAAGCCTCAGAACTCTTAGACTTTAGGATCAAAGAATCTCCAATATTGTGCATTTAACTGATTTAAATATCACAGTGAAAGACAGAGGGATAGAGCCAAACTCTCTCAATGCAACCAGAAAACAGGATCTAGAAAATTCCTGCTAAGCAACAGGTTACACAAAACACCAAACATGACCAAGATGCATGAAACCCCAAATTAGCACTGGATGAAGTATTGAGGAGCTAAGAAATATCACAATAAAATCACTAACCAAAGGGGATGGCATAAGGATAAGGAAGATAAAATACAACAAGGGGATGAAAACACAGAACAATCCTGATTAAAAAAATCTTATGAAACATTTCTGATTGCAGCACTACATGTAGGGGTGCTACAATTTGTCACTGACAACAACTTTAGAAGAAAAATCTGAACAATCTGAATGTCAACAAGTCTTCACAGATGCATGGGAGAGCTGAGTTCAGGGTAGCTCCTTGCTACAGGGAAGGGATCACAGAGATTCATGACTTACCCAAGCCAGATGCCAATAAAAAACTCTTTACAAACTAGTCCCAATACAGGCAAACCTAATCTGAGCTAAACTGAATGTTTAAATGTCAGAATCTAGGGGAACCCAGTCATAAGGGAGGATTCCATACTTACTGCACTTAACCCCCAAGAAATCTGTAAGATTTTCATTGGGAAAAAAAAATTAGCTAAAGATGCTCTGAAACTTACAACCAGGGAAATAGGAAAGGTATTATTATGAAGTCATCTAGATTTTTTCCACTTAGGATAAGGAAGATATTCAGCTTCAGCCAGTTCTAACTTTTCATATGACAAGATGAAGAAAAGCAACATTTAAATCATTCTAGCCTTTATGTATGCCCTAGTGGGGGGAGAGCTACTAGGAAGCATCTTCAATGCCACAGAGAGAGATGCAGGCTCACTAAAAAATCAAGACCTAATCACAGGACTGCAGAAGGTTCTCCTTTCTCTAGAGATATACCACCTCATCAATCTACAAGGACTCTCTGTACTGGAAGAGGTATACAGATCCACTGAAGGAGCCGTAAGCCTCCAACATTAGTTAAGAAAACTCTAAAGGAACACAAAGATAACAGAGAAGACAAATCACAGGGGTAAAATACAGAATTTTAGTTTGAGACATTTGCAACTATTGAAGAAAGTAAGCCATTTAACATCTAATAGGGTCAGCATAACTACCATTCTTTACCTCACTCCTCTTATACAAAAAATCAGATTTCTATTAATCTGATTTCTGGGAAAAATTACAAGACATACTAATGGATAAAGAACAGTGTAAAAAGAAACAGTAGCATCAGAACTCTACTCAGATATGCAGGGACATAGGAATAGTCAAAACAGCATTTATTATAGCTGGAATTAGTTTGTTAAGAGCTTTAATAGAAAAATAGGGATAGATAATATAGGCAGAGAGATGGAAACATAAAGCATTACACAGGCTTATTAGTAAACTAAACCCAATTGAGAAAACAATTTTCATCTTGAAGGCATCTTGATAGAACTTCCTAAACTAAAATGCAAAAATGAAAATCAGTAGGAAAAAATAGTAGAAAAGTAGAAAGAGGAACAGAAGCAATAATAACTGACATCAGGTCACACAAATGTGAAATCACAGATCCAGAACACTCAGATAATACCAAGCAGGATAGATCATAGAAACAAATAAACAAAAGAATTATACAGATATATTCAAACTATAGAAAAATCAAAGGTAACTAAAACATGTTGACAAAAGACAGAAGTGATAAAACTGTATATTTTCTGTGAAAGCCATTGCAATGGCAATGGGTTGAAAGATGGCTCAGGGTTAAAGTCTTTCCCTCACAAGCAAAAGAATTCAGATCCCCAGATCCTATGTAATAATACCTGGCAGAAATGTTGAAGACCTGCCATTCCAGCTCTGGAAGGTGGAGCCTGGGAAAACCCAAAACAAAGTATAAGGAAGTAAAACAAGCCAGGGTGATCCCAATGTCACCCCTTGAACCTCCCCAGGGATAGACATTCAAGTGTCTTCTTACACACACACACACACACACACACACACACACACACACACACAAAGGGTACACTGAGAGACAGAGAGAGACAGAGATTTCTGGACAGTATGGCAAAATATAAGCCTTATTCAAGTAGCCCACTGGAGAAGAGTCAGTATAAGAAGCAATAGAATGCTCCCAAGGTGGAAAAGGATAGCTTGAGAGACTCATAAAGCTCATTATAGGACACCTCAAAGGTTCAGAGAAAAAGATGCGTGATTGCCAAAAAGAAGTAAGCCAGGTCAAACATAGCTCTAACCTTGCAACTAACTCTTCAGCATGTAGAAGAAACAGAAACATACAAATGGTGAGCAAGGCAGTCTGGTGAAAAGAGACTGGTTGCCATACCCTCTGGACAAGCCCAGAACTCTTACAAGCCTAAAATCCAATTGCCAGTTTTGCCAAGAAAATGATTCCTTCAGTAGATGAGTGAGCAGTAGAAAAGAATATTTGCTTCTCATTCCTATGAGTCTTATAGGGCAGTGGTCATGT
Source organism: Typhlomys cinereus (assembly GCA_023101885.1). Classification (NCBI taxonomy): domain Eukaryota; kingdom Metazoa; phylum Chordata; class Mammalia; order Rodentia; family Platacanthomyidae; genus Typhlomys; species Typhlomys cinereus. Next base: position 723,209 of record JALPQD010000220.1, read on the forward strand.
GCCATGTTGACAGAAAACCTATTGCTTAAAACTGTTATGCTGGGGCCCAAGAAAAAGTCAGGAAACTGGAATGTAATTTGCCATAGCCCCAGGAAGAGACGCAGTCCTCAGAAGTGATTGTGGAGAACAGGATGACTAGATGTTGACAAACCCTGGGCAGATAGCTCTGGTCACAGTGAAGAGCACACACAAAGCTGTCTCTGCTCTCAGTGTGCAGGAGTGGACCTCATCCACTGAAGACACACTGGTGTTTGGAATCTGTGAAACTTAAGTCCATGGGTGGACAAACCTCCAAAGTCAGCATTCTGTTATTCATTGCTCTACAGCTCAAAATCTGTGAAGTGCATCCTTGTGGTGAAATAATTAAAACATAGATCTTGAATGTGTGAAAACATATTCTCCATCTGTAAAGACCTCAGTGCTGTGGTTACCTTACCCCCACACCTCCAAAACTCTGCATCACTACTCCTAATATCCTTGAAAACAGTCCAATCTCATAGGCAAAACGTTGACAAACCCAGCAGATATATGCTGGGGAGGACCAGGAAAATGAGAAGATCTGTCCAGACCACAAAAACGCAAGAGTAAGTGTGGCTCCCAAGGATCGTGGTGTGTAAATTGAGGAAGGTGCTGAAGAGAAGCCTGGTAGACAGTTGGCACTTGCACAGCACAAGTGCAACACAAGCACAAACCAGATAAAGAGCAAAAGTGCACAAGTAAAAGTAAATCTCCCTGACCACAGTCATAGGAGGAGCATTTGAGAAACTGCCAACACTTCATCTACTTTGCCTTCTTTTCTTTTGTTCTGCCCCTTGGGCCTCCCCATTTCATTTTGTTTACTATAATTTTAGTAGTATTTTGTCTTTATTATATTTTAGAATGTGTACATTTTTTGCTTGCCCTTATATATTAATCTGAATTTTATAGATTTGTTTTCATTATTGGATGTGTCTTTATTTTCTTCTTATCTTTTTTCTTCTTTGTCACATGTCTCACATTTTTATTTCTTCCTACAATATTGTTAGTAGTATTTTATCTTACTTTTCTAAAATGCTGTTTTATCTTTTTATTTGCCTACATGCAGTTATATAATTTTGCTGCCAAATTTTCTTGTTGCTGGGTGATTGATTTTTAAGATAGTCAAATGAAAGTCACTTAATTAATACAAAGCCATCACTGAAGAAGATAATTGAAGGAAAAATATTCACTGCAAAAGAGGAGCCAGTGTCAATAAAAAGAACATCTGAATGAATTATAAGAGGAATAAATAAATAAAGGAAAGCTAGGTAGAAATCTATTATATCTAAAACAGCAAACCAAAAAATTCATAACTCATAAGGTAAAGGAAAAATTGATAGGATCCAACTAAAAAAAGTAAGGTAACAGAAATTAAAGCCTTGAGGTAGTGAAATATCTCATCAGGTAAAGCACCTGTTTACAAACTTGGTGATCTGAGTTTCATCTTCAGCAACCCATATGGTAGAAAGAAAACTGACTTCTGCATGTTGTTTTCTATCTACACCTATGAGCCACAGCATTCTTGCACATATTTCCCCTTCATCTTTCTGTCTGTCTCTCTCTCTTTCTTTCTCATATATATATATATATATATATATATATATATATATATATATATATATATACACACATATATATGCCTGTTCTAAAAATTTAAGGTGTTTACTTAAAAATACCAGAATCTTATCACATTTGTACCAGTTACTCTTCTCTGTTGTTAAGACACCACTAAGAGTCAAGTACCTTCGAGGGAGAAAAGGAGATTTATTCAGCTTATAGTTCCAGAGGGGAGATACAGTTCTTCAAGGCAGAAAAGGCAAGGCTGACTGGCAGAAGTTGGAGGCAGCCTAAGTTACATCCACTATTGAAGTTAAGAGCTGCTGCTGCAAACTTACTCGCTCAAGCAGGGTAGGGTTAACCAACCTCAAGACCTACCCTCTGTAACTGCCTTCCTCAAAAAAGGCTCCACCTCCTAAAGTTGCCATGACCTTCCCAAAATACTGACAGTAGCTAAGGATTCAAACACATGAGCCTGTGAGGGACAACTCACATTTCAAACCATCACACCAGTAGTACAAAATTGGATCAACATATACAATCATCTCAAAAGATGAAGGAAAGGTCTTTAATACAGTTCATCATCCTTTTTGATGAAATTAGAAAAAAAACTACAAATAAGAAGAAGATAATAGTCATGAGTGGGAGAAAACTGAAATCATTTACTCTTTAATCAAGAATGAGAAAATACACCCATTTATTCTAATCTCATTGAATGTACTATGGTGTGTAAATTGAGGAAGGTGCTGAAGAGAAGCCCGGTAGACAGCAATAAGGCATGAAATAATAAAAAGGGTACAAATAGGAAGAAGTCAAAGGATCTCTATTTTCAGACAACATGGCTCTATACTTAAAATATACATTAGAAAATGGATAAAGATTTTCAATTAAGTATTGGGATATAATATCAGCACACAAGACTAGCAGACTTTCTATATAACAATAACAAATTTCTAAAGAAATAAATTAGGGATAAGAAAATCCCATTAACAATAGAATAAGGAAGAAAATACCTACGAATAAGCTTAACCAAGGAAATCAAATATGCCTAACATGAAAACTGTAAGGTACGAGGGCATCAGGGAAAGATTATATTAACAGATGCTCGTGTGTTGGTTGAATTGATATTGCAGAAATGGCTAGTATTACTGTAAGTGAGCTCCAGTGTCAATCCAGTAGCCATCAAAATTTCAATGTCATCCTCATTAACAAATATAAAATTAATGTTATAGCACACAAATAAATAAATAAACCACTGAAGAGTCAAAATAACCCTGAGCATAAATCGCAATGTTGGAGGTATCACAACATTTGATCTCAAACTGTACTGCACAGCCACATTTAAAAATGTATGTTGGAAACACACATATATATAGTAGACTGAAAGAGTAAAGCACAGGACCCAGAAAAATGGCTCATACAATTTTCCAAAATTTTGACAAAGGTATCAAGTACATAGGTTAGAGTGCAGGGACAAATAGTTATTGATAAACTTTATATTCACATGAATGAATTTTTATTGTCATAATGAATGAATAAAACTAATCCCTAGCTCTCACCCTAAACACAAATCAGTTCAAAGTAGATAAAAGATGTTGATGTAAGACCAGAAACTTTGTTACTGCTAGAGGAAAATACATCAAGATTTGGGCATAGGTAAGGAGTTTTTAAGAATGACTTTGATTACATATGAATTGACAATTGGGTTTACATGAACTTATGAAGTTTCTTCAGAGCAAAAGAAACAGGTACAGAATGGCATGACATATTTCTCAACTAACCATCAGAAAGAGATTGACATTTAGAAATATAATGAATAGTAAATTTAAACATAAAATATCCAATAATCCAATCAATAACTGAGTTAGTGATGTGAATAGACATTCTTAAAAAAAGAAATGCAGTAATTACTTGAAGATTGTTTGACAACCTTATCCAATGAGGAAATGTAAATTAAATCACTCAATGTATTATTCTACTGCATTCAGAATGGCTAACATCAAGAAAATAAATGACAAATGCTGACAAGGATGTGAAGAAAGGTGAACACACATACACCGCTGGTGGCAGTGTAAACTGGAACAGTCACCATGGAACTCAGTGTCAAGGTTATCTATGGGCTCAAAATAAAACCACCTTATGACCCAGCTATAATTTCTTGCTATATACTCAAAAGAGTCTAAGTAAGTTACCATAGAGATATTGTCATATGCATGTCACAGATGCATTATTCATAGTAGAAAAGAAATCTATGCAGCCAACATGCTCATCAGCAGATAAATGGATAAACATAATGCAGTACATATAAATGTAATATAACATGTAGCATAAATATAATAGCATCTTATTCAGTCATAGAAAAAATAAATCATAATATGCAGCAAAATGGATAGGCAAAAGGTCACTAGGTTAAGTAAAATTTCAGAGTCAAAAACATAAATATAATTTCTCTACTGTGTAGAATGCACATTTGTGTGTGTGTGTGTGTGTGTGTGTGTGTGTGTGTGTGATGAAACTAAAACAGACACTATGAGAAATGAGGTAACCATCTACAGGGGGCACAGAAGAAAAAGAAAGTAATAAATAAGGCTTGGAAGCAAAATGGGAGAAGCAGGACTAGCAACAGTAACAGATGGGACAGGGAAAGGCATGGGTGTGTGTGTGAATAAGAAAAACATTTCACATAAAGATATGAAAATGCCATAATGAGACCCATTACCTTAAATGGCAAGTTAATGAAGGCAATTTAAATACTTAAACAAAAGACAAAAAAGAGCACCTCTAACCTCTATCCTGTGAAACAACCCTTGCTGCAAAGAAACTCTTTGGAAACTGAAATAACCTCTTTAGACTTTGCAAGATAGAAAGAAAGTGGCATAAACCTAAAATTTGGATGCACATGAAGAAAGAAATAGAATTAGAGTAGAAACAAGAAAAAGTATATTGCTTATTATTAATAGACCTAATGACAGTCTGCCCAAAAGGATAATATCAACATGTCAGACTTATATAGCTTATATACAAAGGTAGAGCACTTCAATGCTTTGATAAAAGGGTTGGGAAGAAAGACACTAAAGATATTTTGTCATCAAGAGGTACTTATACTACCAAAAAGAACATAGATATTAAATTTCCAATAAGACATGATTTTTCAAGACGCATTACTGAAACAGTAATTCAAAACATATAGATCATAGATAACATTTTAAAATAACTAAATTACAGAGTATTTATTAAAGTGCCTCATTAGATCAATGTAATAGGAACTCAAATAGAAAAGAACAAAGGGAGAAATAATTACTTGCACAGAGAACAATTAATTTTCACAACTGATGAAATGCATGCATTCTAAGCATTGTAATGCTGACATAATCACACCTGCACTCATAACAGTGAACTTTTCAAATACTAGGATAGAGTTATTTTACAATTTGCCCTAAATTGAAAAATTGCACTGTGTACTCAGACTTCTTAATTACAGCAGGGATAAAGACAATTACTACTTATGCAGAAATTGTAAATTAACAAACTTTACTCTAAAATTGCCTGACCAGATAATTCATTATTTATTAGTAAGCCTAATCTAAACCATTTTAATTTTGTTAATACTAAGAGAAATTTATTACCAAAGATAGTTTCTAACCAAACAATTAATTGTAAAAAATTAACCAACATTTTCAAAATATAAAAGACCATCTCCATCACCATGAACAAGAAGGAAGGAAGGAAAGAGGAAGGAAGGAAGGAAGGAAGGAAGGAAGGAAGGAAGGAAGGAAGGAAGGAAGGAAGGAAGGAAGGAAGGAAGGAAGGAGAGAGGAGGCGAGGGAGGGAGGGAGGGAGGAAGGGAGAGAAGAGAGAGGGAGGGAGGGAGGGAGGGACGGAGGGACGGAGGGGACAAATGGGAGGGAAAGAGGATTATAAAGTACACATTTTAATTCTAAAAATTTAAGGTGTTGACTTAAAATCTTTTTGAAGCGTTAAACTGTGTAACCATGAGTTTGGAACTTGAAAAAAAAGGGAAGCTGTTGCTAAAGAACAAGACACTATGAAAACTGGTAATTAAATTTTCAAGGTCTTTCTCATATTCAAGAAGATAGATATTGAGGATTTTTATTAAACTTGGGTTTTATTAAAGTAATTTAATATTAAAATACACATTAAAATTTTCATAAAAAGATATATAAAACACTTCTAGTTAAAACGATAAAAATTAAAGAGGCAAAAGAGAGGAGGGAGTTAGAGAGAAATAGAATCAGAAAATAAAATCTTACATTAAGAATATAAAGAAATTCATAGCTCAACAGTGAAACCAGTAGGCTCAATAAAAGCCTTTTGCTTTTAGAGTTGGTTTCTCTTACTAAGCAACTGCCCAGGAATGAAAGAGATGGTCAACATAGAGAAGCAGAATCAGCTGTGATTCAAAGGGGCCAGTCTTGGCAAAGTCATCCACGTGGTTCTGGTTTTAGAGGCATCAGTGATGCAAGAGGGAAGAGATCATGGAATCCTCCTCCAAGATTTCAAAAATTGACAGAATCCAGGCATCATGAGGCAAGAAGCCTGCAGTTTAGAGGACCAAGAAGGCCAGTTTGTGCTGTGGAGTTAAAGCCTGGTTTGCCATTGAGAAATAAAGATGTTAGAGATTCCAGACACAACGTGGGACACCTGCCAAGGAGAGCTGTATACCCTGGGAGGAGTCAGCTCAAGAGACCAATGTATTCTATGGGCAGCTGTATTGGAGGGGTGGAACCAAAGCCCTTTGGAACTGGGATGATTTCAAGGAGAGGCTCACCTGTTGGACTTGGAGCTATAAGATTTGGAGTTTGTCCTGCTGATTTTCAGTCTTGTTATGGACCGATCTTTCCTGGATATGCCCCCATTCCTTCCTTTTTGGAATGGGAATGTTTATTCTGTGCCATTGTATGCTAGAAGTATGTAACTTGTGTTTTGATTTTACAGGAGGCTTTGGACTTTGGACCTTTGGACTGTTGGGACTACCATTGTAGTCTATGAAGACTTTTAAAGTTGGACTGAGTATGGTTTGCATAATGAGATGGCAATGAGCCTGTGGGGACCAGGGGTGGAATGTCATGGTTTGAAATATGTCCCCCACAGTCTCATGTGTTTGGCAAGGTCATGGCACCTTGAGAGGTGGAGCCTTGCTGGAGGAAGGCAGTCACAAGGGGTGGGCCTTGAGGTGGATTAGTCCCACCCTACCTCCAGGAGAAGTCAGCCTTTGCTGCAAGCAGTCTGCAGCTCTCAGCTTCCAAGATGTCGGCGGTGACTTAGCCTCCTCCAGCTTTGGCCAGCCAGCCATGCTGCCTCTGCAATGAAAAACTACCTCCTCTGGAACCGTAAGCTGAATAAACCTCCCTTTCTCCCTTAAAAAAAAAAAAAGAGCCTTTTGCTTTTACTTCACACAAAATCTAATGCATTCTGACAAGAAAATTAAAAATTACAAATGATAACAGTTAATGTGCTATAATTTTTCTGTCGTGGAGTTGAAAACATGATGGTTTCAGCTTCCAATTCTATGGCAAAATATACCTTCTTTATAAGTGTTTATCAACACTTTCATTTAAAAATTAAGTGCTAACCACAATAAAGCAGAATTGTGAGATTCATATATAATGTCATTGTGTTTGTTACCTTTATCATTGGCACTTTGATTCTGCCCGGGTCCAAACTTCAGTGAAGTGCCTTCACTTGCTTTTGAACATGTCCAAGAAGTTTGCCCAGTTGAGGCCTCAGGTGACCAGTCACATATGTCAAAGTCAAACCCACAGATGTGGCACACTGGAAAAGGGAAAACAAGCTCTTGGCAGATTACTGAAATCTCTTAGAGCCACCACTTAACTAGGGTTACACATCATAGTCAACTAAAGAGGGATCTTACAGAAACAAATTGCATGTTACTGCCTTGAAGTTTTGATTTAATAATTTGGAATATGGCAGTATTTCTTTTTTTTTCTCCAACATGTATTTTTTCCTAATCATACAAGCTTAATAGGTACCACCATCCTCTCCTTCCCCCCTCCCCTCCTCAATCATCCCCCATTGCACACTCCCCCCTTATCCCTTTTCTCTCAACCCCTCCCTACCTCCCCCTCTCCTGGTGCCTCCCCCTTCTTTCCTCCCATCCCCTGGAGCATTCTTTTGTGTGGGAATATGGCAGTATTTCTATGTTGCAAATTTTTTAGGTGTTGATAGATATGTAGATCCTCTCCAATGTGAACCATTTTCATTATGATTTGTAGTTTTTTTGTTCTGCCTTTTTAGATATAATTTTCAAATTTCATGATATTTGACCTTAGCTATATTAAAGAACCTGACAATTAATTTTTTGTTCTTAAAATTTCTTTTTGTATTATTATTATTATTATTACCGCTCATACAAACTTAACAGGTACACCAGTCCCCTCCCTTCCTTCACTTCCCCCCCCCTTCCCTCTCCCCTCCCTCTCCATCTCCGGGACAATTAATTTTTTATCATTTATGATCATGCTAGAATTTTGAAGAAGAAACTTGGTGTATGAATTTATTGGTTTATTTTTATGAAGTATAATGTATTCAATATTATTCTATATATCATGTTAATATATCATAATGAATGTATTTAATATTATTCATTCTTTTATTAAGCCAAAGACTTGAAATAAAGCCATAGGTAATGCTAAGTTGGCACATGTATTCTGTGTAAAACTGGTCTCTATGTTTTATAAATTGTGTACACACCAATAAGCTAATCATCTCAATTTAACACTTACATCTCAGGCTATCATCTGAAGACTCCAAGTTGCAGAGAGTTGCATCTGAATGAAATTGTTCCTGCTTGGCATCTGGTGTTTCTTGACATGATATAATCTCATCTGTTAAATTTAAAGAATAATCATCAGTGAGAGGTAGGTGCTAATGGAAACGCATGTACTCACACACATAATATGGATAGAATTAGACACCAGTATCAACACTTCCATATTTTGATCAGATAACTGTAGTGTCTGTCAAGACCCCAAAACACACCATCCATGTGTCCACTGAAGTAATCTGTCCTTGTGTTGAAATGAACAGCCCATGACTATAAATTATACAGGTAAAAGATAAGGCACAGATGGAATTCTCTCTCACTAGTGGCTGGGTCTGCTTTTAAACTGTGTTCTCTGAAGCCCCTTCCAGTTGTGTCTGGTCAGTTGTAGGCGATGGGGCTTGGAATGGACTTATGGACTTAAAAGGGGATGTGGACATGATGTCCTTCTTGACTCTGTTGTTTCTTGCAGAAATCAATCTCTCTCTCTCTCTCTCTCTCTCTCTCTGTCTCACCTTCCTAAGCACCATCACACTTGACATCGAGTGGAGCCTCACCTGGTCCAGGGTGCTGCACTCACACACACACACAGACTTTGGGGCAGTTCCTGGCAATCTCTGAAGACTTTGGCTCTCTGTTCACTGTCATTGTGTACCATTTCAAAGTTAACTGTCACCTTACTTCTCAGTTTCACAAATTCTTACTGATGATACTGAAGGACCATTTTAATGAAAATGACCTGCCACCACTTCTCTGACACAGGACAATCACTACCTATGCTGTTGAAATTTCCTTATTTTTGCATTAAGTGTTCCACTACACATAGACTACTCCCTTGGCATCTCAACTCTTCTCAATAAAACCACATACTACTGAAAGCATTTCAGAAAAGGCCAGGTTGCATTGTAAATGTTGACCCCTTTAGATCATATCATCTGCTGATGCTAAAGTCGCCCTAATGTATTTGAGAGCATTCCATGATGTTCGTGTGATGGAAACACTATGCTGAGACCTACCAGTTCACAGTGCCACAATGTCTTCCATCTCTTTCATCCAGCATGGTGTTTTCATTTCTTTTCTTATAGATGTCAGACAGGAATCAGTCTGTAGATCTTTTTATGCCCAAATTAAAATCAACCTCATACTTGTTCCAGCCTATATCTATTCATTTTCCTAGACATAGAAAATGACTTCCCTCATACTAACTGAAATAAAGCATTCATATTCTTGATTTACCTCTTCATTGTGTGAAAAACAACCTGATTCTCCTTTCCTGCATCTTGTCTGCCTGGTCATCCCTCCTCATGCCTCCCCATTACTTTCATCAATCTCAGATCATCATTTCACATCACATTTATAGATACTTTATGTTGGTGAGTTTTTGTTTCTGTTTAAGACTGCTGAATATGAGCAGACTCCAAGCAGAGTCTCTTGTACCAGACCCTTAAACGTTTGCTTCAAATGTCCTCCAAAACTCCTTGCATTAGAGCAAACCCTGGTTCCCTAACTCCATGACAAGGAGTATTGAAAAACAGTAAACACTAAGAATATTGAAAACACTGGTAACTACTAGAAAGCAAACTATTTCTAAATGAGGTTAATATTTTATAACATGGTTTTTATTCTCATGCTATATTTTTTATGCCTACGGTGGAAACAAAATGCTGAAAGTGCATCCACTGAAAAGTTGCCCTGCTGAGAATCTCTCAAAAAGGCACAACTTTTCCAGAGAGATTTCCCCAGTCATTCCTGCTGGATGCTGTGATTCTCTGATTTGATAATCATACCTGTCTTGCTCTTTAGATGTTCAAGTACTCGAATTGATACTTTGCTAACTATTCACTGCTTCTATATAATCTGGTGTCTGTTTATTGTCCTACTTTTGCCTGCTATGAGCTTAATAAAATATTTTATTCAAAACCAAAAATGGCATTCTACATATGGAATGATATTTCACAGGAAAAATGAGAGGAATTAGAAGGAATCTGAACAAATTTCATCTGTTCCCACTATATCATCCATTTTTTTTGACTGATCAGCGTCCATACTCCTCTGGAAGTCCCTTTCATTTGTACAGATATTGCATATCTTCCTGCATATTTAAGAAATTTCTTCAGCAAGTTCCTCCTTTTCCTTCTATGCCTGCATAGTTTTTTAGTGAGATCATTCCTTTCAATTCTCAAACAGGAAAATTCCATCCTTCATCACAAGATTTTCTATCACTGGACCAACAACCTTCAACTTGCTTTTCTAACTATAGCCAGTGCTTGAGACTTCACCTCTTCTTTCCTACTCGCTCTTGAAACTATACTAATAAGGTTTTTCTTGAGATACAATTTCTATTACATAAAATTTACCTTTTAGATACTCCAGGAATGGGGGCCCCCCACTGGGAGAAGGGGAGGGAGGGGGGAAAGGAAAGGGAAAGGGGAGGAAGGAGCAGGGGGCAGTCCAGGGAGGGGAGGAGGGAGGAAGGGGAATGGGCTACTTATCAACTTTGCATGAGTGGAAAAAATAAAAAATAAATAAAAAATAACATAAAATTTACCTTTTAGTCCATTTGGTAATGTTAGACTGGGGGCCTTTTGTACATTCATGATGTTTTACAATCAAGACCACTTTCTACTTCTAAAATATTTCACTCAAATAAAGTAAAACCAAGCACCCAGGCATAGAAGGAAAAAGAGGAACTTACTGAAAAAATTTCTTAAATATGCAGGAAGATATGCAGTATCTGTACAAATGAAAGGGGCTTCCAGAGGAGGATGGACGCTGATCAGTCAACTGTGATCCAGGCTCTGCACTGTTCCAGACCCTCCTGTCTCTATGGATTTGTTTGCCCTGTATTTTTTTTCAAAGAAGTGGAGTCATGTGGTGGTGACTTTTTGGATTTATCTCCTTTCATTTAATATTGTGACATTCTTTGAGTATGAATTGTCGCCCATGGGCTCTTGTGTTGGAAAACTTGGGCCAAACTGTTGGCACTGTTTGGGAAGGTTATGGCACCTGTAGGAAGTGGATCCTTGCAGGAGGAAATATGTCATTGAGGATGGGTCTTTAGAATTGATAACCTCACCTCACTTCCTCTCTTTATCTCTGTTTCCTGAGATTGGTTGCAATCATTTTTACTGTTATTATTCCAAAACTGATATTTGTAACCATAAATGTGAGTTTATTTTGGAGTATGATATGCATAAATTGCCAATGCTAAATCTCTCATGTGGCTCTTTTATTTTTAATACATTAAGTACAGGAGATTAGAGCTATTTGAAGATGTTATATCAATATTCTCTCTCTAACTCACTCACTGGCTTGCTGGTTCTCTTTCACTCTCTTGTTCTCTCTTGTTTTCTCTGTCTCTTGCCACCTGGCTACAGAGCAATATTTGGAGATTTTTAAATCATTCATTATTGGGAGCAAGAAGCTTTACCAGACCATCTCGAGGTATCCACACTAATAAAGTCGCATGTCTCTACATAGGGCCATCTTTCAAAGCTTATCTTGTACAAACAGTTGGTCTAAAATTGGCCAGGCCCTCTCATCCATTAAAGTATGAACTCTAAAGCTTAAGGCTTTTGTAGTAAATATTGTAATTAACATCTAACTTTGACTTTGCAGGTTTTTTTAGTTGTAATGGATTTCAGTTCATAGATACTGGATCTGAAAAGGTTACTGAGAGACTAAGATTTAAAAAATAAAAGAAAGAAGGATGTCAGTTATTTAACTGGATAATATGTATGCATTATAAAGAGTTTAATTAAGCGATGATCTGTATATTTGTGACATTTTTCAAACAGCACTGAGGCAAAATCCTGAAAAGTCAATCAAAAAATATTCACAGATTTTTATAGTATTCTGATGATGAAACATAGCATGGAATCGTTAGAAAAATTATCATCATCAATTTATTCATGAATCAATCAGTGTTATTCAAGAATCACTGATTAAGCACATTTTTACTTAATCATAGTCACAATCTTTGCTTTCTCTCTCTTTTTTTTTTTTTGCTGCTTTGATAGTTCCAGTTTATATTCCTTTCAATAAATATATCATGAGTATTTTCCTCCTGAAGGGAGAGGGGCTACAGATAGAAGTGGTGGTACAAGTAGGCTAAAAGTTTCTTTAACATTGCAAACCATGAAATATCAGCAAACAAACAGAAAGTTATTTATACCTCCATGTTTATGTGTAAATGCTATGTAGATGTGCATACTGATGTGTGAAGGTAGCAGTACACCTGTCACAGAGCACCTAAGGGAGTCAGAGGGCAATCTCAAATATTAGTCCTTACCTCCCATCACTTTTCTGATCCTGTATCCCATCACTCTGACAAGCTAGCTCTCTAGTTATTGAAGCTTTTAAAATGTACATTCCAGGATCATATTACCTGAACATAGAAACAGACTGACCATTCCTATTATATGTTTTATTTTTGTGTTAAGCTCTATCATACTGTTTGATATTTCAGGTGTTGAATAAAAGTGATTAATTTTTTTTTAAAATTTTTTTATTATTTATTCAACTGTGCGTGCACATGTGTGTGTCTGTGTGTGTGTGTGTGTGTATGTATGTATGTGTGTGTAGAACCACGGACAAATTCGCGAACCACCATGGACGCCTCCACCTCCTTCTGTCCCGGGATTCACAAGCTCCGCCCTACCAGGACCAGAAGCGCAGGCCACCCCCCGCTTCCGCCTGGCGTCTATACGTGGGATCTGGGATCCGAACTCAGGACCTTCCGCCTGCAAGGCGGAGGCTTAACCCCTGAGCCACCTCTCCAGCCCCAAAAGTGATTAATTGATAATCACTCTTGGTTCTAGTCCTATGGGCAAGCCCTCATTCTTTTATCACTAGATATGATTTTATTTATGAGGATTTTGGAATTGATTTGCTGAACTTTTTATTATGACTGTTTAAGATTTTGCCAAGATTTTTTTTCTGAATCTACCACAGTCATCACCTGGTCTGTTTCTTTGTTAGTGTGTAAACATGGTACATTATACTGATTGCTTTCCAAATATTGAACCAGCCTTGAATTCTCTGGATCACTTCACAATACTGTGTTTTTACATATGTTGGAAACATTCAATCATAGACTTTCTTAACAGAGGACTTTCACTATGAGTCTCACTGAATGTATAGAAAATTATCTTTGTTATCAGATTCTTAGCCAATTTCAATAGCTTGTACTTTTCAAAGAATCAATCTTTATGATCCCTTTGTATACCTGTAGATTGATGCATTTTATCATACAAAAATATTTTTTACATATTGAATACTGTTGTCAACAGCATGCATATTGAAGACTATGATTTGTTAATGAAGTTACCTTTTATCACACACAAAAAAGCACTTCTTTTTATCACTATTAATTCTGTTTATTCTAAATAATACCTTGACATGAATATAGATACTCTACTTTTTTCTTTAGAGTTGTATACAGTATCTAACGCCATACCTTTATTTTTCATCACTGTTTCATTTGTTTATGATTCAGGGTCTCAGTGCAAAGCCCAGGCTGTTTTATAACTTATAAACCTTCCACTTCAGCCTTGGGATAGATGGGATTAAACACACATACCAGCATGCCAAAATTTTACTACCTTATTTTAAAGAATACACAAAATTATATATAAAACAGGTTTTCACAGAATAGAGTTGTTTATTGTCTTTTATTCAATTTCACAACCTCTGAGTTCTAATGTTTAATGGCTACAATTACAATGGCAATTTTGTTACTTTTCCATTTGTTGCCTCTGTTATTTTACATTGTTTTATTAATTACCTTATTCTTTGACAATTTCACACATGTACATGATGCACACCAATCAGTTTTGCTCTCCACTTCCCTCACCATCTGCCTATTTCTGCTCTTTTTTACAAATCTTTTTGTCATATTCAAGTCAGTTCATTTTTCTGTGACCCAGAGTTTGACCAGGGCCTTTTATTCAGTCATCGGTTTGGAGTTATCCATTTTAACCTCGTGAGCTGAGAGTGGCAATTGTCAGAGTGGCAATCAATTGAAGACGTTGACTGACCCACTCCTATAATCTATCACAAGCCAATAGTTCAGCAGTACGGAGCAGGCCTCCTGAGCAACTCTTCATCCACAACTGATTGCTAACATGTTTGGTTGTGTGTAGACCCACAATGTAGGTAACCACAGCTACTGTCACTTAAGACTTTTTGCTTTTACCATTCTGAGTGCATTTCTACATGCACTATTCATCTATGGTTTTTTGCATTTAAATGAATTATTTCAATATCTGAAACAATTTTCTAAAGTGACATTTCAATGTATCTCTTGCCTTTACTTGTATTTGTTCTAGTACTAAAGATAAGCATGCCTTAATTTAATATTCTTGTTATCTTTATGGCCTTAGAAGCTCTATACTATTCACTTTAGGTTATAATTACATATTACATCGACTGCAGTAGAGGTGATAAAATTTTAAATTTCATGTACATATATATGTATGGTCATACATATAGGGAGCATTGTTTACTTGTATATAAATATACAGTCATTTTAAATGCTATGTATCTTTTATGATTGATAATTTTTAATACATTTTTATTATTATTTCAGCTCATACAAACTTATTAGGTACACAAGTTCCCTCCCTCTCTCCTCCTCCCCCCGTACACCCAGCTCCCCCTCCCCACACCCTCCCTTCCCATCCCCCAGTGCCTCCTGCCCCAATTCCCAGAGAGTCATTTCTTCTGCATGTCTGATTTTCCTCTGCGCCCTCCTCTCCGATGACGTACAAGGACCAAGTGGCCTTTCCCTGAACCCTTTCCTGTGTTCCCCTTAGGTATAGGAACACTGCTGTGGCTGCCAATCCCTTGCCTCCAAGGATCTTGGTGCCTTTAGCAGATGCCAGACTTTGTGAGGTCAATAGTGTGTTGGACAATGCGCTGGGCATGCAAAGTCCAATTATGATTGCTTCAGCCCTAACTAGTATGGAGTATCTTACATATCATTGCTCCTCCCATCCTTGTGCTCTTACACTCTTACCGTCCCCTCTTCCACAAATTTCCCTGAGCTTCAAGATGGGGAGAGACTAAGCTGGCCTAGTTCTAGGTGGTTGATATAGAGTCTCTGAAGTTCTGGATTGTGGTTTGTTGATTTTCTTTTGCAGTTTTGCTGCTCCTGCAATGCCCTTCACTCCATCCTGGTGGGCATTGTATGTTACCCCCTGGCCAGAGACAAAAAGCTGTTAAACTAGAGTCTTGTGATAAAAGCACATCCAAAGGTAGATGTAATAAAAGTGAGAAACCACAGTGAGGGAGGGGTATATCACCCATTTGCAAAATGGTTGCTTTTCATCTGCCAGACTATATGCCCTCCTCTTCTGGTGAGATCACACCCCCTCAGTAGTAAATGATCAGGAACAAAAGTCTGTGAACTTAATCAGAGGTCTCATTACTTATTTGGGTCCTTGATGGAGGCCTATTTTCCCTGCTGTAACATGGTCCCTTCTCTCCTTGTTTCTGGTGTGGCCCTCCTACTCCATCCCTCCTGTTCATAATCCTTGCAATTACTGTCTCTAGGTGGGCTGGGTGGGTTTGGTACTAGGAGCCACCTATTAGGGAGTACATATGGTGCTTAATTTTCTGGGATATGTGATACTTTACTTAATATAATTGTTTCTAATGATATCCGTTTCCAGACAAATTCCAGTAATTCATCATTTTTGATGACTGAGTAGTACTTCATTGTATAGATGTACGACAGTTTCCTTATCCACTCGTCAACTGTTGGACATTTGGGCTGATTCCATGACTTTGCTATTGTAAACAGTGCTGCTATGAACATGGTCGTGCTTGTGCTATCCAGGTGAACCTCTGCTGTATGGGGGGTTATTCCCCCATACAGGGTCATATGGCATTTCAATCTTTAATTGCTTTAAGAATCTCCAGACGGCTTGCCAGAGTGGCTGTATGAGCCTGCATTCCCACCAGCAATGTAGCAGAGATCCCCTCTCTCCACAACCTCTCCAACATTTGTTGTTGTTTGTATTGTAGATTTTTGCCATCCTGACCGGGGTGAGATGATATCTCAGGGAAGTTTTGATTTGCATTTCCCTGATGGCTAAGGAAGTGGAGCATTTTTTCAGATATTTGTTAGACATTTTAATTTCATCCCTGGTAAAGTTTCTTTTAAGTTCCAGGGCCCATTTTTTAATTGTGCCATTGGTTTCCTTGGTGTTTAGTTTTCTAAGTTCCTTGTGCACTCTGGATAATAGAGCTCTATCAGATAAGTGGTTAGTGAAGATTTTCTCTCATTCTGTGGGTTGCCTTTGAGCTCAGTGTTACAATCTCTTTATCTGAACAGAAGCTCTTTGATTTCACAAGATCTCAACTGTTGAGAGTTGGTAACAGTGACTGTGCCATTGGATGTCTGTTTGGGAAATGTTGGCCAAGCCCAATCAGCTCGAGGGAGTTCCCTGTCCTTTCAACTATGGTTTTTATAGTCTCTGGCCTGATATCAAGGTCCTTGATCCATTTGGAATTAAGTCTTGTACATGGTGACAAGTATGGGTCCAGCTTTAATCTTCTGCATGTGGAGATCCAGTTTTGCCAGCACCATTTGTTGAAGATGCTGTTCTTTTTCCATTGGATTCTTTGGGCCCCTTTGTCAAAGACCAAATGGCTGTAACTTTGTGGGCTTATATCTCGGTCTTCAATCCTTATCCATTGATCTGTGTGTCAATTTTGGAGCCAGTACCAGGCAGTTTTATAACTATGGATTTGTAGTATAGACTAAGGTTTGGTATGGTAATACCTCCAGCAGTGTTTTTGTTACTCAGGATTGTCTTTGCTATCCTGGGTCTTTTGTGCCTCCATATGAACTTTGAGATTGTTTGATCAACTTCTTTGAAGAATTGCTTTGGGATTTTGATTGGTATAGCATTGAATCTGTACATTGCCTTTGGTAGGATGGTCATTTTTACAATGTTGATTCTGCCAATCCAGGAACAAGGGAGGTCTTTCCACCTTCTGGTGTCTTTTGCTATTTCTTTCTTTAGGGTTTTAAAGTTTTCATTGTAAAGGTCTTTTACCTCCTTAGTTAGGTTTAGACCAAGGTATTTCATTGTTTTAGGGGCTATAGTAAATGGGACTGTTTCTCTCAAGGCTTTTTCCCTTCTTTCATTCTGGGCATATAGGAAGGCCTCTGATTTTTGCACATTTATTTTGTATCCTGCCACCCTGCTGAACTTCTCAATTAGTTCCAGGAGCTTCCTGGTGGAGTTTTTGGGATTACTCAGGTATAAGACCATGTCATCTGCAAATAGGGATAGTTTGACCTCTTCCTTGCCGATTTGAATCCCTCTTATGTCCCTTTCTTATCTTCTGGCTTCAGCTAAGACTTCAAGTACAATATTGAATAGAAGTGGTGAGAGTGGACAGCCTTGTCTAGTTCCTAATCAAAGTGGGAATGCTTCCAATTGTTCCCCACTGAGCATAATCCTTGCTGTGGGCTTGTTGTATATAGCTTTTCTTATATTGATAAAGGTTCCTTCCATTCCTACTATCTCTAGCGTTTTGATCATAAAAGGCTGTTGGATCTTGTCAAAAGCTTTTTCTGCATCTATCGAAAGTATCATGTGGTCTTGGACTTTGGACTGGTTTACATGATGAATTACATTTATTGATTTGCATATGTTGAACCAACCTTATGTGCCAGGTATGAAGCCTACTTGGTCCCCGTGAATGATCTTTTTAATATGTTTTTGAATCCGATTTTCTAAGACTTTGTTGAGAATCTTTGCGTCTGTGTTCATCAGAGAGATCGGCGTATAGTTTTCTTTTTTAAGTGTGTCTTTATTAGGTTTTGGGATTAAGACGATATTAGCTTCATAGAAGGAATTTGTAGTGTTCCTTCCTTTGCTATTTGATGGAACAGTTTAAGGAGTATTGGTGTTATTAACTCCTTAAATGTCTGGTAGAACTCTGTGCTGAATCCATCTGGTCCAGGACATTTTTTGGTGGGAAGATTCGAGATTACTTCCTCAATTTCCTTATATGTTATAGGACTATTTAAATAATTCACAACTTCCTGATTCAATTTAGGTAAGTTGTGTTTACTTAGAAATTCATCCATCTCTTTTGTGTTGTCAAAGTTCACAGAGCATAAGTTTTTGAAATGTGATGTTTTAATTCTCTGGATTTCTTGGGTATCAGTAGTGATAACTCCATGTTCATTTCTAATTTTGTTAATTTGGGTTTTCTCTCTCTTGCTTTTGGTTAATTTAGCTAAGGGTGTATCAATCTTATTGATTTTTTCAAAGAACCAGCTTTTTGACTGGTTGTTTTTTTCAACCTTTTTCTTTGTCTCGATTTCAGATATTTCTCCCCTTATTTTGCTAATCTCCTCTCTTCTACTACTTTTGGGATCAGATTGCTCTAGTTTCTATAAAGCTTTAAGCTGCATCGTTAAGTTGTTTATTTCTGATGTTTCCATTTTTTTGATGCAGGCATTAAGAGCTATGAACTTACCTCTTAGAACAGCTTTCATTGTGTCCTAGAAATTTTGGTAAGTTGTATTTTCGTTATCATTCACTTTCAGGAAATCTTGAATTTCCTTTTTAATTTCTTCCTGAATCCAGTTCTCATTCAGCATCATATTGTTAAGTTTCCAGGAATTAGTGTATTTTCTCTTGTTTGATGTGTTGTGGATGTCCAGCTTTAGGCCGTGATGGTCTGATAGGGCACAGGTTAGAATTTCAACTTTTTTGTATATGTGTAGATTCGTTTTGTGGCCCAATATGTCATCTATTTTGGAGAAAGTTCCGTGTGCTGCTGAGAAAAATGTGTATTCTTTGGTGCGTGGGTGAAAAGTTCGATAGAAATCCTTAAGGTCCACTTCTTTCAGGGTTTGATTAAGTTCCAAAGTGTCTCTGTTAAGCTTTTGACTTGTTGATCTGTCCCATGTTGAGAGAGCGGTGTTGAAGTTCCCAAGAATTATTGTTTGGGGGTTGATTTCTTGCTTTAGATGCTGTAGGGTTTTCTTAATGAATGTGGAGGGGCCCGTATTGGGTGCATATATGTTCAGTATTGTGAAGTCTTCCTGGTGAATTGTACCTGTGACTAAAATGTAGTATCCATCCGTGTCTCTTATAATTTTCTTTGGTTTGAAGTCCACTTTGTCTGATAACATAATGGCTACCCCTGCCTTTTTTCTGCTTCCATTTGCTTGTAGAATTGTTGACCAGCCTTTTATTTTTAGAGCATGCCTCTCTTTTGTGGTTAGATGGGTTTCCTGCAGGCAGCAGATTGATGGATTGTGATTTTTAATCCAAGTTTGTAATCTGTGTCTCTTGATCGGTGAATTAATTCCATTAACATTTAGTGTTATAATGGAGAAACTATTTTTAATTCCAGACATTTATTGTGTTTAGTAGTTTTTATAAGTATATTGCTTTGCTTTTTATGGTGTTATATTTGCCTTCTGTTCTCCTGGATGTGCCTGTTTTTTTTTTTTTTCTTCACGCTTGAGTATCTTTTCTAGCATTTTTTGAAGGCCTGGTTTGGTGGACATGTATCCCTTCAAGTTGCCTTTGTGCTGGAAAATTTTTCTTTCTCCCTTGATCGTGACAGATAGTTTTGCAGGGTAAATCAGCCTGGGTTGACATTTTTGCTCATTCAATACTTGAAGTATGTCTCTCCAAGCTCTTCTTGCTTTTACTGTTTCGACTGAGAAGTCATTTGTTATTTTAATAGGTTTACCTTTAAAATTGACTTGTTTTTTCTCCCTTGAAGCTCTCAACACCAGTTCTTTATCTTGAATGTGGAGTGTTTTAACTATTATTTGCCATGGCGTGCTTCTATTTTGGTCGTATCTGTTTGAGGTGCAGAATGCCTCTTGTATATCAATGGGCCTCTCTTTTTTTAGATGAGGAAAGTTTTCCTTGATGATCGTTTGAAAAATTTCCTCAAGAATGGTATTTTGAGATTCTTGCTCTGGTATTCCATGAATACACATGTTAGGCTTCTTCAGGGTGTCCCATATCTCTTGGATATTTCTCTCAAGTATCTTTTTGGCTTTAACAACCTCTTCCATTGAGCTGGTTAGTACTCCCACTTTATCTTCAAGGTCTGAAATTCTGTTTTCTGTTTCGTTAGTTCTGTTGATAGGACTCTCTGTGGCATTCTGGGTTGAAGATAACTTGTCTTGTAGCTCAGTTTTAAACTTTGCTTGAGTTTGTTTTAACTGCTCTGTGCCAGTTTTTTTTTCTTGCTCTCTTTTACTTAACTCCTCCAGATGTCTGTTGTGTTCCTCTTCAAAGCGATTGATTCGATTATGTAATTCCTCCTGCATTTCCTCTTTCATAGTATTGAACATGGTAATGATCATATTTTGAAAGTCGTTATCCTCTCTGGTTTGTTCTGGTTGGAGTCTAACATTATGGGATAAATTTCTTCAGTGGGAAATTTGTTTACTTGAGTGTTACTTCTCATGGATTTGCACTTTGACTTTGGCATTGTCGTTTTAACACTAAAGATCTTTCAATTAAACTGAATTATTTGACCTGGGGTCCTGTTGGGCGGGCGCGGGCGGAGGCTTACCTAGGTGGCAGGGTGAGGCCCTGCTGGACTGCGCGAGCGTCCGAACTGATTGATAATTTTTAAGTGAGAAAATTATTCAACTATATTTATCAAGATATTTGTGATTTAAGTTGATCTTCCTTTATCCTTGGAGTTGCAACTTTCATTCTGAAGATGTTTTTATTTTATTCTTTTTTATACCTGGAAACCATCCCTTAGCACTTCTTTTAGAGAAGGCCTTTAGGTGATGAACATGCTAAAGATAAAAAAAAAAGGGAATATAAGAAAGGGGAAAGCCTATTTTCTCTACTGTAACATGGTCACTTCTCTCCTTGTTTTGGTGTGGCCCTCCAACCCCATCCCTCCTGTTCATAATCCTTGCAATTACTGTAGGTAATACATAGATTTACCTATGAGTGTCTCAAGATGGGCTGGGTGGGTTTGGTACTAGGAGCCACCTATTAGGGAGTACATACGGCACTTAATTTTCTGGGTCTGGGATACTTCACTTAATATAATTGTTTCTAATGACATCCATTTCCGGGCAAATTCCAGTAATTCATCATTTTTGATGGCTGAGTAGTACTCCATTGTATAGATGTACCACTGTTTCCTTATCCACTCGTCAACTGTTGGACATTTGGGCTGATTCCATGACTTTGCTATTGTAAACAGTGCTGCTATGAACATGGTCGTGCTTGTGCTATCCAGGTGAACCTCTGCTGTATGGGGGGTTATTCCCAAAAGTGGAATCACAGGGTCATATGGCATTTCAATCTTTAATTTCTTTAAGAATCTCCAGACAGCTCGCCAGAGTGGCTGTATGAGCCTGCATTCCCACCAGCAATGTAGCAGAGTTCCCCTCTGTCCACATCCTCTCCAGCATTTGTTGTTGTTTGTATTGTGGATTTTTGCCATCCTGACTGGGGTGAGATGATATCTCAGGGAAGTTTTGATTTGCATTTCCCTGATGGCTAAAGAAGTGGAGCATTTTTTCAGATATTTGTTGGACATTTTAATTTCATCCCTGGTAAAGTTTCTTTTAAGTTCCAGGGCCCATTTTTTAATTGTGCCATTGGTTTCCTTGGTGTTTAGTTTTCTAAGTTCTTTGTGCACTCTGGACAGTAGAGCTCTATCAGATGTGTGGTTAGTGAAGATTTTCTCTCATTCTGTGGGTTGCCTTTGCGCTCCTGTTACAATCTCTTTATCTGAACAGAAGCTCTTTAATTTCACAAGATCTCAACTGTTGAGAGTTGGTAGCAGTGACTGTGCCATTGGATGTCTGTTTAGGAAATGTTGGCCAAGCCCAATCAGCTCGAGGGAGTTGCCTATCCTTTCAACTATGGTTTTTGTGGTCTCTGGCCTGATATCAAGGTCCTTGATCCATCTGGAATTAAGTCTTGTACATGGTGACAAGTATGGGTCCAGCTTTAATCTTCTGCATGTGGAGATCCAGTTTTGCCAGCACCATTTGTTGAAGATGCTGTTCTTTTTCCATTGGATTCTTTGGGCCCCTTTGTCAAAGACCAAATGGCTGTAACTTTGTGGGCTTATATCTGGGTCTTCAATCTTTATCCATTGATCTGTGTGTCTATTTTGAAGCCAGTACCAGCTGTTTTTATAACTATGGCTTTGTAGTATAGACTTATGTTTGGTATGGTTATACCTCCAGCAGTGTTTTTGTTACTCAGGATTGTCTTTGCTATCCTGGGTCTTTTGTGCCTCCATATGAATTTTGAGATTATTTGGTCAACTTCTTTGAAGAATTGCTTTGGGATTTTAATTGGTATAGCATTGAATTTGTATATTTCCTTTGGTAGGATGGTCATTTTTACAATGTTGATTCTGCCAATCCATGAACAAGGGAGGTCTTTCCACCTTCTGGTGTCTTCTGCTATAGACCTCCATCAAGGACTGCAAATAAGTAATGTGACACCTAGTTAAGTTCACAGACGTTTGTTCCTGATCATTTACAACTAAGTAGCTATGATCTCAACAGAAGGGGAAGGCATATAGTCTGGCAGATAAAAAGTAACCATTTTTTACATACAATGCCCACCAGGATGGAGTGAAGGGCATTGCAGGAGCAGCAAAACTGCAAAAGAAAATCAACAAACCGCAATCCAGAACTTCAGAGACCCTATATCAACCACTTAGAACTAGGCCAGACTAATCTTTCCCCATCCTGAAGCTCAGGGAAATTTGCGGAAGAGGAGGTGGTAAGAGTGTAAGAGCAAAAGGATGGGAGGAGCAATGATTTGCAAGATACTCCACACAAGTTAGGGCCGAAGCAATCATAATTGGACTTTGCATGCCCTGCGCAATGTGCAACACACTATTGACCTCACAAAGTCTAGCATGTGCTAAAGGCACCAAGATCCTTGGAGGCAAGGAATTGGCAGCCACAGCAGTGTTCCTATGCTTAAGGGGAACACGGGAAAGGGTTCAGGGAAATGCCACTGGGTCCTTGTGTGTCATCGGAGAGGAGGGCCCAGAGGAGAGTCAGGCATGCACAAGAAAGGACTCTCTGGGAATTGTGGCGGGAGGCACTGGGGGATGGAGAGGGAGGGGTGGGAGGAGGGGGAGCAGGGGGGTTGGGAGGAGAAGGAGGGAGGGAGGGAACTGGTGTACCTATTAAGTTTGTACGAGCTGAAATAATAATAAAAAAAAGAAAGGGGAAAGATTTTTTAGAGAAAATAGAAGTTCACTTCTAAAGAAGTCAATTTTGGGTTTCTATAACAAAAGGAATGTTGAAATTTTTGGACTCCTCATCTTTAGTAAATTTCATTTCTACCATATATCAGATATATTACAATGATCTGTAGATTATCTTAGAAATTGTAAATTTCAATATTTTTCTATTTGGCTATGAGCTTCTTTTCTTGAATGTTTAAATTGATCATGTATTCACCCCAATTTTTTTTGTTTCTTCATAGAGGTCTTTGAAATATTTACTGCCCAATCCAGCATTTATCTTCTGACCATTTACTGTGGTCCATTTATCTATCTTGGCCATTGTCCCAGTAGGGGGATCACAGAAAATCAAGAAGATTGGCTTAGATTCCAGGGCCAAAAAGTGAAAGAAAGTTCATGTCTGAAATGATGATAGTTTCTTATAACAGGTGTTTTCCATTCCAAAGCACCACCTAAGAATGTTCCTGTACAAATTTATAAAGCAAATATAATTTCAATGGCAGAATACCAATACCAAGAAAAATCCCACC
The DNA here is from genome assembly GCA_023101885.1 of Typhlomys cinereus. Taxonomy (NCBI): domain Eukaryota; kingdom Metazoa; phylum Chordata; class Mammalia; order Rodentia; family Platacanthomyidae; genus Typhlomys; species Typhlomys cinereus. Next base: position 747,362 of record JALPQD010000220.1, read on the forward strand.
AATAGCTGATTCCATTGTCTGTTACTCTTTTGAAGATCGTGATCAAGGTTAGCCAATGATTAGGAATAAGTGGAGATCATTTTGTTTGGTGGACCTGGAATTTCTGTAGAAACCATAAAATCTGCAGAAAGCTATCAGTGAAGTGACCAAGATAAAAAAACAAATTCCTCATCAAAAGTAAAGCAAAGGCTCTCTGTGTCTTGATCTAAGAATGCCACACAGGATTACAGAAGAGAGAGTGTGAGGGAACATTGAGTACAAGAGCAGTCACAAAGGTGTAGTTTGATCTAAAATTAACCATGCATTTGAGGCACCACATCCTTGAAAGACTGTTGAGGTTTTGTGTTCGATGGAGAAAAAGGACCTACTTCCCTCAGTGAAACACCCACAAATATAAATTCTTTATTCTAGCCAAGGCACATGAACACTTAAGTGTAGGCAATCCAGATGGAAATCAGTGAAAATGATATATGCAAAGAAATAAATGCTAAAAGGACACAGATTAGGAAGAAGGTTTTCACTGAGAGAGGAAATAGCAGTAAATTTGGTAACATGGGGATGATAATGACTTAAATTTATTGTGTTCCTGTATGAAATGCTCAAAAATAAAATATAAAAACTCATTTGATGTTGAAAATTCAGTTTTTAACTTCTAGCACTAAGTAGATTATGCAGTCTATCTCCCTTAAGATCTCTATTTCAATGCATCATACAGTGATACACTGAAACTTGATAATATCAAGATGAAAATGATCATTATGTGTTCTTTATAGAGGCTGTCACAGTTTCCAAAAAAGTTAACATCTTTAGCCTCTATCATACTAGCAAGAAAAAAGGGACAAATTCTAAACACAGTACAAACATCCATTATCAAAATTCTTGTCCTGTCTTAGAAAGACTAACATATTTCTTTTGTGCCTGAAAAATTAATGACCATAAATACCATGTCTTTCAATCAAACATTAAGTTGGGACCTCTTTCTACAACAAAGCTTCTGAGATTTGGATAAGGTTTGCATGTGTTCTCACAGGGATTCATGCATTCCAGCATGACCATGTTAAAAAGTAACTTGGTAGGAGGGCATTAGATCCTTCTGTGCACTACCACAGATGTGGTGCTTTTGGGATAATAGTTAGTTCTCATGCAAGGGCTAAAAAAGAGCAAATAGGTAGGTGCCTTCCCTATTTTCTCTGGCTTTCTGTCTCTCAATAGCCTCCCTCTTATACACTGTCTTACTATGAGGCCTCCCACTATCATTCACTTCTCCCATGAACTTCTTAAGATACCTTTGAACCTCCAGAATTCTGAGCTAAATTAATCTCTTTTTACTACAGTGCTTAATCTCAAGTATTTCATTATAGTTATGGAAAATGGATTAATATAACAGATATTTTTATTCTTATATATTAGTCTATATATAATAAAAATGTAAAGGAAAACTGTATATATGCCTGATTCTTGCTTATCTGATTAAATAGCATTATCATATCCAAATTTTTATTTTAATTTGTTTTCTTATTGGAAAAGTATATATGTGCAATTAAATATTATTTGATTAATGTAATTAAGAGACCAATTTGGACAACATTTTAAATTTGGCATATATGGTATGGAGAGAATACTTAGTGTGTAAAAGTGCTTATGTGCAAAACTAGCAACCTGAGTTCAATCCTCAGAACTCACAAGATAGAAGGACAAAACCAACTTTCAAAAGTTGTCAACTTCCATAAAGTTGCTGTAGCACACACACACACACACACACACACATACACACCTCTTCTGTGTGTAAATCTCATGTAAGTAAAGTATTAAAAAGTTTAAGTTCAATATATGTAGTCTACCACTGGGTTTGTTTTCATCTAAATATAAATCAGTTATAACTAATATCCTCAGATTCATCATGCATACATGTTTCTTCTTGACCATTTTAATAGTAAGTCATTGAACAAACCATTATAGTTCATGTTAAACTAATGTCTAAACTAAAATCAAACCAATTATCCAAGAAGACAATTTCAACTGTGTGGAAACCAGATTTCTACCATTCCCCTAGAAGGCACAGAGATCTTCAGTTACTAAGCTTCCATTAAGTATTCAGGCACAATTCATCAAAGAAAAGTCAGATGAAACTCTGCAGGCCACACATGTGAACAGACTTGAAAGTAGGAGGAAGTCTGACAGGGAAGAAAAGGGGTTGAAAATGGGAAGAGGATGGGGAACAGGACTGAGGTTAAGTTGTGAAAATATCAAAAATTGACTATATTCATGTAAGAAACACTAAAAGGATTTTAAAAAGCAAAGGAAAAGATTAAGCTAGCCAGTGTGTAAACATTACTAAAAGACTACAAATCTAGGGCTAAATCATTCTACTCTATACTCTATAGATGCAAAATATGTGAAATATAGCCTATCATTGCTTCTGGTATAAGTTCAGTCTGTTACACAATGTATTGGAACAATGGAAAATATCTCATCATAAAACATCACAAGAAGATGTAGAACAGACTTCAGTAATTATAGTGTTTAAATTGTTCCAAATTTATTTTACACAATATAGATCAAAATTCTTACCATCTGCAGGCAAGCAGCCTGAACTAAAAGATACATCGTCAAGAGCTATAACTTCATCCTGTTCATGAGTTGCAATCATTTCCCCTTGAAAAACAACCTGCACAAGAACATACAAAAGAAAACACAAAGCAAATAGTATCATTATCTCATTATCTTACAGAAGGAAGTCTCCAAATAAGACACATATTAATTCATAGAAGCACTTGGGAAAGGAGATGAAAACAACAAGACTAAGGACAGTCATTACTGAAGTGCAGATGTCTGGGATAAACTAGAGATACACTTGTGAAATGTCACAGCACTCCTCTGGTTTCTATCCTATAATCATCATCATATGTAACTCCCACATGCTCATATATCCAGCAATTACAACTTTTGACCCAAGTTTCATCTTGATCTCTGCTTATTAGCATTTTGTCTCATTTTTATCTCTGGTTCATCAAATTTTATCAACAGCCTTGCTTATGATATACTTATGCCCTTGCACATTACTTACCATAATGTAATCATAACTGGGCATATTGTTGTTCAGTATTATTATATACAATCAATCTGTCTTTACCAAAAAGAAACATCTTGTCATGATGAATCTGAGAAATTCAGGAAGAAGTCATGCTGCAATATCTAACTACTAAGTCAATAAATTTCTAAGTCAATACAAAATTGGTGCATTGATGAAGAGTTTTTATTCCAACTTCCCTAATGAAAACCAATAATTTGTACAGCTTCACCCCAAGATATATTAAACAAGCGTGTCTTTTTCAACCTTGTTCATGATATAAACACCGTTCTCTGAGAGGCTGTTTCAAGGGTTGACAATTGGCATGAATCTACCATAGCACATTTTCTTCCTGCATTTCATTCACTTATGACCCTGTGCAACATGCTGAACTAATGTGCTCCTTCCGAGATAGATGTCATCTGCTATTGTATCAAGAAGGTCAGTGAGAAACACCCACAACCTCTTCAGCAATGAGCTGAAATGAAGGTCAAAGAAAGTCGTATTTTCTTCACACAAAACTGAGTAAGTGGAAGGATTAATAGAAAGTTAACAGCACGATGGAAGATTCAGAAAGCATTGCCTGAGAGGGATGGTTTCCTATAAATGCACTAGGGCATCATGGTTAAAAGCAGATTTTATGTCTAGCATGGATCACAGGCACTAAGATCCTTAGAGGCAAGGAATTAACAGTCACAGTAGTGTTCCCATACTAAAGGGGAGCACAAGAAAGGGCTCTAGGCAATGCTACTGAGTTCTTACACCTCATTAAAGTGGAGGAAGCAGAGGAAAGTTTGACATTCACACTAAAGGATGCTCTATGGATTGGGGGGGAAGAGTGGGGCACTAGGAGAAAGAGAGAGGGGGATGAAAGGAAGGGGAAAATGGGGGGGAGCAAGGGGGACTGAAGAGGGATAGAGAGAGGGAGGGGACCAGGGTATCTATTAAGTTTATATGATTGGTAAAATAAATAAATAAATGAATAAATTGAAAAAAATGTTTAAAAATTAGATTTTATGAGACAAACTACTTTGGTTCATAACCCACCTATATACTGTAACAGCAGTGGGATCTCAATGAGCTTACTTAATATCTCTCTCCCTGCTGCTTCTCTGTAAAATGGCACCTGTAAAGATACTAAAGGATGCACCAAGGATTGGGGGAGGAAGAGGGGGTACTTGGAGAAAGGGAGGGAGGGGAGTGAAATGAAGGGGTAAAGGGGGGAGGGAACAAGGGGGACTGGGGAGAGGTGGAGGGAGGGAAGGGACCAGGATACCTATTAAGTTTGTATGAGTGGGAATAAATAAATAAATAAATAAATAAATAACCATTATGGCATGGTTTTTCAAAAAAAAAAAAACAACTCATTATACATAAAATAACACATGAAAGGCAAAGGTAAAGGATATGGGATAGTACTTGCTAAGTCTCCCTAGAGTCCTTGATTTACTCCCCCAAATTATCATGAATTAATAAGTAAAATTCATTTCATGCCAACCCTGGTGGCTTAATTGTTGTAATCCCAGCCCTTTAGAGGTAGATGGGCAGGAGGATCAGTTATTCATGGTCTTATTAATCTATATGGTAAGTTCAAGATTGACATGGGCTACATGAGATACTGTCTCAAAAAAAAAAAACTCACAACAAAGCACAAAACATAGCAGCAAGATAGCCTGTGGCATTAATAACTGTTAGCTACTATAACTGTACCACAAGCAAGTAAAATATTCTGACTGTTATATGAATAGTGTCTAATGATTTAAAAACATGAATATCACCATTCCCCGTAACATTTTCACATAGCTACACTCTCTAGTCCTTTCTGAATTAGGCATATGCCTTCAGTCACCATACTGGAAGCAGAAAACAGAAGTAAATGTTTATTTCTTCAACAGTCTCATTTTCTTTTATCCACACTCTTTCTCACCACGAGATCCATTCATCCTCAGGATTCAACTATCACCATCCTGGAGAAGCGTATATTTGGCTTCCTCTCCCAAGCTTGCCTCCCAGATCTCTCAAGCCTGCCAGGCAGTCTCAAATCATTCAAGTTGCTTGATCCACAATATGATGTACTTTCTCCCAAAACTGGAACTCTCTTCACTCGTTATTTGACAATGGGTTGGTACGACACACCAGGATGCTGAAAACTCCAAAATGATTTTAAGAATCACTTTTTGCTCTGGGCTTATGTCTAATAAGCCAAAATCATGTTCAGTATATTTTTCCTTTTAGTATGTTTTTCCATTCCTATGCTCCAATTGCCTGATCTATGAAAGCAGCTTTTAAATTACCTTTTGGCCTTGATCCTGTGCTTATTAGAGGTTGCAATAGATACTATATGTTTGTTATGTTCAATTAAATTGCGTGCTAACTTGGTATAACTGAAGAAAAGTTATTGTGAAAAGTTGGCTGCATTTTGAACCCCCTGGCTCAGCAATGGGAACATTTTTTTTTCTTAAAAAAGAAGCTATTTCTCTGAGGGAAATTTACTAATTTCTATGAGATTACAAAACACAAAGCCCATTAGAGGCATGACTAAATGGCCCTGCTAAGTCGATTTAAACAAAATAATGGATTTTCCAGGGATGTTGGTTACAATCTAGAAAAATAGACAAGGCAAGTAGAACCCTGGGCTGATCAGAAAGAATCAGGTCAAGTGAAGGGCCAAGGACAGTGACTATAGTAGCCTACCACAGTGATAAAGGGATATTTACACAAAAAATGTATATCTAATGTTATTCTATCTAATGTATACCTAATTTTTTTTTTAATTTCAGCTCATACAAACTTATTAGGTACACCAGTTCCCTCCCTCCCTCCTCCTCCCCCCGTACCCCCTGGTCCCCCTCCCCACCCCTCTCCCTCCCCATCCCCCAGTGCCTTCCACCCCAATTCCCAGAGAGTCCTTTCTTGTGCATGTCTGATTTTCCTCTGGGCCCTCCTCTCCGATGACTTACAAGGACCAGTGGCCTTTCTCGAACCCTTTCCTGTGTTCCCCTTAGGTATACGAACACTGCTGTGGCTGCCAATCCTTTGCCTCCAAGGATCTTGGTGCCTATAGCAGATGCTAGATTTTGTGAGGTCAACAGTGTGTTGGACAATGCGCAGGGCATGCAAAGTCCAATTATGATTGCTTCAGCCCTAACTAGTATAGAGTATCTTATATATCATTGCTCCTCCCATCCTTATGCTCTTACACTCTTACCGCCCCCTCTTCTGCAAATTTCCCTGAGCTTCAAGATGGGGAGAGACTAAGCTGGCCTAGTTCTAGGTGGTTGATATAGAGTCTCTGAAGTTCTGGATTGTGGTTTGTTGATTTTCTTTTGCAGTTTTGCTGCTCCTGCAATGCCCTTCACTCCATCCTGGTGGGCATTCTATGTTACCCCCTGGCCAGAGACAAAAAGCTGTTAGAGTCTTGTGATAAAAGCACATTCAAAGGTAGATGTAATAAAAGTGGGAAACCACAGTGAGGGAGGGGTCTATCACCCATTTGCAAAATGGTTGCTTTTCATCTGCCAGACTATATGCCCTCCTCTTCTGGTGAGATCACTCCCCCTCAGTAGTAAATGATCAGGAACAAAAGTCTGTGAACTTAATCAGATGTCTCATTACTTATTTGGGTCCTTGGTGGAGGCCTATTTTCCCTGCTGTAACATGGTCCCTTCTTTCCTTCTTTCTGGTGTGGCCCTCCTACTCCATCCCTCCTGTTCATAATCCTTGGAATTACTGTCTCTAGGTGGGCTGGGTGGGTTTGGTACTAGGAGCCACCTATTAGGGAGTACATACGGCGCTTAATTTTCTGGGTCTGGGATACTTCACTTAATATAATTGTTTCTAATGACATCCATTTCCCGGCAAATTCCAGTAATTCATCATTTTTGATGGCTGAGTAGTACTCCATTGTATAGATGTACCACTGTTTCCTTATCCACTCGTCAACTGTTGGACATTTGGGCTGATTCCAAGACTTTGCTATTGTAAACAGTGCTGCTATGAACATGGTCGTGCTTGTGTTATCGAGGTGAACCTCTGCTGTATGGGGGGTTATTCCCAAAAGTGGAATAGCAGGGTCATATGGCATTTCAATCTTTAATTGCTTTAAGAATCTCCAGACGGCTCGCCAGAGTGGCTGTATGAGCCTGCATTCCCACCAGCAATGTAGGAGAGTTCCCCTCTCTCCACATCCTCTACAGCATTTGTTGTTGTTAGTATTGTGGATTTTTGCCATCCTGACTGGGGTGAGATGATTTCTCAGGGAAGTTTTGATTTGCATTTCCCCGATGGCTAAAGAAGTGGAGCATTTTTTCAGATATTTGTTAGACATTTTAATTTCATCCCTGGTAAAGTTTCTTTTAAGTTCCAGGGCCCATTTTTTAATTGGGCCATTGTTTTCCTTGGAGTTTAGTTTTCTAAGTTCTTTGTGCACTCTGGACAATAGAGCTCTATCAGATATGTGGTTAGTGAAGATTTTCTCCCATTCTGTGGGTTGCCTTTGAGCTCCTGTTACAATCTCTTTATCTGAACAGAAGCTCTTTAATTTCACAAGATCCCAACTGTTGAGAGTTGGTAGCAGTGACTGTGCCATTGGATGTCTGTTTAGGAACTGTTGGCCTAGCCCAATCAGCTCGAGGGAGTTCCCTATCCTTTCAACTATGGTTTTTATAGTCTCTGGCCTGATATCAAGGTTTTCGATCCATTTGGAATTAAGTCTTGTACATGGTGACAAGTACGGGTCCAGCTTAAATCTTCTGCATGTGGAGATCCAGTTTTGCCAGCACCATTTGTTGAAGATGCTGTTCTTTTTCCATTGGATTCTTTGGGCCCCTTTGTCAAAGACCAAATGGCTGTAACTTTGTGGGCTTATATCTGGGTCTTCAATCCTTATCCATTGATCTGTGTGTCTATTTTGGAGCCAGTACCAGGCTGTCTTTACAACTATGGATTTGTAGTATAGACTTAGGTTTGGTATGGTTATACCTCCAGCTGTGTCTTTGTTACTCAGGATTGTCTTTGCTATCCTGGGTCTTTTGTGCCTCCATATGAACTTTGAGATTGTTTGGTCAACTTCTTTGAAGAATTGCTTTGGGATTTTGATTGGTATAGCACTGAATCTGTATATTGCCTTTGGTAGGATGGTCATTTTTACAATGTTGATTCTGCCAATCCAGGAACAAGGGAGGTCTTTCCACCTTCTGGTGTCTTTTGCTATTTCTTTCTTCAGGGTTTTAAAGTTTTCATTGTAAAGGTCTTTTACCTCCTTAGTTAGGTTTAGACCACGGTATTTCATTGTTTTAGGGTCTATAATAAATGGGATTGTTTCTCTCAAGGCTTTTTCCCTTCTTTCGTTCTGGGCATATAGGAAGGCCTCTGATTTTTGCACATTTATTTTGTATCCTGCCACCCTGCTGAACTTCTCAATTAGTTCCAGGAGCTTCCTGGTGGAGTTTTTGGGATTACTCAAGTATAAGACCATGTCATCTGCAAATAGGGATAGCTTGACTTCTTCCTTGCCGATTTGAATCCCTCTTATGTCCCTTCCTTGTCTTATGGCTTCAGCTAACACTTCAAGTACAATATTGAATAGAAGTGGTGAGAGTGGACAGCCTTGTCTAGTTCCTGATCGAAGTGGGAATGCTTCCAATTCTTCCCCATTGAGCATAATCCTTGCTGTGGGCTTGTTGTATATAGCTTTTATTATATATTGATAAAGGTTCCTTCCATTCCTACTGTCTCTAGCGTTTTGATCATAAAAGGCTGTTGGATCTTGTCAAAAGCTTTTTCTACATCTATCGAAAGTATCATGTGGTCTTGGACTTTGGACTGGTTTACATGATGAATTACATTTATTGATTTGCGTATGCTCAACCAACCTTGTGTGCCGGGGATGAAGCCTACTTGGTCCCCATGAATGATCTTTTTAATATGTTTTTGAATCCGATTTGCTAAGACTTTGTTGAGAATCTTTGCGTCTGTGTTCATCAGAGAGATCGGCCTATAGTTTTCTTTTTTAAGTGAATCTTTATTAGGTTTTGGGATTAAGACGATATTAGCTTCATAGAAGGAATTTGGTAGTGTTCCTTCCTTTGCTATTTGATGGAACAGTTTAAGGAGTATTGGTGCTATTAACTCCTTAAATGTCTGGTAGAACTCTGTGCTGAATCCATCTGGTCCGGGACATTTTTTGGTGGGAAGATTCGAGATTACTTCCTCAATTTCCTTATATGTTATAGGACTATTTAAATAATTCACAACTTCCTGATTCAATTTAGGTAAGTTGTGTTTACTTAGAAATTCATCCATCTCTTTTGTGTTGTCAAAGTTCACAGAGTATAAGTTTTTGAAATATGATGTTTTAATTCTCTGGATTTCTTGGGTATCAGTAGTGATAACTCCATGTTCATTTCTAATTTTGTTAATTTGGGTTTTCTCTCTCTTGCTTTTGGTTAATTTAGCTAAGGGTGTATCAATCTTATTGATTTTTTCAAAGAACCAGCTTTTTGACTGGTTGTTTTTTTCAACCTTTTTCTTTGTCTCGATTTCAGATATTTCTCCCCTTATTTTGCTAATCTCCTCTCTTCTACTACTTTTGGGATCAGATTGCTCTAGTTTCTCTAAAGCTTTAAGCTGCATCGTTAAGTTGTTTATTTCTGATGTTTCCATTTTTTTGACGTAGGCATTAAGAGCTATGAACTTACCTCTTAGAACATCTTTCATTGTGTCCCAGAGATTTTGGTAAGTTGTATTTTCGTTATCATTCACTTTCAGGAAATCTTGAATTTCCTTTTTAATTTCTTCCTGAATCCAGTTCTCATTCAGCATCATATTGTTAAGTTTCAAGGAGTTAGTGTATTTTCTCTTGTTTGATGTGTTGTGGATGTCCAGCTTTAGGCCGTGATGGTCTGATAGGGCACAGGTTAGAATTTCAACTTTCTTGTATATGTGTAGATTCATTTTGTGGCCCAATATGTCATCTATTTTGGAGAAAGTTCCGTGTGCTGCTGAGAAAAATGTGTATTCTTTGGTGCGTGGGTGAAAAGTTCGATAGAGATTTGTAAGGTCCATTTCTTTCAGGGTTTGATTAAGTTCCAAAGTGTCTCTGTTAAGCTTTTGACCTCTTGATCATGTTGAGAGGGCAGTGTTGAAGTCCCCAAGAATTATCGTTTGGGGATTGATTTCTTGCTTTAGACGCTGTAGGGTTTTCTTAATGAATGTAGAGGGGCCCGTATTGGGTGCATATATGTTCAGTATTGTGAAGTCTTCCTGGTGAATTGTACCTGTGACTAAAATGTAGTATCCATCCGTGTCTCTTATAATTTTCTTTGGTTTGAAATCCACTTTGTCTGATAGCATAATGGCTACCCCTGCCTGTTTTCTGCTTCCATTTGCTTGTAAATTGTTTACCAGCCTTTTATTTTTAGAGCGTGCCTATCTTTTGTGGTGAGATGGGTTTCCTGCAGGCAGCAGATTGATGGATTGTGATTTTTAATCCATGTTTGTAATCTGTGTCTCTTGATCGGTGAATTAATTCCATTAACATTTAGTGTTATAATGGAGAAACTATTGTTAATTCCAGACATTTATTATGTTTAGTAGCTTTTATAAGTATATTGCTTCGTTTTTAATGATGTTATACTTGCCTTCTGTTCTCTTGGATATGCCTGTTTTTTTCTTCACGCTTGAGTATCATTTCTAGGATTTTTTGAAGGCCTGGTTTGGTGGCCATGTATCCCTTAAACTTGTCTTTGTGCTGGAAAATTTTTCTTTCTCCCTCGATCATGACTGATAGTTTTGCAGGCTAAATCAGCCTGGGTTGACATTTTTGCTCATTCAATACTTGAAGTATGTCTCTCCAAGCTCTTCTTGATTTTACTGTTTCGACTGAGAAGTCATTTGTTATTTTAATAGGTTTACCTTTAAAAGTAACTTGTTTTTTCTCCCTTGAAGCTCTCAGCACCAGTTCTTTATCTTGAATGTGGAGTGTTTTAACTATTATTTGCCGCGGCGTGCTTCTATATTGGTCGTACCTGTTTGGGGTACGGAATGCCTCTTGTATATGGATGGGCCTCTCTTTTTTTAGATGAGGAAAGTTTTCCTTGATGATCGTTTGAAAAATTTCCTCAGGGATGGTATTTTGAGATTCTTGCTCTGGTATTCCATGAATACGCATGTTAGGCTTTTTCAGGGTGTCCCATATCTCTTGGATATTTCTCTCAAGTATCTTTTAGGCTTTAACAACCTCTTCCATTGAGCTGGTTAGTACTCCCACTTTATCTTCAAGGTCTGAAATTCTGTTTTCTGCTTCGTTAGTTCTGTTGATAAGACTCTCTGTGGCGTTCTGGGTTGAAGATAACTTGTCTTTTAGCTCAGTTTTAAACTCTGCTTGAGTTTGTTTTAACTGCTCTATGCCACTTTTTGTTTCTTGCACTGTTTTTCTCAACTCCTCCAGATGTCTGTTTTGTTCCTCTTCAAAGCGATTGATTCGATTATGTAATTCCTCCCGGATTTCCTCTTTCATAGTATTGAACATGGTAATGATCATATTTTGAAAGTCTTTATCCTGGGTGGGGCTTTCTTGGCCTTTTTCCGTGGGTTTGTTCTTGTTGGAGTCTAACATTATGGGATTAATTTCTTCAGTGGGAAATTTGTTTACTTGATTGTTGCTTCTCATGGATTTGCACTTTGACTTTGGCATTGTCATTTTAACTCTTAAGATCTCTCAATTTCACTAAACTGAATTATTTGGCCTGGGGTCCTGGTGGGCGGGGCGGGCGGAGACTTACCTAGGTCGTGGGGTGAGGCCCGGCTGGACCGTGCGCGTCCCGACCGTGGAGCGGGGTGGGGTGCAAAGGGGGGATGGGGGCGACGGCATGGAGCTATTTAACCCGAGGGCAGCTGGGGCAGAGCCCGGGCGCAGGGGGAGGTCCTCCTCGTCCCTCAGCCCAGCGTGCGGCTCCGGCTGGATGGTGGGAGTCGGAGCCGGGTCCCTGTGGGCCGACCTGGGGTCCTGGTGGGCGGTGCGCGGGGCGGGGACTCACCAGCTAGGGCGCGGGGTTGAGGCCGGGCTGGACCCCGCGCGCGCGCGCGTCCCGACCAGCGGAGCGGGTTGGGGTGCAAAAGGCGCTGTATATCTAATCTTATATCTAATGTTTTATTCAACCCTTTAACAAGGATTTTTTTCTTACCATCTACCTTTTGAGTAGAGTTAGGGCATTTTTTTAAAAGTAGCAAAAATACATAGAAAAGAAAGAAATAGAAGAGAAGAAATAAGAGAGAATACGAAATTAGAAGTTTACAGCATATCAGTAGACAGATATATTCTGTGCTAAGCCAATGATAATATGAGACAAATTTCCCCTGGACAACTTAGAGAAAATGGCCTCTAAATGTAGGCAAGAGGTCAACTCTCAGGACACTTAATTTAAATGTTAGATGAAACTATAATATCAGATGGATAATAAACATTTAATCACTGGAATTAAATGAAAACTTCATATCCAGAAACTCATAAATATAGAATTATATTGATAGATGACAGACAGATGGATAGATGATAGAGCTTTTTCAGTTAGAAGTATATATTCAGCTACTTATCAATCAATCCCTTGTCATTTATCTTTTTCTTCTTTCATATACAGAATTTCCTTACATAGAGAAAGCTGGCTTTAGCCTCCCTAATTCTGGGATTATATATGTTTGCCAACATATCCAGCTGGCATTTGCCTTTTTGAAAATAGTTAGATATATTAAAATTAGGTACTTATGTCTCTATAAATTTTTAAGGCAATTATTCAACACCAGGCAACAGCTTTGGTGCTTTATCCAACACAACCAATAAAAAGAATTTAATGAATCCATATGCAACAGACTTAACCAAATATACAGGTTGAAATTTTTTCACCCACACTTTTCAAGTTTCCTCAGCACTTCAATGTGCTATAGAAAATTATGATAGCTTTGTAACTACATGATTAATATCTAAAGTTAAGTTTCCATAGACATTAATCTGTTATGGAAATATATACGTTACTCCGCCTTTTACAGCCTCATGGTGAAAATGGGATGACTCTCATAGAGGATTTTCTTAAAGTATCTATAGTATTGTGGGTATCAAATACTAAACACCACTCCTTAACCATAGTAAATGTAATATTTACATAATAAATTTAGTATTACTATGGTTCTTGCTATTGTAAGTTATTATCCTTAAAAACTTTGTAAACTTTATAAAATGCTACCAACTTTGTTAATAATTCTTGTTTATGTAGCAATATATTTGTTTATGTAGTTGTATTTCCTTAAATATTAAAAATTATATTTATTAAGGGATAAAGCTATTATTTTTCAGATAAGAATAGTAAAGACCCCTCTCCCAGTGACAGGCAGCTCAAGGGAGTCTCTCAAAAGCTCATGCTAAACTGGATTGTAGTTGGCATTGAAATACTCTGTTTGGACATTGCTAAAGAAAGTGTACATGGATTTCAACTATCAGACGTCAGCATGGTGGAGAAATTGCAGAGAATGGAATAATTCCCACAGGCTTATAAGCTGCTGAGACAGCAGATAAGACATGGAGTCACTGATTATGAAATTCCCTAAAATAACCCACAAAGCTCTTCTGGAATAAGACAGTAGATTGTGGTGGGCTGTATCACAAGCAAAGCACATCTCTGGTCCCACCACACAGAAATAAAAAACAATCTGTGCATTTGCTGACAGAACACAACTATAAGGTACCTGCAGTCTGAAAGGATGAATGTAGCTGAAGGATCCCAGGAGAGCCATGTGGTCTACTAATTTTTACAAAGCCTTTAAAGTAGAAGCACTGCTTTTATATCAGCAATAAAGTATTTTAGGAAACACATTAATAAACCACAGAAGCATCTGCTTCAGTTGAAGCCAGTGCAGCATTTAAAACACCACTGTGACCTCCCCGCCTTAGACGCAGCTGAGCTGCCCTGCAGATGTCATGCTCTTGACTCTTACATTTATCTCATGCACATGGCTTGACCAGCAAAAATCCACAGTATTTCAAAATACAGAGCTAGGGTAACCAAGGGAGCTATTTTGAAAGGTTTCATTTATAAGATCCAGAAAGTCTCACCTCTTCCCAACATCTAAAGGTCTGTCATGCTCCTAGCAGAGACCTTGCCCTAGAGATATGGATGGTTTATTATTAAAACCACACTGTATTTAAGACACCTTTAAAATTGTTTATATCTGGGTCTTCAACCCTTATCTATTGATCTTTGTGTCTATTTTGGAGCCAGTACCAGGCTGTTTTTATAACTATGGATTTGTAGTACAAACTAAGGTTTGATATGGTGATACCTCCAGCCGTGTTTTTGTTACTCAGGATTGTCTTTGCTATCCTGGGTCTTTTGTGCCTCCTTATGAATTTTGAGATTGGTCAACTTCTTTAAAGAACTGCTTTGGGATTTTAATTGGTATAGCATTGAATTTGTATATTGCCTTTGGTAGGATTGGCCCTGTCGTAAAGGATAAAAGATGAGAAAGTAATGATCAAGCTTGTGCCGTAACAAGATTCTCATCTCCACCACTGCAGTTTACACAATCGTGAAGAGAAAAGTCAGTGAGGCATATTGACACTTCTGTGCATTGTTGAACCAGCTCAGTCTTCCCAAAATCTACTGTGGTTTTTTGTTACTGTTTAGGTGGACATTGAGAACTTATAGGAGCATAAAACATACCATAGAAACTCCAAGAACACTTAGGAATATCTGAACTGTTGCAGCAGGCTAGATGCCTTGTTTGTTCCATGTAATCTTGCTCGCATGCCACATGCCACTCACTGGGATACAGACTATCTGCTACCTACAAGCAGCAAGCATCCTTTCTTACCACTTTACCATTGTACTCAGAATTTCTCCCACATCATGGCTACTATATCCCAAATATTGCAAAAAAAAAATGTTCTTCAGTAAATGAATCTATCACAGAGATTCTCCAATGTCTGATAATTGAAGATATTTCTTCTCCCAAAGAATACCAGTAAGTAGTTGATTTCAGTAAAATGCAAAGATTTGTGTTTGAACCCATAGAGGCAGCAAGTCAAGGTATCATTTAGTCAGATACTAAATCCTCTTAGCTGACCAACACTTAAAATTTTAAGTTAAAATGATTTTATGGCATCAACCAAGAAAACACAGCATTCTATCTCTAACCTTTATAATAGAGACCCTGATTGTCTGTCTGTCCATCTTTTAAGTCTCAGTTCCTCAGTTAGCTGAGGGAAAAATGAAGTTAATTAATGCCCTATATTTAGGTGATTGCATCAAATAAGATATTTTCTAAAACATCATTCTAATAGTAGATGATAAAGGAAATCTACTTGGATTGAATTGGCCCATAAACTAGATTTAGCAAGTAAATTCCAGGGCTGGAGAGATGGCTCAGGGGTTAAGACTCTGCCTTGCAAGTAGAAGGTCCTGAATTCCCAGGTGCCATGTAAAAATGCCAGGCAGAAACAGTGGCAACCTGCACTTCTGACCCTGGCAGGCAGAGCCTGGGAAATCCCAGAGTGAAGGAAAAAGGAGGCAGAATCAATCCAAGATGATTCCCAAAATCATACTTGGTCATTTCCAGAGACACAGAGTGCTCTCTGACACATACACACACACACACACACACACAGAAAGTAAATTCCCTAGAGATAAAATGTTGCAAGGTCCCTGGTATCATTAACTGGAAGGCTTTGCTTGGCTATCCCAAAAAACATGCAATACTTTCTCAAAAATTCTTGTAATAATAATTAGATTATAATTTTCACCATGCATAAATTTTAGTAGGCTGTATGAATAATTTTTCTTTTATAGGTTTGCATCAGATTTAGTTCTCAACATTATTTAAGAAAATAAAAGCTGGTTTGAAATGAGCTTAACCATGAGATGAATATAGCAGTTACTCTACTTTAATAGCACTTGAAATTAGTACTTAAAAGAAATAGTCTGAACTCATTTCCCATAATTATCCTCTCTCAAATGCAAGGAAAAAGTTGGAAAGAAAAATGATTCCTGGGGGGAAAAATGAAATGAAAAAAAAGAGGAAGGTAAATAGAAAAATGCTGAATGATTCAAGAAATCAAAAAAGAGAGATGCCAGGTAGTATTTAACAAATACATGAACACATTTTGAAATGTATCAACAAGGTTAATACTCTGCCTCTCAAGCACTAGGTCCTGAATTCAGATTCCAGATCCACGTAAAAAAGCCAGGTGGAAATGCCTGAGGCCTGAACTTCCGTCCCTGGAACGCAGAGCCTGGGAAACTACAGGGCAAATCAAAGAGGCAGTAGAACAATCCAGGATGATTCCCAAAGTCACCAATCAGTCTCCACAGCCTATATAGTGCCCTCTGAGTCAGATACTCATACATACACATACACATACACATACACATACACATACACATACACATACACATACACATACACATACACATACACATGTACATACACATACACATACACAGACACACACACGCAAAAAATTATAAAAATAAAGAATAAAAGAAATATATCAACTATAATCTATGAGAGAAATTCAAAACTTTGCTGTTAAAATGCCTTTTATAATATTGTACATCCTCATTTGCCTAGGGCTTGAAATTTCAGAGAAATCCCATGCTCTAGCAACTTGAACTAACCTCTTGACTTTTAATTCACCAGTGCTAAAGATCTTTATATCATTTCACTTCAGAGACAGTCAATACTAAAAGCGTACCTGGAAACTGTGTGAGTTCTGAACTTGGATGATGTTTCTCTCCCACTGATTTTGGATTATTCCTGTGTTTTGCCACAAATGGTGAATGGGCCCACCACATCCAGTTTGAAGACCTACAGTCAACTTGCCATTTGGATGGCTGAAGAAGTCATAAAATGTAATCTGTGAAGAATAATCAGAACCCCAATAAATGCAGTAAAGGAACACCAAATTTGCCAAAGACCACAAAATGATGTGCGCTTTAAAATACCTGACAAATATGTTGGTCGGTTGTTGGGAGGAAAACTCTGCTTCTCAAGGTGGAGGAGATGGGATCCACTCTGGAGACCAATGAGAGAAAATGAGCTGGGAGAGACAAAATTAGCAAATTAGAGGTCCAGCGACCACTGGAAAGCACAATAGAAGCACAAGTGGTAGTTTAGACAATGCAATTTTTTTAAAAAATAAAAAATTAACAGCTGTGGAGATGGTTCAGAGATTAAGGCCTATAGTTCACAAGCAAGAAGACATGAGTTCAGATCTGTAGTCCCCACATTAAGAACACTGGATAGAAAATGGCATCAACTTATAATTCTGGCCCTGGAAGAGCCAGGGAAACCCCAGGACACAGTAATACAGAGGTAGAAAATCCAGGATGATACCCTATGTCACTCTTGGGTCTCCAAAGGTACTCACTCAAGTGTTCTCTTCAGAGAAACACAAACACACACACACACACACACACACACACACACACACACACACACACACACACAGGTGTGAAAAAATTAAATCATTCTATTTAGAACATTGAATAGTATGTTTAAATTTTTATATTTCACTTTTAAGCTGATAATGGTGATTATACAACTTCTAACATTACCATGGACAAAGTCCACAACTCATTTTATTACATCTGACATAGGAAGTGTCAACTCTGGGAAGAATATCCAGGGAAAACATAGCACTGGACTTGCCAACCAAATTCAAGTTACAATGACAAGTTCAATAGCATCACAATCATTATGCTTCTGTTCTAACAGGGCTGGAACAGATAGTCCTTGCTTTACTAGAACTATGAGGAACAACACTGAGCCCTGGTGTTCTCTGGATGGGTGTGATACACCATCCAGCAGACACTGCCACTGATGAAAGTCTCTAAAAGAAACATGGGATGTTCACTGGACTTTAACATTCACTACAGTGTTTTTACCAAGGTTTTCCTGCCAGATCTGGAAGCCACTTGTGGTTCTGGAAGTGACTATGATCAGTCACTCATTTGTTGACTGCTGTTTGTCCAACAGAAGTGGAAAAGAAGCTTTGTTGAGGATGATTATGCTGACATATCTATCTAACTTATTCAGTGGTATTTTAAAGCAAAATGGATATTAAATCTAATTGTCACATCATTGAAACAGCCAATGTGTGAAACCTAACAAACCTTTTCTCAATTCTCATTCCAAAATTGCATCCTAATTGAGCAGAAAACACTGATAATGATTGCTGGAAGACAGTGAGATGCTTAATTAAAATTACTTATGCTAAGATTATACTTCTAGAATATGCAAACATAATTTAGGTGAAGAGTTAGTGTTAGAGTACTACAAGTGGACAACCATTAGTTTGCTCTTTCAGAAAGTTAACAAATAATAAGAAAATAAATAATCCAATAAGTTTAGTGGCCCATGTTTTATACTTAAACAATATTATTAGCTATACAAATAACATTTAATGACCTTTAAATTACTCTTTAGAATTATTAAGCTACTAAAGTAACATCAACATCAATGAGATATACACAAATTTTTTATTTGCAAAGGAAATTATGTGATCTTATTAACTCTTTAAAGGTTTCATCTTAAAAATAAGGTGGCACACTTTAAGTTTTTAAATACTAAATTAGTCCTTGCAAATTTTTGGTCATAGTATCTATATATAGTCCATACTTTGGCTTCTATGAAAATTCATCACTGAAAGATGAGTCAATTCATGGACTGATGGATTTGAGACTCTTTTTTTTCTGAAAAGTCATTGCCATATCACTCTTAATTGGAATTTTACTTTTTCTTTAAACACATCTGTCATCTAAAACATTTCAGTGATGACAACCGAGATGTTAATAATTTTAATTCAGTTTCAGAAGAATATTGTATGAAATATTAGTTGCTTTTCTAACAAATTGCAGTTCTAAGCAATAATGTTGTTAATTATCCATCACCTCAATTTTTGATCTGTACTGTGTGAATTCTCTTTTATATAACTGTTTGTGAGTTTGCATGTACTTGTGTGTGCTAACATATATATTTTGATCTCTATTATATGTTACTATGTTGAATAAAAGCATGGTGGTCCAATTCTAAAAAAAAATTTTTGGTCATACAAGAATAAATTACTTAAATGTTTAGGGATATCAGCTTAATTTTATAAATATAAACCACAGCATGGAACAGGTTCTGAAACTGTAAATTCTTCTGAATTTTGAGGAAAATATGAAGTAAAGATTAAAGATTAATATTCAGTTTTTAGGGAAAGAAAAGTTTTAAATCCAGTAAAAGATGAATATCCCATTTGTTCTAGTAATATTACCTTTTCTTTTTTAAGAATAAGGAGAACAAAACAGCAAGCAGAAGTGAGGAGAGGGCAAGGAGGAGGACAGAAAGAAGAAGAGTATGAAAAAGAAAAGAAAGAAGCAGAAAAGTAAGGGGAGAAGGTAGAAGAAGATGAAGAATATGAGAAGGATGAGGAGTCTATTGGAAATACACCCAAAAGTAATTTATCTTTTTTCAACATTTAATTGCACCATAGTTCCAATAATGTGGTCAAGTATTTGTTTTCTGTACAACTCTTTTTATTTCATACCTTCTAGCATGAGTAGAAATTTAATGAACTACTGGAGATTTTCTTAGAGATTAATACCACCCTGTTAAGAAGTCCTCTTATATGAGCAGTTCCTATGCTGAGGAGCAAAAAGCCTGAGCTAATCCCATTAGAACACAGGGACAAAATTATACTAGAAGTAACAGAAATGTGGCACTTCCTCATAAAATGTTGGTCAGAGGGTCTTAAAGGCTCCCAAACATTGTAAGCTTTTGCCATTGCTCTTGATTGCTCTCCAAAAATTGTCAGTAAAACCCTATTACTGAAGATGCAACACAAATGGATCACAGACATTGGGCAAAATATATCAACTGGAACTGGTCTGAGGACTTTCTCCTTACCGGATAATTTACACAGTACCAAGGAATACTGTAGAAGCTGCAGGGGAAAATATTCATCAGCCCCATCAGTAGCATGAGATCTGTAAGTTACATTATAAGTCACCAAGGCCACAAGTGACCACCAGTGTAATAGTGACATGAATATCAAGAAGACAACCAACGGCTTTTTAATTGGACTCAGGATCCATTTGTCAGAATGATACACCTTCCTGTTACTGTAAACTAGAACAAAAACCTAAAAAAAGGGGAAAGAAATAGATCAGTAAGGAAGACCGTTCATCAAACTGCTCTGTAGATACTGTTGTTATATCTGTAGAATGGGAACTTACAGTGGAAACCTTTGGGTCTAAAGCTGGATGAGTGAAGGGAAATGCACATATCAGTGAGGTGGCCTAAAGAGAGGTAATTTGATATACCATGGAGGCCTGAGCCCCCACAGGAGTGGACAAGCCAAAGTGAATACTGGGGTCCATAGATGCATTCAGATAGAAGAGTGAAAGGGAGCAGGAGGTAATGATGAAGGAAAGGGGTGGTATAGGAGGGAGGGAGGAGGAAGGAAGCTGGAATGAATATTCAATATGCTTATAAAAGTAGAAAAAATATTAAAATGTTCTCTTGTTATCCAGTGAATATTAGTCATTGTGTCTGTTTACAAGGATAAGAGAAAAGAATAAATGTTTGGTGACACAGCCTTTCCCACATGTTTATGATAATATCTTCTGTTGGCTGTTACCAAGAAGAGACCACACACAAGGACAGTAAGATGATTGGCAGTTAAAATGGCTTGCCATAAAAACCCAATGAGGTGAGTCGAATCCTAAGAACCTACATGAAGACTGAAAAAGGGAATAAACTCCACAAACTCGTTCCACATTCATGCTGTAGGACACTCGCACGCACACACACACACACACACACACACACACACACACACACATCATCACTTTACCTCCTTTTAAAATTATGCTAAACCTATTTCAGTTTGATGATCTGATTTATAAATATATACTTTGTGTCTAAACCCAATGATATAAATTCATAACATGTTGTCAATGTATGCATTTAAAAGATCTTGGGGGCTGGAGAGGTGGTTCAGGGGTTAAGCCTCTGCCTTGTAGGTGGAAGGTCCTGAGTTCGGATCTGGGATCCCAGATCCCATGTATAGACGCCTGGCAGAAGTGGGGGCAGGCTGCGCTTCTGGTCCTGGTAGGGCAGAGCCTGTGAATCCCGGGGCAGAGGAGATGGAGGTGTCCATGGTGGTTCCCGAATTCGCCTGTGGTTTTACACACACACACACACACACACACACACACACACACACACACACACTCACACACACATGCGTGCACACACACACATGCACAATTGAATAAATAAATAAATAAAATTTTTAAAATCATATGAAAGGAATATCATTAAAAAAAAGATTTTGGGATGGGGAAGATGGGTGAGTGGTTAAAGCACTTGCCACATGAGCAAAAAGATATATAGATGTCATAAGGGCAGCAGTCCATTTGTAATTTAAGCCTCAGAAAGCAGAGGATGGGAATACCCAGAAAACAAAAGAGTGATTAAGGATGATTTGTGATATCGGACTTTGGTATCCATATACACATATACATGTGTGTGCATATTCATGTGTGTGTATCTACACATGTGAACATGTATGTGCCAACCCATGTGCTCAAACATAAGCACATGGACAATATGTCCTCACACATACACATGGAAATTGGCAAAGAGAAATGAAATAAAACAATAACTGTTTTGACTATTAAAATTAAAACATGAACATAACAATTTCATGTCTTCTCTATTTTTGTTAGTTTAATTTTTAATAATAGAGTAAGTGTTGGAGTAAAATTCCACCATAAACTAAGTTAAATAACTTAGAATTAATAAAGTACATGAGCAACAAAAAAAACATGAATTGAGTTTTGAAAATTAAGTCCAATAACTTGAGCAGTGAATCCCTTCAATCTTCACCCTCAGGAGACACAAGGGAAGGGGCTCAGTTTCACTTTCCAAATCTCCAGGTAGCCAAGCCTTTGCTGCTTCCATTTCAAATTACTGAGCGATTAGCTATCCTGCATATGAGCAGAAAAAACACAACATTCTTTGACAAGGCACAGTGTAATCCATGAGCTCGAAGGATTCAGGAAAGAGGAGAATTTCCACGGAGAGATTCTATCAGTTCTCAAGAACATTTCAGAGCTACCAGAACAGATCATCAAAACAAGATCCAAGACTGACGTAAAGGTCAAAATATCACTCTTCTTAAGAAGGAGAGAAGTGTGTTCATCCTTGACAAATACATGACTCTGTTCTGATAACAGAGAGAAACTAAAGCTGTTAAAAGTATAAACACCTTCAAATAATAATTTATATTTTTAAAATTCCATTTCCATCAAGTCATAATTTTTGTCTTCTACTTTTTTATTTGATAATGAGGTATATATGATTAGAAAATATTTGTGAAAAAATAACCAATTCAACTGTACCCTCCAAACTGAATCTATTTAATTTTCTGAAACTTCTATTGAATGCTGATGTACCAACACTGATTTCAGTGACACAAGGAAAGGAGAGGCACTTTTTAAGATTGTGGGACTTGATGAAACATGAAGGTGATGTTAATGAAAAATCACAAAGTAAGCATCTCTGGCAATTTTTCCTGTACAAAAAGCATTTTTTAATCTGACAAAAATAGAATAAACTTCTCCAGAGCTCTAGAAAGTACTCAAATGTTTACAGCCACCTGGAGAGTCTTTAGTTCAGAAATGGCTCAGACTTGGTAGAGACAAAGTTTATAGTGTTTTAACTTGTCCCCATCTCATTTCCCAACCCTTTCATGAATTCTTGTACAACCTGGCATCAGCCAGAATAAGCAAAATAAAGTGTGAACCTCGCCAAAACCTAACTCTGTGTAATTGTCAGATCTGACCAGACAGGTGGTTCCAAAATAGTCAGAAAATAACCACAGTAGCTGTTCTGTCAATATTTAAAAAAAAAAAAAACTCCTAGAAACAGCAACAATTATTGACAAGTGTTCTGATTGCTTACTTATCTGATGCAATACTTCTGGCATCCACTTCTATAAAACCTGTCTAATATGTGGCCTATCATCATTTTACCATGGATGAGAGGATATCTTAAGAGACACTACACCTCCATGAGAGACTATTGAAGGTTAATACCAGATCAAAGAAGCTATTTTCCCCACTGATTTAACCACTGATAAATAATCCATGCGCCCAGTAAGTTCTTTTTTTTTTATTTCTTTAGAAAAGAAGGCAAATAGACATATACTAAACAAAGGAACATGGAGCAAGGAAAATAAAGTATAATGCAAAATGTCATGTGATATTCCTACAAGAAGCCACAGGCAATATAACACAAGTCCCAGCATTGTAAATGGATGCCCAGTGAAAACTGCTACTAAACCATTGACCAGTGAGATCTCAAAGGCCCCCAAATAGTATAGGTCATTGTTCTTGATTGCCTTCCAGAAACTGACAATAAGACCCTTTTGCTGAAGAGCCTGTACATATTGAGCTAGCAGTTGTCATAGTACCACAAAGCACAATGCAAGCTACTGAGGGATAAAAAAAGAAGCAACCTTCTAATCTACCTGGTAAATTTGTAAGTTACAATGACAATCACCTGGGCAAGAGGTACCCAGAAGTGTAACAGTGGTATCAAGGTAAAGGGAGTTAAAAACTCTGGTTGCATTTAAAGCCCACCTTCAAACAGGAATCACATTCCCTGCACTGAAAGCAAAGTCAATAACTTATGGAGAAGGACATGCATCCTGGTGGTGGTGGATGGGGGAGAGACAACTAAGGTTTCAAGTTCCTTATTTTCTGTACTTTGGCTAGTTTGGGTTTTATATTAAACATTTTCCATTGCAAAGCTTTTCGACTAAGTGCTGGCTGAATGTTCCTTCAATCTGTGAGTATAATGATAGATGTTTAGAAAGCAATTTAATACAAAGTCCTTGAAATTGAAAAAAATAATATCAGCACATAGATCAAAGGAATAGTTAAGAGAATCCAGAAATAAACCCACAAAGATACAGCCTCTTAATTTTTGACTAAAAAAAAAAAAACACATTGAGAAGAAAAACTTTTCAACAAATGATGTTGAGACAACTGGATATTTGCATATATGTAGAAAAATAAAATTAGATCTATATCTCCTACTTTGCATAAAGTACAATGCAAAATGTATTGATAGCCTGAAAGATGGAAAGTGCTGGAAGGAAACATGTAAAACTCTTCAAAATATGTGCATAAGCAAAGAGTGTCCAAAAAACCCACCTCAATGGCATAGGAAACAATCTTGGGAATTGACAAATGGTCGTGACATTCAAAAGCTTTTTCACAGCAAAGGAAACAATTATCAGAGTAAGAATTCAGCCTAAAGATTGAGACAAGGCTACTGGCTACTATATCAGTCAAAGTGCTAATATCTAGAATATGAAAAATTAAACTCTACAAAAATTGACCAACTAATAAATGGGCTAGTGAATTGACTAGTTCTCAAAAGATGAAACAATTCCATTCACAATAACCTGTCTTCTCACGTTAATCAATGTAATTAAGACAATCCCTCATAAGCATACACAGAGGTCAACTTTAGTGTGGACAGTTCCTCTAAGGTATGCGCAGAAGCTTGATTCCCAGGTATCAGGGTGACAAATAACACAAATCACCACACATGCTAACAATAGAAGGTAACACTATTTCCCTATAAATGGCATCTCTTAAAAAGATAAAGATCATAACAGGGTAGGGGAGATGGTTCAGGAGTTAAAACCTTTACCTTGCAAGCAAGGACCTGATTGAAGCTCTAGAAGACAGAGCCTGGAAAACGCCAGAGCAAAGCAATAAGGAGGTCAAACAATCCAGGACGACTCCCAGTGTCACCCTTGGGCCTCCACAGGCACTCAGGTGCCCTCTTGTACACATGCCTGACCATACATGTACACACATATGTGCACGCTGTCACACACACACACACACACAAAGATAAATACCACTCTAACGGTAAAATATAGAGTAAAGTTTCCTAGAGTGTACAATACAGCATACCTATTGCACAACTTCCAGCCAATGTCGTGCAAGGGTCTCTAACCAATAGCTACACACAGAAATGAAATAATAGATATCTTGAATAGAAAAAAGGTATAAAGCTCTTTTATTTCTGTTTTTAGGTATCATTATCTTGTAAATAGTAAAAACAGCAGAACATCCAACAAAGAATAAGGAACAGAATTATAAACAACTTTGACAATTTTATTTTGTTGAATACAAAAATCAGTGTGACAAAACTGTATGCATTCCTATACAGAAGACTAGAAGTCTCTGAACAAGGAAATTAAGAAAGCAAGCATATTCAAGCAAAAACAAAAAGAAACAGAAAAGTTAGAGATAAGTTTATCAAGACAAAAGCAAATTTGTTACAATGAAAACCACAGAGCAATGTTGAAATAAATTAAGAGACGTAAATAAAAACGTATGACATCATGTGCATTGGAAGACCTAATAACATAAAATAACAAGGGTCACAGAATTTTCACAAATAGAATGTAAGTTTTCTCCACCCTTGAAATTCAAAGTACCATATTTATTCTAAAATTATGTGGAGATAAGTGAAAACACAAAATGGTCCCTCAATGTATTGAGGGGTACTGAAAGTATAGAGCTCACACTTTCATAGTTTTCTTTCAAATTTTATGAAAAGGATCTAGTATGACAGTTTAATACTATCATAAGTATTATGATCATTAAGAACAATGCAATAGAATTGAAAGTTCAGCTATAAATTGATACAAATGTAGCCAATTGATTTTTGATCAGTTTCTAAAACTATTCAATGAAAAAAACTTTTTTTTTAGTCAGTGGTGCTGAGCTGTACAGCCACAAGGAAAAAACAAATGGAACTCACTCATCAAGCACAAAAATTAAGCAAAGATGAACTAAAGATGTAAGCATGAGAAGAAAACTCTTACCAGATATTATAAGTATGTCTCGGACTTTGAACTAGGACAATCACCTAATATGAGAAGAGCCACATAAAAGCAGAAAAAAATCAAAAAAGAGTGGGTGGGTAAAATGGTAGATGGAGGGAGGAAGGGAGGGAAAAAAGATACAAAGATGCATAAAAATTATACAAGCTAAGCCAAGAGAACCTAGTGACTTTCACCAATAACAGATCCACTTTTCACATTCATTAAAGAAAGGCAATGAAAATAATGGCAAGAATGAAAGATTAACCATGAAATATTAGAAAAATTTGAACCATGTAAAAGAGAAAGAAAAATAAAGTGCAAATACTTTCTATGAAATTATACTGCTAATTAGTGTTCACAGAGTCAAGAATCCGTGTCTCCACACTTGGAATGTAGAATTTTTCTACTGTATCAAGTAAAAGAGACTTAATAGACGTTGCAAACTTAATTATAAGCATGAACGGATAATCAAGCAATAATAAAACTTTCTTTTACAAAAAACTGAGAAAACTACAGATTTCATTTTCACTGCTGACTTAATAAATTACTGTTCAGTTAGTGGCTTAAAACAACACAGACTATTCTCTGACTGCCTCCATAGGTTGCAAGTCCAGAACAAGGTATATTGAGATGCTCAAAAGGCTGAAATTAATGTGTTGTCTAGCAAAGCTTTTGTCTCTCAGCTCTGAAAATAATTTAGCCTCCAATTTAATTAAGTTGTAGGGAGAATTTAGTTCCAGGCAGTTATAAGACTTTGCTAGTATGAGTTAGTTCTCCACTGTTGAAGGTTCTTAATCCTTCCTGCTACCCCATCTCTCTTGCTTTGTTCTTCTGTTTTAAGTGATTCCTGGGATCATATTCATGCCACTTTAATGGTTCAAGATAAATTTCTAATTTTTAGGTCAGCTAGTTGATGAACTTAGTTACATGTATAAAGTCCCGTCGCAGTAGTAACTATGTCTGATTTAGCAACAAGGTGTGTTAGTTATGTACATGTGTCAACTTGACAAAAGAGAATTGAAATTTCAGATGCTTCTATGAAGAATTACTTAGTTAAGGCAAGCCTTGAGATAACCAGTGGGAGATTGTCTAACATATGTGGGAAAAACCAGCCTATGACGAGTGGGACTGTTCTCTGAATAGAGGGATAAAGTGAGAGGATTAGTTGGCTTTGGGAGAAGGAAAGCTAGGCAATAAGGCTCTCTCTCAGTTCTTCCTGTGGAAGTTCTTTGGCTCCTGCTGATGGTAAGAATTTTCCTTCCAACATAAAGAACTCTAACTCAGATAATAATAAAATAAGCTGCAATAAAACCCCTTGTTCTTCTAAAATGGGTTTGGAGAAGTGTTTCCCATGGCAATATTGATAAGAGTAATTAAAACATGAGTTATGAGAATCTCCAAGGATACATCTCAAAAATTCTGCCAAATGTGCTACATTTCAAGGTTACAACCATAGTTTATAAAGGCTAAAAGAAGTATGAGTTACTGTTAACTTTTCATGAGAATTCATAAATTCTCCTATGAAATCATAGACAGACAGTATTTCCTGGGTATTTTCCATCCAATTCAATTGCTGAAATTTCCCACAATTGTATTTGCCAGGATTTCAGGCTAAGTCCTCTTTTGATACCATTCAAAAATATTCTGAAAATTTCTATCATATTCACAATAATATACTATTGCTAGTTTTTATAAACTTCTGTTGAGTATGAATTTTTTACTTGTGGTTAAATTAATTGGAAGAATATTTGGCTATAAAAATTTAGCAAGCAAACAATCCACCTGCCCATAAAGATAAAATAATGCAAATAATAGAGAAAACATTCGATACTTTGATACAAATTGGAGTGGATATTATTTTCAGCTATCTTACTTTAAGCTAACTTGTAAGCTTGATTATTAAGACTATGTAGTGGCATTTCTTAATAGCTAATTTATTTTATTTTTTTAGCTAATTTATGAACATAATCTGTCAACTATGATTTCCACATTGACATGTACATTGAATTGAAATAAAAGAATGGAAACATAAATAGAGATCTATTACCCAATACTTAATAGATGTCAAGGTTGTCGAGTAGCTATGAAAGCTTCCTAAGTATTTCTTATAGAAATATATCTTTTATCAATAGCTTAGGATTAAAACATACAGTTCTGGAAAACAACACAGAAAAGACAATTCTAAGACAAGGAAGTGTTAAGATTGCATCATATAGATTAATAATCCTTACCTTCATCTTCTCCTTCAGCACTATCTGATCCAACTTCCTCATAATCCTTCTCTAGGACAGTTATATTCTCTTAGGTCTCAGAAAACTCTCTTTCCTCTATGTCTTCACTTACAGACCAGTGCACAAAGGCATGCTTGGCATATTTCAGATAAAACTTGTAGTTTGGGTCAACTGAGACCTTAACAAAGGTTGTGATGGTGTTGTTCAGCCTGGGCACAGCTCAGTGCACTTTGGTCAGGTCTCCACCAGGGACCACAGGTTGGTGATTAATGTCAACCTTGAAGTCAGTGGGGTACCAGCCCACAAACTTGATGTCATGTTTAGTCTTGATGGTAGCAATGACAGCATTGATATCTTTGGGAACCACATCACCACAGAACAACAGGCAGTAAGCCATGTACTTATCATGGTAAGGCTCACATTTTACCATCTGGTTGGCTGGCTCAAAAGCAGATATTAGTGATCTCTGCTACAGTAAGTCACTCATGGCAGGCTTTCTGACAGGGTCATATGTGGCCAGGAGGCTGTTGATGCTGGGGTAAGACACAAAGTTGGTCTGGGACTCTATCAGGTCAATATTCATGTCTCCATCAAGTCTGGGGGAAGCAGTGAGGGAAGACACGATCTGGTTAGTAAGGTACTTAAGAATAGTGTAATTCAGGTGCCCAATAGCCAGGTTTCTGTGACAGATGTCATAGATGGCCTCATTGTCCACCATGAAGGCACAATCAGAGTATTCCAGGGTGATATGGATGGAATTATAGGGCTCAATAGGAGTAGTAGAAACCATGGGTGCAGGTGGGAGGAAACTGGATAAATTGCAAACTCCAGCTTGCACTTGTTGATATAATCTGTCCGCAGGGAGGTGAACTCAGAGCCAGGTCCCCCACCAAAGCTATGAAAACCAAGAACCCTGAAGATCTATGTACTGGTCAGTCAGTTTAGGAATTCAGTATAAGATGAGGTCAATGATCTCCTTGCTAATGGTGTAATCCCTAGTTCCTAGCAGCATCTTCCCTGCCTGGGAAAAGCTGGTGATTGGTGCCAGTGTGAATTTCATCAATGACTGAGGACTCCAGATCTATAAGCACTGCTCTGGTACATGATTTCCAGTGCCTGACTCACTGAAAGAGGTGCTGAAGGAATCAACCCATCTTGTGATGGTCTTGTCACATGTCATCTCACAAGATGCCGATCTGGACACCAGGCTGGCCAATGAGGAAGGAGATGCAGTCGCTCATGTCTGGATCTTATAAAACTCAGTGGGCATGGAAGAAGGGAGGAACAGCACCTAGGAACTCCCACTACCAAAGAATCGGGGGAAAGAGGCAGTATTAAGTGCCGTATGTACTCCCTAATAGATGGCTCCTAGTACCAAACACACCCAGCCCACCTAGAGACATTCAAAGATAAATCTCTGTAATACCTACAGTAATTGCAAGGATAATGAACAGGAGGGATGGGGTAGGAGGGCCACACCAGAAACAAGAAGAGAGGGGACCTGTGTTACAGCAGAGAAAATAGGCCTCCATCAAGGACTGCAAGTAAGTAATGAGACACCTGGTTAAGTTCACAGATGTTCGTTCCTGATCATTTACAACTGAAAGGGTATGATCTCACCAGAAGAGGAGGGCATATAGTCTGACAGATAAAAAGTAACCATTTTGCAAATGGGTGATTGACCCCTCCCTCACTATGGTTTCCTACTTTTATTACATCTACCTTTGAATGTGCTCTTAAAACAAGACTCTAGTTTAACAGCTTTTTATCTTTGGCCAGGGGGTGAAATACAATACCTATCAGGATGGAGTGAAGGGCATTGCAGAAGCAGCAAAACTGAAAAAGAACATCAACAAACCGTAATCCAGAACTTCAGAGACTCTTTATCAACCACCTAGAACTAGGCCAGCCTAATCTCTCCCTATCCTGAAGCCCAGGGAAATTTGCGGAAGAGGGGGCGGTAAGATAGTAAGAGCACAAGGATGGGAGGAGCAATGATATGCAAGATACTCCACACAAGTAAGGGCCGAAGGAATCATAATTGGACTTTGCATGCCCTGCGCAATGTCCAACACTCTATTGACCTCACAAAGTCTAGCATTTGCTAAAGGCACCAAGATCCTTGGAGGCAAGGGATTGACAGCCACAGTAGTGTTCCTATGCTTAAGGGGAACACAGGAAGGGGTTCAGGGAAATGCCACTGGATCCTTGTATATCATCAGAGAGGAGGGCCCAGAGG
The DNA here is from genome assembly GCA_023101885.1 of Typhlomys cinereus. Lineage (NCBI taxonomy): Eukaryota > Metazoa > Chordata > Mammalia > Rodentia > Platacanthomyidae > Typhlomys > Typhlomys cinereus. The sequence goes on from JALPQD010000220.1 coordinate 777,853, forward strand.
AGTCTGGCATGCACATTAAAGGATTCTCTGGAGATTGGGGGAGAGGAGGGGGAGCAGGAGGGTCAGGGGGAGGAGGACGGAAGGAGGGAACCGGGGTACTTACTAAGTTTGTATGAGCGGAAATAATAAAAAAATTAAAAAAATAAAAATAAATAAAAACTTCTTAAGATTTTTCTCTTCAAATTCATAGACAATGTGCAGAGGCATATTATTAGCTTAGCACTGAGAATTTACAGTAGACGTTGAAGTGCTTCACAAGCAACTATTTGAAGCAGAAGACATTGCCAAGTCCCAGTGCGCATACCCTTGAAATCCCTGTCTATTCCCCAGCCACTGCCACACCTGCATTGCTCACTCTTAGGTACTTTCACACAAAGACTGTCAAGTGTGAGTGAGTTCAGGTACAGGAAGAAAGCTAAGAGAAGAAAAGGGGAGTGCTGAACAAAATCAATAACCTCTTTGTGACAAAAGCGTGACACAACGTGGACATCCAGACTAATCTTCAGTTTGAAAATAACACCTTTCATTCACAGCAGCCAGCTCTGCCATTTCCTGAGCAAACCAGCCATCTACCTGCTACCCATGTGCTTCTTTCATTTCAAATGTCCCTTTTGTGCTCGCCGTCCAGTACGTTGCTACTTTCCTTTCAGGTTATTTCTCAAAAGTCCTTCTAGAGCTTTAGAATCAGATTTAGCTCTAGTCCCAAGATGGTTTTTTTTCTAACCTACCATGCAGTTCATTTACTTTCTCTCTACAAGTAACTATATTATTCCCATATATGCTAACGTGGTTTTACACACATTGATATTGTAACATACATCAACAGTCTTTATGTGGCTCACAGCACTTACCCTGATGTTCTACACGATGGAGTTTATAAAAGCCTTTCAGTTAAGGTCACATAATCATCACCACATGTAAATATAGGTACACATAAAGATACCAAATATAAATCTTTGATTTTAGTACTTTTCTACTTTTAAAATAATATGTGTCATACAGAAAATGGAAATTCTGCAGTCTGCTTTATAAATGTAAATTTCTCCCTTAAAAAGGTTGTATTCCTGTAGACAATGTTTTGCATTCTGAAACAATGATATACTGCAGTGAAAAGTATAAAATGGGAAATTCCATTCCAAAAGTAAATAAATCTTTGGTTATAAATAACATTTATTGTAGTATATTGTAATTATTGCATTGTTGATCACTCACAAATACATAAGAAAAACATAAAATAGGGAGCTCAAGTCTCCCACTGGGGTCCTAGAACATATTTCCACAGAGAGGAAGAAATACTACAGAAGTCTTTTATGCCATGAAAAATCCAAAGTGATTTCTAAACAATAGTACAATAATGTTTATGTCCATATAGACTCAAGATGTAGATTACATTCACTGGCTACTGCCCACATTCATAACAAACACAAAAGAAGTCCGTCTTGATCCTATCTAACATTTGCGCTAAAGTTGTTTTCTTAATTTCACTGTCATTATTATCTCTATATTTCAAGAAGACTAATTGTATTCTTTATTTGTGTATCTGTAAAAGGCCACAGTGTTTTACTAAAAATGTTTATTGAACAGACTAGGAGATGAAAGACTGTGACTCACTGATAAATGTCATTCACTGCTGGGAATTTACCTATCTCATGATGTTAGAAGTATTCCATATATTTAAATGGATTAAAAAAGTCAAAAAGGAGAATGATATTTAATGACATGGGAAAATGTTATTAGCAGTCAATTTATAAATCCATTGATAAAGTTCTTACTGTGATAGTGTCATGCTAAGTGCTTTCACAATGCTTAGGGTTGTTTTAGTGTACAAGGTACACTACATTAACTGAGATATACAAGGAAAAGCACACAAAATATTTACTCTCTGGATCATTAAGCAAAACACGTGTTGATGCCTGGAACAGATGAATCACCAGTTTGAAATGTCTCAGGGAACAAACAATGTAGGTACAATTGTTTGTACAAACATTATCTGCAAAACAGCCTCTTTCACAGACATGCTTTATCTCTATCACACCGTCAGCTTTTAAACACATTGTACTGGTTACTCTTCTGTATTGCTGTGAGACAAGGCTCAAAGCCAAGCAACTTAAGTGAGAAAAGGAGATTTATTCAGCTCATGGTTTTAGAAGGGAGATAACAATCTATACATAAGCATATGAGCCTGTGGGGGAAACTCAAATATCAAATCATGACATACATATATGAAGCCATAAGAATGGTTGGTGAGTGGACATTTACAACTACAAATACCACAGACAGCAAGGTCAAAAGGGGAAAATTGGAGTTAAATAATTAAGGGGAAAAAATAAGGGGATACGGTACAGAAAGGGCTGAGGGAATAACAAAAAGCACTTAGGTTCTGTAATAAAACCAGATAGAAATCCACTATGTTATTAGTATATGAAAAAACATTTTCATTTAAAAAAGAGTGAGAACAGACATACCCTATAAAGAAGAACACAAAGAGAGGAAGACAGGACAAAACAAACAAACAACAAGTAGCTTCCAACTAGATTCCCTAGACAAGTAAACAATACTCCAATTACTAGTTATGTCATACCTTCAAATAAGTTGTTGCTCACAGAAGTCTTAAAGGGCCCCAAAACAGTATAAACTTTTGCAATTGCTCTTGGTTGCCCTCCAGAAACTGACGGTAAGTCCCTATTGCTGACGACACAACACATATTGATCACAGGGCACAGATTTAAAAAAGAAAACACCAACTGGTTTCGTTGCTGGGCATCCTCATCAGGCCTTCACTACGACTGACATATCAACATTGCAGCCTAGTAAAGAACTAACAAGACGCAGGTGGAACCTTAAAGGCTAGGGCTAGGCAGTTGAAGGAACACGTCTTTATCAGTGGGTCTGCTCAAGGAAGGTTCATGTAATCTGCCACCGAGACCTGAGGCCATATCAATGCAGACAACTGGAAGGGACCACTAGGGTCCACACAAGCAGACAGGAAGGAGGGTGGTAGGGAGAGGGATGGATTGATGAAGGAAGGGGAGGGTAGAAAAGGACTGGGTAGAAGGGAGGTGGGAAAGACAGGGGCCAGGGACAACCACTCATTGTTTGCAAAACTAGAAAAATTAAAAATAGCTAAACAACAAACAAAATACACTAGTAGGAATTGGTCTGAAAGTTTTCTGCTTGATATGGCCAGCTTTCACAGTGCCAGGAATTCAAACTTCTGAGGATTGATAAAAAACAATCTCATTAATCTGTGAAAGTTGCAATAACAATCACCCTGACAAGAGGTGACCATCAGTGTAATGATGGCATAAATGTCAAAGGGAGCAACCAAACTCTATCTGATATGATTGAAGGCCCACTTTTCAGCAGGGATCACATTTATGGTATTGTAAGCCAGGACAAGAAACTATGAAAAAGGGAGGATATAGGCCCCAGAGTGAGTACAAGCTATTAAGGAATAGCTATAAATACACTATATCAAACTGCTTTTTAAACGTTTATTATTACACCCATAGACTGAAAGAGCACTCAGCTCAACCTAGAAGCTTCCTTTTGCAGTGGAAGGTGTTTATTTCAGAAAATCACAACTGACCAAAGTGCAGAAAATAAATGATGGCCCTAAACAGACATCTAAGCCATTTCCTTACCCCAGGCTCAAGAAACACTGTGAAAGAGTGAGCAGTAATAATCTAAGAGCTTGAAGGAGTCAGGGGTGCAGGCATTACCTTCTGGGCTCTTGCATTCATGATTTCACTGTAGCTGCTTATATTTCCACAAGACCTACATGGTATTTGTCCTATCAACATTTAACCATGGTAGGGAAATATCTCAAAAGGCTCCATATTTGCCTGAGAGACTGATGAAGGTTAATGCTAGTGGAAGGGCAGGGGAAAGATCCTTTCCTTGATGATATACTCACTGATATACACATCATGCTTCAGAACATACTCAAACACATGCCATCAAAAGCAACCCAGATGAAACTCAGTGGGCCATTTGTGTGAAAAAAACGTGCCAATAGGAAGGAGACTGGCAGAGAAGGCATGTAATGAGAAAAGGAGTGGTGGGATTGGGATTAAGGTATGAAAATATCATAAATTTACAATATTCATTTACAAAATTCTAAAAGAATTTTTAAAAGAAAAAGAAAAATGTGTGCCTATGTGTGTAAATGCACACACATGCATGCAAACATGCCACACTTAGGAGAGTTGGATTTACAGATGTGCAGCACACACTGAGTTTATTATGTAGGTACTAGGGATTATATGCAGGTCATCACATTTGTGCAGTGTACACTTTTACCCACTGAGCCATCTCCCCTGCTTCAAGTTTTTCTTCCTGTGACTGCACTTCAAGTTCACTGATGGAAGGAATCTAATTCTTTTCTACCAATCTATTGTCAGGTTCTAGGACAGTATATGACATAATACAAGTGCTTGATAAAGAGTTTTTGAAATAATAAATATAGAAAAGAATAAGTGAGAATTTATTTTTATTGATTTCAAAATAAACATAGTACTCAAACCATAAAGGCTGCAAAAAAATCATGATACATAGACTGATAGTGAAGGAGTCTTTTCCTCATATATAGTCTCTCATTAATTGTTCCTAATGACATAATTAACTCACCTAGATTGTGCAGTCTCCCTGATGTTAATGGATTGATATAAATATGGTGCTCCTCCTGCCCTAGAAAAATGCCCCAAATGTCCCACTCAAACATTAAAACACACACACACACACACACACACACACACACACACACACACACACACTGCTATAGTTAAATGTATTGTGTCAACTTGACAATTGCAGGCTAAACTTTTGGTTGGGGTGAGGTGGGAGTTATGAAAACTAAGGACCTTTGAAACAAGCTGCTATTGTAAGATCTTGGGAAGCACCGTGCCTCCAAGCCTTTCTTCAGATTTGTTTTTTTTTTTACCATATTGTTTTGTCTATTTCTTTATAATTTAGTAATTCTTTGAATTAATTCTTTCTGTAAAGTCTGTATTCTTTTCATGATTACACACTGAATTCTTTACAATGTCAGTTTATTGATCAGATACTAATATTAGAATACATTCATTAAGTTTTGTCTTTCATATTGATAAAATAAAATGTCATGAGCCAAGTAGCTTGACTACATAAACTTATTTGTGACTCCATATAATGAGATACAGGTGTTAACTATTATAGGCTGAACTTTGGGTGCATCTGTGAAAAGCCAATAGGGCAAATATTAAGCACCTCTACAAAAGATTGCCTGATTGGTGCAGGAAGACCCAGCTCATGGTAGTTGTGACCATTCCTTGGGTAGAGGAGTAAAAAAGAAGAAGCTGGTTTAATAATTTGGCATACTTTGGCATACTTAGATGACTTGCACTCTAACAAGTGAGGTTTGTCCTCTCTGAGCAGTTCTATGGATATATGACCAGCTTCCTCAGCTCCTAGAGATGGTGCGAACTCTCTTGCCAACCTGTTAGGTACCTAGAATGGTATCCAAAAATGATAAGCAAGAGCGAAATTCCTTATTCACTAAGCAATTGTGTAATAAATTTATTGACAACTTCTGAGCAAAATGCAAAACACACACACACACACACACACACACACACACACACACACACACACCACATCACATCACACAAAATTAAGCATGGAAGACTAAGAGAAAAAGAAAGTCAAAAGGAAACAAAAGAAGGAAGCGTAATGCCAGAACTTTTCTAGTTTCCTAACTCAAGGTGGAGAGGCATCAAGTGGAATAGTAGAAAGGCAACAAAGAGAAAAGATGGTGGCAAGTGTTCCACCTGTAAAAATGAACTGAACTGAATAAATCTTCACTACAAAAGAAAAAAAAAGCAGCCCAACCTTTTCTAAGTACAAGGAATAAGATAGAAGAAGTACTGAAGGAGAGTTACTAAATCTATAACATGCAAAATATTACAATAAATAAAAGTTAGGACCAGAATCTAGTATCATTATCCAACAGACTCAGCCTGCAATACAATTTTCTCTACTGCAGTTAGTCATTGGTGTCATTTGTGAAGTTGGTCACTCATTGTGTGAAATTGTCTTATCCTAACAAATACTAAAAATACCCATCAGGGTGGAGCCAAGGGCGGTGTAGGAGACACAAAACTGAAAAAAAAAAATCAACAAACCATAATTCAGAAAATCAAAGACTCTACATCAACCACCTGGAACCAGGCCAGCCTAATCTCTCCCCATCCTAAAGCTCAGGGAAATTTGTGGAAGAGGGGGCAGTAAGATTGTAAGTGCCTAAAGACGGGGAGGAGCAACGATATGCAAGATACTCCACACAAGTTAGGGCCGAAGTAATCATAATAGGACTTTGCATGACCTGCGTAATTACCAAAATATCATTGAACCCCCAAAGTCTAGCATGGATCACAGGCACTACAATCCTTAGAGGCAAGGGATTAACAGCCACAATAGTGTTCCTATACTAAAGGGGAACACAAAAAAAGAGCTCTAGGCAATGCTACTGAGTCCTTACACCTCATCAGAGAGAAGGACCCAGAGGGAAGTTTGACCTGCACACTAAGGGATGCTCCAGGAATAGGGGAGGAGGGGGCACTGGGAGAAAGGAAGGGAGGGGAGGAAAGGCAGAGGAAAAGGAAGGAGGGAGCAAGGAGATTCAGGGAGGGGTGGAGGGAGAGAGGGGAATGGGGTACTTATCAACTTTGTATGAGTGGAAGAAATAAAAAAAAATTATTATCAATCTATATATCCATCCCTGCAGCTATGTATATACATGTAAATTTAAACTATATATGTAGATATAAATAGAAATATTTATTTAAAAAATTGAAAGAAAGCCCATGAGTGTGTATGATGTGCAAAAAAAAAAGATTGCAAACAAAACTGATTTTTACTTTAGAGCCAAACAAGATTAAAATGAAACTGAATCTTGCTTATGTAGAAGTTAATACCAGTATCACTAAAATCATTCTGAAATATGAGCATATATTTTTGAGTGCTAGTTATTCTGATAAGCTCTAATGACAATGTCTCACCCAGCTCTCATGCTAATCTTTGATTTAGCTCCTTTATTGCTCCTGGTAAGATTCAGAAAACTAAAAATCAAAAATTACATCTCAGGGAGCAGAGAGAAAGATGCATTTCTCAATGGTATACCCACTGAGATATGATTCATGCTCCAGCAACTACTCAGGCACTTGCATTCAAAGACAACCCAGATGAAACTCAGTGGGCATCACATATAAAAAAATCATGAAAGTAGAAGAAGGTAGACTGACAGGGAAGAATAAGGTATGCAGTTGGAAAATGAGAGTGAAGGGTATTGGTAATAATAGTTAGATAACAAATTCATTTTGCTCACATACAAAACTCTAAAATAATAAAAATAATGTTGATTTTTTACCAAAAAATCATCTCTTATGATGTTACAGATAGGCAATAACAGACTTATTTTAATCTACAAGCCTAGTATGGCTGTCAACACAAGCTAGTATGTAAAGTCTGACATTTATTTGTTTTAATTTATCTCCACAATAATATGCCCATTTGCATGCTTTGTTATATTCATTTAAGGGAGGTATCATCCTCATAAAAAATACTCAAACTTTCATTACACTGAGCAAATTTCTAATCTCTGTGTCTCCTGTGGAAACTGAGAAGTTGAGGGCAAGCGTGAGGTTAATTTCTGCTCATTACTATGTTGTTCATTTGGCATATGACATTGAGGGGATGATGTTCATCAGATGTTAACAAAGTGAATGAAAGTCTGGTCCCAAAGATCTTCCCACAACCAAGGTACAGCATGGAGCATTCCAGTAAGTTTGATGAAACAACATCTTCTAGACCAAGCCTAAATCTATCAAGCCAAAAGCAAAGAAATTTGATAGTTTAATATATGTACAGTTATCCTGTTCACATTTAAAACGTTTCGCAAATGAAAATAAGTGTTAATAAAATCCCAGATATTAACTAAATAGGCCATTTGGGATTCCCAACAACTCAATTATAAGAATTGGACATGATAGTTTGGAACCATAAATATTCCAAAAATGGCAAAATAATATATAAAACCTAGTGTATAAAATTAGCAAAATCTACTTCCCAAATCGACAAGTGACTGAAAGATGGAATGGATAGGTAAAGAAACAAAGGACACGAGGAAATAAGTTTAGACATGTAAATTGCTATGTCTAGGATAGAAAGCAGTATGGAGATTTTGCAAAATATTGATAATAGAACTGTGACATGATACAGCGATACTATTCTTGGGTATATACTCCAAAGAAACAAAATCAGATTACTAAAGAGATTATCTGTACAACCATGTTTTTTTAACATGTTTTATTGTTATTTCTGCTCATACAAACTTAATAGGTACATCGGTTCCCTCCCTCCCTCCTTCTCACCGCAACCCCCTACTCCCCATCCCCTCACCCCTCCTTCCCCATCCCCCAGTGCCTCCCCTCCCAAACCCCAGAGAATCCTTTAATGTGCATGCCAGACTCTCCTCTGGGTCCTCCTCTCCGATGATATACAAGGACCCAGTGGCAATTCCCTGAACTCTTTCCTGTGTTCCCCTTAAGCATAGGAACACTACTATGGCTGTCAATTCCTTGCCTCCAAGGATCTTGGTGCCTTTAGCAAATGCTAGACTTTGTGGGGTCAATAGTGTGTTGCACATTGCACAGGGCATGCAAAGTCCCATTATGATTTCTTCTGCCCTAACTTGTGTGGAGTATCTTGCATATCATTACTCCTCCCATCCTTATGCTCTTACAATCTTACCGCCCCTTCTTCAGCAAATTTCCCTGAGCTTCAGAATGGAGAGAGATTAGGCTGGCCTAGTTCCAGGTGGTTGATATAGAGTCACTGAAGTTCTGGATTATGATTCGTTGAGTTTCTTTTGCAGTTTTGCTGCTCCTGCAATGCCCTTCAATCCAACCTGCTGGGCACTGTATGTCACCCGCTGGCCAGAGATAAAAAGCTGTTAAACTAGAGTCTTGTTTTAAGAGTATATTCAAAGGTAGATGTAATAAAAGTAGGAAACCACAGTGAGGGAGGGGTCAATCACCCATTTGCAAAATGGTTACCTCTTATCTGTCAGACTATATGCCCTCCCCTTCTGGTGAGATCATACTCCCTCAGTTGTAAATGATCAGGAACGAAAGTCTGTGAACTTAACCAGATGTCTCATTCCTTACTTGCAGTCCTTGATGGAGGCCTATTTTACATGCTGTAACATGGTCCCCTCTCTCCTTGTTTCTGGTGTGGCCCTCCTACCCCATCTCTCCTGTTCATAATCCTTGCAATTACTGTAAGTATTACAGAGATTTGAGTGTCTCTAGGTGGGCTGGGTGGGTTTGGTACTAGGAGCCACTTATTAGGGAGTAGAGATGGCACTTAATTTTCTGGGTCCGGGATACTTTACTTAATATAATTGTTTCTAATAACATCCATTACCCGGCAAATTCCAGTAATTCATCATTTATGATGGCTGAGTAGTACTCCATTGTATAGATGTACCACAGTTTCCTTATCTACTGTTCAAATGTTGGACATTTGGGTTGATTCCATGACTTTGCTGTTGTAAACAGTGCTGCTATGAACATGTTGTGCTTCTGCTGTCAAGGTGAATTTTTCCTGTATGTGGGGTTATACCCAAAACTGGAATAGCAGGGTCATATGGCATTTCAATCTTTAATTTCTTTAAGAATCACCAGACGGCTCGCTAGAGTGGTTGTATGAGCCTGCATTCCCACCAGGAATGTAGGAGAGTTCCCCTTTCTCCATATCCTCTCCAGCATTTGTTGTTGTTTGTATTGTGGATATTTGCCATCCTGACCGGGGTGAGATGATATCTCAGGGAAGTTTTGATTTGCATTTCCCTGATGGCTAAGGAAGTGGAGCATTTTTTAAGATATTTGTTAGACATTTTAATTTCATCCCTGTTAAAGTTTCTTTTAAGTTCCAGGGCCCATTTTTTAATTGGGCCATTGTTTTCCTTGGAGTTTAGTTTTCTAAGTTCTTTGTGCACTCTGGACAGTAGAGCTCTATCAGATATGTGGTTAGTGAAGATTTTCTCCCATTCTGTGGGTTGCCTTTGAGCTCCTGTTACAATCTCTTTATCTGAACAGAAGCTCTTTAATTTCACAAGATCTCAACTGTTGAGAGTTGGTAGCAGTGACTGTGCCATTGGATGTCTGTTTAGGAAATGTTGGCCTAGCTCAATCAGCTGAGGGAGTTCCCTACCCTTTCAACTATGATTTTTATAGTCTCTGGCCTGATATCAAGGTCCTTGATTCATTGGAATTAAGTCTTGTACATGGTGACAAGTACGGGTCCAGTTTTAATCTTCTGCATGTGGAGATCCAGTTTTGCCAGCACCATTTGTTGAAGATGCTGTTCTTTTTCCATTGGATTCTTTGGGCCCCTTTGTCAAAGATCAAATGCCTGTATTTTTGTGGGCTCATATCTGGATCTTCAATCCTTATCCATTGATCTGTGTGTCTATTTTGGAGCCAGTACCAGGCTGTTTTTATGACTATGGATTTGTAGTATAGACTTAGGTTTGGTATGGTAATACCTCCAGCAGTGTTTTTGTTACTCAGGATTGTCTTTGCTATCCTGGGTCTTTTTTGCCTCCATATGAATTTTGAGATTGTTTGGTCAACTTCTTTGAAGAATTGCTTTGGGATTTTGATTGGTATAGCATTGAATTTGTATATTGCCTTTGGTAAGATGGTCATTTTTATGATGTTGATTCTGCCAATCCAGGAACATGGGAGGTCTTTCCACCTTCTGGTGTCTTCTGCAATTTCTTTCTTTAGGGTTTTAAAGTTGTCATTGTAAAGGTCTTTTACCTCCTTGGTTAGTTTTATACCAAGGTATTTCATTTTTTTAAGGGCTATAGTAAATGGGATTGTTTCTCTCAGGCCTTTTTCACTTCTTTCATTCTGGGCATATAGGAAAGCCTCTGATTTTTGTACATTTATTTTGTATTTTGCCACCCTGCTGAACTTCTCAATTAGTTCCAGGAGCTTCCTGGTGGAGTTTTTGGGATTACTCAGGTATAAGATCATGTCATCCGCAAATAGGGTAGCTTGACTTCTTCCTTGCCGATTTGAATCCCTCTTATGTCCCTTTCTTGTCTTATGGCTTCAGCCAAGACTTCAGGTACAATATTGAATAGAAGTGGTGAGAGTGGACAGCCTTGTCTAGTTCCTGATGGAAGTGGGAATGCTTCCAGTTTTTCCCCATTGAGAATAATCCTTTCTGTGGGCTTGTTGCATACAGCTTTTATTATATTGGTAAAGGTTCCTGCCATTCCTACTGTCTGTAACGTTTTGATCATAAAAGGCTGTTGGATCTTGTCAAAAGCTTTTTCTGCATCTATTGAGATTATCATGTGATCTTGGACTTTGGACTGGTTTATATGATGAATTACATTTATTGATTTGCGTATGTTGAACCAACCTTGTGTGCCGGGGATGAAGCCTACTTGGTCCCCGTGAATAATCTTTTTAATATGTTTTTGAATCCGATTTGCTAAGACTTTGTTGAGAATCTTTGCGTCTGTGTTCATCAGATAGATTGGCCTATAGTTTTCTTTTTTGAGTGAATCTTCATTAGGTTTTGGGATTAAGACAATATTAGCTTCATAGAAGGAATTTGGTAGTGTTCCTTCCTTTGCTATTTGATGGAACAATTTAAGGAGTATTGGTGTTATTAACTCCTTAAATGTCTGGTAGAACTCTGTGCTGAATCCATCTGGTCCAGGACATTTTTTGGTGGGAAGATTTGAGATTACTTCTTCAATTTCCTCATATGTTATAGGACTATTTAAATAATTCACAACTTCCTAATTCAATTTCAGTAAGTTGTGCTTACTTAGGAATTCATCCATTTCTTTTGTGTTGTCAAAGTTCACAGAGTATAAGTTTTTGAAATATGATGTTATAATTCTCTGAATTTCTTGGGTATCAGTAGTGATAACTCCATGTTCATTTCTAATTTTGTTAATTTGAGTTTTCTCTTGCTTTTGGTTAATTTAGCTAGGGGTGTATCAATCTTATTGATTTTTTCAAAGAACCAGCTTTTTGACTGGTTGATTTTCTTTATCATTTTCCTAATCTTGATTTCGGATATTTCTCCCTTTATTTTTGCTAATCTCCTCTCTTCTACTGCTTTTGGGACTGGATTGCTCTAGTGTCTCTAAAGCTTTAAGCTGTATTGTTATTTATTTCTGATGTTTCCATTTTTTTGATGTAGGGATTAAGAGCTATGAACTTACTTACCACTTAGAACAGTTTTCAATGTGTCCCAGAGATTTTCATAAGTTGTATTTTCATTATCGTTCACTTTCAGGAAATCTTGAATTTCCTTTTTAATTTCTTCCTGAATCCAGTTCTCATTCAGCATCATAGTGTTAAGTTTCCAGGAGTTCATGTATTTTCTGTTGTTTGTTGTCTTGTGAACATCCAGCTTTAGGCTGTGGTGGTCTGATAGGGCACAGGTTAGAATTTCAACTTTTCTGTATATGTGTAGATTCATTTTGTGGCCCAATATGTGATCTATTTTGGAGAAAGTTTCTTGTGCTGCTGAGAAAAATGTGTATTCTTTGGTGAGTGGGTGAAAAGTTTGATAGAGATCAGTAAGGTCCATTTCTTTCAGGGTTTGATTAAGTTCCAAAGTGTCTCTGTTAAGCTTTTGACCTCTTGATCTATCCCATGTTGAGAGGGCGGTGTTGAAGTCCCCAAGAATTACCGTTTGGGGGTTGATTTCTTGCTTTAGACGCTGTAGGATTTTCTTAATGAATGTGGAGGGGCCCGTATTGGGTGCATATATGTTCAGTATTTTGAAGTCTTCCTGGTGAATTGTACCGGTGACTAAAATGTAGTATCCATCTGTGTCTCTTATGATTTTCTTTGGTTTGAAGTCCACTTTGTCCGAAAGCATAATTGCTACCCCTGCCTATTTCCTGATTCCATTAGCTTGCAAGATTTTGGACCAGCCTTTCATTTTTAGAGCATGTCTATCTTTTGTTGTGAGATGAGTTTCCTGAAGGCATCAGATTGTTGGATAGTGGTTTTAAGCCAAGTTTGTAATCTGTATCTCTTAATCGGTGAGTCAATACCATTGACATTTAATGTTATAATGGAGAAATTATTTTTAATTCTGGACATTTTTTATGTTTAGTGGATTTTGTAAGCGTATTGGTTGATATTTATGTTTTGGTGGTATTATACTTTCCTGTCCTCCTGGATATGCTTGTTTTTTCTTCAAGCTTGAGTATCATTTCTAGCATTTTTTGAAGGCCTGGTTTGGTAGACATGTATCCCTTCAAGTTGTCTTTGTGCTGGACAACTTTTCTTTCTCCCTCAATCATGACAGATAGTTTTGCCGGGTATACCAGTCTGGGTTGGCATTTTTGCTCATTTAATACTTGAAGTATGTCTCTCCAAGTTCTTCTTGCTTTTACTGTTTCCATTGAGTAGTCATTTGTTATTCTAATAGGTTTACCTTTAAAAGTGAGTTGCTTTTTTTCTCTTGAAGCTCTCAGCACCTTTTCTTTGTCTTGAATGTGGAGTGTTTTGACTATTATTTGCCGTGACGATTTTCTATTTTGGTCATATCTGTTTGGAGTGTGAAATGCCTCTTTTATTTGGATGGGCCTCTCATTCTTTAGTTGTGGGAAGTTTTCATTTATGATGATTTGAAATATTTCCTCCGGTGTGGTATTTTGGGATTCTTGTTCTGGTATTCCATGAATGCGCATGTTAGGCTTCTTCAGGGGTCCCATATCTCTTGAATGTTCCTCTCAAGTATCTTTTTGACTTTAACAATCTCTTCCATTGAGCTGGCTAATTCTCCCACTTTGTCTTCAAGATCTGAAATTCTATTTTCTGCTTCATTTGTTCTGCTGATAAGACTTTCTGTTGAGTTTTGGGTTGAAGATAAAATTGTCTTTTAGTTCAATTTTAAACTCTGCCTGAGACAGTTTTAACTGCTCTATGCCTATTTTTGTTTCTTGAACTGTTTTTCTGAACTCCTCCAAATGCCTTTTGTGTTCCTGTTCAAAGTAGTTGATTCTGTTGTTTAACTCTTCTCGGATTTCCTCTTTCATAGTATTAATCATGGTAATGATAAAATACTCTGAAAGTCGTTATGTTAGGTCTGGCTTTCTTGGCTATTTTCTGTGAATTTGTTCTGGTCGGAATCCATCAATATGGGGTTAATTCTTTCGGTGGGAGATTTGTCTTCTTGTGTTTTGTTTCTCATGTATCTTCACTTTGACTTGGGCATTGTTGTTTTGTTTCTTAGGACCTTTCAGTTTCTGTGTGTTTTTCACTGAACTGATTTAGTTGGTATTATGCCGGTTATTACTAGTGCTTGCCTTGGATTGGGTATGTTTGTCTATTGTTATTGTAATTTCCCAGATGGGACTATTAGGCTGTTAGTACATTGTACAGCCATGTTTACCACAGCACTGTTCATAACAGCAACTATGGAATGGGCCCATAGGTGCATGAATGTGTAAAGAAATGGAATATATAGGCACAAAAGTTGTATTCAGCCATAAAGAAGAAAACTGTGCCATATCCAGCAAAATAGATGAAGTCGAAGATATAACAGCAAGTGAAATAAGCTATACTCAAGGAGTCAAGTAAATCATGTTATTATTTTGAATTTAAGGGAGAAAAGAAACCATGAAAGAAAAAGAAAAATGGAAAAGGAGATATAGTTTAAAGAAAAGTCAACAAAGTAAGTGAATATGATTAAAGTTATAATATTAAATGCATGGAAATGTCATAATAAAATCCATTAGATATCAATTAAATTTGTACAATTAATATATAATAAAACACAATTAAGAATAAAAACTTTGGAACAAAATTATGGAACTAAAAAAGGCAGTTCAAGACATTTACCAGACTTGTTGCCATTGTGGTCATAGAATGGGGGTGAGGGGCCAGATATTCCACTTCTTTGCATCCAGCCAGGTTGATTATTCTGATCTTGTTTCATATTGCAGAGTCCATTCTCAAAGTCACATCTTTCATAATTAAGACCTAAATAGAAAATAAAGAAAAAATCAGCTTTTATAGCTTCATCTGTCCTTGTGATGAATAGGAGAAAATCAGAAAATGAAAGGGTTACAGCAAATGATAGGAACTAAAAAATGGGCTAAGTATTACTTTTCATAAGTCTAACTCTATTAATGCAAAGCTTTCTACATATGACAATATAATAATTTACTAACACAAAAAAACTAGTGTTCTCAAAAGAAAGAATGTCATGTGGATTAGAGGACTTGGGATCTAATCCTGACTTGATTTTTCCATTAACTGAATTCATTGACTGAACCCTTCAGTCACAGAGAATCCTTTGCTTCCCTTGTAAGATTATAATAGCAACACCCTGCATTGACTCCTAAAATAACTGCTATGAATACCTAATACTTAACATCCCCTTAGATACCATGAACTATAGGGAAGTACTATTAAATTGCATCCTTCTTCCATCTGGATTTTCCTGAAGCCCAGTTACATCAGAATTTCAGGTTAGGAAAGACCTCTATGAAACAACTATCTAAGGATGTAGTCCTGAATTATGCACAGTAGCTCCAAGTTGAATCTCAGCATACTATAAGTATTAATGATTTTTATCATGACAAAGGCATTCTGTCTTTTTTTTTTTTTGGATACAATCGATTCAAAAAGTCAGGAAGAAGCAAGATGATTTGAACAGCTGGTTTCTTCTAATTCCTAATGGGACATATTCTTTTGTCTACTATCCAACATCTGCAAATGTCACATTCTAAAAATAATTGCTTTTAATTGCAAATAGTCCACTCCCTGGGTTATAGGTCTTAACAATGATGAATACCATTTTTTAAATATCATCCTTTTCTAGTTACATTAGCCACAGTGTGAGACAATATTTTGGCTAGCAGTGCTTGGCAACCGAGTCATAAAAATGTGATTTTTATTTAATCACCTTTTCAATAAAAGTATGAATTAGTCACAACTACTTATTTCAAGTGCATTTCCTTGGCATTTTAATGGTATTTGAAACTAACTCAGAAAAATCTCTATTCCCAATCCTCTAATATATTAATTTTATCCTTGTTTCCATATTTTGAAAAGTTGTTGCTAAGGAGCAGGCAGGGTTCTGTAACACTAAGAAGAATCCTTATTCTTTCTCTTTATTGGGCAGATATGTTCTGCACTAACCCTTTTGTAGTAATTTGTTTCTCTCAGTAAGTAGCTCCATGAAATCACAATATCCCCATTTCAAAGATGAGGAATCTAAGAGAATATCTAATGGATATTAAGAACTTTAGACAACACAGGGCATAGCTAGAGAACACTGGGGTCTAGGCTAAAGCGGGGTCTTACTCAGTATGGGACTAGCTCTAAAAGTCTTCCCTTATCCCTGTTAATCCACTGTCCCATTTTTCTCAAATTACAGGATTGAAGATCAGAGATTCTAGTCAACCTGAGAAAAACGACGTTTGTGTCTTTCTATCCAAAAACAAAAAATGTTACTTGTTGCAGTTCATTTACATGGATGCTGATGAAGTCACAACAAAACAGTATAACGTAACAAGGGGTTTATTTTATCTTACAATTCCTGGTTACAGTTGCTTGTCCAGCTTGGTAGGAGAGCTCACATCCACACCAAGGCAGAAGGAACTCACTACATCATAACATCTGAGAGGGACAATCCTTATATGACAGACCAGCTTGTCTGGCCAACTATAAATAAACAATGATGCCAAATTTCTCAAACAGTTTTCTGTATTTTATTCACTGATCCAGGGCCTAGTCCCACTCACCATGGGTTGGTCTTCTCATCAACTAGACAATTCTCCTGCAGGTATGCTCTAGGTTTAACTCGACTACTAATTATCTATAAATGTGCCCAGAACTTGAATCCTCAACTATTAAGTTAACACCTGTACCTAACTATGACATTATTGATTTCTGAATCATGTTAAGTTGCACACACAATCTACTAAGACTTTTGAGATATTTAGAAAAGCTGCAATATCTGAGCATTGTCTTACAGCACAGCTCGAGTGATGTAGGGAATCTGATTCAACTAAAAATGGACTACAGACCTGCAGTAGACCTGTGAGAAAACCAGAACTCAGATAAGGGCCCAAAATACACGGTTGACTGTCAAAAGTTGTGCCACTGTATGCATAGTGTCTGTCTCTCTCATTCTCTCTGTCTCTGTCTCTGTCTCTCTCCTTCAAGTAAACATCTTTTAAAATAAAAAATTAATTCTAGTCACTTGTATATCTAAATAACCATGTACAGTGCCACAATGGTTCAGAGAAGCATTGAGAAATATATGTGCTTAGTGGCCAAGTAGACTTTATCATCTTGGCTGATATAAGTGTATACTGTTATTCATAAAACAATGAAATCTATCTAACAGCACATTTCTGAGAACAAATATTTGTTATTAAACAATGTATGACTGGGCTTTAAGGTGTCATGTGTTTGTGTAAGTATATACATAAACTTTCAAGCTTTGTTTTGTTTTTCAACACTTCTGACAAAAATTTTTCAATTGGATACTATTGTATTTCATCCCTATGTTTTGGCATATACAGATTATCACATAGGTAACAAACATTTTGAATGCTAAGATACAGCCTTATGATGACCTCCTTTTCTTGATGTCTATGTGCAATTCTTTGTTCTTTTCAATATACAAGATAATGATAATTTCTGAGTGTTAAAACTAGAAAAAAGTAGTTAGAACAACCCCAATTATCCCTTTTGAATAATCTCAACAGAGGTTCTTTTTGTTGTAAAATGAATCTAATCAGCACACATTTCTGACTAATTATATTTTTAAGAAGCAATCATGAATTACTGGATTATTCAAAATTCCTCAGAATATTTTCTCAAGATTCATTTTTCACCAATATATAACTACAAATTTTAAGCAGGTTAATAAATTTCCTAAAATTGTGTCTGGATCATTTTTTAATTCAAATGCTACTTTATCACATTTCTGTGATAAAAATCCTTCACCATGAGCCCACTGCTAACAGAGCTTTGGATATATTGTGATGGTTCTCTCATGCATAGACAATACAAAGAGCAATGAGATATAATGGCACATTTTAGAAACTTCATAATTTTGCTCTCAGATTCATGATCCCAAATGTCAGAGCCACTCCAGTGCAAGAGAGTGCTTCCATGGGGTGTCTAGATGGTTAGTTGATCAGAAGCCACAAATATGTCTTGAATTGGTTTCCACAGGACAGGATTAGTTCATTAAATCTCTGAAGACTGTCTCATAAACTCAATCTTTTACAGCATACTACAAAGAAACATATCAAATTATATCTAAGAACTTCTGAGAAGAATAAGGTTTTCATTGTGACAACAGTCAAGGAAGCTCAGATAACACAGAACTGAAGATAAAACCAGGAAACCACAATATAGGCAAATTATTACAACATAATTGTCTTGGAAGTCAAAACACAAAGAAATAGAGAAATAAATCTAGAAAGTAAGGAGGTAAGACAGAAAACATTAAAAGTAAGTCCCTTGACCCAAGTCAGTAGTATATCTTTCTCTTTCTCTTTAATTACCTTACCATTGTGTAGGTATGGCACTTGTGAATTCACACTATTACTCAACTAACAGTTGTGCATTTTAGAATCTTTTCCAAGTGACCATCCAGAGATATTACAGCCACCACATATCAGCTTCAGCTTCCCTCCTATTCAATTCTGTGGAAGCCACCATTTCTTCCTTCTATATGGATTTGACTATTCTAAATCTCTTGTACCATATAGTATTTGCTCGTTTGACTTGTTAATTTCACTTAGCACAGTGCTTTCAAGGTTGTTTATATGTCAGAATCCCCTCTTTATTAGGTTGAATGTCACACCATACATACACACACACACACACACACACACACACACACACACACACTTACTTTTTATAATCTTATTTTGTAATCTGTCAAAGGACACTTGAGTGCCTTTCAGCTTTGAGCCATTGTGAACAATGATCCATAAACATAGAGGAACAAAATTGTTTGGCATTTTCTGTTTCCTTTCTTTTTTTATATACATAGAAGTGAAATTCTTCAATCTCATGGCAACCTTGCTTCTACAATTAAAGAAATTGCCATGTATTTTCTAACGGGTCCACAGATTTTATATCCTATCAGCAAAGCACGTGCTCTAATTCCTCCCACATCTTCACCAACACTTGTTACTTTCTGAGAAACCTTTGTTGCTCTGATAGCACTTATCCTAATGAATGTGGTGCCTTATGTGGATATGGTAGCATTTCTTCAATAATTAGTAACCTTGGATATTTTTATTTGTTTATCAAACATTTGTATCATTCTATGGAGATATGGCTGTTCAAGTCATTGTTTCTTTAAAATATGGGGGGAGGAGAGAGGAAGAGAAAGAGGAGAGAGAGAGAGAGAGAAATCAGGTAGATACAATACAGTCTTTGTGTCCTTCCACCATGTGGCTCCAGAGATCAAGTTCAGGTGATCAGACTCCATTGCTTGTTAAGCTATCTGGATGGCAACACTGCTTCCTAATATTGATTTTCAATTATTTTTATTGGCTGGCTATCAGTCCCCATCAGATACATGATTAATAGTTTTTATTCCATTCAATGAATGGAATCTTATTACCCCATTGATAATGTCCTTGATGAATAAAAATATTTTAATGAATGCTAATGCATTCATTTTTTACTTACATTACTTGTGGTCTTTTTCTTTCTTTCTTTCTTTCTTTCTTTCTTTCTTTCTTTCTTTCTTTCTTTCTTCCTTTTTATTTTTGGTGTCTTAAGGATGAAATTCTAGTCAGCTATCAAGAAGTATTTTCCCTATGTTTTTTTCCAGGAGTGATACAATTTAGCTTACCTTAGATTTTCAGTTAATCTATTTTAAGGAAATATTTTGTAAGTGTTTTTTTCTTGTGTGTATGTGACTATCTAGTTTCCCAATACCCACTTTCTAAAAGGATGCACTTTCCATGTTGAGTAGGCATGTCACCCTTCACAAAAATCACTTTAGCATACATTTGTTACATTATTTCTTGGCTATATGCTATTCCATTGGTCTATAGTAACTTATGGCAACTCTAGACTCTTTTGCTAAGTAGCTTTGTAATATATTTTCAAGTTTGGGTGTATGAGCCTGCTACATCTTCTTTCTTCAGAATTATTTGTCTAATTGAGGTTCCTTCAGAGTCACATGTGAATTTTACGATGGATTTTAATATTTCTCTGAAAAGATTGTTAAGTATTTAGATAGATATTACATTGTATCTGCAGATTGCTGTCAGTGGTATTAATGTGCTGTAGGATTAAACTTCTGATCATTCCATACAGATAGTCTTCGACTTTGATTATTTTATGTTTCTTTCAACAATGACTTATTCAGTTCATGAGATTTTTTTCATCTAAACATTTACTTATCTTATTTTATTTTTCCTAGTTTTACAAGCACATCGAGTAATTGTCCCTGACTCCCTTCTTTCCCCCTTTTTTATTTTTTAATTTTTTAAATTTATTTTTCCTAAAACTTTTTTGAAATTATAACTGGAATTAGTTTAATTTTTAGATTATTTGTTATTGATTTACAACATCATATGCCACAATTTGAAAGTTTTCCTATATTTAGCTCATGTTGCTAATGAACAGAGATAATTTTACCTTTTCCTTTCTAGCTTAAATGCTCTTATTTCTTTTTCTTATCTAATTGCATTGGCCAAGACTTCCAATATCACACTGAACAGAAGTGATTACTCTTTGTGCATTCTTGTCTTGCTTCTGGTCTTAGAAGAAATGCTTTCAGGTTTGCATCACTTTCTGTGATCTGTGGAACTGTCCTTTATGTCTTTTAGCAGAATAAAATAGTTTTTTCTATTATAAATTTATTAAATGCCTTATCTTTTTTAGAGAAAAACTAGGTATAATAGTCACAAAACTTACATACAGTTAATTCATTGCTTTATGAAATTTATTGTCTTCATAGAGAGAGCTATATAAGCATGTTCGTATGAAGAACTACTTTCCATGCTCTCAATTAATAAAAAAAAAAGTCAGAGCGCAAAATATAAAACAAATAGTGTCCCAATTGATTGAAAGCAAAACACAATTCTCAAAAATTAAATGTTTATAAATTATTCTCAGTATTTGACTTGGTGATTTGAGATGTATTATACCATACACCATTTTAATTGACACATTATGTAGAAAACTCTTAAATCACACAAAGGTATGCTTTGACTAACAGAATAAATACTTATTTCATTTACACCAAAATTACCCAATAGTATGTAACTTTTATTCTTGTCAAGTTGCTACTTTTATCCTCATTTTATACTTGTCATTGAGAGCATAATTGACAATAATTATGTCAATGATGATATCTAGGTCAACAGGAAAAAGAGTACAAAGCCAAGCTGCAACTTTAATTTTGTTTCAGAATCAGCTACCAACAAAGGAGGTTTCCAGTATAGACAGATGTCTATAATTGCTTTAGAAGTCATAACCAGGTATAGATTTCCTCCAGCTAACAGCAGTGTTCAATTTGGGTGTTAAATGCTTGATTTGATTTAATGACTTTTAGATGGTTTTTATGAAGATGAATCCAGTGTCTTGAATAAAAATCTTTATTTCTTGCATGGACAATTTTTAATGAAGTAATTCATTTTTAAAATGAACTCTACCTTTGCTTTCCTGCAAAAAGTACATATTTTATCTCTCAAACATAAGAAAATTTCTTTTTATCTATTCAACTAAGCATTTTCTCCATTACAAATTAACAATATTTTCTCAGTGATAGAGAATTTGATATTATATTCATATGTTTCTGGGGTTTTATTTCAAATCCGTTAGTTACAATATTTAATTTTGTAAATTTGGAATCACAATTCACTTCTGGTGACTCTTAACCAAGCTCAAAAATGCCAGAAATGGTATTTCCAAAAATTTTTGTGAAAAGTCAGAAAAGATAGTTGAGATGATAATCTTGCACAGATATTGGTTTTATAAGGGATTTTACTTGTTTAAGAAGCAACTTACCATTTGACACTGGCAAATGTCTTTGAAATTTTCAAGAGAGATTACAAAACATATTTTATTTGGGTGATATCTACTTCTTTCTATACATTACCCATAGAATAAGAAAAGGTATCATGGGAAAAAATAATAGCTTTGTACAATTCTACAATAAAAGAAAATACCACAGTTAATGGTTCTTTTAATCATTCATCCAGTCGGTCAGTAAACCAGTGGCCATTTGATCTACTTAGCTTTGACTCTAAGCAACAATCTTCTCAAAATACAGTGAGCTATGCTTCCTACAAATATACAATATACAAATATATGAATATAATTTTAGATTCACAGATTTCTTCAAAATATTAGTGAATATGTTGGCAGTGTGTGAAGGATGATTTCACTGTGTAAAATGTGCCTAAGTATTTTTTTTAATTTAAAAACGTACCCCACCTTACTGGTGCCATCAAATTTGACATGTTATGTTGCTTTTGTCAGAATTATGATGTTACCTTGCAGAATAAGACAGAATAAAATTCCCTGATAAGTTTATTTTCTCTCTACGAGAAAGTTCCACTGCACACACAACTTTTAGACTGTGCTGAGAATACATTGGTTTGTTGCTTTCGTGTTTTCACAGGCTAGAAGCTGCCTGTGAAACTTAAGCACAAAGTCATCATCAGAGGAAAAGCCGTGATCCAATGACATATGGTCCATCTTCTCTTTCATAGTTCCTCTACTCCACTATGAACAAAAACATGCCACAACTCTGAAACAATTCTAGATATCAAAATATCTTCACAAAAATGATTTATATTATACAACTGTGATATAGCAGCATCCAAGAAATTTAACAACTGCCAAGAAAGAAAAGTTTTTCAGAGTGTTGCTTGACAGGAGCAGTGTTTCAGAAACACAGTTTACAAAATAGCAGAAGGAATCTAATAGATACATATACAATAAAGGCCACGCCAAGTTCAAGTTCTCTCTGATGTTTCTATTTAGGAGCTAGATTCACTTCAACTCTCATTAAAGAAAAAAAGCATTGGAAAACAAGAGAGAAGTCTGTGTAAAAATAACAAAAGTTCTTGTTAGTATGTTTATAACAAATGCTAAATGTATTTGTTTTAATTTTCAACTGCTTTATTATTATTTATTTATATGTATGTGATGTATGAGCACGTGTAGAGATGTGTGGAGATCAGAAGAAAGCTTTTTAAAGTCAGTTCTTTTCTTCCACTTCTATGTGGGTTCTGGGAATCAAACAGCCCACAAATGATGCAGGACATAGACTTAATGCAGTGGAATTAGAATTGGAAAACACAGTAGAGAACAAAGATGGACAGACATGAGGGAGGCAAACAGGAGGTACAGGAAGGGGAAGAAAAAAATACCTGGTTTTCAGTAACTACATAAGGAATCATGTTAGCCTGTGTCATGAGCAAGACACCTTTAGTTCAGTGTGAGAAAAAGAAGGGAAGCTGAGTTCAAGTCTGCAGAAAAGTTATTGCATTCAAGGGTTCCCCAGCAAGGAAGAGCCATAGGTACTGCCATCCATCAGGAAACACAGCCCATCAGTGATGACCACACTTGGGGCAGGAGACTCGTCAACAGCACAAGCCGTGGATACCGAAGGGCACGCATGCTCAATACCCATGACCATTAGCACATGGAGAGCTTGAGCACACTGTTCCTAAGTGAAGTGGAAACCGCAGATGGACAAATCTAATGGAGAAAGCAAATTGGCAGCTCCTGAGCATGCACAGTGAGAGGATTGCCACCTGTGCTACAAACTATTTCATGGTAGCACTGCATGCTTTTGTTAACTTGACTCCACCCTATTATTTTACTAATAGATTCTCAGTTTCCACATTCCAATTCTAAAACAGTGTTTACAGTAAAAAGGAAAATGAAATTTCTTTTATTAATTTTGAGGAAAAAAATAGAAATTTAGTAAGGGATTCCTGCTATGTGGTCATTGTGCCTAATCTTACCTTTATTCCCCTTCTACAGTGAGTACAACAGTCAGTAGAAAAGCTACTGATTAGATAATTTCAGAAAATTCAGATTATAAAAACATTTTATGTTTTAGAAATATAAATACACAAATAATGAAAACCCAATACACAGGGATTATGCCAGCTACTATTTTCTATACAGTGACATTATGTACATTTATTGATATAATCATACTTATTCTGTAACAATGTATCATCTGCATCTTCAATTCTAAATGTCATCAGAAATTATGACAGATGGCTGTGCAGATGTCCACAGTATAAATGCACTATCACTTACTCAAACATTAACTCAATATCATAAAATTAGGTTATCTGCTAACTCTGTCACATTTGATAATGATGTAAGGAGGACAATGTTCTATGTTTCTATGTGAACAGTATTGTTTCTTAGACTAAATTCTTAAAAATGAGATCACTCCTCAGAGGGTACCATACTTTTAAAATTATTTATTCATCTTACAGAAATACCACTCAAAGAACACAGAGTTTATAATATACCTCCCTTTAGTGTATAATGTCATTTCCTCATGCCTTTTCCCAAACTGCACATTCGTCAATTATTTATGTCTACTTCATTTAAAAGTCGTTGACAGCTTTTTTGCTTTTCATGATGATTTATGTTTAATAGTGAAGTAGATCACCTCGCCCTACATGTTCATTTCTCTTTTCTGATGTCCTGCCTTTATGGAACATTTACCCTGCAGGAATTCTATGATAGAATACATTTTTTTGATTTACTGACCTGGAGCAGGATTATTTGTCTTACATGATACAAGCATTTTTCCTCTCTCATTTTATCTGTGATGTTTTTGACACATTCAAACTTTCAATTTAAATAGTATAACTTATGATTTTTAAAATATTTTTCACCTTTCACATCAAAGATCTTTTATGCCATGTGTTGAGCACCAACAATCAACAAACGATCTGAGGTTTGTATGTGTGTGTTTTCTATGTAGGTGTATGTACATGTGTGGAGACTTGTGCAAGAAGGCACTTGAGTGTATGTCCCTATGCAGAAACCAAGATGACATCGAGAATTATCCTGGATTGCTCTTCCTTCTTATTGGTTTACTTTGGGCATTCCCAGAGTCTGCCTTCCAGGACAGGAATTAAGATCACCATATCTGCCTGGGATCTGGAGACAGGAACTCAGGTCCTTATGTTTGGGAGGCAAAGGCTTTAATCCTTGTGCCATCTCCTCAGCCCAGTATGAGGAACTTATTACATACCAAAACAAAGAAATTTTCCTTGACTTTTCAAAATTAATTATCAAAAGCAGTAAAGATTATGGCTTTGCTTTTTAACACAAAACATTTCAGTTTCAGAATTTTGTGTGTGGAACAGATAAGCCAAGTCATAAAAAATCTCTCTACACATTTGTTGTTCATGGTGCACAATATATAATAGATATTGTATTGAGAGAGTATCAATGGTTCTAGGATCAAACAGAATTTGTTATGAGCCAAGATTTGTCATTGAAGGACTCTGGGCACTTTACCGTTTTACTGTTCCTAACCTGAGTTTGGTTGGCTTTGGCCTATAAAATAGAAATAATTTTATTATCTCATAAATATTTGATGGAAGTTTGTCAAAGGTGCTTGGCATATACCAGAACTGAACACATATCATCTGGAATTATTGTTCACTCTGCCACTTTCTCCAGTAATTTGGAATGCCACCATTATGTATTGATGGTGTGACAGACATGTTTGATATTTCTAATACTCATACTTCTAGTTGCAATTTCCATAATATTAAGTACCATATATTACTATAATCCTATTCATAAAATTTATTTCCCATTAACAGGAAAACACCTATTTCCCATAAGTCCTTTGCTATTACCCTTCATAGCTATTATTACAAATTTCTTTAGATGATCCTCAAAGGCACATTATCTGGTTTCAAATTTTACCTTAGTTAGACATGGTACAGGAATGTGATTAAGATGTAAACTGACTTCATGAAAATAATAGTATCTGTGTTATTAAAGCATTTGATTCAAAAGCAAAATGCTAGAATGAACATTTTATGTATATTGCTGTAAATATCTTTTTCTAATTTTTTCATATAGTCCTTTTGTGTCTATTTTAATTTTTTATTTTTGAATTATTTACATGATTACTATGAATTTATATCATTTTCAACCTTATTAGCAAATCCCAACTCTCCCTACTTTTCCCAACAGTCACCTCCTAATATTACATCGTGTGTGTGTGTGTGTGTGTGTGTGTGTGTGTGTGTGTTTTCTTCATCTCAGTTATTTTTAATGACATAAGCCTGGATACTTCATCTGGTTTATGGTTGAATTTTGGTGTCACCTTGAAAGTTCCAGACTGTTTGGGGAACAGCTGTGGAAGGTTAATGGTTGGAATACCCTGAACACGTCTGCAAGTACTTGACTGATTGCTTTGGAGAACTCAGCCCATAGTAGGTGGTACTTTCCAGTGGTGGACCAGATAATAGGAGATGCAAGGAAGAGGGATTTGCTCTTCCCTTATCTGGTGTCGACTTGCTATGTAGTCCACTCTGCGTGTGTCATTCTCTTTTAGAGCATCGTGGCCTTCTTTGTTGCTGTTGTTGCTGCCTCTGTCTTTGGCTGACGTGGAGCTTCACCTTTTCCATCACGTTGTTGTTGCTCCCGCTGCCTTTGAAGCCTGGTTTCTGGGCCTACCTGCTGTCTGTCCATTGTTCATTGCCTACATCAGAGCCCAGCTGTTCTTCACCAACGTCATAACCCAGCGTCTTCAACTTCCCAGAGGAGCAAAAGCTTTAGAACTTCTCAGGATCTTTTGTCTTTGTGGAACATTCCAGCCAGGAAAGAGACTGCTGTGGATGGCTACCTAAAAGGACACTTTTTATTGTGAGGGTTTTTTTTTTTTAATAAACTCACAGTCCATCCATCTGCTGCCTTCAGGAAACACATCTCACCACAAAAGATAGGCACATTCTAAAAGTAAAAGGCTGGTCAAAAATTCTGCAATGTAATGGAACCAGGAAACAAGCAGGGGTAGCAATTATGTTATCTGACAAAGTGGACTTCAAACTAAAAAAAAAATTCATAAGAGACACAGAAAGATACTACATTTTAGTCACAGGTACAATTCACCAGGAAAACTTCACAATACTGAACATATATGCACCTAATACGTATATGCCACATTCATTAAGCAAACACTGCAACATCTAAAGCAAGAAATCAATTCCAAAATGATAATACTCAGGGATTTCAATACAGCTTTCTCAACGTGGTATAGATCAACAGGTCAAAAACTTAACAGAGACACATTGGAACTTAATCAAACCCTTACTGAAGTGGACCTTACAGATCTTTATCGAATTTTTCATCCACGCACCAAAGAATACACATTTTTCTCAGCAGCCCACAGAATTTTCTCCAAAATAGACCACAGATTGGGCCACAAAATGAATCTCCACATATACAGGAAAGTTGAAATATTAGTTTGTACCCCATCAGACCGCTATGGTCTAAAGCTTGATATCTACAATACAACAAACAATAGAAAATATACTAACTCTTGGAAACTAAACACTATTATTCTGAATGAGAATCATAAAGGAAATTCAAGATTTCCTAGAAGCAAATAATAATGAAAACACAACATATCAAAACCTCTGAGACATAATGAAAGCCATCCTAAGAGGTAAGTTTATAACTCTCAATGCCTATATCAAAAAAATGGAAACATCAGAAATAAATAACTTAACAATTCAGCTTAAAGCTTTAGAGACACAAGAGCAATCCAACCCCAAAAGCAGTAGAAGAGAGGAGATTAGCAAAATCAGAAGAGAAATATCCAAAATTGAGGTAAGGAAAACGATACAGAGAATCAACCAGTCAAAAAGCTGGTTCTTTGAAACTTATGTTTATATATTACATTCTATAGATTCTGTTTCTTCAGAGAACCCTGACTAATACAATGTCTATTTTAATTTTTTATTTTTGAGTTATTTACATGATTACTATGAGTTTATATCATTTTCACCCTTATTAGCAAATCCCAACTCTCCCTACTTTTCCCAACAGTCACCTCCTAATTTTACATCATGTGTGTGTGTGCGTGTGTGCGTGTGTGTGTGCGTGTGTGTGTGTGTGTGTGTGTGTGTGTGTGTGTGTGTGTGTGCTTCATCTGGGTTATGTTTAATGACATATGCCTGGATACTTGCAAGAACAGGACAATGTGTCAGTGGCTAAAACATTAAGGAAAGTAGCATCTTTCCCTTCCCATGTTCAATATTAATCTTCAGTAGTATCTTAGGGAGGTGTGGAGTCTCTTGAGATCTTTTTCCTTCTATGATGAAATGTGACTAGGCCAAATCTTATATAGTTCTTGTGGAACTACACATAGTAATAGTTAGTTTGTGGCCACAGAAACCCCTTCACATCCAGAGGGCATTTTCTGGCAGCACCCCTCCTAACCTTCAAGCGCTTACATTCTTACTGCTAATTCTGTTGTGCTATTCACTCAATGTGTACCTCCCCTATAATAAAATTTCAAATGTTAAATCCCAATGTACTAGTATTTGGAAATAAAAATTTTTGCAGATAATTAAATCTCGAAGTTGGGGCCTTTGTTATGTAATTATTGCCCTTCCTATAAGAATCAATGTTAGAAAGAGGAATGATCTCTGTGCCATCTGAAGTGTCAGCAAGAACTTAACCACGTTCAAAGAAGGAAGATGTTCCTCACTGGACATTGTATCTGCCAAAGCCTGAATACAGTCTCCTCCATTTCAGGTTTCTGAGAATTAATCATCTTTTTTAATGCTATCCAGTCCATGTATATACTGAAGCAACCTGAACCAACTTCAGCAGGCAATTGTGGTTAATAAGATTTTCAAATATTTCTTGTTTCAAAAAATATTTTGTATTCAGTGTAGTAGCAAGAAGAGTACTGCACATTGAATCGCACATTTCACTCCATTACCACATAAACTTCAAGAATTTCAATGAGTCAATTATTTTTAAATATAGTTGACTTTTATCCTATTAGAGGTACACTGTTTGTATTCAACATTTTCTGGTTAAACATTATCACCTCATAGATTTTAAAAACACACTTCTAAGATAATCTTGATGTTTTGCATTTACATTTATAATTTTGTGAAGTAATTACATTTGGATGAATCTTCTTCCTTGTTTCTAAAATACAGAAGAATTTAGGTGTATCCTCATAATATCTGTGTCATTTTCTATCAAATCATAAATAGATTTCTATTCAGAAAAGACTAGTAGAAAGGAGATGTTCTTCAACATACACTGTAAGAAAAAACTACCTCACAAACAACATATTTTTCTTGTCTAAGCCACAGCCAATGTGCTTCTAAGGGCAAATGTTGTAATATAAAATTTGAATGCAAACTGAAGATCTGTAAAAGTAATCATCATGAAGATTGTCTGGGATTTTCTGCTAATGATCTTTCTGTGATAGGAATCTATTACAATGATTGGATCTCCACATTTAACTAACTGTGTGTGTATAGCCTTCACTAACAATATGCATATATATATATATTATATATATATATATAGCTTTCTAGTTTATATCTGAAAGATAGCATCAAAAATTACATATTTTATCATTAAGAAAAAGAAAGCAAAGTCTTTTACATAAATAATTACTGCCAAAAAATTAGAGCAAATAATTTTGAACACTTAGTATTGAAGAAAGAAACTAGTATATCTTCACATGTAACAAAATGGTCTGGCATCAAAAAAGTAGACAAATAAAAAGAGAACAGAAAGAAGAAGGTGCAGCAATGCCAGGCAGAGTCTCCAGTTCCCCTCAGAGTCCTTCCAGTGACTATTTACAAAGAATTCATTTATAAATATCCTAAAATTTGAGTGTGATACTGAAATATTTTCTTCAATGCAGAACTGAGAAGATCTATACTTGAAAGGAATGTGGAATGGTTTCACTTTGCCCAGATTGCTCTTGCATGAGCCAGCACAGCACCATATACAGGAGCTTCCAGGCCCAAGGCTTCTACTATGGCACAATGAAATAGGACGCAAAATTCCCCACCATTCTGGAGTATTTCACAGAAAGCACTTTCCTACCATGGCCTGTGGGAAGCACTGGAAACATGTCCTCTACTAGAGGCATCAATTAGAAACAAAGTATAAGACCAGTGATGGAGTGCACAGTGATCAGTGTGTGAATGATATAAGTGACTGTCTTCTAGCCAGCTGAGGTACCACATTACTGTGTCTCACCACTGCACTGATGTGCAGTTAACAGAGTCTATAGATTTCACCAGTCATGTTCTCCACCCAGAGTTGGTTTTCTAGGGCCAGGAGGTTGGGTAGGTGAGCAAGTATGTGAGAATATACCCTCCTTCCATCCTTACAACCAATGAACAATATTAACTCTCCAATTCTTAGTGTTCATGTTCAGCCCACTCTAGACTGAAGGCAAGTATATTGTAGAACAACAGTCTGGCCTTAATGGATACCACAGAGTAGTCAAATAGTGATCCCAGAGAACTTTCTCATCCAGCCTTCCAGATTAGAACACAGACTTGAAAATTCCATATGCTAGTACTACTCAGTCAGGAGAGTACTGAAACTAAACTTTGTCAGAGTACATAATAAAATCAGTCAGTACGGCTTCCTGAAAACAAGTCTATCCATTATGGAACCAGAAAGTACAGCTGACAGACAGTTCCCTACCAACTCAAAGCACAACTCCAGTATAAGTGGCCCAATGCAATATCACACCACAGATGTTTACAACCAGCTTCCCAGGCTAGATTCAGTAGTGAAGGTCTAGTACCAACAAAGCACACCTGTAAAGCTCAGTAATGACGTTTCCTTATATGGTCAGGCATGAACATGAAGACAAGAATTATGAAATTTATTAAGTTCATATAAACATGCTCTGAAATAGAACATACATTGTGTTATAAAATAAATGTTACTAGATTTCAGTGGATTTAAAAAAAATCAGTCACGGGGCTGGAGAGGTGGCTCAGGGGTTAAGCCTCTGCCTTGCAGGCAGAAGGTCCCGAGTTCGGATCCCAGATCCCACGTATAGACGCCAGGCGGAAGCGGGGGTGGCCTGCGCTTCTGGTCCTGGTAGGGCGGAGCCTGTGAATCCCGGGGCAGAAGGAGGTGGAGGCGTCCATGGTGGTTCGCGAATTCGTCCGTGGTTCTACATATACACAGACGCACACACACACACAGACACACACGCGCGTGAGAGCACATACACACACACATGTACACAGTTGAATAAATAATAATAATAATAAAAAAATTTAATAAAAAAAATTGTTTAAAAAGAATACCTCATACCACCATTATTGCCACACTGTGTATCATGGCAAAAATAGATAAGTAGTCTAAAGGCCCACTGATGAATGAATGCATACACAGTCTAAAAAAACTTTTAAAAAGTTGTTTGTGAGTTTATCATGCATAATTTTGGGTATCATTATAGTAAGAAAAATAAATCAGGGTTAGGAAAATGAGTATCTCATACTAATTCTTTATATGTGAAGTCCAAAAGTGCTAAGCCCATAGAAACAGCAAATAGCTGGAAAGAAGGATGTGACCTTGAAAGTACAAAATTTGTGAGATACAGGATGAATAAGTATTGGGATCTATTGCATAGAAAGATGCTGTATTTAACAATGCCTATTTCAAAATAACAAAAGGAAATGTCAGATGTTTCATCACAAAAATAAACAGAAAAGCTGATCAGTTCTGCTTTTTTTCTAAAATCATTTTCCATTGTACATCTTTGTAACATCACTGTTTAACTAAAATAATTTATTAATTAAAGTACATTTGGATTTTAATTAACTATTGATATGATAAGAGAATGAGAATAGAGAAGACCAGTTAGTATGGGTCAGCATAGAAGCAAGGAATACTACATTTGGACTATTGCTTGAAAAAACACACAGATAGAATCACAACACCTATTTCTCTGAGTATGACAGGTCAGTCTGATTAGTTGATGAGAGATTCTTCTCAACAATATATCAAAACAATTGCTATATCTACAAATAATTTTTCTTCCTATATATTAAGTGCTTCCTATTGTCATGCATAGAACTTGTAACATTTTGAGGATTAGGTCTTTTAATCTTTATTTCTAAAGAAAGAAAAACTAAATTGAAAATGACTGACTCCTGTATCTGTAAGAAGCCCCTGATGTAAAATAAGAACATTCTCAAAACTTAAACATAGCATTCATGGCTTCTAAAATTCAACTTCAACTCTGCCTATTTTATTAAGAAAAGTTTCACAGTCTTACATATTAATCTGTTTCTTTAAAGGTCACACAGTTTGCATGTTAGATGGAGTGCAGATTGATTTTTTAAGCCAGAGTAGCTGCTGTGCCATCATTATAAAGTTAAACAATTTTTTAAGTCAGTCTCTAAGTTTCCTGTTTGAATCCGTTTGGTGGGCATCACTCTGTCACAATACTTTTCTTTCCAGTGTGTCTAACAAACAAAATTCGTTAAAGTGATTCTCAATGCTATCTCCAGTGTTAAACAAATGGTATCTTAGCTATTAAATAAAATACCTAAGTAGAAACTTTTCAGAATTCAAAACTGAAAAGTGAAAAAACCGAAAGGTGACCTCTCCATGTATCATTTCACATGAAATGAGTTTATTCGACAGATCCCTTCCCTCTGCTTTCCTCAGAGGCTGGGTTATTAGAATTTTCCATGCAACAGAGACCTTTCCCTCTGAGCAACTTTCTCCTTCTTCACATTAACCTTTTCCCTGAAGCAAGACCATGCATGTTATCACAGCCAGAGTGCCAAAGGAGGCTTCATGGAGATTAATAAGGAGGACACAGTGCACATCTTGTCAACCAACTGAGTGGGTCCCTTTTTGCTGCTTGTTGAGGAGCAGAGGGCTTTTCACACACGTCCAAGCAAGGGCCAGCATGCCCGTGTTTAGCCTCGCTGGAAAAAATCAGACAAATACAAATGGGTCCTTGCCCTTGGCTGTCCTCTGTTTAACAGTTACTAAATGTGAACCCTGTGATAGTCATCCCAAAGTGGAAGAAAAATCAGTACCCTGGAAACATTCAGCAGAGAAAAAATATCTCCACTCAACTTTTTTCTTATGCTGATGTAATAATGACTAACTGAATATGGGAAAAGAAAGCCAACCATCATGACATTAAATACAGAGACTTTCATTTTTACAAAGGAAATGGTAAATTCAATAAGGGCTGATTCATACATTAGCTGAATAAAAGATAATATAATTTGAGTAAAGCGACCTACAAGAGTAGAATTAGTGTCTCCAGACAATTGAGTCGGGAGTTCCATGAGTCAACCATGGATCTTTACAATTTCATGAAAATGTCATTTACAAGATATGTTTTTTGGCAAGGATGCTACTGGTCTCCACTGCCGACATGCAGCATCTCTCTGGAGTTTTGTATTTCAGTGTAAACTGCAGCAGCATACATGCCATCCCCTTGAGCACTGATTCTGATCACAGCTGCTGTGTCAGGAAACAGCCAGACGAGCTCTCACCTGTGAACTCCTTTGTTCTTTTTTATCTCCTGTGAGCTTTTATGATGATATAGTATTTCAGGAAAATAAAATCAGGACTCAAAAGCAAATCCTATGCTCTCTGACATCTGTGTTATCTCCACTATGATGAAATCAGAAACCCAAGGTCGACAAGATGGCTCAGTGTTCAAAAGTACTGGTTGCCAAGACTCATAACCTGAGATTGGTTTCCCTATGTGGAAGGAAAGAACTGGATTCCACAAACTGCCTTCTGATCTCCCTATGTACTCAGTAGAACATACACCCATATACATGTATACACACACACACACACACACACACACACACACACACATACACACACACGTTGATAAATGTAATTTTTTTAAAACACAAGCCAACATTGTGCTAAGTATACCATAAATACTAACTTACTTTTCAGTAGTGTTCTGCAGATCAATATGAAAGCTATTCAGCCAAACTGAAATTCATTTCAAATATCTGCATATTAAACTTGCCCAGTAGCTCATAATTTCCATGATAACAGTTTATAATTGCATTATAATTGTATTAATGAGTTACTTTTCAATTTTGCTCCACTGATATAACATTAAAGATTCATTTCTACTTATCTCTTCTCTATAATCAGCATAAACTGACTTAAAATCTGATTCAGTCAGTTAGAATCTCAGTGCCTTGAAATTAATAAAACAATCTCACGCATGGTCCATCTTTATTAAACAATTTATCTTGGTTCCAGGCATGTAAAATAAAATCATGCAAGGGCCTGCCCTCCAGCGAAAATTCCGGGGCTCCTCCGAACACCCCTGCTGGAGGGTGCCCCGGAACAGAAGTAGGGGGAGGGGAAGGACACTTACATGGCTGCTCATCGCTGCTGTCCCCACACTGATCAGTGAAGTCGCACACGTTGTCAGGAGGCAAGGAGATCCCATTGCTACATTCAAAGGCTGCAGCTCCTAGTTGACCCAGTGAAGGCAGGAAAAGACAGGAGATCCAAACGAGACAAAGAACTGCATGCATTGGAAATGTGGGCACTGCAGGTTGGGAGAACATCTCCAGGTGTTGGTGATGAGCGGTCAGGCAGCTCCAACAGGAAAGCTCATCCTGAAAAACCTTCTTCTCTCCCTTCTTCGTTTTCTAGCTTTGTTTCTTGCCACTGGACACTCTCTGTGACAACTGGCTCCTAACTCTAACTACCACAAATTCTCACCAATGACTCCTCAGGCTGTTAATCTGCCCTTTCAATGGAGGGCCCTTAGACAATATTTAACTTGATCAATTGCACCACGTCCACAGCTAGCTGAACATGGACATTTATTGCCCTGTGTAACCATGTTTGAACAATATAAGCCTTTATGACTTTGATATCTACTGAAAGAAAAAAATTCAAACTATGAAGATCAATATGTAA
This sequence comes from Typhlomys cinereus, assembly GCA_023101885.1. NCBI lineage: Eukaryota > Metazoa > Chordata > Mammalia > Rodentia > Platacanthomyidae > Typhlomys > Typhlomys cinereus. The sequence continues at coordinate 812,886 of JALPQD010000220.1, forward strand.
ATGGGGAAAGCACAATAAGGTATAAAATCACACATGCAGTTTCCACCTTCATTCCTATCTTCACTTAATCATACTCAAGTCATTTCGGACAGTGTTGTCCATCTCACTTGTTAGACTTGTTCAGTGAAAGTTTGCTTCTTTTTGGTTGTTGGTGTTGAGCTGTGGATTCAGCCCAAAGCCTTGTGCATGTCGGACAAACATTCTCGCCACTGAGGTACAGATTACTGTTTCATTCCTTGACATTTTTCATGTATGAATATAATTAATAAATGCATTTTCACAACTTATTACTCAGTCTCATCCTTCCCCTTCCTGGTCCACTGTGTACTCTTTCCTTTCCAGCCAGTCTTCCTCAAACTTTACATCTTTTTTGCATGTGTGGCCCACTGGGCTTCATCTGGGATGTCGTACTGCCAAGTGTCTGAGTACTTGCTGGGACATGGATATCTTACCTAGTGAATAAGTCACTGCGGGAAGTAAGAGTTACAGTGTATTGAAACAGGGTCTCTGCACAGCCCCGGTAGCTTCCAGCTTAGAATATTCTTTCCCTCAGCCTCTCAAGCAGCAAGATTAGAGATATGCATCACCAAGCCTGGTTTGTTCATAATCTGTAATTGAACTGAAATTTTATATTACTTTCTGATATAAAGTAACAAACAAAAATCTTTAAAAATTTAAGAGACAGTAGAAACTATTGTTTCATAAATCACTTAATTTGGGCCCAAGGAAGTTGTACAATCTATATGAGAAAATACAGAAAGTTGGTGTTAGGAACTTGAGTACAGAATCTCCCCTGCTGAGAATAATGGTCTCTTTTGAGAGAGCACATTGGCACACCTGTCCATTCATCTCAATTTTCTTTTACAAACAAAACCTATGACTTTATGCATATTTAGAATAAGTGAGTATATTGAAATTACAGTTATATGGAGTTGTTAAACAAAAATACTATGTTTAGTTTGAAGTATGTGTGAAGCTCAATGTATAAAATATCTCTTGGATACAATTATTTGAGTGCTTCATTTTTCTTGTTTGTTATTTAAGAGAGAAGGTTGAAACAGTCTTCCATAGTCTAACCTGGTCTTGAACTCAATATACAGTGAAGGATGGTCCTGAATTCATGATCTTCTGCCTCTCCTTCCTGAGGGATAGGATTTCAAGTATGTCCGCCATGTCCAACTGTTAGAACACTCTTCAGCATCTTTGTAGTGTAACTACAAAGGGTAATTATGAACCTATATGAGGCAACTGGAAAATATAGAGTAGGCGGAACATGAATCGGGGAGAGGGAATGTAGCTGTGCCCATCCTAATGTCAGCAAATTAAACTTACTATGTATTCCGTGGAGATAAAAGAACATGTATGCATGTGAAATATGAACATTCAAAATCTAGAGGGGAAGGGAATGTATAATTCTGCTTTACCATTGAACACTGCATAATCTAGAATATTTTACTGTTCTATGCTTCACACTCTTTTCAAAAATATTCCTCCTCTTTAACTTTATGAATAACAAAGAAATTTTTATTTGTGTATTCTCTAGTACTCATTCAGATTGAACCTGTTTTTAAAATACTCATTTTTTTTAGTTTCACATGATGTTCCTATTCATGATCACCTTTCATTTTCTTCTAGACTTTCTCTTCCCTCTCCATGATGTCAGAAATTATGTCTTTGTTAGTGTCTTCTAAATCTATATCTGTACTCCTGATAGACATTACTCCTCCCTGTACCCTGTACACACATACACACATAAATAATTAAAATCTTCTTTATCTATACCACCAGATTAAATCAACTCTGACTGTTTTTGCATAATTCAATGAAGAGGACCTTTTTCAACTGTCCAAATGAGGGATATTGGTTGCTCCTGGACTTTTCACATGCATTCTGTCTTTAATCACCAACTCATGTATCTTTGGTTTCAGAGTTGAAGACTCTCAATTTTCATTTCTATTTAATTTCAAGCAGGATACCCCTATCCCACCCCAAAACTCATTTTCCATTCTCCAGAATCAAAAGTACAATTCAATCGTAAATACTTTCCTAAATATTTCAGTATAAACATCAAAGTCATTACTAGTGTTTATAAATAATAGTGTGTAAGTCAAGGTGCATGTTTATGTTCCATTCATGCTATTCCACTATTATTGTTACAGTCTGAATTTGAAATTAAAGTAGTTTTGAAGACTTTTTCCCCCTGCTGATGACACTACTTCTAGAGGCTGCAGAAACTTTAAAGAGTTTGACCCTAGCTTACAGAAATAGGTCACTAGAGGTTGTATCTGGTTCCCAGCTCTGCCTTGCTCATTGCTTCCCGTTCTCCTATGATGAGAGCAACTTTCACCACATGCTCTTGTTACTGTGAACTGAGCTGTTCTCCCATGCCTTCTCCATCATGATGGACTGAAAACAGGAGGAAAAATTAAACTTCTCTCTCTTAAGTTATATTTGTTGAGTGTTTTAACACAGCATTGCAAAAAAGGAACTAATTGAAATGGTTTCCTTTCTCTAAGGTATTTTGGCCAATTTTCCAAACTGGATTGTTTCATTCCTAGGTAATGTAGCAACTGTCAGCACTCAGTCCTTGAACACTTCTTTGTATGGTATAGTCATTGTCTTTGTACTGAATCCCTCCACTAGCATGCAAGAATTAAGCAAGTTTTACATCAGAATTCTAACATCAGAATTCTAATTGTGGCCATCTTATCTATCTGCCCTACATCTTATATTCTCCTGTTTCTGACAGTCATGTTGTATTATCTGTCTTTTTACATGTGACCTTTTTAACTTTTAAATTCTTTTTTTATTATTATTTATTCAATTGTGCATGTGTGCGTACGTATGTGCGCGCGCGCATGTGTGTGTGTGTGTGTGTGTGTGTGTGTGTGTGTGTGTGTAGAATCACAGATGAAATCGGGAACTACCATGGACCACCTCTACCTCCTCCTTGTTTACTCTGCCCCAGGATTCACAGGCTCTGCCCTACCAGGACCAGAAGCGCAGGCCACCCCCGCTTCCGCCTGGCGTCTATACATGGGATCTGAGATCTGAACTCAGGACCTTTCGCCTGCAAGGCAGAGGCTTAACCCCTTTAACTTTTAGATTCTATGTGTGAGGCCACATGATATGTTTCTTTCTATGTCTAGATTTCACTTGTTATGAGTGAAGGACATTATTATATTATTCTGCATACAGCCTGATCAAGTCCATAGCAAAGGTATGAGCCCATTCTTTTATTGTGCTCATTAATTATCCATTATATGTATAGCCAGCAGGTAATTAATTCTTTCATCTAGTTGCCAACATTTGACAACTGTGATTAGTCAGGAGGTCTCATGTACAATATGAGGACTACAGTAAACAGAACTGAATTGTGCATGGAATTCCTATTGAGATAAATTCACTTCATTAGTAAATATATATATATATATATATATATATAGTTATATGAATAACTATATATAGTTGAAACATTATGCTGAAAACGTGAATATATAATATATAATTTTATAAGAAAATATTCAAAATTTGCAATAAATTGCGTGATTAAGAAAAAGAAAGACCTTATTTACCTTGTGACTCCCTTTTCCCTTGAATATATGCTAGCTGTGCAATGAAATGCCTTTTGTATCTATGCCAAACATACACACACATGCACACAAACACACACCCATGCACAAAGCATGGTAGTGACATTTCTATTATATATATGTTTCCAGATAGGAGCACAGGTCTGGGAAAATTCTACTTGCTCATGTGAGTCAATTAAATTAACTGAGTGAAATTAATGAGGGATTATAATCATTCCAACACTTGCTAAGGACTATGCAAGTAAACATGACAATGATACCATATTTTTAAATGCTATTGGCTAAAAGAGATACATTTCTCAGGTAGTGCTGCTTTCATTATTTTTAAAGGCTCTTTAATTTTTTAAAGACTTATTTATATAATCATTCATTTATTTATTGCATGTGTATCTATGTGTGCCTGTGGAGGACCAGGGGCGACTTTGAGAATCACCCTTGATTGTGCTACTTCCACTTTGCTTTGCTCTGGAGTTTCTCAGGCTCTACCTTATAGGATCAGAAGTCCAGGCTGCCACCATTTCCTTGTGGCATTTTTAAGTAGGATCCAGAATCTAAACTCAGAACCTTCTGTTTTCGAAGCAGAGGCTTAACCTCTGAGCCATCCCTCTGACCAGGTCCTTTAGATTTGAAAATTGTATTTTGTCACAACAGCAAGGAACTTTACCAGACACTAACTCCAAATGAAGTGCATTTCAGGTTCCCCTCTCTATGAAAGCAAGGAGGGCAGTAAAACGAGAAAAGATAAAGAGAAAATAGGAAAAAGGACTTAGGAATGAAGAAAAACAGCGAAAGAGGAAAGCAAAGATAGATACTATAAATGGTATGAGAAGGAAGATAAAAGCATTTGAATTATATGACCTAATTCTAAACTCAGGTCTCGTGAGATTTTAATATCCTATTTTTTTCATTTTGATCAAGAATGACATATTTTGTGGCTGTTGCAGAAGTTTATTGCCTAGTTTCAGATGGTAAACTGCTTTATTAACTCTTACTACCTACTAAAATAGCATTATCCTATGTTGTTTCGAGTATTTAGACAAGAAATGAACCAGAATGATGACACTCATAGTAAATCCACACAACCCAGCAGAATATTTTGCAATTTTAACACAGTGATGAGAGTTTCATGTAACTTGTCTCTTAACAACGAAAACACTCCATATGCTATTTTCTACTTTTACTTTAAGGCAGTAACATGATACATTATATACTTGCCCAAGATCACATAGGGATGAGGAATCTTGGAGGTGACCTTCAAAATAAGTGTCCATATGATTTTATTGAACTAAATTGCCAATGATTTTCTTAGGCAGCTCCTAGATGAAATGCTCAAATGACAAAACAAGGACTGCAAAGATGGTTCTGTGATAATGCAATTTCCCCATGAGCCTGAAGACCAGAGTTGAGATCCAGAGAACCTAAGTAAAAGCTGGGCAGGTGTGGTGAACACCTGTAATCACGGCACTCAGGAAATGTGGAGAATCCCCAAGTCAAACTGGCTAGCTAGTCTACTTCACGGTGAGCTTTGGGTTCAACAGAGAGACTCTATCTTGACAATAAAAGTGGAGAGTAATTAAAAAGACACCCAGTGTCAACTTCAGGCTACCACATACATATGTACATGTGCACTTCTACACATACAAGTGCACACATATATGCAGACATTCATACACTTATCCGCATAACCCCTCACATGCACAAAATGCACAAATATTCAATAATTTTTTAGAAAACACTGTGCACCCTCAGTTTCCTTATAGAACTAGATAGTAGAATTATATTACTGAAGATACCACACGCCTAGAGAAATCAACCTAGAACTGAGCTCACAGCCTCTTCCTTCCTCTACCTTTCATAGTGCCAGAAAGTGCTATGCAATCTAGTAAGGGAGAAAACTTATCAACAGTCTTAAGCAGCCAAAGCAGATCAACTGTGAATACCTTTCTGCACATACCTGCACAAAACTAGATCCAGAAACATTACATCATAAATAAGGGAGGTAGTCACAAGCCCCATGCTTTCCTTAGTAGCTTAACGTGGAAAGGCATTATCATTTTCTTCAGTGGTGTAGTCATTGGTAAGTTGCCCATTCTCCCAGAAAATAACTCCCTCCCATGTTCATACAAGCAACCCTAAATAAAATCATTGGGTCAAAAACATAAAAAGACATGAAAGTAGGAGGGGACTAGTTTGGAATAAGAAGGCTGTCAACAGATATGAAGGGGATGAAAGAGTAGTGAGGAGGATCACAAAATGCATGGAATTATCAATAAAATGAATTCACTGAGTGCCTATTCTCTGTTAAACATTTGAAATGGATAGAGCAAACGTAAGTTTGTCATGATGCAGAATAAAGCAATGTAATTTGCATACATATCCTGCTTCTAGTTTTAGCAAAATTACAGGTTGCATTTTACTTTTAAAAGAAGCCAACTGTAAAATTACAAAAAGGATATATGTTGATTGGAATGGAATATAAAATACTTTAAAATGTATGACTAAGTACTAAAATTGCAAAATGCAAATAAATCCAAGAACAGAAAGATAAATATGCATACGAAGGAAACTAACCTTAAGTGAATAGATTGAGGAACTCCCCACAATTATTACTAAATAATTAATGAAGATTTGGGAGAAGAAAATGCATTTAAAGATAAGCCATACTTGTTGTTCAAAGAAACTCAGATTTCCTGATATTAGGCATGAAGTGTTTGGATCTGCAAGAGATGGGGACTTAGGATGCATTTCCTTTTTTGAAACCAAAGGAAGCATTTGCTAAAGAAAAATTTCTAGTTTCTAAAAAAAAAAAAATCTCAGGATTCTCATAGATTATGCACATAGAGAAAGGAGCTCACCATGAACTTAGCTCTCATGTAGGAACCAAACCTCCAACAGATTCAATATAATCAAGCAACACAGACAGAATTGGACAACCAAAGAGTTGATAATTCAACTACACATGATAGAGAACATAAAATAACTATATGTGAGACACTTAGATCAAAATTAAAAAATAAACACGACTAACAGAAGGTTAACAATGGTAAGTAGTCATGATATTGTACAATAATCATTAGAAATATTAGCATGACAAAGAAAAGCAAAATAAACCATATAAATAGAGGGAAAATGGAAATTAATATGGAAGTTATATATGGTAATGTGAAATCATGTAGTTTAAAAATCTAAAACACAGAATGACAAAGGTCAATATATGACGAAAGGAAGCTCACCATGGCAAGACAATAAACCAAAGTTAACCCTTGAGATATAAGGAAAGACCATAAACTATGAGTTAGGATACAGGAAAAATATGAAGAAATATTCAATTTGGATTTACATAAACTGAAACACTCCAAAGAAGGGTCTACTTCTTAAACAACAAAAGAAAAAACTTAACCTACAATGCAATATTGTATACAATAGCCAATATCTCAAGTGTAGTGATGTAAGCAGTAGAAAAATGTTTACATTATAGTAAGAAAAATTATCATTGAACTTCATTTGACTGGAAATTGACTCTTTATTCAGGAAACAGAAGGTAATCATAGGACAATTAAAAACTGAAAGCTGGGCTGAGTAAGCGTGGATAAGAATGTTTACAATGCAACCTTGAGACCTGTAGTTCAAGTCCTCAGCCTTCACATAAGAGCCCACCTGGCCCCCACCCTTCCTCTAGGTGAAGTCTGCCTTTGCAGCAAGCAGTCGCAGCTCTCAGCTTCCAAGATGTCTGCGGTGACTTAGCCTCTTCCAGCTTTGGCCAGCCAGCCATGCCGCCTCTGCCATGAGAAACTGCCTCCTCTGGAGCCGAGCTGAAAAGCTGATCCACCACCTCCAGAAGCATGGTGTCCCCTTCGCCCTGGCCACTAGCTCCGGGACCCAGTCCTTCCAAGTGAAGACCAGCAGGCACAAGGACTTCTTTGGTCTGTTCCACCACTTCGTGCTGGGGGACGACCCCGAGGTGAAGAGTGGCAAGCCGTGCCCCGACATCTTCTTGGCCTGCGCCAGGAGGTTCTCTCCTGCTCCCGACCCGCAGATGTGCCTGGTCTTTGAAGATGCCCCCAACGGCGTGGAGGCGGCCCTGGCCGCCGGCGTGCAAGTCGTCATGGTTCCGATGCAAACCTGAGCCGAGACCTGACAAGAAAGGCCACGCTGGTGCTGAATTCTCTGGAAGACTTACAGCCCGAAATGTTTGGTCTGCCTGCCTTTGATCGACAGGGTGGGGTCTCATTGTATCCTTAGGCCACATTCACCTTCATGCTGCTGAGGGTCAGGGTGACGGAAGTCACCCGTGTGCAGATTACAGCCTGCATCCTTACAGGGCCATGTGAAGCGGGTTCTTTGGTGTGTGCTGTCCCGGCCCATACTGTCTCTCTCTTTCAAGTGTTCTAACCTGTCCCTCTTATGGTAGCTGGAGATCAGAGTCAGCCCAGAACAAAGGTCTAGCTTTGCCATGTAACAAACCAATGTACCATGTGATATCAAAGGGGAACATACATGCACATAAATGTACATGTATGCATACATGTTGCTGTGTGACTGTGCATGTTTGTATGTGTGCAGATACATATGTGTATCTGTAACGTACACGCCGTTCTGAGTGTGTATAGGTATATGTGTATATGTCTTATATTATGCATTATATACCACTCCATGCCCTTCTGGACAGATGTTAACACTGCACTATCAGCACAGAGTCTCCACCCTGAAACCTGACTCAAAACATGGCTAACAGATGACAGAAAAGTCAATGTCACCCTGGTCCAGCTTTTCAGCAATTTCTGTGGCCTCACACACTACCCTAGGCTTTAGCTCGGTGCCTCAATGAAACCTGTTGCCCATCAAATCCTTTCCCTGTGCCGCGGACATGCATCTTCCATCCACAGCCTCGTCCACTTTAGGCAGCGTTTTCTACCTTAGGAAAACCACCTGAGTCCTTGTCTATTCCTGTTGATTGTACCATTCATTTCTTCACACTACTTCATTTTGCCTTGAGAGCAAATCGCCAAAGCGCTGGGATTGCCTGCGTACATGCTGTTCAGTTTCCCTGCAGCTGTAACCTCTTCTGCTCCCCAAAAGATCAAGCACATGGTTCGTGGGCTGTTTTTATAAGAATTGTGAGTTTACCTTTTAATAAAACCGTCATGAAAAAAAAAAAAGAGCACACCTGTAACCCCAGAGTTGGGAACCAGAGTCAGATGGCTCTCAGAAGCTCACTGGCCAGCCAGCTGACCCAAAACTGCAACTTCTAGTACAGCGAGAGATCTTATATCAAGGAAATAATGTGGAGAGTGACTAAAGACTTCAAATGTCCACTTCGGGCCTCTGTATGCATGTGCATAGTGTGCACCTGTACACACATGACTATTCGATATACAATACACAGACACACACCATAAAAAATTAGTTTGTTCCCAACACCCTCAAACTGATAAATATATTTAAAATTGTGTCCCCAGAAGACCACGTAGCGATAAATTTAAGTTCATAAAACTACTTTCAATTTATTTCAAAAACACAGTATCAAACAGATGCTGTTCTGCCACTGAGTCCTTACACTTCATCAGAGAGGAGGACCCAGAGGAAAGTTTGATATATACATTAAAGGATGCTCCAGAGATGGGGGGAGGGGGCACTAGGAGATAGGGAGGGAGGGGGAAAGGAGGGAGAACGGAGGTCCAAGGAGGGGTGGAGAGAGGGAGGGGAGAGGGGTACCTATTTTGTTTGTATGAGCAGAAAAATAAATAAAAAAATAAAAAAGGTGCTTTTCTGAAAGCAATGCCATTTAGTGCAAAGTCAGAAACTAGAAAATTCTCAAAAGTGGAAATTTAGGAAAACAAGAAGATATATACACTTTGAAAAGATGCTATAGGAATAGATGCCATCTGTTTCTAGAACTTACTTGAGATTGCAAGGCATCTTCAAGTCTGGTCTGTCCATTCTGAATCCTTTGAGAATGGAGTATCATATGGTCTTTTCAAATATGTTATGTGGTGGAGCATTGTCATGGTTTGAAATATGTCCCCCACAGTCTTATATATTTGGATAGGTCGTGACACCTTTGAGAGGTGGAGTCTTGATGAAGGAAGATAGTCACAGGAGGTGGGCCTTGTGGTTTAGATCCACCCTACCTCCTGGAGAGGTCTATTTTTGTAGTAATAGTCTTGTAGCTCTCAGCCTCCAAGATGTTTGCAGTGACCTAGGCCTCCTCCAGCTTCTGCCACCAGCCATGCCACATCCTCCATGAAAGACTGTATCATCCCTTTGGAGCCCTAAGCTAGATAAATCCTCCTTTTTCCCTTAAATTGCTTGACTTTGGGTGTTCTCTCACGGCAACACACAAAAGTTAACTAGTACAATATTATCGCATTTAGTTTATTTTGAGAATCCCTAGCATCAGTGCCACTGGAGTATCATAGAGGGTTATCTTCAGCCTGTCTGCAGAAGCCATTTCTCAGAGTAGGAGAGCTATTTCCTAGCTTCATTCCAAAATGACAGAGCTGGTGATATAATATGATTGCAACATCAGCATAGTCCTACAAGGCTAGATTAATCTTCTGTAGATACTTATATACTACACTCTTTAGATCATGAGTATTACTTTCTTCTAAGTCACATAATTTTATAATTACAGCGTTCTTCAAAAATTCAAAGAAGCAACTGAATTCTCTACCACTTTCTTAGAGTTATGAAGTATAAAATGCAGCAAATTGCCTTCTAATACAAATTATCTCCAACTTCAGTAACTTCATAAAAGTGACAAATCCAACTTCTATAGACATGGACTTCACCAAGGTCTATGGCAATCTTCTTCTAATCCATATAAAACAGAGTCTGTAAGAATAATACCATGTCTGTCCCCAAGTGTCAGGGAAAACCATGAAAGAAGAGATGAAAAGAATGTAAGAGCTAGAGGTTTGAGGCTTACTGTCAAACAATAATAACTTCTAAAGAAGATAAGGTCATTGCATCCATGAACTCACTCCAGCTGTGGTGACTGGCACAAGACCAACACATGATAGCACTGATCCCAGAAGAGTTCATGTGACTTCATCTTGCTCTAAGTTAGTGTTGATAGTTAATGCTGGTTAGGAAAGGAGGGCATATTTGCAAGCTATTGTAGGGAAGTCCTAGTAAACACAAAACCCATGCACACATACACACATTACCACACATACGCATAGCATAAAAATAGGGGACACTTGTTAGGAAGAGGACTCTTAATAAAATAAGTATAGAAGATGAGGTAGGGTATACAGAGAGAAAACCCAAAAAATTGTCAACATGTGTGGAACTGTCAACAAATTTTAAAAAGAATAATGGAATGCCTATAATGGACAAACATGATGTTCTGTCCAATAATGACATAATAAAAGCACTACTGACCACATGATAATCTGAATGCACTAAGATGAATATGGGCTGAAGTAAAATATTAGTGTCTGGGGTGATGATTCCGTTGAATCACCAGCACCTACATTAGAACCAGGTATGATGGCACACCCTGTAATGCCAGCACGAGAGAGGTGGAGACAGTAGGATTCTTAGATATTATTGGCCAGCTAATGATACTAAGTCAGGAAGGTTCAGGTTGTGAACAGCCCTGTCTTAAAAGCATAAGGTGATGAGCTACTGAGGAAAACACCTTTCATTAACCTCTGGTCTCTAAATGTGCACACTCACTTGGGTGCATACATACATACACACTACCAAATATAAACAAAAATATCTAAGGCATTTCACTATCTTGCTAATTAAAAACAAAATATTCTAGATCTCTGCTTGTGAAGGTGAAGAAAGCAATGTTTTCCATGCTAAATATTTGTGCAGAAACTTGCTTATTTGTTTCAGTGCAAAGTCTGCATCTGGAGGAGCAGCTGTTACAAGAGTCCCAATCTGATTATATTTTCAATAACCCTCCATTATTTCCAAAACTCATCCATCTTCCAGCAAGGACAAAAGGCAGGTCAAATCAGTGAGGACAGGGATGAATGCTGATACTCATCTCCTCCACTGCTCTGGGAGTGCTGTATCTCTATTCCTATTGGTGCTGATGAGTTTGCATAGCAGGTCTGAGAACTCTCCTTTTGAAAAGCCTGCCTGTAATGTTGGCCCATGACTAGTATCTTTTTTTTCTTTTAACTTTTTTATTTATTTATTTCCGCTCATACAAATTTAATAGGTACCCCGGTCCCCTCCCTCTCTCCACCCCTTCGTGGACCTCCTTGCTCCCTCCTCCTTTTCCTCTTCCTTTCCCTCCCTCCCTCCCTATGTCCCAGTACCTCCCCCCCCCATCTCTGGAGCATCCTTTAATGTATATGTCAAACTTTCCTCTGGGTCCTCCTCTCTGATGAGGTGTAAGAACTCAGGGACATTTCCTAGAACTCTTTCTTGTGTTCCCCTTAAGTATAGGAACACTATTGTGGCTATTAATCCTTAGCTTCTAAGAATCCTAGTGCCTTTAGTCCATGCTAGACTTTGAGGGGTCAATAATGTGTTGGTGATTGTACAGGTCATGCAAAGTCCTATTATGATTGCTTCAGCAGAGAAAATAGGCCACCATCAAGGACTACAAGTAAGTAATGAGACATCTGGTTAAGTTCACAGACTTTCCTTCCTGATCATTTGCAACCGATGGAGTATGATCTCACCAGAAGTGGAGGGCATATAGCCTGGCAGATAGAAAGTAACCATTTTGCAATGGGAGATTGACCCCCCCCCACTGCGGTCTCCTACTTTTATTCCATCTACCTTTGAATATACTCTTATAATAAGACTCTAATTTAATAGCTTTTTATCTCTGGCCGGGGGTGACATCCAATATCCATCAGGATGGAGCAAAGGGCATTGCAGGAGCAGCAAAATTGAAAAAAAAATCAACAAACCATAATTCAGAACATCAGAGACTCTATATCAACCACCTGGAACCTTGACTAGCATCTTGAATCTTCCATTTCAAGAGGTTTATTATCATTCCATAACTAACTAGAGTGAACCATTTTGCCTATACTCTTTGTTTTTAAGCAATATGGTTTATGCTGAATACATTTTCCTAGTAGAAGTGTGTATTCCTGAGACGTACCAATCAGCCTCAACATGAACAAACCCTGTTAACATCTGGGATGCTAGTTACCTAAGGAGACCCTCTGTTTGGCAACAACGCACATTTAGTAATGCAATATTTTCTGGGTGAACTGAGCATCTCCTGGGTGACCCCAGTGAGTGAGGACTATACTCCTGCTTCCCTTAGGTTTTGCCCATTGCTCCTGACCCCTCTGGTAATCGTTCTCTGTATCCTTCAGTTATAACATCTTAGTGGCAAACACAATGTTATGCTGAGTTCTGCATAGACTTCTGTGTCAGTTTATTTGGGCTTCTATAAAAAATGATATTTAGACTTTCTTATAATTCTGAAGGTTTAAAAGTCTAAGATCAATGTCCTGGCAAACAGTCCAAGGACCTACTTCCTGACTTGCAGACAACTTCCCAACTCTAGAACTAAAGGTGCCCTGTGATAGTTTGAGTGTCCTTCAGAGGAAATGAATGGGCAAAACAGGTCATCTCTTTCTTTCTTGTTATAAGGAAATTATTCTCATGTGGGTTTTAACCATGCGACTTATTACCTTCCAGAAACTCTGCTTCCAAAGACCATCGCATTAAAGATTAAAGTTCAATATATAAATCTGGGGCAATGCAGACATGCGGTCATAATATTTCCTACCAAATCAGCATCCGCAAACATGGTCTTAGGGACCTTCTGACATATATGCCACTCAGGCACTGACTGGCTCAGGAATCAATGTAAGACATTGCCAGTTACACAGTCAACTAAAACCAATTCAATAGCTCACAATGAAATGGATCTGCCTTCAAGCTCACTCATCAAGATTTCTTATGTACCATCTGTGACCAATACGTAACGGTAGCTTACTGAGTACTAAAGGGGTTTCTATCAATCTAATTCTTTTAAATAAGCCATGAAAACTTTGATGTTTTCTCATTTTCCAATAAAACATTATCATTAAATAAACATAAACCTGGGAAGTCCTTGCTGTTTTAAATGAAACGACACAATACAAAAATGAGTCAGTAATCTAATCCTTTTACTTCTGTAGATTCCGAGATTAGCTCTGCTCTCCATTACACTATGGCAACCACAGTTTAATTTTGTCAAGTCAGCATCATCTTGAGATGCTCTCATCTTCATTTCCTCTCAGGTTCATCTAGGTCATCCACTGTAGGAGTTTTCAGTAATGTTTACAGACTCCTCATCAAGGAGTTCCTGAATGTTTGACATAAAAGGTTTTCTAGGTCATCTCAATTCACAGACTAGGAATGCAGCTATCCAAACTAGAGCAGTGATCTCATTGGTTGCCATTTGGTGTTAACTACAAAACATTCTACTCTAATAGTCCCTTTTTACTATTCTTCAGTTACTACCTTTGCATTCTTAACATCCAAACACACTAATTGCCAGCCTTCATATAGTCCAGGATTTACCTAATGAGTAGTCATAGACTATTTTAGAAAAACAAACATACACAACTCTTCTCAATACACAATTGTTTCTTCCTACTGGGACCAACCAATTTATTTATTTCCATCTGTATTCCCCACTTTCTACCAATATTTTTAAGGAAAATGCTAAATCCTATTGTTCTGTTTCTCACAACTCTGCTTAGAATTCTTCTGTAATAAGGCTTGTGGGGGGAATGAATGAATGAATGAATGAGTGAATGAATGAAACAGACTTTCAAACAGAGGAAAGGCTGCTGTACCCAGAGGGAAAAGTACAGAGAGTTTCAAAGATCAGAAGTACCTTCTATCATCCAAATCTGTAATACTTTTCCATTTAAGTGTTAGTTTCATGTTCTTATAAGCAATTTCATAATTTTTAAATAAGAGCTGTAACAAATCTATAAATTCAAGTCAATCTTTAAAATCAACAACATGTAAAATTACTTCCATTCTCTGGGATTCGATTTTATCATCACCATCATCATCATCATCATCATCAAATTTACTAGTTCTTTGATCATGTTTTAACTCAAGAATTAAATTCCTTGAATGTCTCTTCTTCTCTAAAAATTAAAGCGCACACATACAATAAACCTTATGTCTTATGTCCAAAGTCTCGATCATAATTTTTTTTAGACTATGATGTGCTTGAGTATTGCTTTGAAAGGTCTATCACTGATTGACATGGAGCTTAGTATACAGTCCAGTTTGGACTTGAACCCATGATCAGATTACAGCATCCTCCCAAGAACTGACTTTGCAATTATGCACCGCCATGCCCAGATGCACATTGGGTTTTCGATTGCAATTTAAATCTGTGAGGTCTCTTCGTCCCACATATTAAAATCCATATTAGCACAAATGAAATATTATCAGCTTAATCTAAATTTTTAAGAGCAAATCTTTTGACAATGATAAGACTTTCACTGATTTAAACCCCAGTGAAGCCAGATTCCTTATCACAGATGCCAACTTATTTAGTAAATGACAGTTAAAAAAAAACTATGAATAAATAGTATTGTCAGCTAAGAGAAAGAAAAAACAACAGAAAAATCTTTCTTAGACTAAATAGAATGTAGTCATTACCAGAACTATTAATCAAAGGCTAGAGGCAGAAAGTTTATGAAGCATTTCTGAGAATTGTTCAGAGATTTTTTTTTCCAAAGTCATAATTCTGTTTTGGAGTCTGCTTTCTCAAAGGACATAAGCCAGCATAACCAGTTTAAAATAAAACCGAATCAGTGTTCACTGGCATCCTTGGAAAAGGTTTGGAGATTGATAACTGGAATTTTCATAGTACTCAAGAATTCTTCCTCAGATTGATCTGGCTACCTCTTTAGTCAATTGGTTCAAGTGAGGATGCCTGTATCCCATTTAGAAAATTGAATCAATGCTTAATGACCTTACAAAAAGTAAACAGCAGGTCCAGACTGGAAGACTGGAAGATTGTTATGAACATTTAAGAAAGAGATTATCTTGACTTCCTACCACTTACTCTACAAAATAGAAGCAGAAGGAATGTTTCATAACTCAATTTAAAAAGACATTGCCCTAATACCTAAACCAAACAAGAAGATTAAAGCAAGGAGAAATTTACAAATCAGTATTTCTGAATAACATAAATACAAAAATCCTTAATGAGCAATTAGAAGGTCAGTTCTGACAATGCACATTAAACAATGATATGCCATGACCAAAGGAAAGCTTTTCCATATATGTAATTCTGGTTTAATTTTCCAAATCAATTAATGTAAATGCATCATATCAACAGATTATAAGAAAGGAAAATAGATGCTGACAGATGGTTTCATGGGTAAGAGCACTTGCTGAATAAACATGAGGACCTGCCCTTGAATCTCTAGCATCCTTGTAGAAAGCCTAGCATGGCTGAATGCATGCTACATGCTTGTAGCTCAGGGCTGTGGGTGACAGAGCAAGTAGTGGTTAGGGCTTCCTCACCACAGGCCTAGCTCCAGCTTAGTGAAAGATGGCTGTCTCAATGAAATATAGCAGACAGTGATAGAACAGGAGACCCAGAATCATCTGGCCTCTAATTACAGGCTCAGGCACATTTCCTCCCACGCACACCACGCACATGTGAAAATACATATGTTACTAGCAAGGAGCCTGGTATCTGCAGAGAAGTGGAGACAACTCTTAAGAGGGCCTTTCATCATTGTGTAAAGCTAAGGTCTCTGCAGCACTTTGTAGCACAGAAAAAAGGCTAGTTCCATTAAGGACACCTCTTTCCAAGCTTCTCTACCACAACCTCATGTCTCTTAAAACACACTTATGGACACGTTGGAGGAGGGAAAATGTGTTAGAATTTGGATCCATAGCACCAATTTCAAAACATAGCGATGAGATACAGCTGTTTCGACTTCAGAAGAACTTGCTGGAGCTTCTCTGATGACAGGCTGAAGGGATAAGAAGACAACAGGAGGAATATAAGACTTACACTGACCGAGCCACCAGTTGAGGAAACTGAACAACTACCATAGCAATCAGTGAGGTCTTGCTCAGTGCTCACTGACATCGAGCTGTCCCCCTTCTGATGCGCATGTCTCCAACTGAGAATCAGAAGAAAAAAAAATCAAATGTGCTTGTCAGAACAAAGAAATACTTCGTTTTTAGTTAGATGTTCTCCTCCAGTTTCCCTATGCCAACCGTTTCCAATCAGAACACATGTGAACCCCTCTCTTCTAAAGTGTGCCCACTTTTCTGCTCGCCTTTGGGTCTTTTTTACAACTAATGATGACTGACTCACAAGTCATGAGAATAGGTGCTCTTGGTTCTCATCTGTTTGATCACTGATCTCTCCACTTCATTCTATCTGTCCTCATACTTCCGGGCAGCTGGGGGAACACATCAAACTCAGGATCACTGGGATGGATAAAGAATAGATATGTTTGAAGTGTGGGTGCTCTGTATAACTCACAATTCACAGTGACTGTAGGGCCCAGGAGTCATGCACATCAGCACTGCCATCTCAGAAAGAAGACAGAAACCTCTGGGAAGGAAGAGTCAGAAACATTCTTCCACTCACTTCATATCAAGCATCCCACTCACATCGCACCATAAGGTACAGGAAAGTCATGCAGAAAGTGAACCTCTCCACACTCCTTCATGATGCCACACAATATAAGCTCTGAGGTATCAGGGCATTCTACAGAAAAGGAACCTTATGGTTTCTTGTGTTCATTTTCTTATCCCAAATTTCAGGATTAGATGTATTTCCAGCTTATATCTCTGAATTTAGCACCCTTGACCTGTCTTTCTTGAACATTTAAATGTCTCTGGAATTCTATAGTAATAACTCTTCAGCCCCTTCTCTCTGGCCCAGTCATAGTTAGATCTAATTTGATGAGTTGTATTACAGCCTCTCATTTTTTGCTTTAAATTCCCTGCTGAGGACTCTCTTCATCAATTTTCAGCAGGAGACCATCACAGCTTAGCAATAATCAGAGGATTCTGTTGTCTTTGGAAGTACTATTTCCCTTGCCTTTAAATTATTTCCCTTGCCTTTATATTTTAAATGCTCTTGTCATTGCACTCTAAAGGGCATTTATTTTCCAGAGCAGTACTGATTATTAGCAACTGGGATGCCACCTTGTGCTATGGACTATCTTTATCCCACATACCACTCAGAATAGGAAATACTTTGCATAAAGTGATAAGCACACTGGTTCCCTAATCCCAGTTTAGTTTCTGTTTCCTAAGGCAACATTCAGAAGTACTAGTGATTTATACGCCAAAGAGGCTGGAAACTCTCTTAAAAAAAGAAAGATAGAAAAGAAAAACTCTCTTACACCTGTGAGAAAGACTTTAGGTAAAAGAAATATTATATAGGAAAATATAAAATTGCAATCTAAAGAATTTTCTAGAAATGCTCTCTTCAATATTTAGATGTCCTAACCAAAATAATGAAGTCACCTTAGAAACAATTCTCTTATATTTCTCATTGTTTTTTCTAAACTACATATAATTTTTCCTTATAAGGTTTGAAAATGTTTTGATGATAATTTTGCTCCCACAGACATTGGGGTATCCAATGATGATGACATTCCTCAAGGAAGAAGAGTTATCCAGAGGCTCTCTGAATTGATCAAAAAAAATTTATACGATCATTCAAACTGTCAGTTTCTACTGCTTTTCTCCACAGTGGGGTGGGTATTTGTTATTACTGGTTTCTGCCATAAAATATCAACCCCATAGAGAGCTAACTGTGCAGAAGAGAAAGGAGTGTAAGCGAGATCAAATTTCCAATAAATATCATAGTTTCTCTTTTCAAGATCTTTGTAAGCACACAGCCAGGTATTTTTAGCCTCTCGGTATTATATACTCAAGTCATTATGCATTTTGATTTGTTTAGAAAGGGAAAGAAGGTGAGAGAGCACTGTACAAGAATGAAACAAGCCTATATATAAATTTAACATTATCAGCTCTGTTCAGAACTAGGAGAGTGATCTCCAATCCCAGGCACTTCTCCATCCAGTCTCCTTGCTACCCTGTCATTTGTAGTTGCATCACCCAATTAGCTCTTCATCTCCTTGACATTTCATTCTTTACATATTTTCATTTAATAGTCCAAGTTTCTTTCTGATCTTTTCTAGACTTCATGGAATATACTTCATCATAAATTAATTCTCATTGAAAAAAGAAAACATTCACTATTTGATGAAGATTAAAATAATATACTTTACTGCACTGAATGTCAAACAAATATTCTTGAAAAGAGTAAGGATTTCTGACTTCTTAGAGTGGATAATCTCTTTCGAGACTCTGGACTTGTAAAACTAGATTTTGCTGAGGTTAAATATGAATGAAAACCTGAATTGCAATATCAGCCTCAATATTCTAAAATCTATTTTGATCTTCATTATTTTGGCTGCTAAGAAAATCAAATCACCTACAAAGATAGTAAGGTGATAAAGCTTATTGGGAATATAGAAAGCTTTGAGCTGTGAAATCAACACTTTAGTTGATTGCCAATATAATGGTAAACAATTTGAATCAATGTTAAGTTTTTTCATGGACATATTTTAATAAAGGAATGTGCCAATGACAAATTATGTAATGATATAGACTGAAGGACAGGAGGGAGTAAAGAAAGAGGAGAGAAAAGATAGAGAGAAGTGGGAAATACAGTAAGGAAAGATAGATGAAGGGAAGGGAAAGAAAAGGGAGGCACCATAGTGAGCACACTGAGCAACATAATGCAGAGTCTAGCTAAGCACAGAAACGAAGATGCCAAAGACGCAGCTCTCCTTCATCAACTATTCATCCAGAAGGGTATTAATGTCAAGAATGCATAAACACACAAATACTAAGAGAAACAATTAATGATGGTCAAACAAACTTAGCAGATACTACTCAGAATGACTAGCCTAGCAAAAACAAAACAAACAAAATATTTTTTTAAAAAAATAGCAGATTCTGGCAAGAATGTGGAGATAAAACTCTTTATATCATTGGTAAGAATGTAAATTATCCTTGCCACTATAGAAATCAATATGAAGGTTCCTCAAAAACTCAAAATAGAATCGTTACATGATCTAGCTATAATACTCTTGGATGTATAACTATTATGGCTTAAATCTAAACTATTCCCTCTTGTAGTCTTGTTTGGAGTCCTTGATCTACAGCTAAAAGTGTTGCTTTGAGAGGTTGAATGGTTGGTCTCTACCAAGTAGTACTATTTGTGGAGGTCATAGAAACTTTAGGGTGTAATACCTAGCAGGAGGAAGTACATCATTCTGAGTGGGCACTTGATGTACATTATCTTTAGTGGCTTCTGCCATTTCAACTCGAGGGACACTAACTGTTTACCCTCACAATTTCTACACAAAGATGGAGTAAAATGTTTCAAATTGAGAGACTAAGCCAAATTAAATCCTTCCTCTTTAAATTGTCTCATCAGATATTTTGTCATGGCGAGAAGAAAAGTTATTAATATAATGCCCAAAGGAATTAAATCTATTATATAATAGAGATCCTTCTCTTCATCTTCAGTATGGCACTATTTGTAAAAGCCAAGTTATGAAATCAGCATAGGTGGCCATTGACATCAATAAATGAAGTGTGCTATATATATCCATGATGGATTTTTCTCCAAAATTAAAAATGGAATCACTTCTTTTGCTGAAAAATGGATGGTGTGGTCACTATATTAAACAAAATAAGCAATACTCAAAAAACGAAATATTGCAAGTGTTCTCTCTTATGTATAATCTATAAGAAAAGAAGACATGAAACTAGAAAGTGGACTACTGGTTAAGAGAGAAAGGATGGAGGTAGGATAAAAAAAGACACTGGAGGTTGGTGAATATGATCAAAGTACAATATGTGTGTTGTATGTGTGTGGAAATATCACATTAAAATCATTTTACACAATTAATATGCTGAAAAGTTTCTGCTCTCCATAAGTCCCTAAAACATAAATATATTAAAGCTGAATCTATAGACAAGGATATCCTCTTCCTTATTTCAGCTTGGTTGAGTTTCTCTCCTAGTTCATTAAGAACCTTTGAACTAACAAGCATGTGTTCTCTTTACTGTATTTAATATCAATTTTGAATTTAAGAAATATGATAAAATGCTAACTTTGAATTTAAGGGAAAAAGCAATGTTTTATCATGGATTTCCTCTACTAATTTTAAGTTATATTTTAATGCTAAATTATAGTTAAATTAGTGCTTCTTCTATGATTTCCTAATGCAGAGTTATTCAAAAGAACATTTTGTGACTGGAAAAGAGGATGTGATTTAGGCCAAGCAACAAACTTATGCTCATTGACCCACATATGAATACTAGAAGACAGGAAAGTACAAAGCACAAAATCCAAGTGGAAACATTTGCATATCATTTCAAAACATCAAGGAAGATCAAATGGAAAAGAGCCAACATTTTTCCACAGCTGTAAGACAGCTCATCCACATGAGAGTTGCCATTTCTCGAGGTGAGAGAGAAAGCAGTCATCTACAAGACTGATTTATGTAGATTTAAGTCATTTATTTAATTGTGCATCTAAGTGTCAATAGTGCAGGCAGAAAGAACACCTTCTACTTAGTGCAACAGATATTCCCTATAGCAAAGAAACCTTACACCAAACCCAAGTTGGTAGTTTGAAAATTTCTTAAACCTGCTAATGTCTGAGATCTTGTTTTGATAAAGAATCTCACCTGCAAGTTATTGATTACCAGAGGCTGAAGAGAGTAGAGGAACAGGAGACAGGAAGGAAAAAGTTTAGCCACTGGGCACTAAGTTACAAATAGAAGCTCTGGTAAACAGGATGACTACAGATAGCATGTCAAAAAAAAAATCAGCAGAAAGGATGGTGGATATTCTCACCAGAACAAATGATACTCAAGGAGGAGACAGACATATCTCACCTCATTTAAATATTACACAATGCCTGCATGAATTGAAAAGGCACAAGTTGTTTCATTAATATGTAAAATTTTTATGATTTCAGTGTCAATGAAAGATAAATTTAATTAAAGAAAATTCTTATTTGAAAGGAATACATTTATTAAAATTTCAGTCAGAAGTTCCAAATAGTTCAGAGGAACTTCACATCAAGGTTCTTTCATTTTTATGTTTAATTGTGGCCTCTCACAGAATTGCATTCATTTATGTAACAATTATTGAATATCTACTAGTGTCAAGTTTTTGACAGGGTGCCAAATAACAACATTGTCCTTTGCATGGAAATATCAATAAATGCTCGAGTTGCATGCCAATTTATTATGCAGCAAACACTTGATGAATTCAGTTTTATTTCAACCAGTTTTGCATTACTGCTACAAGCTCCTGAGACAATCTGCTTATGAGAAGCAAGGGTTTATTTTGGCTCACTTTTCAAAGGTTCAAGACTATGAACAATTGACCCTCTTGCTTTTGTTCCTATGGCCCCAGCAATGCATCATGATGTGAAATTTGTAAGAGAGACAGAAAAGAAAAAGACAAGAGGAAGACACCAAAGTCCTTTCAAAGGCACACTCAAAATGAACGGAAATCTCCTACGAGATAGCACATTCTGAAGTTTCCACCCCCTTCCAATAGCTCCAAGTTGCTAAGGACAAAACCTTTAAAACACAAAGCTTGTTATGACCAACACCCAAACTGCATTGAGTTTGTTTTCAGAATGCACTGGCAACTCTGTAAAAGATACATTGAATACAAACCACACTGGAAAAATCTCTGGTATTTACAAGTGCCACTATAATATCAGAAGGAGAGTTCATTTCTAGATTTTAAAATGTCTCCCAAGTGGAAAGACTGTAACTAAGTCTCATGTAACTCATAGGATTTTTTAATATGCCAAATATGAATAAATATATTAACCTGAAAAATGTGGGGATTCAAATTTTTATATTACCTGACGCAGCTTGAGCTAAATCTGAAATATAAAGAAGGGGAGAAAAAGATGATTCTAGAAAAGAAGATCTGAATTAATAGCAACAATCACTGCTAGCCCTGGAGAGATACTCATAAGGCATCAAGCTTATTTTTCAATGATGAAATGGAGTCTCAAAGAGGGAAATCCATCATAAGAAGGAAGTTGGATTTCATCCAAATCAAGATACCTACATGACCATCTGTTCAAGTCCAGGACTCACTTTGTCATCTCAATATGAAAGCTGATATGTGTAGTTATAACAAACCATTCCCAGAGCAATATTTCCAGAAACCTTTGAAAGATCTAGCTCTACTGAGTGACGTGAGTACTGCTTTATCCAGAATGGACAGCCAGCAATTGAAACCTGGAGTTCACTTGCCAAACGAAAGCAATCAGAGTTTCTAAGATAATGGTGCTTTCAAAATGTTCTCACATATGATTTTTCAATACTTCTCTTAATATCAAAATATTCTAATTTGATTCTTCTTCCTCATTTTTTAACTCTTAAGTACACAATTCACACTCTGGTGTTAGAATGCAGAACCAATATTGATGTGAGTTTATTTAGAGTGGTTCATCATTTTCTATTCAAGCTATATCAATCTAAAACTTTCATTAATCCACAAGATTAGCTCTGCATCCATTTGGAAGTGACAAGACTATAATTAGTGCTTTTAAATTAGTTCAGACCTCCCAGAGTGTAGGGATAACCTAAGGAAAAGATTTGAGTCAGGCATTCTTGCAGTCTTAAAACTCTTATGTGTTTAAATGTGGTTACTACATAAAGCAAAAAATGTCTTGAATGAATTCATGATTATTATCAAAGAACATTATAATGGAATTCTTGTCTGTTCTCACTAGAATGGGGAAAATGGATAAGGTGTTTTCATTTGTGTGCAAGTGTGTGTGTTTGCATGCACATATGTTTGTGTTGTATATGTACAGGTCCATTTGCATATACGAACACCTGCATATAGAGACAAGAGGTATCATTCTCAATCATTTTCTGCCTTATTTTCTACAAATTCTCTTACTGAACCTATAGTTCATCACTCTGGCTATTCTGACTGGCCTGCAAACACCAAGGATCCTTCTGTCTCTTCTTCACCCTCTCTAAGATACAAGGCATGGAACGCTAGACTTGGATTTTATATGGGTTCTGTAGGTCAAACACAAGTCCTCATGTTTGCATGACAAGATATCTCCCAGTCTCCTTGTATTTTTCTTTTTCTAGTTTTTCAAATATGAATGTTTGTTCCTGTCTTCCTCCATCCCCCTTTCCTCCCTCCTCCCTTCCTCTCCCATCCTCCCCACCCTTCAGCAATCCATCCCTCTCACTCCGACCCTGTTTGTCTGCTTGTGTGGGCCTCAGGGTTTCCAGGGTTGTCAGCTCTAGTAGGGGCTCAGACCTCTATGGCAGATTAAGTGGCCCAGGGTATACCCACTGACAAGGACACTCTCCTTCCCTTGTCTAGCCCTAGCCTCTAAGGTTCCCACTGAATGTAGTTATATCCTGAGTTCCTCGCTGACCCATGAGGGAATTTGGTATGTCGGCCATTGTGCAGGTCTGTTGAGAGTAAGTCTCACTGCAGTGAGTTCCGAGATATAGCAGCCTTGTCTTGACTGGAATGACCTGGCTGGCAGTGGACCTTCCCACCTTTGGGTACTTACAATCTTACCACCTCCTCTTCTGCAAGATTCCCTGAGATTTAGGATGGGAAGAGGTTTTGTTGGCCTGATTCCTGCTGAGTATCTTAGGGTTGCCAATACTCTGCACTCTGATTAGTTACTGTCCAAACAACTTCTTGACCAATTGTTGCAGTTACTCTACATAGTTGCTGGTAAAATCAAGACAAACAGTTTGAGCAAACAAGTGCTTTAGTTTCTTTACAACAGTCTGGTTTCAGTTCCTTGTCCAGCTTGGCAGGAAAAGCCACACCCTGACACCAAGGGCCAAGACAACTGGCCACACCAATATCCACATGACAGCTGAGATAGGGATGATCCTTACTTGCCAGACCAACATATCTGCCAACTTTCTCAAACAACTCCCTCCATTTTATTGACCTGCCTGGGGACTAGTCCCACCAACCACAGACTGGGCCTTCCCCGTCAACTAAACAATCTCTTGCAAGTTCACTCTGGGTTTAACTCAACTACTAATTCTCTACAAATGTGCTCAGAACTCAAACCCTCAACTGTAAAGTTGACACCTGTATCCAACTATGACACGAATGTATCCACAATACACAGTTAAGTAACCTATGAGAAAATAAGCAGTGAAATCAAGCTGCAGACCCAGGGTTGATATCAATTTAAGAAAGTACTTTAGGACACTTCAAAGAAAGGATACAAGTATTTAAGAAAGAAATGTTCCTGATTTTTAGCTAGCCTTTGATGGCTTCTGATGTTATTGCAATTTAAACAGGAAATTGAGTTTTATAAAAGCACAGCTATTAAAAAAAGCACAACTATTGAGAATTGTATGTTCATTTTAAAAGTCAAATAATTCTAACGTGATTATAAGCAAAAGTAGATAGGTCATTGCAGGGCATTGCACTCTGTTTTCAATGGACATTGAGGTAATTCTTATTTCTTTCCTTTTGTGTGTGGTATGCATGCATGTATACATGCATATTCACATGTCTAGGTTCATAGGTATAGGCAGGTGCACATATAATCACATGCATGTGAGACCTGAAGTTTATGCTTAGAATCATCTTGACATTTGTCTCTCAGTCAAACCTATAAATTCTTGTTGGGTTAGTCTTGAAAGCTAACTTGCTCTGGGGCTTCCCTAGTCTCTGCTTTATGATGCTAAAATCATACCCAGTATTTTATGTAGGTTCTGGTGACCCAAACTCTGAGACAAAAAGGCTGTGATATTGAAATTATTTTGGACTGTGCTATGAATTTGAGGCCAGCCTGGTCTATACAGACACATTCTGTCTCAAAAGAAAATTAAATTTATATAGATAAAATGTTATCCTTGTATATTCTACAATCAAAGAAGTGATTTCTTCATACTTAAAGCATTATAAAACAATAACAATACCAAACCAATTTAGTAAAGGCTGCATGTGATTCACAAGTATAAATAAAATATTTCTGAGGTAGACTATTACATGAAAAAGTTGTTGACTTCTGCTATAGTTCTACACTAATCAGTATGAAGAGGCATTTATAAAGTGAACAGTATATCAGAATATGGGGTACTGGTTAACAGCATAAAATGTTGCAAGTGTAGATGTGCTTACATAGAAATGTCTGGAAGATAATGTCTGTTTATCATTAAATAGTGGTTTCTCTCCAGGAAAGAAATTGTGCATTTCTTATTCTTTCTAATATAGATGTTTATTGCTTTAATTCATATCTATCATTTTTATAATCAAAAGTAATCTTCATTTTGAAAAAAATAGTTACCTTAATTATAATCATTCCTGTTACTTTGGTGAGGCATTTTTGCATATGTGGCAGATGCCTCTGGACTTGGCATCTGTTAGTTCATGTGAATTCTAACAATATTCAGTGAAACTAAAGGTCAATGAGTTAATTAGTTATCTAGGTTCATATCACTTACCAGTTGAAAGAGCTCGGCCTTATATTTCAGTAAAACCATGAGCTTAGCCACAATGTTGTATTGCTACATACAGATTATTTGTTGCCTCAAGGAAAAACTTGAGTTCCCCTTTTATACTAACATTTACACAGTATAATGTATGATATGACATTTAGAGGAAGATAAATTCATCCTCTTTTTCAAAACATACCGAGCCAGGTTTGGTAAGATGGATCAGTGGGTAAAATATATACCAGCATGTAAATCTTGTAATCTGCATTTATTTGATCCCTACAGCCCCCTTGGTGAAAGAAATACAAGAGATCTGATTTCTAAAAGTGGTTCTCTGACTTTTACTTGGATTGTACAATTATAATATAATCATAACTCTCTCTCTCTCTCTTCCCCTTTCTTCCTCTCTCCCTCTCTTCCTCTTTTCCTCTTTCTTTCTCTTTCTCAACCTCCCTATCTCACTCTTCCTCTCTCTCTTTCTCTCTTCCTCTCCTATCTCTCTATCTCTTTTTCTTCCTTTCTCCTTCTCTCTCTCACCCCCACTATTTCTTTATTAAATACATAAAAATTTAAAATGCAAAGCCAGACAACACACAAGACCAAATACTCTGGAAGTCTATTTCTATTCTAGAGTCCAGTAGAGTTTTGAGAACTATATTCTGTTTCAAACCTTGAGAACAAGCCACTGGGTCCTTGTACGTCATCGGAGAGGAGGGCCCAGAGGAGAGTTAGGCATGCACAATAAAGGACTCTCTGGGAATTGGGGCGGGAGGCAATGGGGAGTGGGGAGGGAGGGGTGAGGGGAGGGGGAGCAGGGAGTTTGGGGTGAGGAGGAGGGAGGAAGGGAACTGGTGTACCTATTAAGTTTGTATGAGCAGAAATAATAATAAATAATGTATTGTAAAAAATATTGAAGTATTTATGTGAAGCGTTTCAAAATATGAACAAAAGAAATGTAAGCATGATTTATAAACTAAGTCAAATACTTGTTCTAAAATAAATTTAAATGTTTTATTAATTTATTAAACTTTGTGTGTGTGTGTGTGTGTGTGTGTGTGTGTGTGTGTGTGCGTGTGCGTGTGTGTGTGTGTGTGTATCTATCAGATGGCACTATGTGTTCCTGTGGAAGAACAAGGATGACTTCGGGAATCACCCTGAATTACTTCTATCTCCTTTTTGTTTCACTCTGGGATTTCCTAGACTCCACCTACCAGGGCAAGAAGTAAAAGCCACCATTTCCACCTGGCATTTTCATGTGAGACCTGGGGTCAGAACTCAAGACTTTCTGCTTTCAAGGAAGAATCTTTTTTTTTCTTTTTTTTTCTTTTATTTTTATTTTTTCCCCTCATACAAACTTGATAAGTACCCCATTCCCCTCCCTCCCTCCACCCCTCCCTGGATCCCTTTGCTCCCTCCCCCTTTTTCCCTTTCCTTTCCCCCCTCCCTCCCTTTCTCCCAGTGCCTCCCTCCCCCATTCCTGAAGCATCCTTTAGTGTGCACGTCAAACTTTCCTCTGGGTCCTCCTCTCTGATGAGGTGTAAAGGCTCAGTAGCATTGCCTAGAGCTCTTTCTTGTGTTCTCCTTTAGTATAGGAACACTATTGTGGCTGTTAATCCCTTGCCTCTAAGGATCCTAGTGTCAAGGCAGACCCCTGAGCTATCTCTCTAGCCCTAAATTTAAACGTTTTTATAAGACGATAAATTAAGGACAGTCATCAATTTTCCTAAACCTGGAAGATTATGAGGCCAGTATCAGCCTTGGTCTCTCTTATTTTAAGGGGTAATACTGAGATTGTTGAGTTTAAGTCATGAGGAAGCAGCTTTCATCCTAACATATGTCAGATATTTTTCTTAACGTCTATGACAGAAGAAATAGACTGTTTTCTGTGATGCTTTTTGTCCCTTTCTAAAGCATAAAATGAAAGGACTGGAATGCTACTTCATGGAAATAGATAAGGACAACTTTTGGATGGTAGCCACAAATGGCATTGAAAGTGTGACATAGAGTAAAATTGTCATACACACCAGATTCAACTTGACAACACAAAATCAACACAAACAATAAATGGTTTGGAATTTCATACTAGAAAATACCATCATTGTACAGAAAAATATTATCTCTCTTCTCATCATGAAGATTTCCTGAAAAGCATATTTAGTTTCAGATACTGTAATTATTCAAGAATGCAGGCACAATAGAAAGAATGTCTGGGGCTGGGAATATGACTCATTGGGCATGAGGATATGAGTTCAGATGCCCAGTACTCATGAAAAACCTGGGTGTGGTCCATGCATCTGCAACACTAGTATTTATGGAGAGAGGTAGGAGGATAGAGACAGGCAGAACCCCCAGAATTCCTTGACAATCAATGAGCTGTGGAAACAATAAGATATTCCTGCCTCTAAAGGTAAGGAGGTGGGTGCCCATGTGGAATTCATAAATGTTGGGTGTCTTCCACAAACAGGGTCAGATCTTTCCTGAACCTCAGAAGAAGTGATATCAACAATAGTCATACACATACACACACACACACACACACACACACAGAGACAAGCAGATGCACACATGTACACACACTACACACTTTCACACATGAAATAATAAAAAGAAGAAAGAAGTGCAAGCCAAAATTAACAACCTCCACCCAAAGCCTAAACATTGAAACTGAACCAAACTTCACTGTCTTTGTTATTATTGCAGTTGTTCACTCTTTAAGGACTACTTCTGAGTTTATCCCTAAGCTACTGCTGTGTGAACACTTTTCATGAGAGACAACACATAACCATCTTTCCACCCCAGACAGGAATTCCACGACAGACCAAAGCATCCATTCTGTAAGCTCTGATTTGACAAACCAACACATTTATCAGGGTTACTTACTCTTTAGTGGTGAGGGTTATAGGAACAACGATTATTCGAAGGCAGTTATGTTGCCAGAAAGCCCTCTGTATCATAACTGATGGCTTTGTCATGGTTGCACACACAGAATCTTCCAATCAAATTTTATACCTTAGTGCTCTTCCCAGACCTTAATGACCCAAAAACATGTGCCATTAGGGCAAGGTTACACACTAATGGCTGGGAGACCCTCCAAATGAAGTCAGAATCCCAAGTTTGGGTCTGATGATCGTCTTCACCTCCTCGGTCTCTGAGAGAGTGTCAATGAACAACAGATGTAATCTTAATGTCTCAGACAAAGTCTTCAATTGTTTGTGCAGAGGAGAAAACCATTCAACTCTCCGCCCCTTCTTCTCTTACATTCTTTCTGCCTGCCTCTTTTGCAATGTTTCCCCTGAAAGAGGTGGTATCTCTTCACCTCCCCCATTCATGGCTGGGCACAAAGCACTATGCCACATCAACAGTCACTTTTCTCAAGAACTTCAGAAATATAATCATTCTCTAAATCAGCAGCTACCACCAGTGTAAAAATCTTTGCATAGCCGAAGCAGACAGCAATCATACTCCAAGCATAAGCGTAAATGCTTAGATGGAAATTTGACAGGAACAGCTCATCTTCCCAGCCACAGGTCTTTGTCCTGAAGCACAGTACCAGACATGAACTTTTCCTGTGAAGTAGGTCTTAAATCCGGTAAGAAAGTTGCTTGTTGCATCCAAAACAGCTTGTGCTGCTATTGTACCAGTAGGCACATACTGGTACCCAAACATTTTGGACAATGCCCCTGGCTGCTAAGTCTGATGGCCTGTCTGGCTAGGAATGTGCTGCAACCCACCTGGCTAGGCTATCAGAGCTGTGTTCTTGCCCATCTGATTATCAGGGCTGCTTTGTCTCCCCCATGACCATGCTATCTTGCACCGATAGCATGCAATGTTTTCAGCAATAGGGTCTTAACATCTATAAAGCAACCAACAGTAATGACAATAGCCTTGGGAGCCTTTGTGGCCTCCCTGGCCAATCACTCACATGGCAATCTACCCCTAGCTCTGTGATCCTCTTTAAAAACATACGTAATTTTTTTGGAGTACCTTTTTCATCTACCAAGCATGTAGCTTAGTTTACTTTTTAAACGTTACTTCAATGTCATTTACTCTGGTGGGCAATAGCTGTGTAAGCTCCCAAGAGCTCACACTTATGTTTGACTCATGAATTTATTCCTGGTCCATGCAATCTTTTCAAATTAATTTCCCATCCTTGTTCCTTTAAGTTCACTTGTATGCCTCCCAAATAAGTATCCAAATATGCAGAACACAGGCTAGCATTATACCATTTATATAATGAAACATTTTTATAAGAAGCTAGTAGAATCTCCAACACCAGAGTCCATTCTGAGTATCAAGTGATCTCCAGAGTCAACAGCTAATGGGCACTAATAGGAAACCATCAACAAGATCCAATACAGGATGACAGGCTCCATTGCTGGCATCAATCATTTTTCTAAAAGAGCAATATTGGGTGCAGTGGCATGGATGGGAGGCACCATCTCATTTAGCTCTCTATGACTTCAGGCATTCTCCCATCCCAGAGTCATTCCATTTTCCCATTCCGGGGTGCTTGTAAGGAGCCACCATTTGTCTTCCAACCCCTGATGAATGGGTGGGACCAGATTGAACTTGTTACAGGTACCCACACTCCTTAGTCCATGTCCACTGGCTACTAAGCCACAGAGCTAGGCTATCAGGACTGTGCTTGGCCCATACGGCTAGACTATCAGGGCTCCATTCTTTTCACCTGCATTGCTCCATCTCCTTACCCACCAGCCAAGGTCATTGCCTCTGATGCTCCTGAAGGTACCATGATCCATGGCACATCTGGTTTCATATCTTGCCAAATCTAAGTACCTTACACATTAATAGAGAGTCACTAGATCTGACGTTCATCACAGGGCCTCCAATCACACTGTCTGGTCCTCATCTGCAAGCCTTCCTGACCATTTGTCAGAACAGCAGCTGGATTGATTCACACTCTAAAAGATCTTCTTTCTCTGACTCTTCCCATGGCTCCCCAGTTTTGGGATCCCAGGCATGGGCTCTTTGTCACAGATCTAACTTGATCTCCTTTTAACTTTCATCTACCCAGTCATAAGAAGCAAGTCAACAGTTCAATCTCATCCTTTCTTTCCAATCTGCTCACCAAATGAGAGGACAACACAGCAGATGCTAGTCAAATCTCCTTTTCTTCTTCCACACAAACAACTTCTCTATGAACAGCCTCAGACACATTCCTTGAAACACATGTAGGCAGGTAACTTCCACAGTTGCTTTCCAATACCCTTGTCCCTGGCATGCTGTTCTCAGGAACTGCAATATTTGTTCTAGAGCCTTAGCTGTTCCTAACATATCTCCATATTCACATGGCAGACAGACCTCACTCATCAAGCAGACATGCCACATCATACCATACAGAAGGCCACTGCCACCCTGGGGATTTCCCCAAAGACATTCCTCCATGGTTAGTTACACACTTTATGACCATACCAGGACCCATACAAACATGACCACAATAAAAAGGCACAATGCTACACACCACTACAGTTTGTCACGTTTTCCTCTGGGTAGCCATCTTGATCTTTGCCCCAGTCTCAGTAATTAAACAACTGTTACTCTCAGGAAGTTCCTAAGAATGACAAGCTAGAGGGTGAGGATTCCCTTATATATAGGAAAAGAGTGAACAACAGCGGGGGGAAGAGATTCTCCTGGACCACCTGAAAGAGATCGCCAAGCAATATAGGAACAGGGACAAGACTACTGAAACATCCAGGCAGTCTCTGGAAGAGGCAGGGGCAATTCAAACGAGGCCCTGGAGCGGTTCAAAGACCCTGGAGGCACAGTCTGGAAAAGACTGCTGAGCAAACAAGACAGCAGTCAGGGAGACAGAGAGAAGGGGTGGTTTCTGGTGATGTAGCTGCCCTTTGAATTGTCCATGCTCCTGCACCCTCACCCCTACCTTATAAGTAACATCCTTTGAATTTTTGTCTCAAAATCTGTACTTTGTGTGGCTGTCAATCCTGTTCTATCATATATTGATTCACAGAAAGATTTGCCTTCTCTCAGATTTCCAGTTCTCAATTCATCTCATTGTAGTTTCTCTCCTGTCACATTACCAAAGCTTCACTATTTAATGCTTCGCTTTCCTTTATAAACAATGAATCAACTTTCTTTATTTTATAATTATGTGTGTGTGTGTGTGTGTGCATGTGTTACACATGTGGGTACATATATACGGGGTGCATGCACTCGTGAAAGCCAAAAGTCAACAGCAAATATCTTCTGTCACACCTCACTGTATTTTCTGAAGCAGGACTTATCATTAAATATTTAGTTCTTTGACTGGCCAAGCTGACGACCAGTGAACCCCCAGGATCTTTCTTCCACTACTTCATTGTATAGGCATCATAGAAGTGTACCACATGCAAGCATTTCACCCAATATACCCAGAGTCACCTCCCGAGTCCATCATTTGATTTGTGTGTCTGACCAGCACAGATACCTGGAGAAGAGCCGCACAAAATAATAGCAGTTACAGAAAGAAAGACTTAGAAACTGTTGCATAAGACAAGTAATTCTTACTATTGTATGAGTAAAAGCAGTAAGGGGTGAGAAGGACACACAAAAGTTGATTCCTGGGCTGGGGATATGGCTCAGGGGTTAAAGTCTACACCAGAGTGTAGATTCCCAGGTCCCACATAAAAAAAAAAATGCCAGGTGGATATGATGGGGACCTCTAATTCCAGAGCCTGGGAAAACCCAATGCAAAGCAATAGGCTGAAAGAACAATCCAGGTTGATTCCCACTGTCACTCTTGTGCCACACACACACACACTCAAATGCCTCACACATAAGCCCCCCCCCATAGACACAAAAGCCAAAAAAAAAAAAAGAAAAGAAAAGAAAAGAAAAGAAAAAGATATCTCCCATGGTGAGGAGTGAGATCAGGAAAGACTTAGTTAGTCACTACCGAACAAATAATGAGTCCATGCATGTGTGCACTTAGAGAAAAGTAGAAGTAGGTTTGTGTTTCTCTTGTTATCTAAGCAACGGCTAACGCTCTCCTCCACATGTCATATGGAACACCTGGCATTGTGAGCTTAGGAGAGAAGGTGGACAAATAAATCAGAATGTGCCAAGTGAGGAGATTAAATCTTGGCACTCTGCAATGCTTGACATTAGCTTTTCTACTTGTCCTTCACCCTCTTTCTCTGGTAAGCAGGCAGAGGTGGAAGTGAAGGGAGGCAGCTGTGGCACCAGGTGCTCCCAATTGCAAGGAAAACTTCAGAGAACTGAGTTCCAAAACTTAAAGCAAACAGGAAGATACCCAATTCAATAAGAATTATACTCATTCTCTCTCTCTCTCTATCTCTCTCTCTCACTCACTCACTCACTCTTGCTCTCACTCTTTCCCTCTCTCTCTCATCTTCAATAGTAACAAAAGCATGTCTGGTCTTTTTCCTCACTGTATTCACTATGCTATTTTTCCCTGAACTACTTTTCCTTTAATTTTTCAAAGTCCAAATCCATGTGAGTTCTTAGAATTAAGTTTAATAAAACCCAAAGTGAGAGGCCATTAGTTATGTCTTTCTGTGCCCTTGAGGTAAGGAAACATGAGTCATGGACACCTGAAAAAAGGCATTGAAAGAAATATTTAAGGAAGCATATGTGCTAAGAACAGCAGGACTAGAACAGAAAAGCCAGATGTCATCCATAAGTAAAGCAAAGGTGGAGTTAAGACACCAAGAAGTTGGGATTGCATGAAGACCAGACATTTATGATGATTTTATGAGATAGTTGAGTTGGAAAACAAACAAAAAATTAATATATTTATTTACTATGCATGGATATTTGTGAAAATATGGAGAAATTGCTATGAAATAATCCAAACATATAGAGTTCTTGTCATTTTTAACAGGAGCAGATATAGAACAGCCAATTAGTGAAAAGATTGTAGAATATTGCTGAGGAAAATTCCAAAATCTAGTGATATATAATGCTTTCACAAGGCTGTTTTTAATGGTAATATCCTTTCTTCAAAGATATTTTATAAAAAATGTGAATAGCATGTCTGGTTCACTTCTGCTTTCAGAAGAACTATTCAGGAGAATTAAAGTGTCAGAGAGAATCAAAGTCACCTCAATGGAATACACTTTAGGGAAGAGAAGAATTATCTCTTCCAACCTTCAGTGAGTGTTAAGATAGATTCTCAGTGTACAAGCATGTTTGGATGCCATAAGTCTAAAGGTCCCCATATGGCATAGAGACAGAAATCACGCATGCACACACACACACACACACACACACACACACACACATACACACAGAATATTAAAATAGATACAGTCAAATCAAGTATGTCTAGCCTTTTGACACTGTGACATTGCCTCTGAAACAATGAGCAGTACGCTCTAAAATTGAATGTTTGAGATATAAAGCAAAATCACAAAAACATTTGATTTTATGCAAGCTTAAATTTTGTGTTGGGCCACAAGCATCGCTGTCCTTAGCTGCAAAACACTTAGTTGGACATACTGGGTTGGAAGGGAAGCAGAGTAGGAAGTGACAGTCTGAAAGAGTATACATCAGGGTGACTTACATAAGCCAGCTTGAACAGGAGAAAGCCCTGACACAAAATTAACAGCTGAGGGTGCTGAGGTGACATGAAAATTATGTCCTGGGCCACTTTCATGTTCAAAATCTAGAAAAATAGGAACCGGAAGTGTTGGAAAGGAAAGCCACAGGATACAAGGATGAAGTCAAGAGACAATGAGGCTCGGGGAACATCACAGAAGAGGGGGCAGTAGTAATGTAAGAGACTAAGAGTGGATAGGGCTGAGGCTAAACAGTGTCTTCTGGACATGACAGTCTTTACATCAACAGACCCACTGCAGCAATGTGTACTTCCACAAGACCTGCACAGTGTTTGGTCAGTCAACATTTCACCATGGAAGGGTACAGATCTCAAGAGGCGCCACACCTGTCTGAGAGATTATGGAAGGTTAATGCTTGATAGGGGAAAAGGGATGCTGCTTTCCTCAAGATATTCCCACTAATATAGGACTCATGCTCATGCAAGTGCCAAGGCACATGCCATTAAGGGTATCCCAGATGAAATTCAGCTGTCACATATGCAAAAAAAAGACATGAGAGACTGGTAGGGAAGAAGGTTTATAGTGGGAAAAAGTATGTATAGTATTGGGTAGCAAGGGAAGGTAATATAAATCCACTGTATTCTGCATGAAACTTTATTTAAAAGCTTAATCCTTCTTTAACAAATATCCATGTAGTGAAATAGGAAGTTTATTTTCATGATTTATAAACAATGTAAGTTAAGTTCCAGCATTCAGGTAGTGATTTGGGCTGTTTTTTTGTAAGGTACCTATTTAATTTTAGATAAATGTTAGCCATCTTTAAAGTTATATATAACTAACATGACATATATATAAACAGCTACACGTGTTAAAATGAATTGATATATTCATGTACCATTATTACTATTTGTCAATCTAGCTTTGCTTATTAGAAGGAAAATAGTCATCTTTTATAAATAATAACATTGTGGACCAACATATAATTGACCCCCCAAAGTCTAGCATTGGAACACAGGCACTAGGATCCTTAGAGGCAAGGGATTAACAGCCACAATAGTGTTCCTATACTAAAGGGGAACACAAGAAAGAGCTCTAGACAATGCTACTGAGTCCTTACACCTCATCAGAGAGGAGGACCCAAAGGGAAGTTTGACATGCATAGTAAAGCATGCTCCAGGGGAAGGGGGCACTGGGATAAAGGGAGGGAAGGGGGAAAGTAAGGGGAAAAGGGGGGAGAGGGAGCAAGGGGAATCCAGGAGGAGTGGAGGGACAGAGGGGAATGGGGTACCTATCAAGTTTGTGTGAGTGGAAAAAATACACTATAAATAAAAAAAGAAAAAAATAATAATAACATTGTAGACTATAAGGGCACATCACCCATGCTTAAGCAATTCTATTTTTACTATTAATATACTTTTAGTATGTCAAGAATATACTAGAAATTGTATAAAACCTTTAGGAGGACAAGCCCTGTCACTGAGCCATTCTTCTTAGTATAAATTTGATAATGCAATTCTTTAAGAAAGAATATAGGAATAACATCTACATGGCACTATATATAAATTTCTCTACTCTGTATTTAAGGACATATAGGTCTTTTAACCCAGCCCACTCTTCATCTCCCTCCCATCTCCTTCCCATCTCCCTCCCTTCCCCTAATCAATCTATTCCACTCACTCCCACCCCCCTGCCTGACTCCTTCTATGGACCCCAGGGTTTCCTCGGATTTGTCTGCTCTTGTGAGGGTTCAGGCCTTTGTGGCATGCCAAGTTGCCCCTCCTCAGGCCACCCACTGATGGGAGCATTTCCCTTCATTCATCCAGAATTGTCCCTAAGGTTTCCACTATGTGTTCTAATCTCTCTTCAGTTCCTCATAACCTATGGGGGCATGTTGGTATTTCAGTCATTACACAGGTCTGGTAAGAACAAGTCTCACTGCAGTGAACTCCCAATGCAATAGTCTTGCCATGAATAGAACGTCTTTTCCAGTGGTGGACCTTTCCATCTTTAGGTTCTTACAATCTTACCGCTCCCTCTTCCATGATGTTCCTTAAGATTTAGGATTGATATTAAGATGGCCTGATTCTGGGTGAGCATTGTCAGGTCACCAGTAATCTACACTATGGCTGGCCGTTGTTGTCCACTTCACTGCTCTTCTACTGGCCTAGGCTCCATCCTGTCAGGGTGTTGAGATTCTCTACTTCTCTCGTACAAGGTTTCTAGGCTGAATGCTAAGAGCTCTTCAAATCTATGAATATAATAATAGTTATTTACAGAGCAGTTTGATATACTGTCTTTCTACCTATAGGTTCATTGGCTGTTTTTTCCATATTGATCTATTTCCTTCCCTCTTTTTTTAGGATCTTATTTAGTTTACAGTACCAGGAATATATTCCATTTTGACAAGCATGTCTTTTTTTCAGTCAGAAACTGGTTGGCTTTCTCTTTGATACACACCACATGAAACTTTTTTTTTAATTTTTTATTATTATTTATTCAATTGTGCGTGTATGCGTGTATGTGCATGTATATGTATGTATGTGTATATAACCACATGAAACTTTTAACAAATAAAAAGAGAATGAGATGAAAAAAGAGAGAAGAGGATTAGAAAAATATAATTCAGAAAAGAAATGAAGGAGAGTGGTCAGTTATATTACCTTTAGCATAGAGATTTAAAAAAAAAAAAAAACCCGGGGGCTGGAGAGGTGGCTCAGGGGTTAAGCCTCTGCCTTGCAGGCGGAAGGTCCTGAGTTCGGATCCTAGACCCCATGTATAGACCCCGGGCGGAGGCGGGGGCGGCCTACGCTTCTGGTCCTGGTAGGGCGGAGCCTGTGAACAAGGAGGGCAGAGTAAACAAGGAGGAGGTGGAGGCGTCCATGATGGTTCCCGAATTCGCCCGTGGTTCTACACACACACGCACACACATACACGCGCGCACACACACAATTGAATAAATAACAAATAAAAAATTTAAATAAAATAAAAAACTAACTGCCAGTGTTTGGAGCTTCTCAGTGGCTTTGCAGAGAACAATGGCTGAAGAACCTAGAGTTCAAGGCTGAATGGAAAGACGTGTTTGAGGAAATGACATTTTTCAAGAGTTTGATCACATCAGGAGTAGGAGATAATTAAAAAAAAGATGCAAGTTAAGGGAACAAGTTCTTCAAAATTGGAATATTACATCATGATTATACATTTATAAGATGAACCAACAGGGAAGGAAAAAAATTGAGAATGGAAGAGAGAAGACTGTATTGAAGGGTTATCCTTGGGGGTGTTTCTGGTGCCCTAGGATAAAAATCACAAGACAGCTTACCCACTTTCTTGGGAGATCAGGATGAGTGTAGGGACACCATTAGTCAGCATGTTAGCAGAGTGGTTAAGGAAATTGCCTCTGGATTGCTTCAATTTTCTTAGGGTTATAGAAACAGAAAGTGGTGAGCATGAGAGGAGCCTGTGGGTTTGAGGTGAAAGGAGATGAATTAAATACCTCAGGAGAGAAGGGGAGCATTAAGTGCATGGGGCAGTCAGAGTGGCACAGCAGCAGGAGTCCAGCGTGAAATGTGGGCTTTATGGCACAGACTGCAGCCGAGAGTCTGCTGGAAGCTCTACTCCCACTGGCCTACATTTCTCTTACCTGCACCAGTGAGTCATCCACAAGACCCCTGTAAATGTCTGTAAGGCAGAGATAAACATTTTGCATAGGTTGAGTAAAATATAATCCTCATCTATGCATTGTAATTCCTCAGTTATATATGATTCCTTATAGATGTCACTCATTATATAAGCCTGATGTATACATTTATACATTTATATTATTCCATATATATAGTATTCATTGCATCATCCCTCACATATACACATACATACATACATATCTTAATCAAAATCAAACTTGCAACAGAGCAAGTTTTATGTGCTGGCCAACAGCTACATTAATACCACTAAGATATTTAATACAAAATAAACACCAAAAACTAATTAATATCTATCAAATTTGTTTAATTTCTTTGTTCCATATTAAAGTTACTGATAGTTGTTCATTTTAATTGTTAAAAAATTTCAGGTATCAGGTAGGATCATGTAAAATTGATGGCAGTTGTTAGCTTTATGAAAGTCACATACAGGTTATTTTGTTATAAACTCAACCAAAGCAGAGGGACCTAAGCCCCTATTTGGGATTTATATAATGTCTTACTTGTTCTCTAAATGCCAAGGTACAGATGTCTATGTATCTTTTGCATATCTTTTTCTGTATTAATTTCCATTTTTCTCCTCCAGCCTTGCGATATACACACATGCATAAAAACAAAAAGGTCCTAAATGCTTTCTTTGCAAAAAAAAAAAAATTAATTGGCAAAGAGTGCTTTTCTGAAATGAAGAAAGAAGGCATCTAAGTTAGTCAGAAGAAGATTGAGCTCAGGACTGCCAGAAGCCAAGAGGAAAGTGATGAATCTACTGTGGAGAAAGATCAATGGAGCCCTGGAGGGAGAGAAGGAGTCTGGCAAGGACCACTCCCAAGCTCAGTTTGAACCAGAGATTTCCCTGAAAAATGAACTGCAGGCTGAACAATGAGCCCAAGAGAGGCAAAGAGCTGAAAATAAACAAACCAAAAATTCCCCCTAAGACAGTCCACTGTCAAAACTGCAACAAAATGATTTGTATTGCTTTCTTTGCGATCCATATGGCAGTGGGGACCACTCAATCAAACATCCACTCCATTCTGAAACTCCCCAAAGATATCATAGCTGCTCCATCCAGGTTAAAGGGGCCAATTAAAAATTGAACCTAGAGTCTAGTGAACAGGTTTATGTACTTGCTGGGATAATAATTTACCTTGAAAACTGTGGTCACGGTTTCTGAAGAGTGAGAATACCATTTAACAGCAGTCTGCTTCTTAAATTATCAGGGAGTTTGCCTTTTCCAAGGTGCCCTGTGCTACTGGAGAGAACACATCCATGCCAGCTGCAAAGCCTGGGTGGGCTCAGAGCCCAAGGGTAGCATTTCACAAATAGCATCATGTTAAATATCTGCAAGCAGCTGCCTATATATACATGGGAACAATTTTATATTTTCAGTTAAAACAGCAAGAGTTGTTTCCAGAAGAATTCACAATAAGCTACTTCATTTTGAACTTTAAGCTCCAAGATGCATAATGCATATATAATTTATGGGATTGCTCCACATTTTAATTGCCTAATCCAAATGGAAGGAACTATATTAATGAAAACCTAAGCAGACATAGGAACCCTTGGCTTAATCCATATTTAACAAGTATTGACAGGCATTTGTATTAAGAAGGCAATAATCACACGCCATCTGCTGCCATTAAATAAAATTAATTCAGTTGTAAGAACTGAGTTATAAATATGTTTCATTAAAATAGGCCTAGGGTGAGGGGGAGATGGCTCAGCAGTTAAACGCCACACAAGCAAAAGGACAGAAGTTTGGTTGTCTGGATGTCAAGCAAAATGCCAAGTGGATGTGGCATCCCATCTGTAATTTCAGCCTGGAAAAGTGGAGACTAAGTATCCCCAGGGTAAGATGGCAAGCAAAGCTAAACCTAATGGGTAGATCTGGGTTTGGTTAGAAATACTGCCTCAAAAGAATAAGATGGTATAAGAGCAAGAAAGTTTGTCCCAAAAATCAACCTCAGACCTCCATATGCACCCACACAAACATTTGCCACCACATATATATTATCATGAATTCACACACATACACATAAAATGGAAAAAGATTGAAGGATCTTTGGATATTTCTCCTTTCTGATAAAGTCCGTTGTACCCACTTGTCAGTCATTAAAACTGGACACCTCCATTCCTTTTTCTTTCTCCAGTATGTTTTGCCATGTCAATTCACTTACACGTTTTCCAGAAAATGGGCAAAGGAGAAGTAACAGGCAGATATCTCTCCCATCCTTTGCATGCTAGGACCACTCATCATTTGGGTTTATTGTCAAACAACAAAATATAGCTAGAAAACAACTGTCTGTGTTTGTATGTTCATATGTAGTTTTCCCATAAGACAACCACAAGTACATTTTTCCTATATATAAAGTTTTCATATTCATAATTTTCTACAGCCAAATAGTCTTTGATATAACCATTAGTTCATTTTCTTAATATATTTACTGCTGAATCTACATAATATTTACATTCATCCTGTCAGTTTATAAAACTGCCTAAGAATCTTAATTGAGCTTAACAGATATTTTAAGGCAGCTGCTATGACAATAAAAGACCATTTTATATATATATATATATAATATATATATATATATATATATACACACACACACACACACAAATGGACAAAGATATTAGGAAATGAGAAAAAAGCAAAAAAATCATATCTCAATAAAAAGTTATGAATGCTAGACAACAGATGGAGAAACTTCAGGTGGCTGAGCAGAGAAGAGGATGATAGCAAATAAATTATCACACGAAGATCCTGAGATTGTCCAGTGGCAGGAAAATGGAGCTGACTTGTAGGAATAAAAAAGGAAATTATTTAAACCTCTTCCAACTTAGACACAGGCTTTTATTCTTTATTTTAGTAATGTTTCCTCCATCTAATCTGTGGAGGACCAAAAATTGGTCTCCAAGAAATCCAAAATGCCTGATTCGCTTTGAATCTATCATTTGTGAATGAGGTTATAACTAAAGATCACTAGCATTTAAAGAAGGCTCTGAGCTGGGTACTTCTTCATTTGTGTGTCCAGAGCTACCTCCCTTCTTCTTTATCTTACAGAGTGACCCTAGAAGTAGAGTCCCAGGAATGCATGGTAAGTTTCCTGAGATGGATGAGGTGAGCACACTTTATTAACAATGCAATGATAGTTTACAAATTGTGTAAGGTGCTTTCATGGATACCCTGTCTTCCAGGAGCAACTGTGGTTAGTGCTCCTGCTAATTCCACTCGCTTCTCCTGAAGTTGTTGTTTAACCCTTGTGAAAGACTTCACTGCTCCTACCTCTAATTTTTCTCCACTTCTCTCTTTTACCCAACTCCATAAACAGATCAGCCTGTTTTTCATTTGCTTGAATGTGGCTATTACTATCTAAAAGGATAGAGCCTCTGACCAGAAATATATAGATAGATAGATAGATAGATAGATAGATAGATAGATAGATAGATAGACAGACATATATATATATAAAACAAATATACAGCAAAAATATAGAGACTGTTATGAAATTAGCTATGAGCAAAAGTACAGATGCTATTACATCTGATTAATATCAGTAAGAACAGAATTCAGGAAGAAAACATAGGAAAGTGCTATCAAAGTCAAATGTTAGTTGACAGAAACAGAATTTTATAAAGATGACAGAAGCAGAGTGGAAAGAATGTAACAGAAAATGAAAGAAAGGGGAAACCTGATGAGAAAAGATAAGGAAGATTAAGTATGGGCATGGGACAATTAACCACCTGCTAGCAGGTGTTCCAGAAAGAGAAAGCTAAGGAAGGGGAGTGAATAAATATTCAAGGACATATTTGAAGCAATGTATATAAAAAAAAATCTATAGCAGAAAGCACAAATCTTCAAATGAGGCACAGATTATCCAGAGCATCATCATGAAGTATCAGCACTTGGAACTTTCCTAGACTAGGCAAACAAAACTGAAGAGAACTAGCACTAAATGCACTGTGCTGAGCAATTAGTGCAGCATTATCTGTGGTTTTCATAGTTAGATACAGGTGTCAAC
Source organism: Typhlomys cinereus (assembly GCA_023101885.1). Classification (NCBI taxonomy): domain Eukaryota; kingdom Metazoa; phylum Chordata; class Mammalia; order Rodentia; family Platacanthomyidae; genus Typhlomys; species Typhlomys cinereus. The sequence continues at coordinate 855,220 of JALPQD010000220.1, forward strand.
TTGATGGTTGAGGCTTTGAACTCTGGGCACATTTGTAGAGAACTAGTAATTAAGTCCAGAAGGAACCTGCAGATGATTGTCTAGTTGATGGGGATGATCCGAACCATAGTGGGTCGGACTATTCCCCAGGTAAATAAAATGTAGAGAACTCTTTGAGAAAGTTAGCATCCTTGTGTACACTTGGCCAGACATGCTGGTCTGGCAAGTAAGGATCGTCCCTCTCTCAGCCATTATGTAGAGATGGTGTGGCCAGTTCCCTCGGCCCTAGTGTTGTTGTGCGCTCTCCTACAAATCTAAGAAATGTAACTGGATAACCATAAGAGAAAATTGGCCTCTTGTTCCGTTAAACCATTTGATGGTGATTTTCTCAGCAACCATGCAGGTGAACTGCTATAGTGATCAAAAATAATTTTATTGGCTCTATAAGAAAAAATATGCAATGTAGGTAGCAATATGATACCAAAATTAATTTCCTGACCTGGAAAATATCACTATTGATAAAAATTCTTTTTAGTAAATATAAAATAAAGCATTTAAGTTACATATCTGTAACTTGCTCTTAAATGGTTCAGCATTGTAAGTGTAAAGAGACTGAAAACAGCAAATATAAAAAACATTACTGGCACCAGAGAATCTAAATAACATGATTCAAGAATTAGTTATACTAGTTTTGCAACTTTTGTGAATTTAAAATTGGTTCAAAATTAAAATCCCATGCATACATGATATACATCATGTATAAAACTTCATTCAGGTATTTAATATTAAAACAAGGAACAAAAAAAGCATGTTTGACACAAATGACCAGAATGCCACTAAGTACAATGACTGAATATATAAATCCCATTATTTAATACATATTCATCTATGTGTATTCCTATTTACAGACACATCCATTACCCTTCACAAAGCTTTGCACAATAACTAACTTCTAAAATGGGCATAATGATTTTCTTTGAAACAATTTTTACCCATGTTCCCCCAATCATATTCTCTTAGATTTTTCCAGATGTCATAATTTCAATTATTACAATCATAATAAGTGTGTTAATGCTTGTCCAACACTGTGACCTAACTTTCTGATTGAAATTTATTATAACTCTATCTGAAATACATTATATTTTAACTTTAGCGAACCAGAGATTTTAATTCCATATTATCATGAAATTTCATGCAAAATGTAGAGAACTCAATATTTGAAATCTTGAGTGCAGTAAAAGGTCACCTTCAGACGAACAATCACTATGCTGTTCTAGCCTTGGCATTTAAAAAATTACAGCTACCATCCTAGAAATACAGATCTATGTGAAATCATCTGCCACACTTTGCTTGACCTTTTCATATAGCTAAATCACAGGGTATACTGAGGGTAAGGTAAACAACTTTGAAAGAGAATAAATACATGGAAGAAGAGGCAAAGGAGAAAAATAAACAGTAATACTTCCATAGACCTCAGTTCACTGAGTTTTCTTAATAGACTAAAATGGATTAGTGGCACTCTGCAGATGAAGAAACTAAGGTTCAAAAGCATTTCAAGCAGCTGAGGATCACATATCATGCTAAATCAACAAGTTACTATGTACCACTAAGCAATAGGAATACGTACATAATGGTATTCAAGGAACCAGCCTGGAGACAAAGGGTAAGAAGTAAATATATTCTTGGTAGTCTAGAAAGACTTGTAAAAAAAAAAAAAAAACAATAGTCCAAGGTTAAGCTTTTCTTGGCAAATTGATAGTGAAGCTGAAATCTGAAAGAACAGTGTTGTGGTTACTCTGCATGTTGCCAATAATTTCACGACCAAATAGCTTAATTGGGAACAGGAGGTTTTATTCTTTCTTACTATTGTCTGGCCACATTTCTTAGTACAGGTTGGCAGGAAATCCCAGAACAACATCAGGGGTTAATAGAACTACATGCCATACCCATTGCTGAGAACAGGACAGTCTTTACTTGCTAGTCCAGCATGTCTAACCAAGTATTCTGAAGAATTACAACTTTTTTAATCACCTCCCAACATCTTATCCACCTACCCGGGAAAAATCCCACCTACCATGGGAAAAACCCTTCCCATCAATTAGACAATTTTCTGCAGGTTTGCTCAGAAGTTAACTCAACTACTAATTCTTCACGACTGTGCCCAGTGCTCAAACCTTTAATTGAAAAGTTGGCACCTCTATCCAAATCACAAAAAGAAATAGAAAGATACAAATGGTTTCAATTAAGGATATTACAGAAAAGGGGAATAGAAAGTTTTTCAAGATCCAGGTCTGCATCTAAATTAAATTTTCAACCAATATTCCTTTATTGTTTTTGGCAATTATTTTAGGAGATTCCCAATATTCACCATGCATGGCTCCCATCTGTTAAGGACTAAATGTTTTCAGCCTCCAAAAATTCTTATGAAAGCTCTAACCTCGAAGAAGATGCTTTACTGGTGATGGGTCTTGAAAGGTAACAAGGTTTAGATGAAGCTATGTGGCTGGGTCCTCGCGGTGAGAAAAGCAGGAGAGATCAGAACCCTCCCTCCTTATCATAACATCACAGCAAGAAAGCTGCTACCTACAGTTCAGGAAGAGGGTCTTCATTCGGAACTGAACTGGTCAGTTTCTTGATCTTGACCTTTGGCCTCCAGAACTCTGGGCCTACAGAACTGTGTTTGTTAGTGAAGGCACAGCTTCTTAACCTGTGTGACACAGGGTTTGAAAAATGTTTGGCAACAGTAAGAGTATTCTGGACGTTCCATGTTGTCTACTCTCATAGAAGCATAATGGTTCAGTTATGGAAAGCAAAGTATTCTCTAACCTTCACTTGTCGGCATGCATGTGTGTCTTTGGATTGCATTGTCAGAATGTTTGCTTGTAAAAATTGGCACTTCAGTTGCTGAGTTCCATTTCATTTAAAAAAAAACATTAAATGAATTTTGGCTTGGGTCAGGGAAAGTATTTCCAATTTCTTAAATGGCACTAAACATATTTCTGCCATATGTACTTCTTGCATTTATGCAAAGGAGTGTTCTGAGCATAAATGATTACACAATCAAAATATTGATCATCTCCGGAAGCATTAAAGATCGTCTATATCCTATGATATCAAATACTCAGTCAAGATTTAGTTTATTTTATAAAAATAAGCCAGTACATACTTCTCATTAGTATGCAATTTATGCAATTTAATTTGTCTTAAATAAATGGTAAAATTATTTTTATACCAAACAATTACTTTAAAATAAATTTTTGATTTATTGTCAGTGAAATGTTTGAGTTTGTATACCTATTTTAAATACCTAGATTACATTAAAGAGTACTTGAGTGAAACTGTTCATAAATACAGTCCTAGTTTAAGCCAGACTGGCTGTAGTGCTTCATTCTGAATAACTACTGTGCCATTGTAATCAAGATCAGAATCGATGTAGAAGACAAGACCACAAAGCAAGTTAATAAGCCCAAAAGAGAATGAGACCCAGTGAAATGTATGCACTGCTATTCAGATGGCCTCATTGAGACTCTAAATCCTTCAAGTGACTGATCCTTCTGGACAGTTTCACAAGCCTAAATTAACAGTCATACATACCTCACAGACTGGTTGGTGAGGAGTGAATGAGATAATGAATGTTTAATTCCAGTTGAAAAAAAAAAGACTCAAGGAAATTGTCGTGATACTGAGAGATATCCCAAGGTAAAACCTAATTGATGAATAGTTATTATTTTTTAAAAACTAATTTTTTTCAGCATTTTTGCTCTTCCTTCTCTTTGGAAAAAAACTTTCTACAAGACATTCTCAAGACCAACTTCTTTTGGTTATATTTTCATTATTGCCTTCTCCTAAAAGCCTTCCATGGCTTTTCCAAGTCTAAATAAATCTGTCTTTATCCCTCTCCAGTGGCAACTTCATCTAGCACTTTTTTTTTTCAATTCAGTGTGAGTGGCCAAACTAAGCACCTTGAACTCATCATGTACGCTCTTCTTCCGTTGAGCTACAAGCCCCAGCCCCATATGAAAGTTGCCCATTTTAACTGCAAAATTTTATTATCTAGTTCCTCCTGTTAGAATGATAACTCCCTAAAAGCCAAAACCATCCTTTATTTAGAACCTCATCAAATTAAAAAAAAAATAATATCTATATCCCAGTAGAAGCACAGCAAGCATTTTGGGAAATTGACTACATAAATGCTGTTGGATTTTAAAATTATAAATCAAATATAGAGAATTGGTTTCATAGAATTGGCTGGCATCTTTGTAAAATCTTAATCATATCAGTTGGGTTCACTCAGAGAATAAAATTCTGTCCAAGAAACCAGTGCCTACATATCTGGTCTCTGTTCCCCATGCAGTATCAGAATTTATCTTAATCTTTACACATTACATCACCTTAAGACTTTTTCAGCTCACCTAGTAGACACTGATCAGGTGCAATATGACCCCTTAGGGCATATTAGGGTTTTTTTTTTCATCTTGTTTTGTTTTGGCTGTGGGGCCTTTTTTTGACAAATACATATAATGAATAGCTCCTAGACCATTTTTGCTGGCTCATAGGTCTGAGAATGAGAAATACTAGTTGCCTTGGAATGCACTGGGAATAATCCCTAACCATGAAGAATTTTCCAGAACAAAAGTCCCTTTAGAGTAGAGTTGCAGAGCTCATAGGCATAGCATTCTCAGTGTGGGGAACAATCATGCCTGCTTACTGCTCAGTTAAGTAAGGACACTCTTTCCTCTGCATTTTAGTTGTGATTACCCAAGAAACAATTAATGAACAACTTTTCCTAACATTTCTCACTCTGATTGAAAATAGCAATCCATCGGTTGTGTATCTTATGTCTTAAAGTTTGCAATGCTGAGGGGCTATCTAACAAATCATCCTTTACCAAATCTATTAATCCTAATGACAAAAATAAAGCCCTTGAAAGTTTTAAAATTATATCTTAAAATAAATATACTAAATTAATATTAATCCATATTAGCAGAATTTTGGCAGATATAGACAGCACAATGAAGTAAAATCATTAGTGATTTCTTTATTCAACATATACTTCTATTGATCCCCTAAATATACATAGGCACTGGACTAGGAACGTATGTGGTGTGGTCATATATGATACTTGATCATAGCATTAAAGCCATTAATGGACAACTCTCTATGAGTGTCTCATTATTATATACATAGTGCTAGTTGACCTATTGTTATAAACTACTTTTACAAGGATGCAGTGAACAGCAATTGGTATCCATAAAAGAAGTCATTCATTACTTATCCAGTATTATAATGCTTTCCCTCAACCAAAACAATCTATAATATATAATTTAACCCATTACAAATGACTAGAATTCCTATCTCAACCCTGGTACACAGCCACTTAATGAATACACAGCATCTACCTGAGATTCTCTATGGGGTTTGGGACATATGATGGATGGAGGTTGTCTGCTATGCCATGTTAAGGTTCTTCATGTTGTACCCATTCGTCTCTTGTCTTCTGGGTCCTGGGAGTTGCAGATCAAAAGCCATTAAATTGTGGAATGCTAGCTAACATCTGAAAATTAAGATAAATCCTCCATCTGTTCATATGTGACAATAAAAACAAGCAATCACAATGTAGTTTCACATACAATATCCATTTTGAAAAATGTAACAGAGAATCCATCAAATCATGAAGAAACAATAACCCTGGAAGCATTTGACTGAGAGTCCCAAAATAAATTGTTTCAGTGATAAGGAAAGTGCATTTCAAACAGGAAGAAATGTCACATACAGAAGTGTAAAACTCAACAACGTTGAGGAACAAGATCAGTACTTTAGGCTGGTTTGTAGAACTGATTAAAATAAAACTAATCATGAGTACAGTGCTTTCTAGCATGTGATATTTATTCCAGGAACTTGAAGCTATTGCCTTCAAATTCCACTGATTTTAGAAATGTTCTAGTCTGGGTTCAAAATAAAAAGGGGATACGTAGCAGAGTTCCAGGTCTCATTTGCATGATTGCCACATCTTCCTACTTGTTTCCCTAACCCACTAAGCAGATTCTATCCATGATTTGGTGAGAAGGTTTTTACATATCATTGGCAAACAATTGTATTATGTACATCAGTTACAATGTGATATTTTGATACATGTGGAGATTGCGGATAATAAAAACAAACCAATTAACATTTCCACCACCTCATTTACCATTTGTATCTTAAAAACTTTTGAAATTTACCTCTTTGTAAAATACATTTTTATGAACTACAGCCCCTATGCTATGCTATTAGTATGGTTTGGACATTAAGTTTCCCCCAGAGGCCCTGTGTTAAAATCATGGCCCCTAACTTGGCACCATTGGAATCTGGTAGAAGCCTTAAAGAGATTTGACCTCATGCTAAATATTTAAATCATTAAACCCATGCCTTTGAAGGCAATGTTGGAAGCTTGGATTCTCAAACATACCCTTAGAGTTGGGCAATATGGAAGCCTGGCCAGTGGAGATGTCCCTAGCAGGTCTCAAGCAATCTTCATAAGAAGAAGAGCTTTTTTTGCAAAAAAATAATATGAACAGACGACACAGCATCAAGAAAAAAAAAAAAACATTCTTTTGAATGAAGTGGAGTAAGTTAAGAAAGTCAGTTCAAGACTCCACTAGATAAAACCTTAAATTTTTATTCCATGCATGACTGAAAGCTTGGGAAGGCCTGAAGCAGGAATGGTCGGTTTTTGTTTATAATTTTAAAACATTCTTCTTTTTTAAGATTGCACATATGAGATGCACATATGCTATTATAAGTATTTTTGCCTCTGTCTAATTTTGCGTTGCATAATGTTTCTAGATTCATAACCTCTATAGCCATGTGCAACATTCCTATAGTCACTTGGCGGGCTCCCTTGTTTGGTTTGTATCATGTCATTTGTTACAATATGATATTTCCTATTTTCTCTCCTGATTATTCATTGACTGCTTCTTCTACTTATTTTACCACGACCTAAATGAGTTTGACTTTTCCAGTCTAGGTAAAGGTAAATGCCTACCTGCAGTTGCACCTAGTCATCTATCATGTAACACCTTAAGATGGTGGGGGAGAAAAGAAAAACTGAAGTGCACTTGCTAAGGACACAATCTCTGAGCAGAGATACAGTATAGAACTAAAACCCCAATTGTACGACAATCTGTCTCCAAACCTTACAACTGAACTACAAAAGGCCTAGCAAAGCACCTTTGCCCTATTATTTTCCACGTTTCCAAAACATTACAGGTATTCAAAAATTCAGAGGAAAGAAGAGGGGAGGGAAGGAGAGGAAACATCAACATGAGAAACAACTGGAAGTTTTGTGTGCCTATCGATGAAGAGAACTTCAGATTATCAACCATTTGATCTTACTGGTGATGCCTGTAGGCAGAAAATATTTCAAGTGCCATGAAAGACTATTGATCATAAACCCAGCAAAGAATTTTTATAGAAATCGATCAAGCATTTCTAAAACTTATATGGAAATTCAAATGACCTAAGATAATTAAAACTATCTTGCAAAAGACAAAAATAAATATCTTTCTATAGGACTAAATGTGATGCTCTGAGTCTCCATAAGGATCAGGAATACAAGTAGATTATATGTAAAGGATCTAGATAAAGATTCATAGTTAGATGGTAAATTAATAATTGACCAAAGTGTCAGTGCCATTGAAAGGGAAAAGAAAGTCTTACAAAAGTGCTGATGGAAAAAATGGTTCTCAAAATGATAACATATGGCCCCTAACTTAATTTTATGCCATATATTAAAACTATGCTGCAATAAAGCAGAAGCCAAAATATGAATAGTAAGATTCTACTTACTATTCTACTTACTTTAAAAGAAAAATCTTTGCAGAGTCTGGTAAGGAAAACCTTTCTTACAAAACAGAAATAATAAGAGAAAAAAATCACAGGTTATCCTCTCTCAAAGTTAAGCATTATTCCTAAAAGAGACATCATTTAGAAAGTTAAGAACAAACCAGAAAATAGGGAAACTTTTTCACAAACAAGCAGATACATACAAGAATATATTTTGCATTCTTGCAACAGACACCTGACAAATGAATCACTAGTAATACATGAAAAATATGCTCAATATCATTTTCCAACAGGGAAATACAAATTAAAACCATAAAGCATTGCTAATGGAAATGTAAAATGCTACAACTACTTCATAGAGACATTTGGTATTTGTAATACAGTTAAACATACACTTGGGCCTAGCTGTTATGATACTCCTAAGTATCCAGGAAAAATTAAAGCATATGCCTCCCAAAAAGACTTACATAACAACAATGTCAGCTTTGAAATGAGGACAGAACACAAAGTCTTTTTCAATTTAACATGAGAAATTTGGCAAGGTAATCCGTCTACTGGGCCATGAAATGATGACACATATGTCTGTCATTGGGAGGACAGACCAATAAGTTGGTTGCTCATATAACTGAACAGTAGTTTGCAACAAAAAGGAACTAGTTGCTAATACACAGAAAAGCACAAATGAATATCACAGATAATATTTTGGGTAAATGGAAATAGAAACAAATGAAGAGAATTGTGATAGGATTCAACTTATACAAAGTAATTCAACAGATAAGATCAAATGAAGGCAAAAGTGATCAGTATAATCGCTACCTGGTTTCAGTGGTCCATTTGGGTGTCTTGGCCAAAATAAACAACTTGGTCAAACCATGAAAGAACATTCAAGGCAGGTAGGAATATTTTATAATAATGATAATGCCATAGTACATTTTTCTTAACTACAGATAAGGTTTATGCATTTCAATAAATGTAATTTCATCTAGGGAAGGGAAAAAGAAAAGTGAATTTCCCACCCAAGTGTTGAGTGAGGTGAACTGATATCATGATGGTTGCGTAATTAGCACTGTTGAACCCAACTGATGATTAAAAGGAAGGAATTCATATCCTTTACTTTACATTTCTTGACATTCCTCATGAATTTTGAGTTTCTATGTAATGACTTAGTCATTCAACAAATATTTCCTTCATGATTTCTCTTAGTTTCATATGATATCAGTGATCCTGACAATGAATAGGGTTACTGTCATGGAACTCGAATTCTAGTGAAGGAAAGCTAATTGTAAATGAGCAGAGCATTAAATCAATATGTGGGGAAATAAAAGATAAAATGCATCAGATGGTCCTTGTGTTCTAAGAGAATAGCAGACAGGGAGGGGTGACATGAGAGTGAGAGGGATGAGAGGGAAAAAGTATTAGATAAAATGATAAGGGAGTCCAGGAGAGAGGAATATTTGAGTAAGATCTTGAAGAAAGTAAAAAAAATGATTAGATCAAGGCGGGGAGCAGCAAGAGGAGCAGCTCCCCAAGGTGACAGCACAGTGTCAGGTTGCAGAACAGCAATGTGGGGAGCATTGCAGGTTATCTGCAACCCTGTGGACGCCAGTGTCATACCTTCGGCTCTTAATTATAATGAGACAGGAAACCACTGAGGGATTTTAAACAGCCTAGTGGCTTGGTCTTATTTACATTTTAATAGAATTGCTAAGGCTCCTGTGCTGAGAATAAATTTACAAAGTCCACAATGAGAACAGGGAGAACCTTCAGATAAGAGAGACTCCAGATAAGAGAATGTTGAATTAGGCCACTGGAGTAGTTGAAAGTGTGAAACATGATCAGATTTGCAGCATTTTCTGAATGTAATGCTGAATTTGTAATTTTGAATCACAAATTTCTAAATTTGTAATGCTGAAGGAAAATTAGAGAAAGAAAGGAATGGAATTGAGTCACACATTTGATCCTAGAAACTTAAAGATGGAAATGCCTTTTACAGAAATAGGGGTGAGTGTAGGAAAGGGAGACTGGGGCTGTCCTCCAATCCAGCAAAATCTAGTTCAAAGCACTGATTCTTCTGAAGACTCCACACCTGATGCGATAAGCAGTGAGGTGTTCCACTTTTTGAGAGTGGGCCTCTATCCACAAACCAAGTTTTTACTGATCTGTCTAACAGCTTCTTCCCCAAAAACGGTGACGATGGGAAACTTAGAATGGCCTGCAGCAGAGAGAAAACACATCTCAAGCCCTGTCAAAAGAAAGAAAGACAGGTGACTCTCAAATTTTAAACCTAAATGCCTAAATGTAATCTAAAATTCTTAGTAAGTTAGAAGAAGATAGATGAATGCAATTACTAACCAGAGGTGAGGGAGACAAATGTGCATTATAAAGAAATCAAAACGATGGATGTGTGGAAGGAGAAAAATCAAGATGACCTAGGAAAGCCATCTTTTGTGCTATATCAAACACCTTGGGTAAACCCAAAGCCAAAGGCACTGGTCCTAATATTACACACAAGTTTGCCTATGAAGTTACCAGTGTTCAAAGTTCCTTTCTCAAGTCTTCCTTCTTGGCTAGGAGCAATATAATCCTAACCAACAAGAAGGACACTACAAAAGCATACAAAGAAGAAATAAATGTGTAATGATCCCTTGTGCCTCAGAGTGCCTTCTGGGTTTCTGAAGATGTGAAAGAGATCATTTCCGTGTTTAAGGCACTTAAGTCAGCTGTTTCATTACCTTAAGCATAATGCATCCCACCTGAAGCATTTCTTCTGTGCCAACCCTTCTCGGTGTGAAAAGTCTTAACCTTGCCAGAAAATGCTGTACAAACATATGTTCCTAGGCATATCCTAGTCTCAAAGTGCCACATCCTACACTTTGAGAACCACTGCTCTGCATCTAAATGATAGGAGCTTGTGGGTTAAAAAATTTTCATTCAATCCTCCTAAACTCTGACTACCAAAACGCAGATTGTGTCAGAGCAGCAATGAGAATCAACTTCCATTGAAAAGACTTATGCTAGCATTTCAGAAATTTTGAATAGTAAATGTAGAGAGAAAAAAATCATAAGTTTGAAGCAAAGCGTGTGGTCTTAGCCATAGCTTCATCTTCCTAAAGTTGAACATAGATAAGAGATTAGAAAAAATTAGCTACTATGAATAGAGAAAGGTTTCAAGCCCTGATACAAGCTAGAGAACCACTCTATCCCTCCACACCTCACATCATGCGCAAAGCTAATTTCACAGCCATTGCTAATATCTCTTCTATATTCATATTTTAACTGTGTCACCTGTAATCCTCTAACTGAATCCGGCTGCTAAATTTATATATCAGGTGCTGACAGTAGCTAGGCCTGTTAAGCATGGAAAAACCATACTCATAATATACTGAATTTAAAATATTGAAAACTAATTTAATGGTTATGTCTAGAATTAGATTTTTAAGTACAGCAATAAACTTACTGCTTTTGGTTGTGATGGAACTTGTAATATAATTACTGCTGTGCATTCTGACTGTCAAAATGATTCCTTATATACTGTATATAAAACTCGAAGAGAGAGCAGCTTACCTCAAATATTTTAAAAATGAAGATTTATAACCAAGGTCATCAAAGTGCTTCAGATACCTTTATAATAAATTGAAATGCAGACACCTTAACTAAAATGATTTGAAGTCTTTTTCCAAACATACAACTTGTCTGAAAGCAACAATTTAACCATCGTGCTAACTGAGCTATTATGCAATTAATTATCAGCAGCAGCTGTAGCTCAGGGATATACCACATAAGACCTGCCAACTCTTTAATTCTTCTGGTTGACAGTGACTAGATTAAAATTGGACACAGTTCAGCCAGTGCTCCTTTATTTGTTATAATTGAGCTCCAGGATTCAAAATCCACTGAAGCCCACCCAGTACCAGCTCTGGACTACATTGATTAGCACACTTCATCATACACAGCGTTGAGAAGAGGAAACCAGAATTCAGAGAAGGGATAGAGTTTTCCTACAACTGTAGAACAAAAGATATTCCCATGTCTGACTCCAAAGTACTTCTTCCTTATAAAGCATATTTAGAGTTTTGTGCATAATGATGTGCCTAATTCTTAAGCCATTGTGCAATAGAGAAGCCTATATCCCAATATATAAGAAAGAAGAATCTTTCATGTTGCACTATAAAATTTAGAATGACTTACCCAATACTCAACCAAATGCTAAGTGGTTACATATTAACCTCTAGATTCCCTGCCCCAACTCACCTTCACCTCCCCACCCCCTCACCCCATCCCCTCGCTCATCCTCCCCCCACTTCCTCTCCGGGCCCTTACTTCCTCTAGGTGGAGATACAGAGAGATACAAACAAGCAAAGTAAGGATTAGATTACTGTGTCCTTACCATGTGGCAGATAGGTTCCCAGTCATTTTGACATGTTAGTCCAATCAATATTATTCTTCCTAATTTACAGGGAAGCAGATATTTGTTCTGATGATCAACCTGAATTAAACTGGTGAGATCATTTCCATAACTATTTGGGATGTGACTGAAATTAAAGCTTCACTCGCACGATCCAAAGCAATAACTTTTTCCATCACATCTTTAGGATTCATTTACTTCCTTTCTCTATTGTCCTAGAATAAAACCACAGTAGCGGAATTTCAGACACCAGGACACCTTCCTAGTTCCCACACTGTAGACAAAGGCTTCCAGAGGTCCCTGTTCATAGTGCGAAGTATCTAGTTCTCATAGTATCTACTGTATCACTCAAAGATTTCATTTTCAGCCAAGCAAGTTCATGGCTATCCTTCTACATCTTCGCTGCAGGAATCTGGGACTGAGTTTCACCACTGTTAATTGGGTATCAATTACGATGGATGCACTGTGAAGCGCTAAGGTTTCAAAAGAGGAAAAAAAACACAAAAGATGCTTATAATATTGTGATCTGTGTTAACTGTGACTACATTACTATATAAACCTTTCATTTTAAAATGTAAACATTAATTACAGATTGGCTAATATTACCTGTTTATTTTTACTCAGAAACTGCTAAAATGTATCCCACACATTCTCTTATCAAACAGGATATTTTCAAATTCTAGGATACATTGAAGAGTGTATTTTATATAACTGAAGAGGGAAATTTTTATTATAACATTTTCTTTCATTTTAATGAGATTCTCAGCAATTCTCAGTATTATATCAATGTATATTCATGAAAATAAGGAAGTATAGATTTCTGTATATAGTCAACTTGTTAAAATTACATTTTGAAGTAAAAAGCACTCAGACAAGCAATAAATAAATGATCAGTCACCTGGCACTACCAGAAAAACTATATTTATTATAAATTATTCAAAATGAAATGGTGTTTCAGTAAAAGTCTTTAGACCATCAGTCTAGGATTAGATAAATAAGGAAGAAAACAAATCAAAGTTTCAAATGGATGGTCATGATCAAACTGGTATGATTTTTTTATTTAGTTTTATTATTTTAGAGGTTCATAGATAAATACAATGACTTTATATCATTTTCACCTTTTATTACCTAATTGCATCTCCCTCCTTTCCCACATCAACTTCTTCTTCCCTATCTGTCTTGCTCTTACTTTCATAACTTTTTCATATGTGCAATCCATTGAGTTCACTGGATTGCCTATATTAACATGTGCCTCAGCACTTGCAGGAGCATGAATGGTAAAGCAGTGGGCATACCATTCAGAAAAATGGTATGCCTACCCCCATCTGGCATTAACCCTTAGTAGTCTTTCTGAAAGTTGTGATGCCCTTAAGAGTTTGACCATTCCATGGTGAAATGCTGATAAGCTAAACCTTATGCCAGGCCTTGTGGAAGTAGATACAGCTGCAGTGAGTTCATAGATGCAGCAACTCTGTTATGTCAAAAAGATACTGCCTGGGAGCACTGCACCCCACCCCAAGGCTCTTAAGTTCTTACCATTCCCTTTTCCAAGATGTACCATGAGCTGGATTGGGGGTCGATTTAAATGCTCTGTTCAGGATCAAGCACTCCACCATTAACTTATTCTCTGCACCTTGGCCAGCTGTATACCTCAGGTGAAAGGAAGCTTTTATCTAGGTTGAGTGCTGAAAACTCCTCTACTCTATGAGCATAATGATAAGTGTTTCCATAGTGGTTTGATATTGTGCCTTCATTGCTAACCATTAGCAGTTTGTTCCCACCTAGGGCCTAGGCCTCTCTCTGACAAGTTCTCGGCCTTTTTTTTTTTTTTTTTTTTACAGTATCACACATGTGTTCCCTGCTAAAAACAGGCCTTAAATCCAATCAGAAAACAATTGGTTACCTCTATAGCATTCATGCCACTATTGAACCAATAATTAATTCTTGCCAGAGTGTTATTATAGTTTGCATAATTCACAACTTAGTGAACTGATTATTGATTTTCTCCCCAAGCAGCCTGAATAATATTTCTGGAAATATGAAAACTAGATCAGGTTTAGCTTGTCTTTTCCATGTTCTACAATCAATGTGTCAGTAGGATCTTACTATTAGTTTCTAAAGGCATCCAAGAATAATGGCAAAAATCTGTATTTTGGGGACAGAGCTTATTAAGATGCATCACATAACTGATACTGGTACTTTGTTTATTGCCTATGACTTCTTGTTAGCAGGGAAGTTTCTGTTACTCCCTATCTTCTTCTCTTTGTGTTCTTCTGTCTAAGGTATGGCTATTCATATCTTTTTATAAAAATCTGTTTTTGATAAAGTGATAATATAGAATGTTTCATTTGGCTCTAATTTCATCATTATTACTATCTATTAGTCCACCACCTCTTCCTATACCCTTATCTCCCTCCTTACTTAAAACTTTTCTATTATTCCTATTTCCTTGTTATCATATGTAGTCTTTTGCATCCCTTCTTTAAGGTCCTTCCACTCCCCACAATTCCCTTCACCCAACTGAAAGATATAAATTACTTTCCCAGCATTTCAATATGTCATAGGAGGGATGTCAGAAAGTCTAAGCACATTGCTAAGAAAGGCAGAGGGAATATAGTATATACAAAAGGGGAAACAAAAAAGTCCTACATATTTAAAGTGTTTTTCTACATATTTCTCTGGAATATTTTTATCTTTTTCCATGTCACTCCTCATCTTTCTTGTCAATCCTGATTGTTGAACAGATGATAGATTATATAGATTGATGATAAATGAGTTGAATATTCAATAGATGACACATATTATAAATGATAGATGATAAATATGTATATACATATATACATAGAAACATGATATAGTTATAGATGGATGGATGAATGAAGATGGATGAAAGGAAAAAATGAAATCTAGAAAATTGCTGACATCTGGCATATTTGCCTATGTTAGATGATGTTACAAATCTGTTGACTAAATCCAGTGGCATGTGCATTGTCCTATGTGTTAGTGGGAACATAAATTCTTTGATTACTAATCCTACTATGTTATGCTAAATATATTTTAAAAATCAGATACATAAGAGAGAAATAATGAGGGAGGTTTAGAAGTAGTTTGTTTCCCCCATGAACTTTATACAGCTGTATGATACTTATTTTAATGCCTGCAGAATCTTTTTTTTAATAAATTTTAGCTGCTTTGTAAAAGAAGCTGCATAAACATTTTGGACCAAATTGAGTATGTTATTTTGAAGGGATTTGGTACTCTGCAAAAGAATGCCATCTCCAACTGACCCAAACAATAGAGATCCCATAGGTTGACTTACAGTGTGTACATGTAAAGAAAGAGCACATCTCTGAGCTAGGTCAGATGAAATGACTCATTTAGTTTGTTAGGGAATGAATTTATGTCTTTTCAATCTCTCTTTATTCATGTTTGCTTTATTCTTTTTTTCTTACTTAATTAATTTGTCAATTATTCCCAGAGTACATGTTTCATTGTAAACACCAGAAAGGTAGAAAGTTCTTTCTAAAAGCTTTTCAGAAGGGTGGAAAATATTTTTCCTAGATCTTACAATAAACTTTTTTTGTATTGTAGGGACAAAAAATGAGTTAATCACACTTTCCTATTCTAATAATTGTAAACAGTTAGCCTAGACCACAGGCATGGATGAAACTGCTCATTCAGGTCATACTGCATGGTATAAACATATGTAGTATATACTGCATAGTATGCATATAAATGCAGCTTTTCATAATTCTATATATGTGACATATTTGTATCTATCATATACATTTTGTGTTACATATACATTTTTTTAATTTTTTTATTATTATTTATTCAACTGTGAGCATGTGCGTGTGTATGTGCACGCGCGCATGTATGTGTCTGTGTGTGTGTGTAGAACCAGGGACGAATTCGCAAACCACCATGGACGCCTCCACCTCCTTCTGCCCCGGGATTCACAGGCTCCGCCCTACCAGGACCAGAAGTGCAGGCCACCCCCGCTTCCGCCTGGCGTCTATATGTGGGATCTGGGATTCGAACTCAGGACCTTCCGCCTGCAAGGCGGAGGCTTAACCCCTGAGCCACCTCTCCAGCCCTACATTTTGAGTCTTCCTTATATCACCCTCATTCTGAGCATTTTAGTTAAGCAAATGCAAAGGAACCACTCAACTACTCTAAAAATTTTATAGGGAAGACCAATGGGGAAATTCTATCGACATTTCACTTGCCAGAACAACTAATACATGTAACCATGATGTCCCAAGAATGATCAAAGGCAGGCAATGAAATTAATTGAGACAATACTCAATGAAATCACGTGTCCTGCCAGAAATTGTTTCTATTCACATATAAAATGAATAGATTAACAACACTCAACAAATAGGATCTTATGAAATTAAATCTTAAGTAAAGAGATTGTAAAGTGAGCAAAAGGCAATCCACAGAATGGGAGAAAACGTTCACTAACTACATATTTAATAGAGTTCTATCATCAAGAGTGCACAAAGAACTTAAAAATCTAAACATCAAGGAGATAAATAATCCAATTAGAAAAAGGTCCTTGGAACTCAAAAGAAATTTTCCAGGGACAAAATCGAAATGTCTAACAGATATCTTTAAAAACACTCCACATCACTAGCCATCAGGGAAATACAAATCAAAGCATCTCACCCCAGTCAGGATGGAAAAATTCCAGATTACAAACAACACCAAATGTTGGAGAGGATGTGGAGAGAAGGAAGGGAGCTCTCTTACATTGCTGTTGGGAATGCAAGCTTATACAACCACTCTGGCGACTAGTATGGTGATTTCTAAAACACTTAAGGATTGAAATGCCATATGACCCTGCTATATCACTACTGGGAACAATCCCCCATAATTCAGAAATTCATTGCAGTGACATGAGCACAATCATGTTCATTGCAGTACTATTTACAATAGCAAAGTCATGGAATCAACCCAAATGCCCAACATTTGATGAATGGATAATGAAAATGTGGTACATTTATACAATGGAATACTACTCAGGCATCAAAAGAGATGAATTAATGAAAATTGCTGGGAAATGGATGGAATTAGAAGAAATTATATTAAATGAAGTATCCCAGATACAGAAAGTTAGACTCCATAAGTACTCCCTAATAAGTGGATCCTAGTTCCAAACCCACTTCTACTCATTATAATAGCAAAGGATTATAAAGGGGAAGGAGGACTTCAAAAGAAAAGAGATAGAGGATTATACTTCAGTAGAGAAAATAGGTCACTGTTAAATATTGCATGTAAGTAGCAAGATATCTAGTGAAGCTTACTCTCATTTCCCTTCCTGGTCACTTGCTGAATAGGTTCGATCTCACCATTCAGGGAGGGTATAGGGTCTGGCAGATAAATAGTAACAATTCCATAAATGGGACACTGACCCCCCCTCACACACACACACACTGCTGTGTCCTACTCCTATTCTTCCATCTACATTTGAGTCTCCTATTATATTAACATCTTCATTTAAATAGTCTTTTATCTTTGGTTAGGAGGTGACCTTCCATGCCAATCTAATCAGGATGCAGCCAAAGGCGATGCAGGAAAAGCTAAACTGAAAACAACAATAAACCATAATTCAGGACACCAAAGACCTTACATTAATCACCTGCCAAATCTCTCCCCATCTTAAAGCTCAGGGAACTTTGCAGAAGAGGCGGTGGGAAGATTGTAAGAGCCTAAAGATGGGGAAAACCAACAATATGCAAGATACTCCACATAACTTAGGGCTGCAACAGCCAGAATTGGACTTTGCCTGACCTGCACAATGGCTGACATGTCAACGACCCCCCAAGGAAGGCTTCAGGTAGTAGGAACCTTAGAGGCAAGGGATTAACAGTCAGAATAGAGTTCCCATACTAACAAGGAGCCCAAGAAAGGGCTTCAGTCTATGACACTGAGTCCTGAACCCTCACTAAGATGAGGATTCAGGAGAGGTTAGGCATACACACAAAAGGATGCTCCGGTGGATGAGAGGGAAAAGGGAGAGATACTGGGAGGAGGGAGGAAAGGAGGAGGGGAAAAGGAAGGGGAAAAGGAGGAGAGTGCAAGGGAAGATGACTAGAGAGGGGAGGACAGAGGGAAAGAAAGGTGGTACCTATTGAGCTTGTATGATTAGAAAAAAAATAAAACGTGGGAGAAAAAATACCTCATGATGAATTCAAGAAGAAAATGGAATAACATCTTTCACTTGCTTAAAGAAAATAAATGATGGCTTAGGAGTCTATCCCAAATTAAAATATACATCATTTAAGGAAAATGTGATACATTTATACAATGGCATACTACTCAGCCATTATGAAATTTTCCAGGAAATGGATGGAATTAGAAAAAAATATATTGAGTGAAGTATCCCAGACACAGAAAATTAAGTGCCATATGTACTCCCTAATAGGTGGATCCTAGTACCAAACCCACTTAGTGACATATTAAAGATAAATCTCTGTAATGCTGACAGTAATTGAAAAGATTATAAACAGGAAGGAAGGGGAAGAGCCCCCCCCCCAGAGAGAGGGGATCATGCTACAGCAGAGAAAATAGGTCACCATCAAGTACTGCAAGTAAGTAGTGAGGCATCTGGTTAAGCTTACTCACTTTCTTTCCTGGTCACTTGCAACTGAGGGGGTTTGATCTCATCAATCAGGAGGGCATAGAGTCTGGTAGATATATGGTAACCATCCTGCAAAGGGGAGACTGACTCCCCTCACTGAGATCTCCTACTCTTATTCCATGTACCTTTGAATCTACTCTTATAGTAAGACTCTATTTTAACAGACTTTTATCTCTGGCTAGGAGGTGACATCCAATACCAATCAGGATGGAGCCAAGGGCAATGCAGGAACAGCAAAACTGAAAACAACAACAAACCATAATTCAGAATATCAGAGATCCTACATTAATCACCTGGAACCAGACCAGCCAAATATCTCCCCATCCTAAAGCTCAGGGAAATTTGTGGAAGAGGGGGCAGTAAGATTGTAAGAGGCTAAAGATGGGAAGAAGCAACAATATGCAAGATACTCCACATAAGTTAGGACCAAAGTAACCATAATAGGACTTGCATGACCTGAGCAATGACTGACATATCAATGACCTCCCAAAGTCTACTATGGATCACAGGCATTAGGATCCTTAGAGGCAAGGGATTAACAGTCACAATAGTGTTCCCATACTACAGGGGAGCACAAGAAAGGGCTCTAGGCAATGCTACTGAGTCTTCACACTCATTAGCGTAGAGGACGCAGAGGGAAGTTTGACATTCACACTAAAGGATGCTCCAGAAATTGGGGAGGGGGGACTGGGAGAAAGGGAGGGAGGGGGATAAAAAGAAGGGGAAAAGGGGGAGGAGCAAGGGGGTCCGGGCAGGGGTGGAGGGAGAGAGGGGGCTGGAGTACTTTGTTAAGTTTGTATGAATGGAAAAAATAATAATAAAATATATATACATCCTTATCTGGTTTATTTCACTTTTGTGATGTCCTTTATGTCCATCTATTTGTTACAATTGGCAGAATTTCCTTCTTTAAAAAGTTATATATAAAGTTGTACTCTCTGTACCAATACATTTTCTATAACCAGTCATTGACCAATGCACTTACATTCAGTAGACAAAAACGACATGGTCACACTTACATGAAGATTCTAAAAGAACCAATCTGACAGAAGCATAAAGTTGTGTTTACTGGGTTTTAGGAGTATCAGGAGGGAGTGAAAATGGACAAAAGAAAAAGCTTTATGCAACAAAAATAGATCATGGAGACCTACTATCTAGCTTAGTCTCCACAGTTAACAATGTAGAAAAAATTTGCTAATGCCTTTTCAAGTGTTCTTATCAGGCACTAAGATGATCTTCTCATGCATTAAATAAACAGGAGCTGTCTTGAGCTACTGGATGTGTTTATAGCATGGGTATAATTGTATAAATGCATAATTCTTCCCACATGAATCAGATTTTCTGCATTGAAACTATATAACATTTTAAATGTCAATCATGACTTAAAAATGTTTCTCAAAATTCACCAAATATAAAGATGCAGGAATTTTATTTCTAGATTGGTAACCTAGGTCTTTATGCTTCCATAAACTATAACCTGAACAAAATATTTAAAAAAAGACATACTTGAAGTCTTGCTAATTTTGCAAATCTGAAACCAACAAGAGTACCAGAATCTCTTGTCTCTGAGGTACAGAGTAGGTCTCACGGTTGATGTGACTCATGAACGAGGAAATGACTGGTGTGAATGCCACCAAAACATGTTCATGTTCATGTAAGGAACATGAAAACAACTAAAGTACATTGCAGCTTGTCAGCTTTATTTATCATGACTGATTTACTTAGGAATTTTTGTGAAAACTTATTTGTTGTAGTTCACCTTACGAAATGGACATGTTTCATTAAATTCCTGTTAACTTAAAAAATAGGCAAATACTTTTAGAAAAGTGTGTTTTTAATTCCACATTCCTACATATTTTCTAAAACGTAATAAACATTACTGAGAAACTCTAGATAGCACTCTAATCATATTTTATTCATCCAACATACAAATGCCATTCTTCCTTCCTAGGAAATCTGCCCCATCCCTTCCATCATTGCTAGGTATGTTTTAGATATTCCAGAAATATGAGGAAGAGCAAAAGCCTAAATAGGGGTAAGATTTACTAATACTGTGTCAAATGAATTTATCTAATACAGAGAATGTGCATTAACTTTACACAAGATATTTTTTTATTCAGTTGCTACTAATTACATAACTACATAAGAGAAGGGATTAATTCAACCATTAGGAAAAGTTCTCAGATACTCTTTAAGCACAAGTCAGGTAACTTGCATGGCTGAAATTTCTCCTACTCTCTGGAACATTACAATACCATCATGCATTAATAATCAATACTTTACAGGAAGATGGAAAGTTGTGACATAGACTTTGAGTTTAGGAACCAGACTTAAGTCTTTGCTATACATGCTGTCAGAGTATCTCAGGTAAGTCACTTCAGCCTCTTTAACCTGTTTCTTTACTTGTCTAACATTTACAAAAGTGTCTGGTGATCAACACTGATAAATGCTGGCATTCTTTAAAGGGATGGTGTTGAATAAATATTTATTTAAATTATAAATACTTCCTAACTTTTGGATGTCAAAGAGATTAGCAGTAAGAAATTTCTGTCTTGTGATGATTGTTCAAATTAGAGTCTTTCTAGGCTCTCTCTCTTTTATTCCTTACAGTAATAGTTAATATTAACCATCTTTTTGCAATTAACACATAACGTTTCTCCACTAGACATTTCCATTTTATTTTTCATCCCAGCTTTAAAAATCCTTGCTATTATCTTCACTTTTCACATAATATAATGAAGGAATAAAGATTAAGCTACCCTGAGTCAGAAATCTAACAAACCAAGCAAAAGCATGAGTTTTTCAGCACATAGTGATGGCTTAAATGGTCTAAAACTGACCACATGGAATATCTTCCATGACACGTGCTCTTCCATAAGGCACATCAGGGGTCTTCCCACCTGCACAGAACTTGGGTCTGTGATATGGTTCACTACAATCTACAAAATGCAGCCAAAGTGATGCCTATAGTTTCTGAAACCAATTGAACTAGGCAACACAGCTTTTCAGTGGTTCTCCGGGGGTCCTCACTTGAGAAAGTCTGCTACCACTTAAGAATTTTTTCATCCTGAAGTCATCCTGCTGGAGTTCTCCAAAAGTCACAGCTCCCTTCAGGCTGACAGCACTGTCTGAATAGAGCCTGTCAGCAACCCCTGCTGCAGCCTCGGATTAAAAGTAAATCAGGGGGCTGGAGAGGTGGCTCAGGGGTTAAGCCTCTGCCTTGCAAGCAGAAGGTCCCGAGTTCGGATCCTAGACCCCACGTATAGACGCCGGGCGGAAGCGGGGGCGGCCTGTGTTTCTGGTCCTGGTAGGGCAGAGCCTGTGAATCCCGGGGCAGAGTAAACAAGGAGGTGGTGGAGGCGTCCATGGTGGTTCCCGAATTCTCTGGTGGTTCTACAAACACACACACACACACACACACACACACACACACACACACACACACACGTGTATATGTGTATCTACGCACACACACACAGTTGAATAATAAAAAAATTAAAAAAATAAAGTTATAAACCAAAACCAACCACTCCTGCTTCAAGAATCACACACACACACACACACACACACACACACACACACACACACACGCAGAACTGAATAGAAAAATTAAAAGTAAATCAAACCTGGAGATTTCAGACCAAACTATCTTTCAGGTGAGTATCAGAGACTCAGTTACCAGCATCCTTGCAGAATTGCTTGCCTAAGCCTGCACAATGAATGACCCATGACAAAATGTTGGGTGCTTTACATCATTCAGTTTCCATGGGACTTGTTATGCAGCAATAGTAATTGAAATACACATGAGCAAATTGATTTTCCCATCCTGTCCATCAATGTGCCGCTTTGCTTTTGTGACAGCTCTCTAGGCATGGTTCACATATGAATTCCATTGCCTTGTAACTAAAACCAAATCTGAATTCTTTATTTAAAAGTCAATATTCTATTCTCTGCCTGGGTAACTGACTCATTCCAAGTGGTCTGCACTTTTAAATTATTCTCCCAAAATGCTACAAGTTCAGCTCTGAAGTAATCAAAAGTTAACAGAAGATAGCCATCAAGTTCTAAATGCAAATAAGAAGACTGTGTTTGCTTTAACAAATAAGTATCATTTGAGCAAAAGCTCTGAGTTCTCTGCCTCTCGCCCTAGAATAAGTTTGCCAACTAAGTTTACTATGTTGACCTTGCTAGACTTCTAATGAAAGAAATCAATATCTACAATGGAGTCCTAAGGAAACATGAGATACATAGGAACCACTGAGGAAATTGGAGCCTCTTCTTAAGGATAGTTCAATTTCCAATAAAAACAAGACTATTGAAAGTCTATTACTTTTCTGTCTTAATATTTAGTATAAAAAGAAATGAGGGGATTACTGCTATAATATCCTTTATTTCTCTTGGGAGCTGAGAGAATGAACATCTATTTACTGTTTAGTTAAAGATGACAAGCAAAGAAGCAATTAGAGTTGAAGCAATTTTCAAATCAATTTTATAATCAGTTCATGGTAAATATATTGTTTCCAAAAGAAAGTAAATTTTGAATCTGAAATTATTTACAATACTGTTTTTACACATTTATGAAAGCACACAGAAAATTCTGGATAGGATTACTGAATACAGTTTTTAAAAAGCACAGAGAATATGGTATATTCCTTAATTAGGGCATATTTGTTGGAATCTTTTATTTTTAAGCCTTTTGTTTAGGTTTTAATTAAAAAAATAACTGTTACTGTCTACATTCTGGTCTAGACTAGAACTTGAAGACTCCAATAGCTTATGCATTATTTATGTAGAAATAGTTAGACACTCTGTTATCATGGCTGCTACGTTAATACTGGCCAGACTATTAAGACCCGCAAAATTATAAGTCCCTAAACACTTAAGGATATGAGAGGCCAAGATTGCTTCTGAGAATACTCTAGGTTTTAAAGAACTTTATACAAAGAATGCAAAATTGTATCTCTTTTAATGAGGAGAAAGAGGGAAACAGAGATTAAACTGAAGTGTTTATATCTCTGTCTTACACCCAAATCCATATAAACAAGAAGTTAAAGAACTTTAAGAAAAAAAGAAACACATAGATAAGAACAGAAGAAGAAACCATACATGTGAGGTGTGCTTGCACAATAGTCAACATGAATACACAATAACTGGTTGAGCGGATAGTTAGAACACAACCTCTTGCCCAAAATAATTGAATAAAATCAATAAGAAGAAAATCAGTTTCAATTACAAATTGGAGCAGTATAAGAGCTAAGAGTTCAGACAATGTAAGACTGGAAACAGAAATTTGAATGGGTTTAAATTCAACTTGTTAAAAGCATAGTTCTTATTTCCAAACCCAGAAGCAAAAAAAGGTGTTGCACATGCATCTCTCGGGATTTAGGGAAAGCAGAATATCTGAAGGCAGGGATTGTAGGTTTTTTATATCTTACAACACCGTATTTTAAAACTGAAATCAAAATTGCCAAACCCATACCTATAGGGCAAGCCAAAAGAGAGAGAGAGAGAGAGAGAGAAACAGAGACAGAGACAGAGACAGAGACAGAGACTGAGACAGAGAGACAAAGGAGACAGACAAAGAGAAGGAGAATTCCTGAGTATAAACTGAAGTTACTGCCCACAGGCAGAACTGATCATTCTTTTGGTTGTTGTTTTGTTTCATTTGTTTTTCACTTTCATTTATTGATAAATTTTGCTTTGATAATTTCACATACATGTAAAATATATTCTGATTAATAGTCTAATAGTCTATTAAAAGTCTAAATAGTCTTTTCCTCCTTCTCCCAGATAGCCCTGTTTTCATCTCTCTTTCTCTCTCACTCTATACACACAAGCACACACACACACACACACACACACACACACACACATGCGTACACTTCCCTACAAGCCTCTCTACTATATCCAAGTCCTTCAGTGAAGATGCAAAGAACTAATTTCTCCTCTAGGCAGTCCCAGATTGACTCCCAAATTCTTGCATCTCTTCGCAGCAGATACCACCCTGATTATTTGAGGATAGATTTTCTTATTTAGCAGCAACTCAGTATAGACTTTAATCATAGACTCCCTTTGCATTATCACCCAAATCACTGCTAAGGAATTTAAGACTATAACATAACTATGGTTATATATAAAACTGACCCCCTTATCAATATTAGCAGGATGCTCCTACTAAACAACCAGAAAGCTATACTAAGATAGCCATTTGACAACCAATATGCTCTCATTCAGAATATCTATATCATATTGATATGGTTCTGAACCTTTAAAAATAAAACAAAGAATAAGTGGAAAATATTCAAAGCAAACATGAAATAGAAAAACAGGAATCAAACTGCATAAAGAAAAATGTAATATCAATGAACAGAAAACATAGCAATTAAAAATCTTTTAAAACTGTTGTGTTTGCATTTACACAAATGAGAATATAAATCTCAGGATAAAATAAGAGCAGACTGATAAGAATCACAAAGAGAAAGAAAATAAAATCCAATGAAATAATATTTTTAAAAAACTTCCAATTTTGGTTTTCAGAATGAAGGAACCAACTGTACCTCTCAAGATCAATAAAATATGCCACATTAATGCATAATCTGATGTTTTTGTAGTAGAGTGATTATTAAAAGGTGTTATAGGTTTTCAAAAGTAAAACATTCATAACATTCATGGAAAACACTGGAAAAGAGATGGACATGTAATTTCTTAACACCAGCCTTAGAAGTCACAAGCAGCTACATCTATTTGGGACTGTGAACTGATAATTTTAGCATTGAATTCTGAACAATAGCAAACATTCAATATTAAAGGGAGAATGATGTCATTTTTAGAGAAACAAGATCACAAAATACTTTGAAAGTGGCCCTTCCCAGGAAGCAAGTGGATGATGTCCTTTATGGAAAGCAAGGGAAAAAAACTATGAGATAAGATCTACTAATCAGAACTCAATACAGGAAAAAAGCAAAATTCTTGGATCATGAATGGCAATGTGGAGAGCAGCAGTCTGTGTCAGAAAAGTCCCTAATCTAATTAGGTTAGATGTGAAGTCACTTCTAGAAGTTGTTTGTATTCTCTGGGGAAGAAGAGAAAGACGGTTCTTGGAACCTAAAATGTTCAAGGACACTAAGAGGAATTCCACAGTTGTAATTCTGACAGAGAGACCAAGGCCAAAGGGGATAGGAGGAAAAGAAGTATCTGTAAGGAAAAACAAAATGGTGTGTTGAAGCAGACTGTAACAGGATACAACATAGTTCATTTTCTAAAACTATTTACATGGTATAAGTATTTCATAATAACATCAGAGAGATGGAATAGAAAGTGTTATTTAAAACTATTTCTGTGTTGCTACTTGACTTCTAAAATTTTTAAACAGATTTTTTTTTCCTGAAACTTACTCTGGCAGCTGTGATAATTAAGATGAATGAGATAGTGGCTATCACATTGTGTCAAGACACAAGGGAATGCCTGTGGTTTGGGTCACATCACCAAGGATTACTCTCTGAATCACTTCTTGAGTTTACATTTAACAACCTTCACATTTCATTCATTCATTCACTTTGTAGTACACTAGTCATAGGCCAACTAACAACCAGTAGCCTTCAAGCATGCAAGAGAGTGCTGTGGTGACCCAAGACTGACAAGAGCAGCTGCTATGAATTGACTTATTTGTTTCATGATGTGGCCCAGGAGGGACTGAGCAGGACAGTACTGACCAAGCCGTTTAAAACCAAGATGAATTCAGCACCCAGTGTATATCTGGCACATAATAGTTATTAGTAAAGATCTGTTGAATGACTAAATGAAAAGCCTCTACACATCTATCAAATGGATCTGAGCTACAGTGTAGATCATTTAGGTAAAAATGCATGTGGGGCACTTAAAATTGTGCCTGGCACATATTGGGTAAAAAGATAAAAAGTTTATTGCCATGATTACTAGAATAGCTCTGCAAATTAGAAGTCTAAATTAATTATCCAGATGATCCAAGACAGAGCTTCTTCACTGGTCTCATTCTCTGTTTTTCTTGGACTCAGGGAACTCAGCTAATTGAATGGCTGCATATGTAATACTACATAACCGCACTTCCTAGTTCTCAATTACTGAGTGATTGACAAATGGATTGGTCTAGAGTTCTGTCAGTTTCACAGATTTTAATGAAATCTCTAAGTCAGCTTGTTCTGCCTGTAGCTCTCTCACTCCATAGATTTCTGTAGAAGCTAAAATTCTTGATGAATTACAAGGGGGATAAGGAGGACTAAAGGAAAGGAGAGGGAGAAGAAAAGAGAGGAAAGGGGGGGGAGAGAGAGAGAGAATTTTATTAGGAGTCTGGGTGTATGACACTGTATGATTCTCTTCTGTCTTCTTTTTTTATTATTAATACATTTTTATTATTATTACAGCTCATACAAACTTAATAGGCACACCAGTTCCCTCCCTCCCTCCTCCTCCTCCCCCCCCGTACCCCCTGTTCCCCCTCCCCACCTCCCTCCCTCCCCATCCCCCAGTGCCTCCCGCCCCAATTCCCAGAGAGTCCTTTCTTGTGCATGCCTGATTTTCCTCTGGGCCCTCCTCTCCGATGACGTACAAGGACCCAGTGGCCTTTCCCTGAACCCTTTCCCGTGTTCCCCTTAGGTATAGGAACACTGCTGTGGCTGCCAATCCTTTGCCTCCAAGGATCTTGGTGCCTTTAGCAGATGCTAGACTTTGTGAGGTCAACAGTGTATTGGACAATGCGCAGGGCATGCAAAGTCCAATTATGATTGCTTCAGCCCTAACTAGTATGGAATATCTTACATATCATTGCTCCTCCCATCCTTTTGCTCTTACACTCTTACCGCCCCCTCTTCCGCAAATGTCCCTGAGCTTCCAGATGGGGAGAGATTAAGCTGGCCTAGTTCTAGGTGGTTGATATAGAGTCTCTGAAGTTCTGGATTGTGGTTTGTTGATTTTCTTTTGCAGTTTTGCTGCTCTTGCAATGCCCTTCACTCCATCCTGGTGGGCATTGTATGTTACCCCCTGGCCAGAGACAAAAAGCTGTTAAACTAGAGTCTTGTGAAAAAAGCACATTCAAAGGTAGATGTAATAAAAATGGGAAACCACAGTAAGGGAGGGGTCTATCACCCATTTGCAAAATGGTTACTTTTTATCTGCCAGACTATATGGCCTCCTCTTCTGGTGATCATACCCCCTCAGTAGTAAATGATCAGGAACAAAAGTCTGTGAACTTAATCAGATGTCTCATTACTTATTTGGGTCCTTGCTGGAGGCCTATTTTCTCTTCTGTAACAAATAAAAGTTTTAAAAGAGTAAGAAAACAAATATGAAATCTTGAAATTATGTCTTTCAAAGATTTCCACTTCATTTGCCATTCCTCTCCCCAAATTTTGCCATGCCTCTCCCCAAATTTTGGCCCTGGAACACAGGGTCTCAGACATGTTAGGCAAGTGTGTCACTGAATTTCATCCACAGTTCCTGTGCATGTGCGTGTGCATGTGTGTGTTTGTCTGTCTGTCTGTGTGCGCACACGTGAGTGCGTGTGTACGTGCGTGCATGCGTGTGTGTGTGAGTGTGTAGGTTAATGTTGGGTGTCATCCTCAATTGCTCTCTGCCTTTCTAACCCTCTTATTCTGAATGAACTTACTGCTCTCTTTCTAAAGTGAGAATCTGGGATTGTAAATTCAGCTAAATAATTTAGCACCTCCCATCTTGCATGAGCAAAAGTCTGAATTTCATACCCAGCATTGCAAATGATGATGGTGGTGGTGGTGGTGGTGGTGATTTTAATATTGAGAACCCAAGTATGATGGTGTGTACTTAAAATCCCACATGTTGGATGGGAGAGAGGAAAGAATCCCTGGGGTTCTTTGCCTGGCCAGACTAGGCTACTTGGAGAACTCCAAATCTCATAAACGCCCTGTCTCAAAATATAAGATAGATGATACCGAGGAAGAATAACACCCAAAGTTCACCTGTTCACCTTTGGTTTCTATATACATTCAAGCACACAAATTTTCTCACACATGATTAAACAGATATACACAAAAACAAAATAAAAACTAAATAAATGGAGGTCAACCAAAACATTTTCTACATTCTTTCTCAATTCTGTGTTTTTACTTTTATGAATTCATATGTCTGTAGATACTGATGTGGATCAATTATATTGCAATGACATTAATTTACAGATTTTTCTTCAATGAAATA
This sequence comes from Typhlomys cinereus, assembly GCA_023101885.1. Classification (NCBI taxonomy): domain Eukaryota; kingdom Metazoa; phylum Chordata; class Mammalia; order Rodentia; family Platacanthomyidae; genus Typhlomys; species Typhlomys cinereus. Next base: position 884,277 of record JALPQD010000220.1, read on the forward strand.
TTACTTTTGGATTCCCTCTTTTAGTTACTTTTCTAATACTACTGATATTGAGTTTAGCATATGCTCTGTTTTATATCTCAGTCATTCAAAGGCAGGCTATCTTTATGTTTTATTGTGTGTGTGTGTGTGTGTGTGTGTGTCTGTGTGTGTCTGTGTGTGTCTGTGTGTGTATGTGTTTGTGTGTTAGAGAGCACTGTGTGTCCTTGTGGAGGAAAAAGGGTGATTTTGGGACTCATTGCAAATTGCTTCTACACCCTTTTTGCTTTGCTCTGGGATTTCCCAGGCCCTGCCTACCAGAGCCAGAAGTGCAGGCCACTGCCATTTTTGCTTCCAGATCTGGGATGCGGACTCAGGACCTTCTGCTTGTGAGACAGAGTCTTAACCCCAGAGCCATCTCTCCAGGCTAATAGACCATCTTTAAAAGCTGAGTGTCTAGTGAATTTTATGGTTTACTCTTTTTTTCAGGGATAAGTCTCTCTGGGACACTTGGGCATTTCCATTCTTGAACTTACCTATACTCTTTCTAAGTGATTTTTATATACAATTTTCTTTTCCTGAGCTTATTACAGAACTATATTTTTAAAAATGGATTTTGTGCAAAAATGTAACATAGTAGAAGTAGTCCTTACTTATTTATGACAAGGTGAATTCCAAAATCAAAGAAACACAATTTGCTTTGTCACATTAAAGATCAAATTATACAAGTCTCTTTGTTGACTTTATCAAATAACATCTACAAATATTGATCCCATCCCTTTGATTGGCAGAACAACCAAACAGTAAATGCCTACCAGGAGTATCAGCAAATGCTAAATTGCATTTACTATGCAGATACTAAAACTTAGAAAAGCAGAACTAATTTGATAGAGATATCCATAAATGTCTTTTAAAGTCTATAAGCTTCAGGGCTGGAGAGGTGGCTCAGGGGTTAAGCCTCTGCCTTGCAGGTGGAAGGTACTGAGTTTGGATCCTACACCCCACGTATAGACGCCGGGCGGAAGCGGGGGCGGCCTGCGTTTCTGGTCCTGGTAGGGCAGAGCCTGTGAATTCCCGGGCAGAGTAAACAAGGAGGAGGTGGAGGCGTCGATGGTGGTTCCCGAATTCGCCCGTGGTTCTACACACATACACACACACACACACACACACATGCACAATTGAATAAATAATAAAAAGTTTTTTTAAAAAGTCTATAAACGTCAACTGTTTATAGAGTATCTCAGAAATCAAGAGCAGTTATATCTGGACTTTCCCATTGTGCAATTTAGATAATGTCATAGAGATGATAAATTAAATTTGCTCATATTTTATTGCTAAATGAAACAACCTATTTTAATGTAATGAATTTAATGAATATAGTATTTTTTCCTTTAAGTAAAACAGAATTTTAAAAGCATGATGAAATGGAAATGCTGTTTTTTTAATTTTTAAAATACATTTGCTTGAGAGAGCTGTATGCACATACCATAGCATTTGTGTGGGGATAAGAGGTCGCCTTTTCAAAAATCTGATTGTTCCTTCCACCATTTTGAGATCATCAGGTTTGGACATGAATGCCCTTACCTGCTAAATGATCTCATTGACCCTTGTCCTTGATCAAATATTCCATGGATTCTTATTTTAAACGTTTTCAGTTCTAAGTAAAATTTCAGACAAAAAAAAAAGACTTTAAGCAAATCTTCTTCATGAGGAAAAATTCTTAGTATATTACTTCTTCAAAAATACTCTAGTCTGGGCCATATGAAATCCTTTCTCAAAAAAACTATTAGCCACATGGTTTTCATCATGAGTAGAAAGAGATGATGCATTATTTTAAAGAGGTATTTATATATTTAAATTTAAATATATAAATAATATATATAATTTATATGATATATAAATTGTAACACAATATACATAAATTACAAATTTATCTATTTAAAGTTAATTCATTGTTATTGGAAACATTAGCTATTGCTTTGTAACTTATGCTTCTCTGATGCACACAGTTTCTCTGTGAGTCATGTTGCAGCTTTTTTGAAGTCAGGAAGACTGAACAATATTCAACACTAGATTTGCGGGACACTCTAAATACAAAATCATCAAGAAAAAGCTTATTAATGCAAAAGGTATGATGCTACACATACTGTAAAAATGGCATTTGTTTGCAAACTGAAATAGCAATCACCCTGGCAAGAGGCAACCGGCAATGCAACAATGGCATGAATGTCAAGGGAGCAACCACAGCTTTCTAACTGGATTTAAGGCCCACTTAAATAGAGTGCACATTCTGGTACTATAAATTAGAACAAAAACCTGTTAAAGGGAGGTACATAGGTCCCAGGGGGGGAGTGAAAACTCTTAAGTTTAGCTACAAAAACACTGCATCAAACTGCTTTTTAAACATTTGCATCATACCCATAGATTTGAGGAACACTCAATCTAGAAGCTTCCTCCTGCAATGTAAAGTGTTTACTACAGAAAATCATAACTGGCCAAAGTTTAGAAAAGAAGTGATTGTGGATGATTTGGTCCTAAACACAACATCTTCTGGACATTGCAGGGCTGCTTACCCATGAATTCATTGAATCTAATGTATAATTCTACAGACCTGCACAGGAATTGTCCTATCAACATTTCACCAGGGAAGGGAAGATCTCAACAGGCTCTATGTTTCCCAGAGAGATTGATAAGGATTAATGCTCACAAGGAGGAAGTGAAAGATGCTTTCCTCAGTGGTATACACCCACTGACATATGATTCATGTGCCAACCAGCAAGTCCTCAAACACATTCCATCAAAGGAAAACTAGGAGAAATCAAGCATACCATACATGTGAAAAGACATAAAAATATGAAAGAGGCTGACAAGGAAGAAAGAGGGATTCAATGGGAAAAGGAGGGGATTAAAGATTAAGGTGTGAAAATATCAGAAATATATTGTATTCCTGTACAATAAATTCAAGCAATAAAAGAATAAAAATAAAAACAAACAAAAAGTGATGCTTGTTTAAAGTATGTAATCTGAAACAGAAGCAGCACTGCCTTGGTCTGCCCATATGTCTGTGAATGACTGCACAGGATTGTTAGTGTTTATTTGGGATTACACATAAATTGGCAAAAGTACAGTTATGATGGCTTTAAGTAATAAGAATGGGAGTAAATGCCAAAACTTGGAAGCAGAGGGAAGAGCTAATGAGTCTTTAGTTATCTGGGCAATACAGAAAGGACAGGACTTAAAAAAAAAAAAAGCAGGGAGCAAAGGAGAAGGAGAAGCAGAAGAAGGAACGAAGAAGAGAAGGAGGAAGAGGAAGTGGTAGAGGGACAGTATCTCCTTTTCATGACTTTTTAAAACTTTATATTCTATAACTCCTTCTGTTCTATATAATATGAACCAATACTTTATCCATTTCTAATTTATTCTCTGGCAACTTTCATAGTTATCTTCCAACTATTCTCTCCTGTTATTTGTTTAGGATTTGAACAAACTTTTATTTTCTACTGCTTTGTTTCCCAATGCTGATTTGGAAAAGGAAAAAGTATATAATCATGTGTCACAGTATGACCTTCTCTCTCACTCTAGATTTTTGAAAGTCACTCAGTTTCTTTGATTTTGCAATTGTAATTCGTTGTCAAGCTGCACATTGGACATTGATTAGGTGGACATTTTACTCTTCTCTAAAGCAGTGTTTTCCTAGGCCTGGGGTCTAGCGGTATTTGCATGATCTGGCATTTGGAGGGCAGAAGCTACACTGGAATTGAATGTCTAATCTTGCCAGTTTCTGCAGGGCACTCTCTTCTGTGTTCAGGAGGAAGACAGAATCAGCTAATGTCTCAAAATAGAAACATGAGTCCAAGATTCACATTGCTTCCAGTTTATATAGTGAAGAAATATTTTTGTCATAACTACAGGCTAAAAATCACCACTAATCTGTTAAACCTGTTAAGTTTTTAAATTTAAAAATCCTCTTCCATTACCTGGTTTAATTAGATATACAGAAAAATGATAATATACTTACACTTAACTTTTCTGTAAAAGATAAGTATGAATTTCAAACATTCTATTTTCCCTATTGACAAAATCTTGATTTATAAAATATTAAAATAGTTACTTTATGGATAGCATAGATTATACCCTGAAGAATTCACATTAGGTTCCAATGGTATTAACATGTGCCCTTGAATTTTCTTCACAGATCCAAGCTTTCCTTTCTCCCTCTGACTGGAAATTGTTTTTTCAGCTTGGTGTCTTTACACTTACTAGAAACAAACTTTTATCTCAGGGAAGCAATAGCATATCAAAGTTCAAATTTCTGTTGTGTTATCTTTGTTCCTCCTATCTGTACTTTGGCCTAATAATCTATAGCACTAACTAGACTCATGGAGGAGATTGCTTTGGGGATAAGGGTTGAGTTGGTGTAGTAAAAGATAAAAGAATAGCAAATGATACTGATAACAACCTTCACTGTTGCCACTCTATGGTGGTTCTTATCAAAGTAGCTGTTGACTGGTTATTACACTTGGATTTTTCTCTTTTTATGTGATTTACTCTTTAAGGAAACAAATTGCTCTCCTCGTTGCTGACAGTACAGTCTTGGGAATCAATAGGCAAACTATTTAGATTCCAGAAGTATAGTTAAGAAAGTCAGGGAAATATTAAATGAAAATGTATGCTAACCTATGTTATTTATACTGTAAAGTAGCTCAACTTTGTAGATATAGAATTAGCGTGACAGAAAATTTTTTTAATTTATTTTTTTTCCACTCATACAAACTTAATAGGTACCCCGGTCCCCTTCCTCCCTCCACCCCTCCCCAGATCCCCTTGCTCCCTCCCTCTTTTCCCTTTCCTTTCACCCCCTTCTCTCCCTTTCTTGCATATCATTGTTCCTCCCCATCTTTAGGCTCTTACAATCTTACCTCCCGCTCTTCAACTTTCCCTGAGCTTTAGGATGGGGAGATATTTGGCTGGTCTGGTTCCAGGTGATTAATGTAGGGTTTTTGGTGTTCTGAATTATGGTTTGTTGTTTTCAGTTTTGCTGTTCCTGCACCGCCCTTGGCTCCATCCTGATTGGTATTGGATGTCACCTCCTAGCCAGAGATAAAAGGCTGCTAAAATAGAGTCTTTCTATAAGAGTAGATTCAAAGGTACATGGAATAAGAGTAGGAGACCATGGTGAGGGTGGGTCAGTCTCCCATTTGCAGGATGGTTACTATCTATCTGCCAGACTTTATGCCCCCCTGACTGGTGAGATCAAACTCCCTCAGTTGCAAGTGACCAGGAAGGAAAGTGAGTGAGCTTAACCAGATGCCTCGCTACTTACTTGCAGTACTTGATGGTGACTTATTTTCTCTGCTGTAGCATGATCCCCTCTCTCCTTGTTTCTGGGGGGGCCTTTCTTCTCTTTCCCTCCTGTTTATAGTGACAGAAGATCTTAAAGTGATTATATTAGTCATCTTTTTGTTTACCTCATAACTATCCTTCTGCCCCAAAGACAGATGCGCTTTTTAAGTTTTTGTGCTGTAACAAAACATCCCTGACGAAAATTTCAAGTTAGAAGCTGTTTGTTTAGGCTCCTAGTCTCAATGTCTCTGTCATGGTTAGATACGGGTGTCAACTTGACAGTTGAGGGTTGGAGCTCTGGACCCATTTGTGGAGAATTAGTAGTTGAGTTAATCTCAGAACAAGCTTACAAGACATTGTCTAGTTGATGGAGAAGGCCCAGCCCATGGGTGGGACTATTCTCAGGGGAGGAGAATAGAAGTATATGGCATCTTACCATATACTTGGCGAGACATGCTGGTCTGGCAAGTCAGGATCGTCCTTCCCTCAGCCATTACATGGATATGGTGTGACCAGTTCCCTTGACCCTTGGTGTTGGTTTGGGTTCTCCTGTCCAGTTGGACAAGGACCTGTAACCAGACTATTTTAAGAGAGAATAAACCCTTGTTCCCTTATTCTACTTTGTCATCATTTTATCAGCAACAATGCAGGCACACTGCTGACCACCCATGACTGAATCGTTCTATTGTTTGGGACCTTTGCTGAAGGAGAACACATCATGGCAGAGTACATGTGTTCAACAAGGATGTCTTCTCCCCTGGTTTTGTAACAGCTGGGCTGGTCTGCATATTGGGTTCTGTTTGTTCTAGCTTGGGTTAGAAAACAATCACATTTTAATAGCTTTTATGCTTACTTATTTTTAAAATAACCTCAAATCAAGCACCACTACATTCATTTTGATTGTTGCAGTCCTTACTATTGTTGTTTCATACTCAGTAGATACACAGAATTACTCTTACACTTATCCAGCTTCTTCACTCATGATTGCTTCTGGAATAAAGTGATTTGTTTTACGGTACAAGATCTACTTAATGAAGGGCATCTTCTATTAACATTTTTTTCAGAACATTTTCAGCAATAATTTCAGAGAAAATAGAAACCATTTTCCTCTCTCTCTCTCTCTCTCTCTCTCTCTCTCTTAAATGATAGGTTAGCTGAGTTTAGAGATTTTAGGTTCCAGCATCCAAGAAACCATGTTCCATTTGCGATGTGCTAGATATAAAAGTGTGTTATCAGTTAAATCATTCTTTTTCAATAATGGTCTTTTTTCTCTGGATGCTTTTAAATTTCCCTTTGGTCTAATGTTCTGTGGGTTCACAGTGAGCCATGATAGAATTTACCTACTTTATTTACCCTACTGAAGATCAGTAAGCATTTTCAATCTTTATTCTTGTCTTGCTTGAATTGGAAAGCATTTCTGTCCATTAGTTCTATGAATACAGTCATACTTCTGGTCTCTACTTTCTCTATGGCCTTCTAGTTGATCTGTTTGGCCATCTCTCAACAGCATCCATTTTTTATTATATATATATATATATATAGATATATATATATATATCCCAATACATTATTTCTTAGCAGTCTATTCTGAATCTCTCAACTATATATTTTGTTTACTAGTGCTTTTATACTTTTGTCATATTCTGTCATCCTACTGGGTTGTAAATGAATGTAGCCAATATATTTTTCTTTTATTGCATATGTTGTGAGGTGAGAGGGATTGTGTTTAGTAGAGGGCACTAAAGTATATATGCTTGGGGGAGGACCAATTGTGACTTCAGGAATTATCCTGTAATGTTCTACCTACTTTTTACTTTGCTCTAGGCTTTCCCAAGGCTCCAATTTCCAGGGTTGGAGGTGCAGGCAGCCATCCATCATTTCTGCCAGGTGTTTTTACATGGGATCCAAACTCAGGAACTTCTGTTTGTGAGGCAAAGGTTTAAACTTTGAGTCATCTCTCCAGTCTACTTTTTATTTTGCATGTATAGGTGGTCAGGGAGGCCCAAAGGTAAAATGGAGAATCATCCTGGATTGCCCTAACTCCTTATAGCTTTCCAATGTGGTTTTCCAGGCTCTGCCTTCCAGAGCTGGAAGGGCAGGTTGCTACCATATCTGCATAACATTTTTTACATGGAATCTGATATCTGAACTCAAGCCCTTTTGCTTGTAAACCAAAGGTTTAAACCCTGAGTCATCTCTCCAATCTCCTATATTTTTCATTCCTAGAATTTCTGATTGATAATGACATGGCCACCTATGCTTTCTTGGTGTTTTTTCATTGTTTTAGCTTCTTTTTCAGTATCTGAAGAACTTAAACCTTTTACCTTATATACACTTAGGTTATGACCATGTATGCTGGTGGGTAAGGGGTTGCCAGGAACCAAATGTTGTGTACTTACCAAGCAAGCTCTCTAAAAGTTGATAAAAATGATCCATTCTATTGAGATACGGCTCCACATTGTTTTTATTCCTACCACATTGTTTTTATTCCTAATTTTCAGAGTGTCGATTTTCCCATTATTATTTATGCTGATTTTTTTATGTTTGCTTTCCTTATCTGGCTTGTAATTACTTTCAATTGTAAGACTACTCTCAATGCACTTTGTAGGATTGGATCACATCTTAGCCAGTAAGTGTCACAGAGGACAATGCATCCCTTCCTTCCCCCCAAAGTACACTAATTGCTATATTTACAGCTTAGCTCAGGTCCTCTGCCATGAGTACTCTGTAATATTTATCAGACATGCCTCCCATATGTATATTTTGGTGTTTGGTTTCTATCAAAAGCATTTTATAATTTTTTTCAATGAGAAGTTTGACGATCACTGTTTCTCAATATATAAAAGTTCCACATCTCTAATGCTCCCAATCATCAGATTTAATCTTTTATCTTTCACTACTTGTATTTTCATACTAAGGGTGGGTGTTAAGAGAATCTAGACACTAGTACACTGCCAGGATGAGTTTTTAAGGAGATGTCAATGTTAAGCTGCTACAGGATCTGCAAGTGTTTAGAAATCTGTTAACTAAATATTATCCCATAAATATTCTCCCACTCATCTCTGCCAAGTACCAACTTCAAGATATTATGGTTTATGTGTGTTCTCCTTATTACTCCCACTTCTTATCTGTCTCTTACTAACACACCAAATTGTCTTTGTCACCATTATTCTAAATCTTGATATGTGTTTAAGGCAAGTTTTCCTCCATTCTTTGTTTGCAGTGTTTTAACTTCTCTTGGCCCTTTTCACTTCCTTACATATGGGAAAATTGGTTTGTCATATTTCATAAATCAACCCTTGAATTTTTTGGTTTTTCATGAACTGTATAGGTAACTTAAGAAAATGTAATTATTAATGACATCAGTGCTCTGTATTCATTACTTTGGCATACCTCTCCAGCCACTGATGATTACACTTATATTCTTTCTTCACTTTTCATTAGGTTCAGCTATGTGGATTTCAAAATGTTTTGCTCTATACATACTGCTACAATCATTGGTGCATAGGACATAATTGGATGTATTTGATTTGATTTATAACTTCATCCTGCCAGCTGTCTTTTCAGATCTTATCATGCCAAATAATCTGTCATTAGATTACAGTGATTTTTTTCCACATGGAAAATTTTCTCATGCAAAAGTGATAACCGATTTTTCTCCTCTGCAATCTTTACGCCTCTAGTTGTGATTTCTTGACTACATAAACTATGTATTAAATTATGTAATATAAATCTTGACAATAGCTCCATCTTCCTTTTGCTGTTTTTATAACATAATTCTACAAATATTTCTCCATTAGGAAGATTACTGTTATGTTCCTATAATAAATAAATTTGAAGTAAATTTCAAAGACATTTGAAATCATGTTCAAATACATTTGAAAGTACAACATATGCACTCTAGGATTGGTGTAAAAAAGAGCTGACATCACTTATCAAGAGAAACACACACACGTAAAATAAAGCATTTTATTTTCAGTAGCAATGCTATTGTCGTTTTTATTGACTTACTGCTCTGACTCCTACTATAATCCTTTTATTTGTTTTAGCATAATTTATAATGATCACTAGATGTTTTATTTCTTAATTTGCTAACATTCTGTCTTCATCCCCTGAAATATAGGTTTTCTTAGGAAAACACACTTTTCCTGACTTATGTAGAGAGAGAAAATCACCTATTCCTATCACAGATTAAAGATCAGTCCCATCTTCCATACTATACTGAGCCCATGAAGCAGTCATCTTTACTGGGAAAAATAAATGCAGGAACATAGGTCTCTTAAATCATACCTGGGAAGACCAATGTAATCCTGGAATCAAAAGGGGGGAGGAAGTCTACCTGGGAATAAATTATCCAAAAAAAGTTTAAAATTTTTATAGACATATCTACATCATTATGCTGTTATGTATAAAAGATTAAGTTGTCAAAGGAAATTTAAGTTGAAAGGTTAAAATCTATCATCCCCATAGAAAAATAAGCACTTTTTTCATACTTAGTCTCTTCTCTATTAAAAATTAAATGTCTATTCTAAAATGAAAGTCTTTCTAGTAGAAGTGAGGGTGTGACTTTGAACTAACATATAGATGGCTTTGTTTTCATGGTACGTGGAGTACTGCCATATGAACAGACCAGTTCCCAAGGTGGAAAATGGAGAGTTAAAGCTCATATTCTCCACACATCTATTACCACAGTACCTAAGAAATAGCCATTTCTTTTCAGTTACTGTTGTCCAAAGCTCCTACTTCTAACACTAAGGTCACTAGCATGTTGATTTTCATTTATTTTGCCTAAAACTTGTATCAGTAAACTTGAAAGGAAGAGATAAGTTTATTTGATCACATTGTCAGAGTTTTCATGGTTTCTCGTCTTTTTGCCTGTAACAGGCAATCATGGTGGAAGCACATAGAAGAGGAAGCCACACCCCTCATGGAATGGGGGGGGAGGGTTAAAAGGCAATAAAGATGGGTTCTTGATGAACATCTTTAAGGACACACCACCACCAAATCCATTTCCTCTTACTTAGTCCCATTCTATAGTTGTCCAACCTCCCAACAGTTCCATAGGCCAGGTTCTAAGTCTTCAACATACAAACTATAGAATAAAGCAAAAGGGATAGGGCATTCCAGATGCAAACCACAGCAAAAAGAAACACTAACTACCACACTGTTCCTAGTTGGTCTCTTCATATCACCGTATGCCAAACACTATAAAAACAAAAGTCAAATCTGATCATAACTCAATGCTCTCTTCCAAAATCCATTGAAGGGGCTTCCACAGAAGAGACATTTTTTTAATTTATTTATTTACATTGTGTATCAAAGGGCACATTCAGGAATCATCAGGGATTGCTTTTCCCCCTTGCTTCACTCTGGGATTTCCCAGGCTTCACCCACCAGGGCTGGACGTGCAGGCGCCTCCATTTCCAGCTGCCATTTTTACTTGGGACCTGGGATCCGAACTTATGACTTTGTGCTTGCGAGGCAGAGTTTTAACCTCTGAGCCATCTCTCCAGCCCAGAAGAGACATTCTTTAGCAAATCAATGAAAAGACTAAGTATGTTTACCGAGTATGAGCTGATAAAGATTTTATCATTTCACTCAAATTTCCTTTGGCAACTTAATCTTTGATGCATAATACAGCAATGAATATATTGATAAAGTTTTTTCTATTAAGATATGACTCTTGCTTCTGGCTTTTCACTTTCTCATGTTGTTCCTATTGTTGAAGGACATAAACCCTCATCACTGCTCTCTTTAAGACACTTACTAATATATAATAATGTTTACATTGCATTTCTTTCTTATTCTTTAACAATTTCATACAGGTACACAGAAAATTACAGTTGTCTTCACCCCTCATCACCCAATCTCACGCTCCCTCATCCTTCCGCATATCTGTTTCTTTCCAATTGGTCTCCCTTGCTGTTTCTCCTTTGAGCATGAACAAATGTATACATATGTGCATATAACATCATGCTGGATGGTCAGACAGCTCAAAACTGAAAAAGTCTCAGGTGTTACCATCATAAAACATCCCATGATCTCACCCGTTAATTCCTGATGTCTTCTGAGCACACAGTGGAACCAAACACAAGAGGAAGAATATTTTGTTTGTATCCCATTCCTAGCATAGAAAAGAACAAAGTCCTGCAGATACAAACTGTTGCCTGACAAAAAGCATGTGAGAAAAAGCACAGGGACAATAGGAAAACAATGGAGAGGTCAAAACAAACAGGAGCAAAGAAAACCAGACACATGTAGCTAGGACTGAAACAGCTGTTTAATTACCAACATCATCTTTAACAATCACATCTTACAATAGGCAACCATTTTTAAAATCTTAATCTCCAATCATCCTTTCTCACAAAAATGATCTGCACTGGGCTGTTGCTTCAGTAATTTGCAGACATACTGGGGGGCTCAAGAGAGCTAAATCTAATGCTGCATTTAAGCCATTGCTGCTGTTAATGTTAGGTTGACTGTTTATATTATGTATAGCCTGCATCCAAATCTGTGAATGTTAAAATAAATGTAGACTCACCAACATAATTTACATAGATATTAGAAAAAAATCAAATAGATGATACATTTGAAAGTACAACATATGCTGTCTGTGCTTGGTATAAATAAAGAGGGTTGAGAGGCCACTAAGTGAAGAGAAAACTTATTAAAACCAAAGAAGTGTCATTCCAGAAGACTCTGATTAGTGTTATCCCCAAAATTCACTCTTTTCTTCTCTAAATCCTTCAATATAGTATGGGTCAGAGTTCACAGGCCAGAGATTTAGACTTCCAGAGTACATGCAAAATAGTTTCTAGGATGAAAGGATAAAAGTCTACAGGTATATCTCAGAAATATTAATGGAAGAAGAATCTGCTGGCAGTCATATTTGCTCAAATATTCACAAGAGTCATCAGAATTAAGAAGACATTGTGTAGAGCTGGCTCTCAGCAACCCGCACAGACTCCTTTCCTGAAATAGCACAAGCAAGCAACTCCATGTACTTCTATAGATGCCTAGACAAGTGGACTCCACTTACCAAAGAAAAAGTTGAAATTTCTATGCATGAACTAAAGTTGACAAAATTGAGAGGTACGGTGCAAAGAGATAGATCGCCCCAAAAGCAGGATCAGAGCAACCAACAGGGAATCATCCACTAGTCATAAATATATGAGTTTTATGAGTATCTATATGTGTGCATACATAAATATACACAAATGAGATTAATAACTCTAAGGTAAAGTTTTGTTTCTTGTCTTGTGTGTAGAGCTGAAATTAGAAATGGTATAAAGATATTAATACCTCATTTATCCTATTAGGTGGTAAGATTATACGGATAGTTTGGGGAATGGAAAGAAGAGATGCTGAATAGTATATGGAAAGTGACAGTATAGTATCCAGTTCAGAAGTATGGTCATGTATTGCCTAATATTATTTCAGATGGCCTGACCACATAAACATTGGCTGCGCATCTTGGTGTGCCTGGGAGTGCAAACCCACTAGCATATGTCATGAGGATCAAATTCCCATGACCTCATCTAGATGCAACTGAATCCCACTGGTTCATCTCCCAATTCTGTCAAATTAAGGGTCAGGCCAATATTCAGAGACACAAGTCAGTGCATCATATTAATAAGGCCTCCATACAAACCTAACTGGGCCACATAAAAACATCCCATGACCTCCCTTCGTTGGCTGTCCAACATAATCATCCAGAGTCACATGATGCTAACCTTTACATCAAGAGGGGACATAAAAATTGGCCCTCAATCCAGGATTGCCATTAAACTTTCTCAAAAATATCACCAAATTACAATATTCCCCAATTCCCTGTGCAAATGTAAACTTCAAAAGAATTAAGTGGCATTTCTGTAAAATTTTAATTAGCAGAGATCATTAAGCCTTATCCTAAGGAATATTTCTTTTAGAACAAAACAAAACTAAGTAAAATATGAATGAATATGGTTTAAATTGGAAAATCATTCACTGTGTAATAGAAGCAGCAAATGGGTTTGAATATGGGACTAAATGAGCCGGAAATTAAAGAGTAACACACTAGGGATGTGATTCTTCTTGTAATATGTTTCTCTTGTCTGGTGGAATCTGAACTGACCAATTCAAAAATGTTTGAATTAAGGTTGTTATCGCTCATGTTCTTCATTTCACTATTACCATAGTTACTCAAAGGGCATCAGTTACCATTCCATATGTAAGCATACTCTCTCTACAATTAAGCTATAAGCTAAATTCCTGTATGAAAGCCATATCTCAAGAAAATACAGCTCTCACCACTTTTAAAACTTGATAGCTCTTCAACAATAGAGCAACTAAGAATGGCCACCCTTACTTTAACCAATTGACACCACACACATTTTGTCCCACTTTCCACTAAATATTCTCCTTTACGTTTACCCCATTTTATTGCTATATGATAGTGTGAAGGTAATTTCATGTTGCCACATACTATAGTACATACAATTATCCCATCAATGTGTCTAAACACTTTATATGTCATTTCTCTTTGTCCCTAATTTAATTTTTTAATTTTCATAAGAAAATCTACAAAGTCTGTCCTTGCAAATGGCTTCCTATTTTACTTAATTTACTTAACTGCCACAGAGTAATATCAATGTCAGATTTTATGCAGCCATCATCAGATTATAGGGTTTCCTTCTACATAATTAAAAATACTATAAATCTTTAGAGCTAGTTATGGGAAAATCAGGTGATAGCCCCAATTAATTATTTTGATTAAATTGGTCTATATTTATTTAGTTAAACTGCATTGAAATTACAGCAATTCTTCAAATAAGTTGGTGAAATTTGAGTTACAATACTTAGTTGGGGATGTAAAAGGACTTCCTCAACTTGGTAAAGGAACACAAATGACATCCTATTCAACAATAACAGATAGCTTTCTATCCCATTTTGCTATATATTTTCAACATTGTAATACAAGTCTTAACTAGTACTCTAAGACAAGAAAAGGAAGTAAAATGTAGGTCAAAAAAGAAGTTATCAAACTGTTATTTAGATTTGTTTTGATATTTATTTAGATAACATAATATAGACAAAATTTTAAGGAAAAAATCACTTGAACTAAAAAGCTGTAAGCTTGCAGAATGCAAGAATAATAACCAAAGTCAATTATTTTCTGTATAGCAACAGGATCAAGTAGAATTTGGCATTTAAAACAAAATAACATTTATCTTAGCACCAAAAATGTGGAAATAGGTATAAATCTAACAAAATGAGTTCAAAGTCCATATGAAGAAACTGTGATGAAAAGAACTATATAAATGGAAAAGATGAAAATATTTTTAAGATTTAGTCCTTGCCAGTTTGATCTCAAATTCAATGCAATTTAAGTTAAAATCCCTGCAAATTATTTTGTGCATGTCAACCAACCAATAGTAGAGTTTATGAAGATATTAAAAATATCTAGAATAGTTAACATAATAGCAAAGAAGAATAAAGCTAGAGAACCCACATCATATTTCAAGACTTCCTATAGTCACATTTTTCATATTTTTGACAAGAAATATGTGGTACTGAACAAATGAACAGACATCAACAGAATAGAATAAAAACAACTCCAGAAATGAACCTGTATCATATTGCCAAATGACATTACCCTCATCTGCATCCCTAGCATAGTGAAGAAAGGTCTTTCCAACTAGGCATTGGAATAAGCAGACATCCCCATGCAAACATACTTTAGTTCACAAAACTTAAAGCCAGATGATAGACCTCAAGAGAATATATGAAAGTGCTAAAAACTTAGAAGGCAACACAGGAAAAACTCACATGGCAACATCTTCCTGCCACCCCAACATTGGGGCAGTGAAAGGGGCAGATCCACAGAGCTTGCCCAATGACTAGTGTAAACAAATTGATGAACTCCATGTTAGAGACCCTGTCTCATGGACGATGATTAAAGGAGACAATGCTGACCTCTAGGGGAAACATGCTTAGACATACAACATATATATCACCTACACATGTACAAATACAAGAAAAGAAAAAATGACATGGCAGTCTAGTGGAAGGACAAGAAGGTTTAAGTTCTAAGGCCTGGAGAGCTGGCCTTCAAGTGTTATCAAACTTCTGCTTTATGAGTGCATGCAGTATAGGAGTCCTCGGAGAGACCATAACTCATCAGCCTAAACACAAGAGCATTCTTGTGAAGCCCTACGGTCGGTTCCTAGGTGTGAAAAAGTGGTGTGGGGATTTCAACCAGGGCAGACCCCTGGTCAGTTTGAGCTGTCTTCTATAAGAGGCAAAAGCAATCCAGACATTTCCCCCAACCCCACTTCCCAAAACCAAATGTGCTTATCCCTGAAAACCCAGTCTGTGTTTTTAAAAATATCACACAGAATATAATCATTTTGGGTTTAAACCAAGACAAAAGTAAATAATGATCCAATCAATCATTTAATCTTTCAAGATAAAATTAATTCTGGATGGAGTCATAGAATCACACTCAGAGGTTCAGAGTCTATGTTCACAGACAAGAATGTGTTCCCAGGTTGAGAACTCTGACTTTGAAATTTTTTATTCAAAAGACCCAGATGTTTACACTGCAGGTTTTCAGTCTTAGAAATGGTGTCCTTAGAACTGAGACAGCAAAATCTACAAGAAATTTCAACAGTGCTGACACTTCGGAATCAATCTGGATAGTAACTATTAAATTTAAAACACAAGTCAGATTGCTGCTTCAAATAAAAGCTTTTACCAGAAGTCAGAAGATTTTCTTAAATAATGGTGAGATTTCAATGACAGTTTCACTGGAATGACATTTCTAGAGGGGTGTTAGTTTCAACCCAGTAAGTTTCGTCCAAGTCAATCAATGGATGGTTAACATCCACCACATGCATTTTGAAAGTTTTAACACCAGAAGTGTTTGAAGTGTGTTACTTTGTTTTTTATCACAATCACTTGGGTTTGTTTTTTGACTTGATTGTATTCATAAATTAAACAAATCTTTACTAATTTTTTGTATGTTTGTAAGTGTATAAAGAGGGTTTTATTTACAGATGAATAAAACTTCAGTTTATTCAAAAAAAAATGACATGGCAGAAAATGCAGTGGAACTGGGCTTAGCAATGACTTTTTAAATGAAACACCAAAACAGCAATCTAAGAAAGAATAACCAAGTGAGATTTCATTGAACCTGTTGAAAGTGACTTGGTAAAAGCACTTGCTATGAAAGCATGAGGACTCGAGGTTCACATCCCCAGAACGCACGTAAAAAGCTGGTCATGGACATGCATTGGAAAAGTAGCTACCACAAAATTTCTAGGGCTTTCTGTCTAGCTGGCTTATCCTATCCCTCTCCCTAAAAAAAATATTCTCAAGGTCAGTGGGTTACACTGCCTCAAAGGAATAAGGCAGAGAGTGAAGAATTGGGATATCCAACAGCTTCTTTTTACCTGAGTGATCTTAGGCATGTGCACTGTACACACGTATACATACACACAAAAAAAGTTTCAGAGCAATTGTGAAAGTGTCTGACAAAGAGGTAGTCAATGAAATGAGAAGAAAAATTATATATAAGTGAATGAAGCAGATTGAAAAAATAGACTGAAGTCTGATAGGCATCTCATCAAAGAAGTTGAATAAATGGTAAATAAACATGGGGAGAAGATTTTTCTACACCATTTCTCATCTGAGAAATGCAAATTAATCGTGGGAATAGCCAAGTTCCCAAATCTGAAGATGCAAAGGTCAGCAAGCATGTGAAGCAGCATTAACACTCCTCTGTGACTAGTAGGGATGCAAAATTTTATAGCTATTTTGGAATGCAAAGTATGATACTACACATACTTCCCATATCATCCAACAATTATGTGCTGTGATGTTGCAAACTTACATTCTCAAGGAAAGTCACACAAGGACATTTACAGCTTTGACCATAATTGCCAACATTTTCAGGTGTTAGTGGAAACGAGGTGAAAAATAACAAAATCGTAAATGTTTAAGGCAATAAAACTATTCTGTCCAGAGCTGGAGATGTAGCACAGTTGCTGCAGTCCTTGACTAGCATGCTTGAAGATCTGAGTTTGATCTCTTAGCATTATATCAGCTAGGTATAGTGGTGGATGCCTGTAAGCCTAGCACACACAAGGCTGAGTCAGGAGGATCAGAAGTTCAAGATCATGATCGGCAACATAGCGAGTTCAAGGCCAATCTTGGTTTCACGAAACCCTACCTATAAGTAAATTAATGACTGAGGTTATGTTTCCAGTTCTACAAGACTTAAATATGATTATTTATTCAAAACTACAATATTTCCATCATATCATTGAATTCTCATATAACCTACCAGTGGTGTCCTTGTGAAGGTTCAACAGTTACAAAACCAGCATCTTACTCAGGCAGGGTGAGTACATAGTGGGGCAGCTTCATGTGTGAAAAAAGCAGAAACACTCCCTAACTTCTGTTCAATTTTGCTATTAACCTAAAACTGTCCTAAAGGATCAAGTCCTAATAAATGATAGGAATGAATAAAAAATGTTATAAGAGTACAGAGCTGGTGGTTGGGGGAAAAGGCTGGAGTTGCTCTTTCATGAATTTGGAAAAAGCTGGCTATATATAAATAACATACAAAATGGATACCACACAAAATGAATTCTAAAATAAAAGAGCTAATGAAAATACTTATCAAACAAAAATATAAAAAGAAAACTCTTAAAGACTATGTCAATGTATTTATTTTATTTCACCATCTTATCAACTCTTAAAGACTATGTCAATGTATTTATTTTATTTCACTATCTTATCAGTATCAGTATTCCCACTTTAGCTTTGAATAAACTGGGAGATAAAGTTGATGTTTCAAGGTTGTCCCAATGCATCTGTCCTCAGAGACAAAATTTGAACCATGGCCTGTTGGCTTTCCAATGCTGCACAGCTGGCTTATTTGACTCATTGGTAAAACTATTCACACAGCAAAAATCATGATGAGATACCATGGGCCTTTCATTATGATGGAGGAGAGAGGAGGAAGAAAGAGGAGAAAAAGAAGAGGAGGAGGAGGAGAAGGAGCATGGGTGATAAAGAAAAGATGAAGGGCTGGAGGTTTAGGAGGAGGAAGAGAAAGAGGAAGAGAGGAAAAAGAAGTGGGACAGAGAAGGATGAGAAGGATTAGGAGTGAGAAACAAAGAGGAAGGAGCATGGGAGGAAGGAGAGGGCATGATGAAGAGGAAAAGGAGAAAAAGAGGAGGAGAGAAGAAAGAGAGAGAGAGAAAGAATGAATATAGGCATGCATGGTGCCCAGAGGTCAGAGGACAACTTTCAGAAGTCAGTTTCCTCTTACTGTGTGATCACTATAAGAATACCCTTATAGTGATCAAGGGTTCCAAATGTACTAATAGATTTTTTTAAGTTACCTGGTATAATCTCTTTGATAATGAGTGTTTGGGGGGGGGCAGAAGATATCTCAAATAACAAAGAATAATAATAAGCGCTTAAAGCTTTGGAAATAGTAAGGAAAGCAGCCAAAAACAAATGATGAAAACCAATAAAGCAAAAGCAGCTAAAGTTATTTCTTTTCTGAGATGACTAGAAAGAAAACAGACATGAGAAGACCAGAAATATTAGGCCAGTAATACAAGAGCCAGTTCAGGCTGGTTCTGTTCAGGGGGTGCCCATAAGTACCTTTCATGATGTCTGTTCAATCTCCTGGTAAGGTAAGACTTCCTCCTGGCCTCACCTTACGTCCCAGAATAGAGAGGAAGAAGTCCTGTCCAGCACCAAGCCTCACACATAGGTCTTACATGCTTCTTCTTTAATTGTGCTAAATTAACCCCTCTCCAAGGAAAGGATCACATTCAAAAATCTCCCAGGCTGAACCCATCATGGTGGCAAGAATAAGCATAAACACCAGCAAGCATCTCTTCCCTGAGGTCTGGATCACACCCACATTACCTGACTACAATGTAAAAGGAAAAAAATAAAATGGATGCTGAGGAAAAACACAACGATAAAATTCTTCATCTCATATCCTGGAGAGATTGACACAGTCCTCATGATGGTGATCACCATGGTATTCTCTATCTCTCTCAGCACTGAAGCATGGGCAAGATGGGCACAAGGCGACTCAAAAGGGAAATAAAATATCTGGTGAATTCCTACCAGCAAAGGGTCAACTCAATCTAGATTACGTTAAAGGAGAAGCTGGATATTATGAAGCCTTAGAAAGGGCAAGGGGAGGGCTGGACAGATGGCTCAGGGGGGTTAAGCCTCTGTTTTGCAAGCAGAAGGACCCGAGTTCAGATGTCAGATCCCACATAAAAACTACTAGATGGAAATGAAGGAAACCTGTACTTTTGGTCCTAGAAGGCTGAACCTGGGAAACTCAAGAGCAAAGTAAAAGTAGAATATTCCTGGATGATTTCCACAATCACTCTTGGGCCTCCACAGGCACGTACAGTGCTCTCTGATACACACAGTGCCCTCTGATAAATACTGGGACACACACACACACACACACACACACACACACACATTAAATAGGAAATGGGAAGGGGCTTGCCTGCCCTGGAAATCTATCCTGACTCAATGATTTCAAGCTGAGTCAGGCAGAATATAAAAAGCCTCAGGGCCTGGCTACTTCCAATGTCAAAGGAAGGGACATGTGTGGTTGGTGACAGATAGGTCACCTAGAGTTTGCCTTCTAAGCACTTAGAGTGATTTCAACTGTCTGTCACTAGATAGAAATTTACGTGAGTTTTCTTTGAAAAATATTAGATTTTCTATATTGATCATCACTATCCACAGGCATACAGCCCCACATAGGTTAAATAATCCACTAACATTTGTTAAAGGAAAAAAGGAGTGTATTAAAGAAAGAAAGAGTACACTGTCATTTAAGTTGGGCATCTGAAATGTACACTGCAATATAAATAGCCAGTGCACAAATGGTCAAGACATAAAAAGATGCATAATCAGATAAAACCATACACTGGGATATTGTTTCAGATAGAACTGGACCCCATACAGTTACTAATGCAGCATATTTGCTTCAAAAACAAAGAAGTTTATGAAAAACGCACATTCCTACAGAACCCAGCACACCACATCCAGTTCAGATGATGGGAATGAACTCTTGATTCTTTTCGAAAAAGCTGACTACAGTATAAGAAAAAGCAAAAAATAAAACTAAATAGCAACAATTTAAGTTTTTCAGACTTTAAAATGAGAGCTCTCAGAAAAAAAAAAAAAAAAACTACGTAAGTGATAATCTGTCCCAAGAAAGGTTCTTACATGTGACACTATGGATACTCTTGATTTAGACTTATAGTGAACTTAAGGGGGCTACAGTGAAGTGTGAACAAAGCCAAGGAGCCAGAAGTCTCTGTGGATGTGATATGATCACATGGTCAGAACTGAGAGAGGCATTCTCTCTGATTCCCATTCAATATCCTATCACTTAAAGCATCTCACCAGGTTTCAGATTACTTTAAAAACAAAACCTTCCTAGTTGAATTTTCCTAAATGTATACCAGGTAAATGCCAACTTAGAAAACGCACATTAGAAAAGTTACATACATACATTCATGGCGTGAGAAAGAGAGAGAGAGAGAGAGTACATGTGGGTGTGGGTGTTAAATTTGTTCTGAGAGTTTGTATCATTTTTCATTTCAGTACAACCAAAAACAGCTCAGAGAAGATTGCTTTCTCATTTCAGATATGTTCTTGTATTCCTTGCTTCTACCTTCACCCAAGAGAATACTTGGATTTATTTGAAAAAAAAAGAAAAAGACAATAAAGTCCTATACCCATGAGTCCATGAGACCTCAAAGAGTTCATATATCTCTAAGAAACATAAGAGTCAATACTTATGGGTAGCAAGGGACCTCCCTTAACTTAATGCAGGAAATATTGTAATAAGATGATTAAAATTAACTGGTTGACAGCTCTCAGAAGAAACCCATTGGGGTTCAGCAAATATTGGGAAAGAGAGGAATGGGTCTGAGGCACTAGATTTGATCTTTCTTTGTGAACTTAATAAATATTGGGCAAACTGATTGACGATGGCCACCTGAGAAGTCAAATAGAACACAATTTAGGACATGAGCAGCTTCCCGCATGAATGCGAGTCCAGGGGGTGATGGTTAAGAGAGACTTGCAATGTTGGTGATAGACCAAAAGTCAAGGACAAGATGGTTGTCCTACTTCTAGGCGGTGGACAGAAACAAAAAGATCAAACATAAGATTTGCACAAAAGGGGGCTAGAGAGGTGGCTCAGGGGTTAAGCCTCTGCCTTGAAGGCGGAAGGTCCCGAGTTCGGATCCTAGACCCCACAGTATAAACGCCAGGCAGAAGCGGGGGCGGCCTGCGTTTCTGGTCCTGGTAGGGCGGAGCCTGTGAATCCCAGGGCAGAGTAAACAAGGGAGAGGTGGAAGCAGTCCATGGTGGTTCCCGAATTCGTCCGTGGTTCTACACACAGACACAATACACACACGTGCACACACACATACACACACAATTGAATAAATAATAAAAAAAAAAAGATCTGCACAGAAGAAGTAGATAAGATTTAAGAATGTAGTTTAAAGAATTGTTGGAGCAAGGGGTAACTTCTGAGAATAAGGAAGTTCAGATTGATGCAGAAAGAGTAAGACAGCACCACACAGGCTTAGGAGCAGAAATAAAGTTGCTTTTGTCGTTCCAAGGATGAAACGCTAGTCATCTGCTATGCTTAACTTGACTTTGCTCTGCATGTTTTTCCTAACAGGCTTCCTTCTATGTCTCTCTTTTCTCCCTATACCTTTTTGTTTTGCTTTGCTTTGTTTTAAGATGGACATATTACATTAATCGTGAAAGATATTTCAGAGATGCACATATACATTAAAATTTACATGATGGTACATTTAATCTATATAGCTTATTTTATCTCAGCTTTACCCTAGTAAACTTATTTAAAGCATATAAATTTTCATTAGTAAAATTTGCTTTTGTGATTAAAGTATGTATATATTTTTGCTGTCAAGTCATCCAAAGAATATCGTTACAAAAGTTGGGAACAGATATGAATTGTCATATGTTAAGGGATTATTTCAAGATATATGTTTTATTATCTAAAATGCTATTCACCTCTGAACAATAAATTATTTAAATATTACATGTACCATGATTTTTTTATTAATTTTTCTGGCATAATACATGACCCAGAACTTTTTACTCTTTAACTCTCCAGGAGTTGTCTAGGCCACTACAGTGAATACATTCTTTTGTAAGGATATTTCTGAACACTTTTTATAACCCCTAAAGGAAACCCTTAAGAATGTTTCTTAGACATGAAGAACTCAATAGTTTTTCTCAGAAAAGTGTAATATTCTTTCTGTGACAGTCCCAGTCTTGGTTCTCTGCATGTGTCAGAATCTGACATTCACATGTGTGACAGTTAACTAAAATCAACTCAAACCACCTGAAGAGATTATCTGGATAATACAAAGATCAGCAATAGATCCAATTGGAACCTCCCTATATCTCTTTGGAACCTTCAGTAGTGGACCAGATAAAAGGAACCACAGAACAGAAGACTAAGAAGAGAAGGAAAGACTCTCTAGGAATCTTCCAGCCATGTGGATGAAGCCTGCCAGTTTCACCCAGTCAGCCATGCAGCCTCCACAGTGAAAGACTGTATCTCCCCTCTGGAACCATAACGTGAATAAAATCTCCTCTTCTCCCTTAAGTTATTTGACTTTGGGGGTTCTCTCACAGCAATAGTTAAGAGTAACCATTACAGAAATTAGTATCAGGAGTGGGGGATTGCTGTGAGATTAAGAGCATCTGGTACCACAATGTGAAGTTGTTTGTGAAGCTGAGAGAAGTTGGTATCAAGCAGTATGGCCAATGATATGATGTGGCTAGTGCGACTCTGGAACTATTTATTGGGAGAAATATGGAGGACTTTGGGACTTATGCTGGGAAAGTGTCTGCATCTTGGCAATGGGGCCAAATGGGACTTTCAAATAATAGCCCGAAAACAGCAATGCTGAGAGAGACACAGGCAATGGAAGCCCAGCTTGTGATGGTCCAGAGGGGAACAGAGACTGCATTGGCCAAATGGACAAGTGATACATGGAGCCATGCGCTGGCAGAGAGTTTAGTGAAGTTTTGCCCTTGTCCTAAAAGCTTGCCTGAAGATAAACTGGAGTGCTTGGCAGAGGAAATTTCAAAGCAATGTAGTCTTGACAATATGATATGACTACTTTTCAGTTGTCTTCAAAGTTAAGAAAAGAACAAGGAATCAGACAGGAAAAAAGAAACTATAAGATTTGATGATTAAAAATGTAATGGCAATTTAAAGAGTTAAACCAAAAAGAAGCAGAAGACAAAATGTCAGCTGTTAAAGAGATTAGCTCCAGTAGTAAACCAAAGCCTACTCTCAATTTGGATAATAGGAAAAACCCTAGCTTGAGGGCAAGACTTTCAGAGAAGGCTCCCACCCATAAGAATGCAAATCCTTTTGGAAGGAATGAGCTGAAGGGTGGAGTTCCAAGCAAGGTTCTGTTTCTCTTCTAAAGCAACCACCCAAGAGGAAAAGAAATATTTTCTGCAGTCAGCTGTGCACCAGCTGTGATTCAAGGGGGTCAATCTCCAACCCAAAGCAACAGAAAATCTTAGCAGTTTTCCATATGGTTCTGGCGGTAGTGGCATCAAAGATGCAAGAAAGAGGTGGCCATGGATTCCTCCTCCAAGATCAGAAAATGGCAAAGATCCAGGCAGCATGTCACAGGAAGCCTGCAGTTTAGACGCCCAAAAAGGGCAATTAGATTCTGGCATCTCTAATATCTTCATTTCTCACTAGCAAACCAGGCTTAGCTCCACAGCACAATGTGGAACATCTGCCAAGAAAAGCTACGTACCCTAGGAGAAGCCAGCCCAAGATATGTTTATGGACAGCTTAATTGGAGAGGTGGAACCTAAGCCCTTTAGAACTGAGATGATTTCAACAAAAGGCTCACCTGTTGGACTTGGAGCTACATGATTTGGAGTTTATCCTACTGTTTTTGGTCATTTTATGAACCAGTCTTCCCTGGATATGCCACCATTCCTTCCTTTTGGAATGGAAATATTTATTCTGTGTCATTGTATGTTGGTGGTATATAACCTATCTATTGATTTTATAGAAGGCTTAGAATTTAGCCCATGTTGAGACTACTGATGTAGACTGTACTGAGACCTTTACAGTTGGACTGAACATGGTTTGCACTAAGATATTTGTTATGCAATAATATTAATCTGTAGTTATGTGGTAAAACTGTCATAATCTTCATTATAATATTGTGAAACTTAAGACTTTGTCACTTATCTCGGGAAAAACAATGTATTTGTGGTTGTACACAGATGACTATTATATTAGTTGGAATTATGAACCTTACTATTTTTATGTGGAGATTAGAAATGGCCTAAAGAAATGTTATCTGGTGTCAAGTTGACAAGAGATGGACTTGTGATAGTTAGTCCTGGGTGTCAACTTAACCCACTTGGCATTAACTAAGATCAGCCAAGACCACCTGAAGAGATTATTTGGATAATACAAAGGTCAGCCATAGATCCAATTGGAACCTCCCTAGATCTCACTGGAACCTCCCAATAGTAGACCATATAAAAATAGCCACAGAACAGAAGACTAAGAATAGTAAGAGATTTTCCAGGACTCCTCCAGCCACAGGGATGACACCTGCAAGATTCAGCCAGTCAGCCATGCCACTTCCACCATTTAAGACTGTATCTCCCCTCTGGAACCATAATGTGAATAAATTTTCTTTTCTCTCTTAAGTTATTTGACTTTGGGTATTCTCTCATAGTTAAAGAGTAACTGTTACAATATGGGATGGATCCTGCTAAAAACAATCGATCATTTTGTTTTAATATATTCCTCATGGAAGTTAATTTTAAATATTAACTAAAGATAATATTAGCCTCTGAAATCACTTAAATTTTGCTCAATTTAATCTGAATATTTCCAAACGCAAAAACATGAACAGGTGTGAAATCACCTAATTATTTTTCTTTTTCCATTTTCTTTCATGTGCAGGTAAGTAAAGGTTGTGTGTATATATGTATGTTCAGATGTGTGTGAACACATATGTGTGTGTGAACCTGTGTGTGTGTGTGTGTGTGTGTGTGTGTGTGTGTGTGTGTGTGTGTGTGGCCCAGATTGATATAGGAAATAATGTTTAATCACTCTTCTACCTTATTCATTTTGAGACAGGATCTCTAGTCAAACTCAAAAAACATTGATAAAGCTAGTCCAGCTTGTTCTGGAGTTTCCCAACCTCTGCCTCCTAAGACCTGAATTGCAGACAAGCTGCCACATCCACGAAATATTTTACATGAAATCTGGAGATCTGGAGTCTGGAATTTTTGATTGCATAGCAAGAACTTCAATTGTTAACTCATTTCCCCAGCCCTTGAACCTTCACATCTTAAAAATTAACAATTCTAGTTAAATTTCAAAACCATCCAGACTACCAAAAATCATAAGAAGGAAATTCAACAATTATAATACATTGCTTTGACAAATGTAGATTCTGTATTGGATATATGTTTCATTTTCCCATTCACAATCACTCCATATTCTCTGGCATTAACTTACTCTTATAGAATTTTTTCTCTATTTCTATGTAGTCGAGGAAGGGTTACAACCATTGATTTACTACCTTCTTTAACCAAGGACACTATGGTTTTCTATGTAGTCAAAGAAAAGTTAAAACCATTGATTACCTTCTTTAACCAAGGACACTATGATGTTCTGTTTCTAGATTGTTGATCTCAGCATTGTTAGACTAGTTACATCTTACCCATTCTATAAGCAGACAACCAGAATATACCCATTTGGTGTACAGAAGTTTCTAGCAATTATTATCACCTCCACTATCATGAAGCCTTGTTCTCTAAACTTTCCAACAGTCCGGGGACTCCTTGTTATCTTTTTTCATGTATATATGTATGTGTATGTGTATACAGGAGAACATTTGCATGTGCATACAAGACAGCACTTTCCATATGTGCAGGTGTGTGTATGTATATGTGTACAGGAGAGTACTTGCATGTGTGGAAGCCCAACAGAGGCATCAGGAATCATCCTGGAATGATTTATTTCTTTGTCATTTTGCTTTGGGTATACCCAGACTCTGCTTTCTAAGGTCAAAACTGCAGTCTGCTGCCATTTCCACCCAGAATTTTTATGTGAAATCTATGGATCCAAACTCATCTTTTTGCTTTTGATGCAAAAACTTTAAATCCCTGAGCCATCTCCCCAACCTCCCCTTAATGTCTTTTATCCTTCTTGTAATTGTTAATTTTTCCAAGGTACTTGCATCTAACATACTGCTACTTGAACCAACACTTAAAATCCATATTTCTATTAATACTGATACTAATGATATGATTTACAATAAGATGTAGAAATTAATCAGAAACCCTTATAACTCTGCCATGAGCAAAATATAGAATTGATTAAGGTAAGACTGACTGCAGAGGTTGAAGCAGTTTATACATAAAAAGAAGTCACCCATATATAACTACATAACTAGAAGAAGGGACTCAAGTCACGGACTTCAAGATAAAACTAGGCAGTCTTAGAAGCTCAAGTGGGGCCCAGGGAAGCACAAATTACTTGTGCATTCAATCAATATACTAAGCATTCATTGTTGCAATCATTTGTGCATCTATAACATCTACAGGATACATTCATTTTCAAAAGTATATTAGCATAATTCAATTTGTAATTTGAAATTTATCCCACCATCCTATAAATTTGATATGTAACAAATATGTGATCAGATGTAACAAAATGAGGTATACATTTGGAAAATTTGCCCTTATCACATTATGTTAGCTCTTTACCTATTAAAAAAAAATTCTATCAGTTCTTGCTGAACTTCTCCTTGGCAGTAACATGGACACAATAGCATTTCAATCTTTTTTCCTTTTATAAGTTTCTAAAGAATAGCAATTAATGTCATTTAATTTTCCTTATTTATGATAGTTGATTTGTAATAAAGGGACTGAGAGACATAAGAAGGAAACATGAGAAAGGCATGGACTGTAAAGTCATCTCCAGAAAAGTAGAAGTCACCTGTAATGTGGGATCATTTGTTCAGAAATAAAAAATTAAACAGAACAATGAGTTCTTCAAGTAAATCCTGTAGCTGCTATTGCCATGTAGAATAATTTTATTAATATTGAAATATTGATAAAAATTATCCAACTAGATCTTTAACTTGGTCAAAAATTGCATCCTTGCTGTGGTCAAATAGAAATTGTGATTGTCTTTGGAATTCCATAAGTCTGGGTTTAGGAAGTTCAAAGACTATGAGCAGTGTTGTCATTTTATAGATCTAATTTAATAGAACAAATTCAATTGATAAACTATTAGAGTCTTGCAGAGTCGAAGATTCTTCAAAGTTATTATGTTATGCACCATCAGGAACAGAAAACCAGTTTCTTATAAAGCAGCAGAAACCTGAAAACACAATTACAAATCAGTTCTACCCAAGTCAAAGAATAGATGGAGGTCACTTGTCACCTAAGTGACATTAGAAAGTGTGCATAAAGCTAATTGGACAAAATGGAACAAATCTAAACCTTTAGTTTCAGAGCAATCCTTCTGACACAAAGGAGAACAGGAGGTGAGGTAGGAAAGTCAGTGGCAACTGGCAAGACAGCTCAAAGGTATTGCTCAGTAACCAAACCTCAAGAAGAACTAGAGAAGCATCTAGTTTCTTTCTCCTAAGTTAAAAAGTTAAAATTTTTTGAGTACATATGTTATTTTTGCCTAATCATACAAGTGCAATAGGTACTCCCTCCTCTCCTTCCCCTTTTCCCAGTGCCTACCATTTTTTCCCCTCCAATCCCGTAGAGTATCCATTTATGTGGGTGCTGAACCTTCCTCTGAGTCCTCTACCTGAGTGAGGGTTCAGGACTTAGTGACATAACTTTGGGCCCCTTCTTGGTCTGCCAGCTAGCATGGGAACTCTATCATGATTGTTTTATCTCTTGTCTCTAAAGATCCCCTTGTAATCTGTGCTAGACTTTGGGGGGGTTGTTGACATGTCATTGTGCAGATCAGGCAAAGTCCAATCACACTGTGGCTATCCTGGTTGCTGAAGCTCTGATTTGTGTGGAGTATGTTGATCTTCCCCATCTTTAGACTCTTACAATCTTTCCGCCCCCCCTCTTCTGCAAGGTTCCCTGAGCTTTAAGATGGTGAGAGATTTGGCTGGTCTGGTTCCAGGTGAATAACATAGGATCTTTGGTGCTCTGAATTATGGTTTGTTGTTTTCTGTTTTGTTGTTCCTGCACTGCCCTTGGCTACATCCCGATTGATATTAAAGGTCATCTCCTTTGAATATGTCATTAAGTTGGTTTGGAACAAGGATCCACTTATTAGGGAGTACATATGGTGTCTAACTTTCTATGTCTGAGATACTTCACTCAATATAATTTCTTCTAATTCCATCCATTTCCCACCAAATTCCATTAATTCATCTTTTTTGATGGCTGAGTTAGTATTCCACTGTATAAATGTACCACATTTTCATTATCCATTTATCAATTGTTGGGCATTTGGGTTGATGCCATGACTTGGCTATTGTAAATAGTGCTTCAATGAACATTATTGTGCTCATGTCACTCTAATGAATTTCTGCATTATGGGGGATTATTCCCAGTAGTGGTATAGCAGGGTCATATGGCATTTCAATCCTTAAGTATTTTAGAAATCACTATACTAATCGCCAAAGTAGTTGTATGAGCTGCGCTCCCACCAGCAATCAATGTATAAGAGGTCCCTTCTCTCCACATCCTCTCTAACATTTGGTGCTGTTTGTATTGTGGATTTTCATCATCATGACTGGGGTGAGATGATATCTCTGAGCAGTTTTGATTTGCATTTCTCTGATGACTAGGGATGTGGAGCATTTTTTGAGATATTTGTTAGACATTTCAATTTTGTGTCTGGAAAAATTTCTTTTGAGCTCCAAGGCTCATTCTTAACCTTACAGAGATAGTCTTATATCCTTGAAAATTACTGTGGCAAACCTCTAATTGCTCTGCTTTTCTTGTTTTGAAGGCATCCCCACATCCCCAGAGTGTCAGATATCCTTTCAGTATTGAAACATTAAGATTTCTTTTTACTATTAATCCATAACCCACACCAACAGAATAAGGAATCATCCAATATTGAGAAATTTCACTGATAACATAGAAATGAATGGATGTAGCTATGTTTCATTAAAACTTTATTTGCAAAAAAACAGATGACAAAACAGATTTGACTAAAAGACTATAGTGTGCCAATATTTATTCTAACCATTTGCAGCATTCATCAAACCATTCTAAGTTGGTTAAGTCAAAGTTTAAATGAACTGAAGAAAACATTTTTACAAATAAAATCAAAAGGGAAAAGAGATATTGCTCAGTAGGTAGAGTGTTTGCCTTATATGCATGAGGTCCTGAGTTTGATCCTACTAAAAATCAACCAATCGATAAATAAATAAATAAATAAATAAATAAATAAATAAATAAATAAATAAATAATGCAATGGAACAATGAGCCAAGAAGATGGTACAGCTGGTAAAAATGTTTCCTGCCAATCTTGGTGACTTAAGTTTGATTCCCAGAGCCTACATGTTGGAAGGAGAGAATCAACTCCTACAAGTTGTTCTCTGACTTCCACATTCCTGTTCTGGTACACACACACACACACACACACACACACACACACACACACAAACATGTGTGCATGCATGCACATATCTAGAGAGCAAGAAATAAAGCAAAAGATAAATACAAAGAAGTTAAAAACTAGTAGAATATGAGATTTAATAATTTTGCTTATTGCAACTAGATAAATTCATTTCATCTCCAAATTCCTCAAATTTCTTCAAATGAACTAAGTTGCCGCAGACCAGAGTCACAGCCTCAAGACCAGGGCTCCCCAGGACCGGACAGAGAACAGAACACACGCGGCTCCCTCTAGTCCGAGTGAATCCTGAACTCGTTTATTGAAACTTTCATGATAACTTTTATACAGAAAATTTTGGGGTAAAGAATGTTGTACCTACAACAAACATATAATTTTTTAGTCAGCAAAAATCACCTTCAGGGTAGACATTTTTTCAAGAACCTAACCCATTGCTTCAGGGCAAAGGCACTTAACAGAAACATTCTCTCAGTATTTCCAAACTTATCTAATCTATAATGCTTCACCCGATAGCTATGGGGCTGAGCCCACATTTTAACAGAGACTGCTTTCTTTTAAAATACAAAGGCAGAATGTTCTCCTATTGATTTTAGCAAGGAACATATTTTACAATTAACTATAGGAATCCTCAACACCCCATAAGTCCCAGCGTAAGCTTTTGCTGTTGTCCTTTCCAGGTTGATACTCTCAGTCAGGCAGGTCGACATACGCACCAGGCATGGCAGCAGGTTCTAACTTGGGAAAATGTATGCAGCTCATGTAGTCTCTACTATCCAAGCTTAAACCACATCTCTAAGGGGGCCTTGACTTGGATACTCAAGGCCCATAAGCTATAACTGGTATGCACTGAAGAAAACACTTAAGCAATATAATTATTAAATGAATATCTTCTCTTATAATAGCATCCTTCTATTCTTTTAATAGTAAGGTTGCTTATGTCTTCCTTTGAGGAATTCCAGAAGTGTATTGCCATCAGTTAGATGACCCATCTGTGAACCATGCATACTCCAAACCTGGGGTCCAGTCAGGCCCCATATGCCGAGGGTGTCTCTTTTGGGGCAGAGGCGATCATTGGTGGGAGTGCACTCGAATGGTCCATCTCTGTGATTTCTCATAAGAGTGCTGTTTGGGGTAGGAAAGACATGGCCCCCTTTGCTTCTGACATGGATTCTCCCAGTTTGGATTGCAAATACCATCTCCAGGGGCAGTCTTGGCATCTAGACTTTCTGGCATGATGGTCTCTTCCTTGGCCTTCAGCCAGGGTAAGAGGGTATCACAGTTTCTTTTAAGGTTCTGGTGGACTGATAGCATAGCCTTATACTTCTGGAATTTCTGAGTTAGTACATAGGTGGGAATTTTACCCACCTATGTTCTAAGACTCTAGAAGTTATTCTCTAATTTCCTTAAAATCAGTGCACACATTCTGGCTAACAAGTCTACTTATTGTAAATGACTAGACATGAAATTTCTATTTAGTATTTGACTGAAACTTAAAAAGCAGGCTTCTTCTCTAGAACAGAGAGCAGGAAGCTAGTTCCAAAAAACCCTAAGAAAGGGCACTCCTAAATCCCAGAAGAATTCTTCCTGCCAGAGGCAAAACTTGAATTATCCCAAACAAAACCTAGGTAAAAATGCTTAGCATGTGTCCATGGGCTTTATTGTGACATACAGAAATTCCTAGCACTTGCCCATAGGGTTACTGTGACCTTCCCAGAGAACAGGCTTTAGGCCTGAACTGAAACACCAAGATCTGACAATTCCCATATTTTTCCTTATTTCTCTAAAATAAAGCCATGTCCTTATCCCAAAACATGTTACTTTGAATCCACCTTTTCCAAACTGAGATATATTCTACCAGATTAGTTGGATATGAGCACGAGCACGGCACTAAGTAAATATTTCTGCCCTTAAAGTATGATGGACAAGATAATTGTGATATATGCATACAATGAAATAGGACTTAGTCTTATAAAATTTACTAATTTGGTACTTGCATATACTACAATATTGATGCACCTTGAAAACCTTATGTAAAGTCAAGAGACGCCAGCTTCAAAGGACATACATTCCACAATTTCTATTATGTGAGATATCCAGGAAGACAACAAACTATGAAGCACATTAGTGGTCACTATGAGAGAGAAGGAGGAGAAAGAACACATGGTGTGGGGTGCTTGCACACCAGCGGTCATCCTACACATTGTCAATGTATTAAATGTCACAGACTTGTACCTTCAAAATGTTTGTGTCTTATATGAATTGCACTTCATAGTTTAATTTTATTTATTTCATGTTTACATGTATTTGTGTGTTCATGTGTGTGTCTGTATATATCAGAAAGCACTGTGTGTGCTTATGGAGATCCAAGGGTAACCAGGAATCATCCTGAATTGCTCTTCTTCCTTTTTGCTTCACTCTGGGATTTCCCAAATTCCACCTTCCAAAGTTGGAAGTATAGGCCGCCGCCATTTCCTCCTGGCATTTCTACATGGGATCCAGGATCTGAACTCAGGTCCTTCTGTTTGTGAGGCAGGATCTTAACCCCTGAGCCATCTTTCCAGCTCTCAGAGAAATTTTTTAAACCATTCATCAGCATTTTTCATCTCACTTAAAAATTGTTGAACATATATAAGCATCTCTTATCACTACTCTTACAATTTATTCATGGTGTCCTTCCCTTAAGTAACCACACACAGTATTCTCTTGTGGGATACACCCTGGAGTCACAAAAGCAGCAACCCTGCTTCTATCCTCCTGTAATGACAATCTAGACATTAAGGACAGTGATGAAGGTATAGTGCTATGATATGTGACCTCGGGTAATTAAGGTATACATAAAAAGGATGAAAGCAGATTTATTAAACTACAGAGGTCAAGAAAGAAGGGAGTTTAGGTGTGGAGCAAGCCAGTTTGGGTTTCCTGAACACATTGGATGCCTTCCAAAAGTTCATTAGATGGCAAAGGAGCTGCCTGTGCAAAGCCTTTCAGTAGTACAGAGAAGTTGTGTACATGATGTGAAAGCTACCAGGGACAGAGACAGTCTGACATGTCTGGTTAAGTAGACACTAGGCAGTTCATTCAGCATCAGGGTGGCATAGCAAGAGTTTTTATATCCTAACATCAGTGAGAAAACTACAGAATTTTCTTTAATGAAATCATATTATCTAAGGTGCTTTCCAAAGGAGAACCAGCAACCAGCAACATCAGGACTGGAAGAGAACATGAATAAGAAGATACATTAAGAAATTATTGAATAAAAGCAAAGACAGTATGTTCATACCCAGAAAATCACATTCACCCCTATTGCCATGTAGCCAATGCAGAGACACTGCGCTCAATTACTGAATGAAGTCAGTAGACAATAAGGAGTAGGAAGAGTTGAGGTGGGGGCTACAGTTACTTTTCTATTGCTGTGGTAAAAATACCCTGACAATGGGGGTGACACCCAATACCCATTAGATGGAGTGAAGGGCATTGCAGGAGCAGCAAAACTGGAAAAAAAAATCAACAAACCATAATCCAGAACTTCAGAGACTCTATATCAACCACCTGGAACTAGGCCAGCCTAATCTTTCCCCATCCTGAAGCTCAGGGAAATTTGCGGAAGAGGGAGTGGTAGTTTGTATGAGCTGAAAAAAAAAATAATAAAACAAAATACCCTGAAATGGCAAAAAAAAAAAAAAAAGATTGTAAGAGCACAAGGATGGGAGGGGTAATGATATGCAAGATATTCCACACAAGTTAGGGCCCAAGCAATCATAATAGGACTTTGCATGCCCTGCACAATGTCCAACACACTATTAACCCCACAAAGTCTAGCATTTGCTAAAGGCACCAACATCCTTGGAGGCAAGGGATTGACAGCCACAGTAGTGTTCCTATGCTTAAGGGGAACACAGGAAAGGGTTCAGGGAAATGCCACTGGGGTCCTTGCACCTCATCGGAGAGTAGGACCCAGAGGAGAGGCTGGCATGCACATTAAAGGATGCTCCGGGGATGGGAGGGGGAGGCACTGGGGGATGGGGAGGGAGGGGAGGAGGAGGGGGAGGGGAAGGGGACACAGGGCGATGGGAGGTTGGAGGGAGGGAAGGGACCAGTGTACCTGTTAAGTTTGTATGAGTGGGAAAAAAAAATACCCTGACAAAACAACTTCAAGGATAAACGGTTTATTGTGTCTTAAAATTCATAATAGAAATCCATTGTGGTGGAAGAGTTAAGATGTTGGGATCTTGAAGCAGCTGATAACATCGCACCCCTCTTCAGGAAACTGATGGGATATGGATAAATGTGTTCAGCTCACATTCAACTTTTTATAAAACTCAAAATCCCAGTAAAGGGAATGATGTCACCTACAGTTAATCCCCCACAGGCATGCCCAGGGCTCCACCTTCTTGGTGACTCTTGGTGTCACCATCATAGAGTGCACTGCCCAAGAACTTTTAAATCAATAGCCGACTGCATCTTATTTCTGATCCCTTGAGCTATTGGACTGGCAATGTAGCTCAGCAGGTAATATGCCCACTTACAACCCTGGTGACTTGAGATCATCCCTGGAAGACCACATGTTGGAAGGAGATACTGACTTCCAAAGGTTGTTCAGTGACTTCTATCTATGGGCCACTAGGGCATGCATATATTTTCTCTCCCCCATATCTCTCTCTCTCTCTCCCCCTCACTACTTTCTCCTTTTTTGTCCACTCTGGATTAAATTCTTTGTTGACTCAAATTAATTGACTAATCAAATACAAAAAGGAACATGTCCACTAATGACATCATTGCCATATTGGTTTATGCAAGTAGACTTCATGATGCTCACACATAGATGAAAATCACCTAAACATATGTAACTCAGGGCATAACCCATCATCTGTGAGAAACAACTGTATATAGATATACTGCTACTAAATGAGCTGTAATATGGAGAATGGAATGTCTGAACTCAGAGGAATGTTTGAACTCAGAGGAAAGTTAGGGAGGAAAACTTGAAAGTGTGCTGTGAGACTGCAGAAAATAAGAATGGGACACAGGACACAGTGCTAAAGAGTTTGTTTATTTTAATAGTCAGGAAAGAGATGGCAAGCCAATAAAGAAATCTGAGCTGGAGTAGT
Source organism: Typhlomys cinereus (assembly GCA_023101885.1). Lineage (NCBI taxonomy): Eukaryota > Metazoa > Chordata > Mammalia > Rodentia > Platacanthomyidae > Typhlomys > Typhlomys cinereus. Next base: position 919,432 of record JALPQD010000220.1, read on the forward strand.
CAGCAATGCAGTAAGAAGACTGTAGGTCTCAGAAGATTTGAAGGGGGGGTGTCTAAAAATGTCGCAGTGGCAGCTAAGTAACATTATGCTGAAGCATCAAGTAAATTGAGCACTGAAAATTGCTTCTTAAATTTTAATCCATAATGATGGTATTTGTGATTTAAATCTTTTCGATTTTATTTGGCAAAACTCATCACTTTGACCACAAGCTTAAGAAAGGGTGAAAATTGGATTCATACCAGATTAGGGGCTTTGGCCAGAAATTGTGGCATTGGTTAGGAAAGGAAAAAAAGTAACGTGTGTGTGTGTGTGTGTGTGTGTGTGTGTGTGTGTGTGTGTGTGTTTATGAAGGTCAAGGGCAACTTTGGGAATCGTCCTGGATTGCTTCTACCTCCTTATTTTGCTCTGGGATTTCCCCGACTCTGCTCACCGAGGCTGGACATGCAAGCCACCACCATTTCTACCTGGAGTTTTTACACCTGGGATTTGGGGTCTGAACTCAAGACCTTCTGCTTCTGAGACAGAGTCTTAACCTCTGAGCCATCTCTCCAGCTCCCCCCCCCAAACCCCACATTTTTAAGAATTTAACATTACATATGACTTTATTTGGTTTAGTTATGCTTTTTTTCAACCTCTGAGAATTTTGGTACAGTGGGAGAAAAGGCAGGAAGAGAGAAGACTGGAAGAATTTCATAACTATTTCCCATTTGTGTGCTCACTTTCTAAAGAGTGAATGTCACAGGGGAGATGACCAAAGCTGGACTCCACATCTGCCAAGCCCATCCCAAAAAGACAAACACCGTTATGTTCTCTGCTGTACATGCAGATCTAGCATGTGGCAGACATCCAACAAGTCTTTGTGAAGTAAATAGTTAAGAGCAGCATGAAATGGTACGCATACTCAGAGACCGCAGCACAACAAAGCAACAATATATGGAATTCAGTCTCAAAGTCACACAAGTGCACACCCTCTTCTGGTTGTTTATGGTATTTCACCTTCTCTTTAGACGTTCCAGCTCTTGGCCCATACTTTTTTGGTCTTTGTTTTGCCACTTTCTTCTCCTCCTGTGTTCACTCTAATCTGAATTCTTTTTTGTTTTTAATAACTGTTACTGAATTTCTTTGACCATTTCATGAATTCTATAGTGCATTCTGATACTTGAACCCTCTCCCACCCTCTCCATACTTCCTTTTCTACCCAGGTCTTTGAACTTGCATGCTAATCCACACAATCTCCCACTCTTTCTCCTTGCAATAACAATTGAAACAAGGTTCATCTGGAAAAGAAGCTATATTTTATTGCAAAATTAAATGATTCCTTAAGTTTATATTGACCATTAAATTTTTTACACATTGAGAAAGAAAAAGAATGGGTTAATAAAAACTGAAGAAAGCAAAATGAATTCTATGAATGGGCAACTTAACTAGAACATGGTAATTAAGTGTACATACTGACATTTTCAATTTTATGCATTCTCCCTAACCTGCTCTTCAGGTCTCTTTGTCCAAAGGGGCAACCAGACAGGAGAACATGAGAAGGTGAAACCAAATAGGATGGACAAAAGAGAAAAATGTCTTAGTTACAAATTTCAGAGGGGTTGGACCTGCCAGGAGGAAGTCTGATCATGACAAGAGTTCTGCCAGTGAATGGGAAGACAGAACTGTGGAGCCATGTCCTTAGGAAGGAAGGACTGTTCCTCTTGGAATTTTTCCAATGGGGCTATGAATCACCTAATATACTAGGCAGCATATGCAAACAGGGGATTTATTTACTGGCTCCTGGTGCTATTAGGTGTTATAATGGTTCCATGCCATGAGAAGTTGAAGGCATGAGGTGAGTGAAACAAGGAACAAGTGAACTGTATTGCATCAGCTACACAATTAATTAGGCCAAAGTTGATGGAAACAGGAAAACACCAAACAATTTATAGGTATCCAAATGTATACAGAGGTAGCAAATATATTAAACAGATTTATAATGATACCTATCTCTCTCCAACATGTGTCTAGTCATTAAAACCACATCTTTTCCTGTAGGCTCTGAAAGTTTTGCTTTCTCCTATTTAGATAGGATATAAACATCTAAGAGCATCCGCAGCATTCTCATGCTACACATTCAAACAACCGGATGCACCTAGAAAGAAATTTTAGCAAAACAGTCAGATGTCAATTGGGAGTTAGATACAGGTGTTAACTTGATGGTTGAGGGTTTGAGCTATGGGCACATTTGTAGAAAATTAATAGTTGGATAAGCCCAGAGCAGACCTGCAGAATATTGCCTAGTTAACAGGGAAGGCCTAGTCCATGGTATGAAGAATTAATCTATGGGCAGGTGAAGAAAATGGAGGAAACTAGTTGAGAAAGTGGGCATTTCTCTGTATACTTGGCCAGACATGCTAGTCTGGCAAGTAAGAATCATCCCTCTCGAAGTTTGACATTCACACTAAAGGATGCTCCAGGGATGGGGCAGGGGGAGAGGAGGGACTGGGAGAAAGGAGGGAAGAAGGGGACTGGGGTACCTATTAAGTTTGTATGAGTGGAAAAAATAAACAATATAAAAGAATCATCCCTCTCTCAGCCATTACATGGATATGGTATGACCAGTCCCTTGGTGTTGGTAGATCTCTTGCCAAGCTGGACAAAGGAACTATAACTAGACTATCATAAGAGAATATAAAGTCCTTTGTTCTCCTAAGCTGTTTTGTCATGCTTTTGTCAACAACCATAAAAAGTAGCTGCAAGAGAATTTGGTACCAAGTGTGGGGTGTTGCTGATAAATCTGGGGATGTGGTCTCTGAATTTTTTTCCGAGGTATATGGAAATGTTTGAAGATACTGAGGCAATGTACTATAAAAACCATTGAGAATTTGGTGGGACATTTGGAAGACAATGATACTGAGAAAGTCATGAATTGGTTGGACCCAGGTTGTGAAAAAAGAAGCAAGAACTTTAGCAAAGTTGTCTTTAAAATGATGGACTGTTTGGCTGATAAAGGACAGCTGTGTTGGCAATCTTGAAGTTTTGGATGTAGAAAGGGCAGATATCAGAATAGCTGCAGCTAGAGAAATAAACACCACTGAAAGAAAACTAGTGCTTTGTACTGGGACAGTGGAAGAAATGAATACCACCATATGGAGATTACAAGCTTTGGAAACCCAGATTCCTTGCGTAGCCAAAAGCCCAAACTGAAGCCATTTATTGTCATTTGATAGCTTTCACTGCCTAGAAATTGACTTTTCCAGAACCAGCACATAAAGGTTGGTACAGCTGTGGTTTGAGTGGACCAAGCTATATTTCAATCTTATTGCAGAATTTGTCAGCATTAACCAGATGGTACTGGTCTTGATATAAAATTAAGAAGTTCATGGAGAGCAGCTGAAACTTGTCACTAAGTGTCACTAAGTGACAAGTTCGGAGTTTCTTCCAAGAAGGTAAATCTTATACCTGCAGAGGCAAATCCAGGACCATGAGATGTATGCTGAGGTTGGCTGGAGTGGATATTCAGCCTGGTCCAGAGAAATGCTGCTTGTGCAGTTTTGAGCTGTAAAGAGGGACTGGGATTGACCAAAATTGAGCCACCATGACTATATGACAAGCAACATAGTGGACATTGAAGTACAGGATTATTTGACTTGTTGGACTTTGGTCTTCATTTGATATTTCCTTATTGTGCATGATGCTTTTGCTTTGGTATTTTATCTGTGTTTCAGTATTTAATTTACTTTGATTAATTATGGTTGAGATTTTAAAATCCTGGAACTGAACTTTTAATGACAGAACATTTTAAAATTGATCTATGAGAGCTTTTAGAGTTTTAGAATAGAATTAAATGTATTGATGAGTGACATGCTTTTGAGTCAAGGTGACAAAGGGTAAAATATCAGTAAGATCCAGGTGTCAACTTGATTGTTGAGGGTTTGAGCTTTGTGCATATTTGTAGAGAATTGGAAGTTGAATTAACAGATTGAGATTGAGCTGATGGGGAAGGCTCAGCCCTTGGTGGGCAGGGCTAGTCCCTGTGCAGGTGAGTAAGATGGAAGGAACTAGTTAAGAAAGTTGGCATCCTTCCACATATGTGGCCAGACATGCTGGTCTGGCAAGTAAGGGCTATCCCCCTCTTCTAGCTCTCATGTAGATACAGTGTGAGTTCTTTTGGTCCTTGGTGTTGGTGTGGGCTCTTCTGCCAAGTCAGACAAGGAACTACCATAAAAGAGAATAAAACCCCTTGTTCTCTTAAGCTTTGTCATACGTTTATTAACAACCATGAATGGTAATTACAATACCCTCCAAAAAATATCTGAATATTGACTTTAAGTACAATTATTCAAAACCCTCAATTGAGATCGCATAGCACATAGTCATCCCAAAAACTGACAGGATGGGCAAATGCAGAGAGCCTGAGCATGCTGGGAGTATGTGCCATGTCTGAGGCCTGGGACTGACAGGGAAACGTAAGAGACATCAGTCATTGGTGCAAAGTGAGGTTTGGACAATCTAGAGAGAGCTTTCAGAGCTTGTCTGAGGGAGACCAAGGCTTTCATGAACATTCCTCCAAGAACCCTGTCAAGTACTAATGGTGAAAAGAAGCTTCCACCTCCCATACCTCTCTGGCACTAGGAGAAAAGTAGTCCCTTGAATAATTCCTTCCTACACTTCTGCTCCACAAAGGCCTGCTCTGAATTAGAACTAATTTATCAGGTTATCTTACCAATGTGGCATTTTATCAGTCTCTCTCCTATCCCAGTCCAGTCTAGCCTTTAACTGTTATTCATTTGTGTGTGTTTGGGGGGGTGTTCCTGTGGAGGACCAAAGGTGACTTCGGAAATCATCCTGGACTGTTTCAACCTCCATTTTGGTTTGCTCTAGGATTTCTCAGGCTTCACCCACCAGGGCCAGAAGTGTAGGCCACTGACTCTTCTCTCTGGCATTTTTTACACGTGGGATCCAAACTCAGGATCTTCGGTTTGTGAGACAGTTTTAACCCCTGAACCACCTCTCCAGCCCATTCTATCCTTCAAAGTAAGAAAAGGAGACATCCAACTCCAGCCTCTTCTAGTCTTAGGGCCTCTTCCAGATCCAAACTCTGAAGATTTGAGAAGCACTGAGCAAGCTCGAAGGTCAAATACAGAAGAGTGATGAAGACATCTTCCTGAGAAGATGTCTAAATGATCTCCCTACTCCACACTTGTCACCAAATCAGTTAGCCTCCTGTGTGAATGACAGAAAACCACAGACCTTATTGAAGACCCCTTTTCTAGAGAAAATGAATGACAACAAGGGAGAGTTGAACTGTGATTGCATGTGGTGTCCCTGCCTGCAAAAGTGCCAGACATCAAGGAAATATTGGGCCACTTAGTCAACAGTAGACAACTCTAGCCAAATAAACAGAAGCTTAGCCCAAAGGCTTACTCAATTAAGGTCCTTTTTTTCTATTTTTATTTTGCTAGTTTTACAAACATAATGGGCAGTTGTCCCTTACCTCTCCCTCTCTCCTCCCTCTCTTTCCTACCTTCCTCTCCCTTTATCAGTCCCTCCAAACCTCAGTAAATCTACTCAAAGAAAGGCCACTTAGTCTGGCACAGAGGTCTGAGCCCCCACTAGAGCAGATAATCCAAAGAGAACCCTGGGACCCACAGAAGCAGAGTCGTTCTAAAAATCTATATTTTTTTTATTTGAGAAAGAGAGAAAGCACACACATGCATTCCATGGTTTATGGGTGATGTGTGGAGGTCAGAGGACAACTTTTGGAAATCAGTTCTCTCCTTCCACCATTTGAGCTTTGAAGAATTGAACTCAGGTTACCAGGTTTTGGACCAGTGATATACTCAGTATATCACTAATGCTTTCACAAAAAATATACAAATAGAGCAACTGAACAGACAGTAGGTAAAAGCTTTGATCCCTGAGCCATCTCCTCTGCCCAGCATCTGCATAATAAAGTGTTGAGAACTTGAGAAAAGGAAATAAATTGAATAGGAAAGATAATGAAACTATATCAGGTATTAGTGTTAAGAGATAGCAGCATTGATAGCAGTGAAAATGTGTACTGATAACACACAGCATGCCTCAGAAAAAGACGGAAAAAACACAGACATCTGGGGATTATCAAGCAAAAAAATTAACAAGCACAATGAGCATACCAAGAGCTTGAGTGGAAACTCAGCGTGGAAGGAGAGGACAAAGGTGGAACAGTGGTACTGACATCAGCTATTGTGAGGCTATTGGAGCCAAGTGAGTAGACAAAGAAAATACACAAATAGAGCAACTGAACAGACAGTGGGTAAAACATTAACAAAGGAATGGAAAAGAGGCAATTCCACAGCAAGAGATCAGCAGAGCCAACAGAAGGCACTGGGACAGTTAACAACTATAGGCGAGAAAACATATTTAGATAACTTCACAAATTTAATCAATGAGTTAATTTGGGAGTAGAGATAACACATACATGCCATGACATAGGACACAGGACAACTTTCAGAAGTCAGTTCTCTCCTTCCACCATGTAGGCTTGAACTCAGGGATCAGACTCAGGTCACCAGATTTCCAAGCAGAGGCCTTGCCCACTGATCCATCTCTCCAGCTACAGTTTCACAAATCTTATCTCAAATGAAATCATATACCTAATGTAAAACACTATGAGACTTCCCCAAATATAAACTACAAAGAAAATCTAGGGGACTTAAGTTTGGTGGTAGGTAATAGGATAATAAAAGCAAAATTCATAAATGAAAATTTGTTTTACCTCTTAAAACATTCCTGCTTGTAGCTGAGTGAAAAAAATTTAAACAGTGTGGTGAAATCCTTTTACCTGCAATTAGTTTTACTTACTGAAGCTATATATATTGTCAAATTTATTGACAACAGTTATGTCAGTTATTTTCCTTTTTTTTTTTTTTTTTTTTTGGTTCCATGTATAGGTGTGGATGTGTAGGTGTGGGTGTAAAAGAGAGCACTTATGTGCCCTGGAGGCCTAAGAATGATTGTCAGGAATCATCTTTAGCTGCTCTACCCCTAATTGTTATGTTCTAGTGTTTCCTAGGTTTCGCCCTCCAGGGCAGGAAGTACAGGCCTCAGCCATTTCTGCCCAGTATTTTTATGTGGGCTATGGAGATCCAAACTCAGATCCTTTTGCTTCGGAAGAAAAACTTTGATCCCTGAGCCATCTCCTCTGCTCAGCATCTGCATAATAAAGTGTTGAGAACTTGAGAAAAGGAAATAAATTGAATAGGAAAGATAATGAAACTATATCAGGTATTAGTGTTAAGAGATAGCAACATTGAGCAGAGGACTGTATAATGATGCCAGGAAAATCTACCCATGTGTATTTATTATGAGAAGTTGATTTTGAAGAATGCTGCATCAAGGGTCAGTCACACATGTGCAGATTGAGGAAAATCATTCTGACCTTTAGCAAGATTCTTTACACACTGGTGGGGTGACTGAAACATGGAGCAACACAGAAATATCACAGGCCAAAATTAACGATGATGAGTTCAAGGATCTCAATTGACTTTTTATTTTAATTTCTGCTTTCTTCATTTGGCATCTGTGTATAAATCCAACTTTGTTCAGTTCACTAAACATTTGTTCGCTTTTAGGGAAGTTTTGTCTGATTCCAGAATCATAATTAATTTTCCTCTGGTGACTCAGACAGCAAGCCAGAGCAAAGGAAAAGCAGCTGATAGCCATCACCACGGTGCTATGCCAAGGTTTTCTTTTCTTTCTTGTGAGATGATTAGGGCAGAAGGAACTTCAATATCACATTCTTTGAAATTCTTTGAAACTGGCCTGCTTGAAAAATGTGGCTCTTGTCCCAGTAATCCTGATTTCATAAAAAGTCAGATAGGCAGCTCAGTCTCAGCTTGATGTAAACTTCTTATAGATGTGATCACATTCTACTAAATTTGGCATGTTCTGTTGGGACCTATTCAAGAACTTAGTCCAAAAGGATAACCTTAGTAAATTTCCATTTAATGAACATTATAAGAGTCCCAAACAAAGACAAGTCCCATATGTGCACAGACGTCAGGTGATTTGCACCAGATAAATCCAACAACCTAACAAATGTGAATTATTAGTTTCAAGACATCAAGAATATGGTTTCCAATAACTCACTCTTAGCCAATCGGCTCTTACTCTAAGGTCACTGGATTTTAACTTTCTATATTTTTGCATCAAAAATATCTACTAGAAAGGAAATAAGAGTTGGGATTACCAGAGAAAATAATCAAAACTATATAAAATTCACATAGAATGAAATCTACTAATTTATACTACTAATTGGCTTAAGTGTTGTTAATCAGAGAACTGGATTCTAAAATGCAAACTATTTCCTTTGCTTTTACATTTAAGGAAACCTGGGCTCCAAGACAGAAGGTTCAGGAGAAGGAAATAACAGTAACAGGAAAGCTTAAAACTGGTGCCAAGGCAAGCAGACAGTATCAGAAGCAGGGAGCATCCAATAACCTCTAACAGATGCATGGATGTGGGGTGTTTGGGCTTTCCTCAATCCTTGTCAAAGAGAAAAATGAAAAGTAGAAATATTCTCTCTTTGAAATCTTTAAACTATCATTGTAGGTATTTCACCAAGGTGTACTACAGCCAATAAATTGATCAGTCAATACTTGTGTAAGTACACTTAGTTCACAGAAGCTGCTTCTGAGAGGGAATTAGTCACACCATGCAGCTTATCTAGTACCTTCCCTAAAGTGTTAAAGGCTGTAAATTAGCTTCTTAAATTAAACTTTTAAAGCCAATCTAGAACCATCCTAATCTTCTAAATTTAAAAATCCCCACTCCTAAACTCAGAGACACCCCTCCCCATGCCCTCTAAATTCAAATCTCTCAAACTCATATGTTATGTATACACATAAATGCTAATGTAAGGAGTTTTCCTTGTTCTTAGGGTTGTAAGGACTGCAGTCTCCAGCTTTCCCTGCTGGGAGCTCCTAGTGGTTGGTGTTATTAAAAGACCTGAAATCCCTCTTGGTGCATCTCACAATGGACCAACCCTGGAAAGGATCTTTATTAAAATCAACAAGAACATCATTGAAAATGCCACAAATCTGGTTTCAGTTTCCCCCTCCTCCCTTACCTTCCTGGCCCTGACCTCAGAAATTCTGATAATTTTGCACAGCCATTCCTGAGAGGGAAGTCTAGCTCCCTTATCAGCAGACTAATCAAATGCTTCCTCGTTTTTCAACCTTTGTGCCCAGGGACAAACTTTCCCCTAGATTCAAAACCAATGCAAGGGCTTGGTAGTCCTCTGGCCCTGTTCTTTAAGTGACACACAGGAAAGAACTCCCTTCCACCCCTGCATCTTTTCCTCTACTTGCCCCTTCTGTGTCTATGTGACCCAATCGTAAGACATAGATTGTAAGTAATTGCCATGCTGTGTATATTTATATATTTATATCTGCCTCTGATTCCTAAGTACACAGTACCTTATAATTTATATAACTTAATTCTGCATTTAATTATATACTTCATTTTGCATTTATGAGTCCCTAATAAGAACAGAAAAGCCCTATGTGAATGAACCGGTCTCCAGGAGATTCATTCCTGTGCCCACTTTGATGCCAACATGCATTTCCAAGTAAATGGAAGTCTGATCTTATTAAATAGACAGAAGCAAATGGTATGGCTCTTGGTAATCAATGTAAATGTTAAACATTTATATTAATGTGATTAAATGAAGAAGCTGCAATTTTATTTATATTCTTCTGTTTTTATTCCCATGAAGGGCAAATTGAGTGATGTTAACCATTTTTTCCCTCTTCACCAGTGTTACTCTATTTCTCCTTCAAGTAAAAAGTGCAGGTTAGTTGATGAATAGCACACAAGCCTTTCATAAGTACATAGTGTGTTGTTTATGTGTATGGGTATATATGTGTTTTTATGTCTATGTGCATATGTGTATGTGTTTATATATGAATGTGTGCTTGCATGTGTATTCATATGTATGTGTGTCTGCATGTGTGTCTTTATGCAAGCTCACGCATGTGTCTGTGAACATGTGTGCATGCTTGTATGAATACGTGTGTATGTAAGTGTGTTTATGTGTGTGTATATGCATGTGTCTGTGTGATTTTTTTTGGTAGATACATGTGTATGCATGCTATTTAAAAATGGAACAAACAAAATATAGTGTTTGATTGTATTTTATTTTACTTGAATTCCAAACACCTCAGAATAACATATTAAAGATTGAAAGTACGAGTATGAATCCTTTGAACTGATTTTGTTAGAGGAAAAAATATGTCCTAATCTTAGTCTACATGTGTTTCATTATGGTACTAATTTCCTGATTATTAACAAAAAGTTTGTAAGTATGTTAGGAATACTTTGGAAATATTTTTCAGTGCTGTTTCCAAGAATTCCAAAAGTCCAATAAACCTAAAAGTTCTTTCACAATCACATTGGAATAGCAGAAAATTACAAATTTTAATCATTACAATAAACAATGGTCATCTCAATTAATATTGGTACAGACAGTTGAGCAGAGCACAATCAGAAGCTGCACAGTGCCTTTGCACGAATCTGACTGACAAAACAAGTAGGCACACAGCAGTTTATTATGAAGAATACTGAAGCTTGAAGCATACACATTAAATTTGGGCAACCTTGGTGAAAACAAGAACTGGCTTCCTTGTTATACAGTCCGCCATCCATCTAAAACCAAATGAGATAATGGAGTAACAGAGACAAGAGATATTTTTTGCATAAGGAACCATATAATCCTTCACTTCATTGAAATAATAAAGTTATAATTTTGTTTCAATTAAGCTCCTTCTGTGCTCAGAAATAGAATCTGGTATTTGTGTATAAATATTATGCAAGCTCTCCTTTGTCTTGTCTTTTGTCTAAGGCATTTCAGAGGGGTTTTCCTGTACCACTTCCTGCAAACTTCACATTGCAAGTAACTAATTTTTCAAAAATAGCATGACAAACTATTTTGAATGGAAGACTAAGTTTGTGGAATTAAGCTAAGAATTTCATGCACCTGTGAAAATTTTTTAATAATCAACTGCATCCCATTTTAATGGAAGTTTTCAATCCTAGAGAAAGCAGGGTTAACTTTAAAGAATCAATTTCAACTCATAAAAGCTTTGAAAAGAAACTGCTATATAATTATAGGCTAAATTGGTGACTTATTCTGCTACATTCTTACATTTGAAATCTTTCCAAATTCTGAAGCAAGTTAGATGGGAGATACAGACTTCATTGTATTTTTACATGCTCCTGCAAGTTTAAAATCTTTTACTATATGAAAACAATTTAAATACCTAGGCAATTTTAATTCCACAGCACCAATAGTCTCTGGAATTTAGAATTTCATAAGTGGTTTTATCTTTAACCTATAAATATTTAAATCAAGAGTTCTCTCAAATAAAATATAAAAACTATTAGAATACATACTTCATATAACAAATAGTGTAGTATGCTTAGTACAGTATTACACTTGCCGGCATGGATGAGCAGACACTTTACTAATCAGCTTTTCTCAGCTTCGCCAATATTTAGTTAAAAATCCTTAAAACTAGGGAAGAATTATGTTGATCAGTTTTCCCTTAATGGGATAAAATACTTGAGATTACTGCTGTACAAGGGAGAAAGATTCATTTTGACTCTTGATTTCAGAGGATTCAGTCCAGGTCAGTGGACCTCACTGCAAATGACAAGTCAAGTGGCCATAAAGCAAAGAGCAAAAGAAAGGCAATTAGTATCACAGTCTCCCCTTTCAGCAGAAATGCAGAGACCAAGCTAACTTCTACTAGGTCCTGCTGTCTATCGATCCCCCATCTCCCAAGAACAAATCCCTGGGGACCAGGCCATAAGCATACAGGGAGATTTGTGATTTACAAGCTTCCTCTCCCCAGTAGTGAGATCACTCATGAGGAACATGCTCTCCTAGATTTGTGACTCATGAGATCTGCAAAACTTTAGTTGCTTCTTCTTCCAAAGATCTTTTCTGGAAGTCATGAAGCTAAAAATCAATTAAGTCCATTTTAAAAAAGTCGAAAAAGAATTTCCTCGAGGAGCTCAGAATTTGGTGTTTCACTCAAAATGTTGTATTTTGTTAACTAGATTATCCTTCTCTATTGAAAATAAAATGGTTTCTTTTCTCTGTTCAGATACAATTGACTGATAAGAATATGATACAGCTTTGCCTGTCTTCACTATGGATGTGCAATGAGCATATGTGAAAGAACATAACAAATCCTAAATGTATTCCAATTATTATTATCATATTGTTATGAAAGCTGTTAAACATGCAAATGGAGAGTACACAAAAAGTATATAATATTCCATGTAATTCATTTCATATACCTAACAGTATTTAGGAGGGTCACTTGATCCCAGGAAATTGAAAACAGAATAGTTAATATAGCAAGAAAATTTCAAATTTTCTTGTTTCAAAAAAATGTGTGTAAGAAACAGCTTCTATGGCCTTCCCATATAGACGGAAGACCAGTGGCTCTCTGAGAATCTCCAGGACTCCAGCACCAGGTCGGGTATTGCTGAGGCACTAGGCCTCTCCCATCCGTGTACAGCTGGGCGTTGTTGGACTATGCACTCCAAATCTTTTAAGCCAATCTAATATTTAATATTTAAATATTATTTTAAATTTTTTTATATTTAAAAAAGAACTTTAAAAAACAATAGTTCCAGCATTTATTAGGTAATGAAAAGACATTGAGCACTTGGGAGGACTTTTTTCTGTGATGAAAGCAGGCAAACAATGGGTTTTTAGAGAGATTGATGAAAGCCAATCATTTGCTTGGAAATGACATTGGTATGTGAGCAACGCTGGATTGCTGTCTAGAAATGGTACTGATAGATAGCTCTAAATCTTAAAAATTATTTTTACTTAGTCAGAATTTGCTCTCCACGAATTTAGTTCAAAATTTATTGATTTTTTTCACAACATACAAGGAGTTTTAAATATGAAATTCACAAAATGATTCATGCATTGTTTCAGGAATCTCAATCTAACCATTTTCCCCTTTCTCTGACTACATTTGAACTTTAGATGGTGAAACTAACATTCACCTCTAGTCAGAGATCTTAGCTGATTTTCAAATTTCACACTTTGAATTAATAATAAACTTAATGCAACGAATTATATTTTAAAATACAGAGGGCAGCATGTCCAATTGTAAGGGTTTTTTTTTTTTTTTTTCGTTTTAAACCAACGCTCCAGGAAAAAGTGTATCCCAGGGTGCGACAGATGATAACGCATGCTGATGATTCAAGAATCTTCGATGAGCAGATAGATAAAGAGTGACCTAAGTGATGGGTGAATGTGAGAAAATCTCTTTGATCACTGAAAATGCTTAAAAAGTTAACAAGAAGGATACATTTTATCCAGTGAAAAACTACAAGTAATATCTAGAGACAAATAAAAAAATGCAAAGTAATAGAAATGATTCCGATCTGATGATCTAGATTACATTTAATTCCTTGAAATAATACGGGTAGGAAAGAAAAGACTATCTTCTTGCTGTGTGTCAGATACTGAACAAGACACAGAAAGGCAAAAGAATGCAAAAAACTCTTTTCCCAAGCAAGGCACTCACAACCCACTGTCACTTGTTTTGTTTTCACATGTGAACATGTAACAACTCTGAAGGAAGACAGATCAATCATCTTTAATATGTTAGTAGTGGAGGTGGTCAGATACCACACCAATCAATTTCCCCCTATGCTGGCAAGGAAGACATTTACTATTCTTGCTCCTTTCTTGTCCTACAAAAGTGTATTTTCAATTGAAGGAAAAAGTGTTCAATGACTCTGACCTCGACTGACCTCCTTTTGGGCAAATACATATCATATCAAGAGAATTTCATAAAGCATGGTAATTTGGAGGACAGAAAAGGAAAAAAAAGCATGATTTAAAGGAGAACCAAGTGTCACTTGAACTTCCCCTCAGTTAGTACAATCCATGTTTGCTTGGCTTCAGTGTCATACAAAACAAAATGACTCATTGTCTTAAGCAGATATTTTGAATAACTTATATTCAAGGCCAAACTTCATACAAGTAAATGTTTTCAAAAATCTATGCACACACACACTTGATCCTAAATCACAGTTTAGTTGCCCCTGACACTTCTGGCTCACAAATGTTCCAGTGTGCACATACAGATGTAGTCATGGATGAACTAGGCGCTGACTGCAGAGGTTCCTGTTACTGTGAACTCACCCATCAGCCTTTCTAAACAACTATGTGTTCAGAAGAACTGCACTTAGGAAGCAGGTGGAACACCTGCAATTGACTGCATTCACAGTGTGAACTGCAGGGGCCGCGGAAAGAAAAGACTGTTTGTTTGACGTTATTTCATTTCTAAAAATACTTTGGGCTTTTCCTTCCCAAGACACAATTAAGATTCCCAGAATCTTTAAAATTTATAGAAAGTTTTGCTTACTGAAATTCTATGTTGCTTCCTCTTCCAGTTAAAATAGAAAAACCAAGCCTGGCTACTTGGTCCAGGCTAGCCATTTCAGCCCTGTGGAGGCTGGCCATGAGAGAATTGCAAGCTACAGTCTGGCCTGGACTACACAGAAAAACCTTGTATCATAAGCAAAGGCTAGAATAACTAACTAATTTTCTCATAGAAAACAATTATAAATGCTATACAAAATCACCACTTTAGCACAGTGGCACATGAAACAAGTTGATAGCACTTAAAGAGGAAATATTCTTGTAAGAGTGGATGCACTGGTTGGACAGGATATCTTAGCAGCTTTCTCATGGGTTCTTACCAGTCCGCACAACTGGGAACATTATGACTGTTGTTCAGATTTTAGGGAGAAAATTCCTAGAGAAGATGGAGACAAAATCCATTTGCAAACTCTCCACGAACCAATGTCTAATCCAAGAACCACATAAACCCCAAGGTTCCATGTTAAAAAAAAAAAAATAATGTCCTGTTACCAGTGGTTAGGGTCTGGATCATCCAGATGTTTCAAAGTTCTTGGTCCCTTATTAGATAGATGCAAGGTATACAGGAAGCTTTATTCAAAAGCAAAACCATTGAACGGATCAGAAATACACTGATAAGATTTACAGCAGACCACATGAGTTGACCCAAAACAAAAAAAAATTTTTTTTAACCATCATCTTCTCTTATTTAATTCAAAAATAAGAAACCATTTTGCTCTAGACTATGATGTGTGATGAAAAGTGGATTTTACAGGACAACCAGTTCAGTGTTTGAACTAAACGGCAGAAGCTCCATATCACTTCCCAAAGCCAAACTTGCACCAAAACATGTCCATGATCTCTGGTGGTCTATTGACTATCTGATCCACTACAGGTTTCCAAATAATGAAGGACCTGTGACATCAGGGAGCTGTGCCATAACAAATCAATGAGATGAGCCAAAATAGACGGCAACTGCACTGGGCATTAATCAGTGTAAAGGGCCGAGTTCTGGACAATACCGCCACCAAATGTGGCAAAACCAAGGTCTCAAAAGTTGAATGAATTGCCTCATCTACCATAGTCACCTGACCTCTCCTTCCTCAAGTGACTAAATAACCCTTTTAGGAAAAAATAAATGTTTTCATGAGAAACAGGACGTAGAAAATGCTTTTGAAGAGTTTATTGAATTCCAAAGCATAAATTTATACAACACAGGAAAGAAAACGATTTTGATTAATAAAAATGTGTTTGAACCTACTTAAAATACTTTCAGCCCACAATTCTTTGAGCACCAGCCTCACAGAATATTATGCAGACCTAAAGAGAAAGGAAGTCCTGTCACCTGCTTCGACACAGATGAGTCCTGAAGACAGTATGTCCAGTGAATTAAGCAAGTCACAAAAGGGCAAGTGTTTTATCACTGCACCCCTAGGGAGCATCAAAAGTAGCCATCAGAAAATATAAAAGTGATTATTATAGACCAGATTAGCCTATGAAGTTGTCGTGGTCCAGCATAAAAATATTCTATACCTTGCTATACTGTTCTGGTTTGAATGTGAATTGCCCCCGCCCCCTCAGGTTCATGTGTTTGAATCCTTAATAGCAGTTGATGTTTGGGAAAGCTGCAATGCCTTTGAGAGGCAGAGCCTTGCTAGAGGAAGGCAGGTTTGACAGCCTGGCCCTCCTTCTTTTCAGTTTGCTCTTGCCCCTTCTCTGCCTTCTTGACGGCTTCAGTGAGATGAACTATCTTCCCATTTCTGCCTGCAGTCATGCCTTCTGCTATGTGCCACCATAATGGATCTCTTTGGGAACTGTACTGTACTATAAATTTTCTCCCTTAGGTTGAGTCTGAGTACTGTCTCACAAAAGAAGGATAACTGCAATATAGAAAATACTTAATATACCTAAATTGTACACTTAAACATTGCTGATTGCCTGTTACCAATAAATTCATGACCAAAAACATTAGGTATTAAAATGGATTTTATTCTTTCTTTTGATTCTTTGTTACAGTTCTTAGTCCAACTTGGCAGAACTCATACCAATATCAGGAACCATGGGAAATGATCACACCACACCCATAAGAATTGCTGACAGAAGGGCAAATCCCACTTGCTAGACAGCAAGTCTTCTAAAGTATGCTGAAGAATGCCAAAACACTGAACCAGCACCCTCCATCTTATCTGCCCAAGGAATGGTCCCACCCATTTATAAGTTGGGTCTTTCTATAACAGTCAGACAGTCTCCTGCATTCTTGCTCTGTGTTTGCTTCAATTTCTAATTCTTCACAGATGTACCCACAGCTAAGCCTTCAAATGCCAAATTGACACCTATATATCTAACTAGCACAGATGTCGAGATAATTGTTTTTATTATGATGAAATAAAGTTGAAAATGTCAGAAAAACAAGGAATTTTAGATACAACTCAGTGGGCCATATATTTTAAAAGACATGAAAATAGGAAATTGGTAAGGAATAAAAAGAATTGTAATGTGAAAGATTGGGTATTAAAGTGATAATATCATAATTTCACTATATTCATATGTGGAACTTTACACTTGATCTTAGCCAAAAGGCCAAGAAGTGATCATATGTAGAACTTTACAAGAAAAAAATTTCTTAGTTGGGGCCAAAGCAATCGTAATGGGACTTTGCATGCCCTGCGCAATGTCCAGCGCACTGTTGCCCTCATAAAGTCTAGCATCTGTTAAGGGCACCGAGACCCCTGGAGGCAAGGGATTGACAGCCATAGTAGTGATCTTATGCTTAAGGGGAACAAGAGAAAGGGCTTATGGAAATGCCACTGGGTCCTTATATGTCATCGGAGAGGAGGACCCAATGGAGAGTTAGGCATATACAATAAAGGACTCTCTGGGAATTGGGGGGGAGGCACTGGGGGAAAGGGAGGGGGAGGAGGGGGGAGGGAGGGAACTGGTAAAACATTTTAAAATGTATAATTAAATTTTTAATAAAAAAAAAAAACACTGCTAGAGGAATCACCAACCCAGATGTCAAACAATACTACAGAGCCATTGCTTGGAAAAAAACTGTATGGTACCATTTGATTGTTGCCAAAGGTAGCAAAAAAACACATATTGAAGAAAAGATAGCATCTTCAACAAATGGTGCTAGGTAAAGTGAATAAATACATGTAGAAAAATGAAACATCTCTGATCTCTCGCTTTTCATAAAAAGTTACAAATGAACCAAGGACCTTGATATCAAACCTGTAACACTGAAACTTACAGAACAGGGAATACATTTGAAGTGGTAATTCTAGACAAAAACTTTCTTAATAGAACCATGTTCTCACTTGAAATAAGACCATCAGTCAACAAGTGGGACTTCATGAAATTAAAAAACTTCTGCTCTGTGAAAGAAACTGTTCACAGAACAAAAGGGAAATCCCAAGAATGGGAGGAAAATTTTTCTGGCTGTAAATCATAGGACTGATATCCAAAACATACAATGAACTAAAAAAAATGAAACATTATGAAAGCAAGTGGCCCAATTGAAAAGTGGATCTAGAGATAAACTTTTCAAAAGAGGAAATTCAGATGTCTGATACCTTTCAAAGTGTAGGACATTCCTAAATAAAAGGGAAATGCAAACCAAAACTACTCTAAGATTCTATCTTACCGCAATCAAAATGACTAAGATAAAGAACACAAATCATAATTGCCGGTAAGAACATGGAGAAAAGATAGCCTTTAGTTACTGTTGTCAGGAGTGCAAACTGGTACAGTCATTGTAGTATAGAGCTCATCAAAAATTCTAAAAATTGTTCTACAATATGACTCAATTATATCACTTCTAGGCATAGTTGCAAACACCACAGATATATTTGCAGAACCACATTCATGGTAGTTCAGTTGACAATAGTAAGAATTTGGAATCAACCTAGACATCCATCAACTAATGAATGGATAATTAATAATATACAACTGAATATTATTCAATTCTTATGAAAAATGAATTTATGAAATTTGCTGATAAATGGATGGAACTGGGAAATACCATACTAAGTATCCCAGCCACAGAAAGACAGACATTGAATATCCTCTCTTACATGAAAATGATAGCATAGAACCTCCAATCTATGTGCTTAAGTATAAATACCTGTAGAGCTAGTTCAAAAAAAATCTGAGGGGGACTATAGAGTAGGAGAAAAGGTAGCGATATTAGAGAGCAGAGGCATTGACAGACTATTGGGTAAGAAAGTAGAACACTGGAACTCCAGTTCCACTGGAGTGGAACACTGAAGGGAAAAGCTTTAAGAGAGAGGAAGATGAGGGCCTAGGGAGGAGGCAGTAAATATAATTAAGATGTAAGGTACAACTGGACAGAAACCTTCTACGCTTTACATTTATCAAAAAAAAAAAATGAGAGTCAGAGGGATAATGTGAAGAAAAAATAAATTGCTGTATATGGTATGAAGGTAGAAAGGAGAATACTGGGAGAAGGTTTTCAGAGTGGATGAAGGTGAAGGGGATATCATTCAGGTAGGTATAGGGAAGCAACAAGCATCGCTAAGGATGTATCAGCCATGTAGAATCCTTCTGCATTATAAGTTCATCAAAAAAATTGTTTTTAAAAATTGAACATACCTTATACAAGGCAACACAGAGTGAAGATAGGGTATATTGGAAAATGCCATGTGATATTCCTACCAAAGCTACAGTTGATTTAACAAAAGTTTCAGTACTGAGTAAGTGATATCTCTTAATAAGCTGGTCAGAGACGTCTCAGGGACCCACAAAATAGTATAAACTTTTTTTCATTGCTCTTGGTTGCACTCCAGAAACCAAGAGTAAGATCCTGTTGTTGAAGATGCTGTATACATTGGTCACAGTACATGGAAAAATCAAGGTGAAACAGGTCTATAAGCTTCGTCTTAGCTAGCTTGCTTTCATAGTACCAGAAGGTACTATATAAGTTGAGGTGGAAAAGGAATCCAACTCATCCACCTATGAAACCTGTAAACTACAACCACCACTGCCCAGACAAGGAGTAATGCAATAGGACAGAGATATTAAGGGGGTGAACATTTAGTCTCTGACTGGATTTCAAGAAAGGGTCGCATATCCAGTAGTGAAAACCAGGCCACGAACTTATGGGAGGGATGAAGTAAGCCCTAGGAAGTAACAGACTATTAAGCTTTAACTACAAGGATTTTATATAAAACACCCTTCTAAGAATTTACCATTATATGTATAGATTAGAATAGTACCAAGTATTCAACCTAGAAGTTTTGTGTAACAGAAAGTGTTTATTACAGAAAATCACAACTGGTCAAACTGCAGAAGGTAAATTACTGTGAATTACTCAGCCCCAAACAGTACATCTAAACCACCCCCACCCTAAGGTTCGGGGAGCATCTCAAAACAGGGGCAATGAGAATGTAAGAGCCTGAAGGTGGCAAGGGATGTGGCCAGACAGTGTCTTCCAGATATGACTGGGCCTCTGCAACCATGAACTCACTGCAGCTGAGAATGCTTTCATGAGACCACAAGATGTGGCCTGTCTACTTTACATCTTATGCAAAGACATCTGGAGATACACGCCTTCCTCAGAGATTCTTGAAGATTCAAACTAGAAGAGGGGAGCAACTTGCCCCAGAAATATGTCTATTGTTATATTGTCCTTGCTCCATCAAGTATCTGGATACATGTCCTTAACAGGAACCCAGGTGGGCTTCACTAAGCCATACATGCACAGATGGTCCTAAAAGTCAAGGGAGTGAATAGGGGAAGAAAAAAGTTTTAGGTGGAAAAAATGAATAATACCAAGAATTATTGGTATTATTGCCTCCCCACCAGCTAATATGTCTGAATCCGTAGCTGAAGATTGTAACACTTTTAGAAGGTTGAGCCTTGCTGGATGGAGGAAAATCCATCACAAGAGGTGGGTCCTTCAGGTTTGGTAGCCCAGGTCTGTTTTCTCAGTTTACTCTTACTTTCTCTATATGTCTGCAGTGGCCTGAACTGGCTTCCTGCTTCTGCCTTCGGCCATGCGTTCTACTATGGTAGACCCCACCATGATGTATTATTATCCACTTTGGAACAATGAGCTAGGTAAATCTCCCTTTCTTAAGTCTCTTGTGAGTAATATCTCACAGCAACAAAAGAAAAGTGACTGCAACAGAAATTGGTACCAGGACAGATACCAAAAGTAGAGTGTGTTGGAGAAAATTTAGTACTGAAAATGATGGCTTCTATTAGTCTTAAAGAGAAAAGGGCTAAGAAGAGTCTCTCCAACCATGTGTGGAGATCACGTGGAAGCTATTAATAAAGAGAAATGAACACAAGGGAGAAGCTTATGAAACACAAGTTTATTACAGGTGGGGGCCAAGGTAACCATAGTTTAGCTTTAATATGGGAGATCATTGAAACAGAAGAGATAGCTTAAAGTCAGAGAGGACACTGAGATCAGAAGAGTGTCACTTATGGACAGATTGGTTTGGGGGGAAGCACAAAGACAAGAGGATTTAGGCAAGTACAGTAGAAAGTAAGAGGAGGACAGAGAGCTTCCTGGGCATTGCAGTAAACTTATGTCCTCAAGCATTGCTTCGGAGTTACATGGGAGTTGCTAATGAAGTATAGCAGTGGAGTTGAGAAATTTTCATCCTGGAGCCACAAGCAAAACGTTCAGGTTTTCACTACCTTTGGCCATTGCTATGGTCTGGCTGTTGACTCTTTGCAACTGTTTTGTGGAAGAAACTTTGGGCTAGGAAAGTCATTTTGTGCTATAAACAGAGCTTAATGGGTTATTCTAGTGAAACCTCTGAAGATAGCAATGCTGAGAGAAATGAAGACAGTGTGGCTTATGCTGTTCCAGAGGAGAAAAAAAGGCTGTTTGTGGAATTGGACTACCAACAATTCTAGTGCTGCTTTGGCAAAGAGATTAGCTACATTTTTCCCTTGTCTTGAAAGCTTTACTGAAGATGAATTAAAATGCAATGGATTGATGTGTTTGGCAGAGCAGTTTTCAAGACAGCACGGTTTTGAATCTGTGGTATGGCTATATTTTAGTTCTTTTCAGATCTACAATGAAAGAGAGCAGCAAATAAGAAGAAATAAAAACTGTGAAGGTTTATGAGAAAAACAATGTGAGGGCAAAGTATTGAACCAGGGGAATGAAGACAATAGAAAAGGTCACATTCTGTAAGCAAAACCTTCAGGTAAGGCTCCCATGGTATGAATGCAAATTCTTTTGGAAGAACAGAGCCATAAAAGAGATCCAAAGGACTTTCCTATACTTTCCAAACAACTGCCCATGGAAAACTCTCTCCATACACACACACACACACACACACACACACACACACACACACACAGTCAGGATTGGTTGAACCAGGATTCAGGACACCAATATCCATCTGGAGGTTATAGCAGAACTTGGCAACATCTTCTACATGGTACTAGTTTTAGAGGCATTAAACATGCAAGATTGAGGAGGTCATGGATTCCTTCTCCATGGTTTCAGAGAGCTGCTGTGGCCAGGTATTATATGTCAGGACTAGAAAACCTTAAAGGTAACTTCGGAAGGGCACTGCATGCTACAGAGCTAAAGTCTGTATTGCCACTGAGATTCAAAGATGTTAGCGATCACAGAACCAATTTAAGACATCTGCCAAGGAAAGCTCTATGCCATAGAAGAACCAACCCAAGAGAGCAATGTGTCCTTTAGGTGGCACAATGGAGAGGCAGAAACAAAACCTTTTGGGAGTGAGATGATTTCAACAGGTGGCTTATATGCTATGTTAGGAAATATAAAATTTGGAGTTTGCACTGCTGTTTTTTGACGTGGTAAGATTCAGTCTTCCCTGAATATATCCTGTTCTTCACTTTTAAAATGGGAATATTTACTTCCCACCATTGTATATTGATAGTGTAGCACTTTTTTTTTTTTATTTTACAAGAGGTCACAATTAAGAGATTACCTTCCTTCAGGTTTTTTTTTAAAGGAACAAGCCTAGCATGATAGTTATGAAATCCCAGTGTTGGGTGTGGTTATCACATCTTCAGTATTTCTCAAAGAGAAATGCACAAAGGCATCAGAGAAAACAAGTGGTACAAACCAGTTTACATAAAGATGCAGTCAAGGAGGTAGAGATGGGTGAGCTCACTGTTTGAAGTGATCACATGAGAATTGGACAGAAGCTCAAGTGGTCTCCCAAAGACTTCCAGTCATGACACCGAATTTTATGTGAATTAATTCAGACTCGGACCTTGAAGGATTGAGTGAAGACCATGCAATAAGAGTACACAGTAACTCCACAAAAAGTCTCAAAAGTGAATGTGGAAGTGTAGAATTTCCTGAAGCGGACCAAGAACAGGTGCCAGATCACAAGGAACAAAAGCCATAATTTTTCCAAGTGAAGAACAAAAAGCATTTGCTGGTATTGTTACTTAAAAAATCTTATGAGAATCTAGGGGAAGACCACATGGCGATCCAAATACCTTCATGACATCAGATTGTATGTGAGTGAAATACAGGCTCAAACCTGGAAAGACTGAGTAAAAATTAGATAATGCGAAGTACAGAGCAAAGAAGCCAACTGGGCCTCCAAAAGTGTTTCCGGAAAAGGAACACAACTCAGCATCACAAAAGGAGAAGTCAAAGTCCAAGGCCCATTTTAACAAAAGTCTAAAAAGAGGCTCTTCATGAACACTTTTGCTTGAAAAGCATCAGACCACAAAATGATGTTGGTGAGACAGTAGCGGTAGCGTCAAGGGAACCAAAGAAATGCATCCCAACAGAAGATGTGGGGCAGTCGAAACCCAAAACAGTTTTAATGGAAGTGAACTTTAAGGGGAAAAAAAAAGGTTTCAGCAGTGATTGCTTGAAGCACATCATACCATACATCTGCAGCCTTAGCTTCTGGGAAGCAGAGCAATGCATCCCAATGGAAGATGTGGGCAATGAGGAGGAATTGGATGTGTACAGTTCCAAAATACAAAGAGCCACCTTGTCCCTGTCCCTGTTAGAAGCCTGAAGAGAGACCAAATCCTGAGGCTGATACTGAGGACATAGGCGCCTGGAGATTCACAGCCTAGAGAGCACCAAGGACGTTATAACTCAATCTGTTCTAACGTCGGCCCCTGAGGGTCACCATCCCCTTCCTGGGGAAAAAACTGTCAAACATAAAATGTGACTTTCCAGGACAAGTTCACTTATTTGAGTGACTTACCCAGTGGCTCTCACCATTTATTATTTCAGTGCACATTTTCATATATTTTCTCTCTCTTTTTGATGCTCTATCCTTATTCATTTTTTATTTTTTATTTTAAGTCATAAACTTGAAAGATAAATATCCATTTAGCCAGGATTATTATTTACCAATCTTTCATATTAGATTTATTGTATATGAGATGGCTTAGCATTCACTTTCTCATGGAAAAAAAAAAAACACAGGCGGAAGCTCTCACATATTCTACTTGTTAGGGCTGGAACATAGTTTCTGTTTAGTTTTAATTTTTAATTTTTCTGATACTTGGGCGATTTCTGTAAAGTGGACCGAGTGCAATGAAGACTGGTTACAATGCATCCAGTCTTATAAGAGTACAATCTTTGACCAGTTAGAGCCTTGATTGCCAGTTTCCTCCCTCTTTTCTGGTTTGTTGCTGAGTAACTGATGCACAATTTCTTTGTAAGATGCACAACATCTTTGGAAGAATTTGAAACATCTCATGTTCAATATTGTCCTTTAGTTTCTTCTTGTTATAGCCCCTATGATTCAAGTCTTTTGTGCCATATATGGCACTGTTATCGGTTCTCAACACAAAAACTATTGAAAACAGCATTCAGCAAACAAATAAGAGCCATGACAATCCATACACCACCACCTTGTCCCATCTGGTTCTCTAACATAAATGTCGACGTCTCTGCATCTTAAGTGGACAATCCTAGTCTTCATTACAGCTCCCAGGGCAAACTAAATCACCCACAATAATGTGTTCCACGTCCTAATCTTGATACAAGTTCTTTGCCTAGTATGGTTTTTTACAACCCCTTCTGGGACTCGCTTCAGAAAAACTAAAGAGCCTGCTTCTCTCCTCACTGCTCAGCAGCGTTGGGCCAACTGAATAACGCTCAACCCTCCCACCGCCCCAAACGGTCGTGCGCGAGTCCTAAGACGTGACTCACAACGCCAAACATAAGGAAAGCAGGCGCGTGGCTTGGACGCACAGCTTGCAATCCATCCCATCTCCGCCCCAGCCCTAACCTATTAGCATATTGCAAATAATTTGAGTCTTTTGAGATTCCTATGAATATATCTAACTAGTTGTGACATCTTTATTTTTATCTCTAGTTGACTTTATAAATCATTATTGATTATGTGTAAAAAATTCTAGAGCACACATCACATTAATTTTTAATAAATTATGAATTTTACAGTATAAAACTGTGGTGTGCTTGTTGTCTTATAATTAGAATCATAAATAAGAGTTTTTCTGATATTTCCCTAAGCCATTAACATTATTATGCAAAAAAATCATTCATCTTCCAAAGCAAGCCAGTATTTATGTCAAAATGATTTAAAAAATCATAAACAGAGTGGAAGAATTGCCATAAAATTTCCCTATAACTACAAGCATCATTGTCATCATCATCATCATCATTATGCCTTACAATCCCAAGTTTAAATTCAGTATAGTCCAGCCTGAATTACTTTCACCAGAATGGCTGATAGACAATGTGCATTTAATCCCATTCATATTAAAGTAGAAAATTGAGCACATATTATTTTCTGATCCTGCATTGCTTTCTTGTTTGTTTAGTTGACCAGGAGAAAAAAATCAAGAGTAAGTAATAAGGATGGTGAAACTTTAAACATACTACTACGAATGTCAGTGTCACTCCTCACTAGATAATTACTGAGAGAACAAATTTCTTCATTGTTGTAAGCGTTGGTAATCATCCTCCAATTTGAGGATCAACAACCAGCAAGGAATCTGTTAGGACTGATTCCTGAGTAATCTGCATTTTAATGAGATTCCCTGGTTGGCTGCTTTGAGTGTTAAACATTGAGAGGGAAATTCCTAAACCATTTCTGTCTTGCAAAGTTGCATACTGTCATCTGGTCATAAGTGGGAAGGTCACATGGAAAGTTAATATTCCTGAGATAGTTTGAAGGAGTTTGAAACTCCTTCGTGAATGAGTCTGAAGGGATTGTTTATAGGACAGAGGGAGTGATAGGTACAGATGAGCAAGAATGGTGAAAGGGACACAGGAGGGAGGAGGGGTCAATATCTGCTTGCTGCAGCCTGAACAGCCCTACAACAGATTCATAGCTAAGTACTTAAAAAAAAAAAAAAAAAAAGGCCAAAGTTGAAAGAGCATTTCTTGGGATCCAGGCTACACCAGCACACAGGTATACGACTGCTTTGGATCAAGGCAGTAAAATGACAGAGCACCAGGAAAATGACTTATTGCTGCCAGGTAAGCACAAAACACAGAGAAGGATGATAGTCAACAGGTTGCTGGTGAGAGCAATCAGTGTGAAGGGAGGAAAGGGAGGAAGCATGTGCACACTGCGCTGTGGCTCTGCCTGCACCAGAGGCTATGCTGACAGTCCCGAGCACCATCATGGGCAACCAGCACCATCAAGGAAGCAATGTTGGAAAAGTGATAGGGAACACCTCTGGGGTCCTGCTGAAGTACTGGTCACAGATGATGTTGAATCACCCTCTATGGTTCATCAGTTCTGAGTGATCTCTACTGCTCATTCATGTATATTCTGTGTCTTGGAGAAATTGGTAACCTCATGCAGTATATCTGCATTGGGAAGAGAGGGTCTTCTAAAACAGTATCTAAATTTATCTCAATCACTATTTCTCAATGACTTTTAAATCTCAGAGTAGGTACAGAGTATTGATGCATTTCAACCAATTTGTCCACTAGGATGCATAGATATAGGAGACTGATTTATATATCACTAATGGTAATAGTTGCAGATGATGGAAGGCTTTTTGAAGCTATTTTTCCAGGGCAGTAGAAAATAAGTGCTAATATGCTATCTTGCTTCAGACTCTCTTTTTCTTTCCAGGAAAAATGAAAACATAATGTTTTTTCTAGAGAGCAGATTTTAAAGGATGTTTTCTGTATTTCTAATTTAATTTGGTGATTATTCAATCATCTCTCTGCTAAGGGAGACCAATGGCACTCTATTTTCCATATTCTTCAAACTGGATTCAATAGTCACATAAAGAGAAGGCAGAGCAAAAGTATCTATTTGGTTACAAGTTAAAGAAATTGAACCTTGACTTATTAGGAAATTCAATTTGAAAATAGGAAAAAAATTACTTTCTTCATATAATGATTTGGCATTTACCATACTTAAGTAAATCTATTCCCTTTAACTATTAGCTTTTAGGCCTCAGCTATTCTCATTATAATTAGGAAAATTGTCTTGAATTACATGACCCCACACAAGGCCCTGGGCTCTTTACAAATCCATTTATAATGTGTCCGTCTCCATGCCACCCAGGAAGACATACAGCTAAGAATAAGTGGAACTTCATAATGCCATAGAATTATGATTCCCCAGCATTTTAAATACTGATTGAACAACCAAGAAAATCAGACTCCTCATCTATATAGATTGCTGTTCCACAATCCTGAACTATCAGATTTTTACTTCCTCTTATCATGTAAGATAAGCTTACTTTCTCTTATCATATAACCTCTCTTACACAGGGATTATTGTTCAGATTTCCAGCAGCTTTTGATGTTGATTGAACAAGAATTATTAAATACCTATTATGGACTGGGAAGTGTTCCACATACTATGTTCAGGGCATGAATTAGGTGAGTAGGTTTTACATGATGATCTCCAACCCATTATTACCATTAGTTGATTCTATATCTCTTTGTGGATCTCTGAGGCAATAACTACATGTGCTAATTTTAAAAACCGTGGTTCAAGACTCTAGCTGTCACATGCAAAATATGTTGGAAAGAAAGGATAAGTATGCAGCAAGATATTCACATAAAATTTATACAGGGCTGAGTTCCTTAACATCTTCTCAGTGGACCGACTTTAATCTAGTAAGACAGGCAAAAGAGAAATGAAAGATGCATATCTTCTGCCTATGCTGACATAATAGTAAGTCAAAATGGTAACTTCTGGGTATAAATCGTTACTTTCAAAGACAGAACCAGTAAGTTGAGAGAAGTGACCTTCTCATGGTGTTTGGTTAAGAAAGACTTTATTCCACACATATTCCCTTCTATTTCCCTTCTATTACTATTTAAAAATTAAATATGAACCTATACTGTGCATTAAAAGAATCCTCTCACAGCAGTAATTGCATGGCTAAAAGTTAGTACTGTTTTCCTCACTTTTCTATCATTGAGGACAAATTAATAATTTTGGGACAACCCGATTATAAAAGCTATGTAAAATCAAAATCACATAGTATTATGGTAGATCATACTAATGACTCTGTCTTTTCATAATTTTTCAGTATTAATAGCTATAATTCATACATCCCCACTCTGATCTACAGTAGACTTTGTGATAAGCTTCTGTCCACAGGACTATAGCAATTTCTGTGTTTACTGAGAGATGATGGCAATCTTGTATGTTTCCATTTGATGTCCTGGATCCCTTCCTTCACCATACCTGAGCTAACCTTAGGCTTAAGAGATATAAGGGAGATTTGGAGAAAAACCAAGGAACCATGGATCTGCCTGCTCCTATATCACTTGTCAAGATGTGAATTGAAATAATAAATAAATAAAGGTAGGATAGTTTTGTATCCAAAGAACTACCAGTTTATGCATCCTTAAGAAATAATAAATTGTCACTATTTAAAATCATTAAGTTTGGTAGTATTTTGGTATATAGCATGTGTTAATACAGTTTCTATAACTATAACACCTACCTGAGATGTGTCAATTCAATAAGAAGAAATAAGAGGTTCTAGCAGGTCACTGGGATGGGCTTCTTGCTCTGGGATCCCAGATGGAGTGAGGTAGTACTTCATGGCAGAGGCACATGACCTAGGAAAGCTATTCACCTGGAAGATAAAATCCAAACTATACCACAGTACTGAACTCAGACTAGGAAATTATG
The DNA here is from genome assembly GCA_023101885.1 of Typhlomys cinereus. Lineage (NCBI taxonomy): Eukaryota > Metazoa > Chordata > Mammalia > Rodentia > Platacanthomyidae > Typhlomys > Typhlomys cinereus. Next base: position 947,941 of record JALPQD010000220.1, read on the forward strand.
ATATGCTAGCATGTATCTGCCACAAAGAAAAACTCAATTTTCAATTCATAATGGCAAGTCATAAGGAAAATTATTACAGTGTGTAGATGACACTAAACAATGCTTGACAAATGTAGAAAATAGAGATTTTACCTAGAAGGCCGTATATCAGCACTTATGATATTTGGCTCCACAGAGACAAGTCACTTGACTGTAGAGGGTATGATACACTCTTACTTTAAAACTATATAATCTACCTAATTAAAAAAATCCTCGGTGAGCATATTTTCTTTTTTAGTGAACATATTTTCATACATTACTTATATAATTAGAAGAACATTTTCAAATTAAAATATAGCTTTGGGAAATTACCACTACAAAATACATTTTCTCTCTCCTTAGCTCATTTGCTAAAAGGGCATTAAACCAGGGATGATAAATACTCTCGTGCAAATTCATCTAGCTTGCAGGATGCTATGAAAGTCTAGGCATTTGAGGCAAATACACAATGAAGGCACACATAGCAACCACAAAAGCAGGTCTATAGATTACTGAGTTCTTGATACCAGTTAATTGCATTTTTAGTTATGGTAAAGAGGCAGTAACAGACAAACAGAAATTTCTTGAACTTCCAGATTTGCTGTGTTGGATATAATTGCTAATTTTTGAACCCAATGTTCACCACAGTACTTCAGCTGAGGGGAAATGCATGATTTTTGAGCACCTAATTCCAAAGCATATCTACAGAGGAAGCTTCAGTTAGGCAGTCCAGTTAGAAAATCCAGTTAGGAAATCTAGTATTGTCAACTAGCTGAGACACTTTTTCAGTCTCTTCACAGAGAACCTATTTATGGTCTCCTATATAATTGAAATCATCTCCAGGTTATTAATAATATCTAATGGGTAGGGGGAGATACCTTAGCAGATAAAGTGTCTGCTCACAAACCTGGTGACCTGAGTTCAATCCCCAGAAGTCTACAAAATGGGACCTCTGACCTCCACTTACGCACCATGACATAATATCTAATAGAATGTAAGTAGTATATAAAAAGTAATTGTAGTATACTATTTGGTCAATGCTTACAAGGAAAATAACTGCATATGTTCAATAAACAGGCAAAATCATCTAAGCGCTATCAGCACATAGTCGAATGTTTAGATAAGAAACTCACAAATGAGTAGTACTACTGACTGTGTACTAAAACGGGACTTTTAAATGGAGCCATTAGACAAACTTTATTAAGGTCCTGCCATCTACCAAACACTGTTACAGGCTTACAAATCCAAAGTAAAATAAAAATAAAACTCACTGTCTCCAAACCATTCACCATAGGACAGAAAAAAAAAGAAATATGAAGCCATTAGATAATGTATTAAGTGCAATCATACACAAATGGTTATATTTGAGTCACTATGAAACTAGCCAACAATAACAATCATAGATTTCTAAACTAGCCCCAAGGCAATGGAATAGCATGAATAAAAGGCAGAACTTTTATCTTATTTTAAGTAATTTAAATTTAAGTTTAAGTAGTCACCAGAGACCAGTAGCTGCTATATTAAGAATGTAATTCTCAACATGTCTATGACTACAGACATCTCCACTAGAAAGTGTCACTCTGAACAGGAGTCAGCAATTTTTTTCTGTACATGGCCAGAGTCATTATGAGCTGTATGATATCTGTCTCAGTTACTCATGCCAGTCACTGTGGGTCAAAAGTAGTCATAGATACAGCATAAACAAATGACTGTGGCTATGTTGCAATAAAATTTTAATCATGGACACTAATATTTGGCTTTCATGAATTCTCAGGTGCCACTATATTCTTTTTTTCTGATTATATTTAGCTATCCGGCCCACAGAAAATAGACTCGTTTGTCCCATATACCCTGCGATTCCTGCTGTAAACACCCAAGGACTGTTGCCCAAGGATTTTGCTTAGTGGAAGCCTGAAGATGAGTATTCTGCACTAGGGCAGGACAGAGGAGAAAAAAGGCAAGAAAGAAAAGGAGGAACAAAGACTTGAGAAATGATTGTATGCAACATAACGCACAGTATGAACTGCAGCATAACCATGTGAAACATGGGGATGACACAGCTGCAGACAGATGTGAGAAGAAAGGCCACGGCAGAGGCTTGCTTAATGGTAAAGTCCAGAGAGACAAGTCAGATAGGAGTCATGCCAGGGACCCAGTCTCCTCCTCCCCACTGAGCTCATGCTTCAATAGCTAAGGAATAAGTCTTCGATAAGAAATTATTTAAGTACCTCATATCTTCAATACATGTTGTAAAAGTCCTGTAACATAGCTTCCGTGGATCCAAAGAGGATTCATGCCTAATTATTTCCACCACAAGCCTTTGGGAGCCAACTTATGGTTTCCCACTGACAATTTTCCTGTAGCAGATGCAGTGTGTCAGTACACACTTTGACCGTTCATAATACCGCACAGGCCACAGCTGGTCATTCTACCTTCACTAGTTCTTCATGGGGAAGAACTGGATGCACTTAACTCAAGATAAACTTTCTCAAGTAAAAACCAAAAGATTCTGCTAACCTTTAACTTACAACTATACTAATAAGTCTGTTCTTTGGTACATACAGAACAGAAATCAATACAAACAGTCTTGCCATTAAGGGAGGTTACTCTGATATCCACATGGGGGACAAACTAAAGAGGAAAGGGAATCTTGATTCTGAGGGGGAAAAAATGAAATCTCTACACACAATCTAGGAGACCACAAAAGCCAGAAGTAAGGCATAAAGAATTCAGGGAAAATGATGAGGGATTCAGGACAAATTCAACATAGGAGCTGAAAATAGGGCTAGGGAAAAGGTAGCACACAGATTTCTGCCTCAGAACATTAAGAATTCAGTGACTTTGTTACTGAAATAGAAAATATGAAGGAAAGAACACTGCCCAAAGTGGTATTGATTTGAAAATAGAAAATAACTAGGAATTTAGCAGCATTCACACAAGAAAATACAAAGCAATGTCGATTTATGTATCTTATGTAAAATCATGACCCAGAAAGAATTCTTAAATTTCAGTCTCTGAGCTATCTGAATATGGAGAGTAGTGCTAAAATTATACCCACCTAAATCAGAGCATTTTAAATTAGAACTTAAGGAAGGTATTTTTCTACTCAACTTTGACCTACAAAAAAACTCCATAACCCAAATTGATTTAAAGGCACCTTCAGTACCAAGAAAGTCAACAATGTATCTGACATCAAAAATGAAAAAAAAAATCATCTTTTTCATGGGCATGTACACTGTGCCTTTGAAAGAGATGTAATCTGGTTTATACCTCAAAGAGGCATCAAGTGAGAGAGAAAAAGTGAGAGAGGAAGAGAGAGAATTTCAAAACAAAACTTATTTTCTTTCTAGAACACAAATCTTTAGATAGTATTTCTCAAGCATTGTTCATCATGTGATTCATATGACATAGCTCTGCTTGAAAAGAATACTAGGAATTGCCCACTCCATGCCCAGTCTGAGTCCCCTAAAATTCAGTAGCTAAGAACTTTGTTAGATTATACATATAAATTTAACATGATAGCATATCCCTAGTCCTCCCTGTACTTATAACTAAAAGCCAACCATGTAGCCCACTCATGACCAAGACTTTTTAAAAGCTTCACAAAAATCTACACATAACTGTTCTCTTAGTTCTACATCAGACACACATTTTTGAATATCAGAAGGGCAGGAGAGGATTTGCAGGCCAAGCTTGCAAAGTCTTATTAGTAATGAGCTCTTTACATTTACAGAGTCCAGAAGAACACACAGCATGAGTCTTCCCTTCAAGCAAATCCTTTGTTGCTTTCCAGAGTCCGGCTGGCATGGCTTCTCTATGCTATCTAATTTGTTCCACTAGAATCTCAACAACCAAAAAAAGGCTTCTCTCTGACATCCCAGTAGCACCCTCATCTTGCAGTTAATATGAGAGAACTTCTTCCCAAGTCCCCTGGCAGCCCACCTATTACAGTGTTTAGAGCTGTACAGATGTTCAGAGTAGGCTTCTGCTACAGATTCATGGTATACTGAAGTCCATAGGTTATCCTCTTGGGTCCAATCTACCTGCTTCTTAAAAGCTGAACAGGTCTTTATTTTAAACCACAGGTACTTCTCAATTTTTCTCTTTCTCATTGCATTTAAGACTGATGTTTCTTGGATGAGCATGTGGCTCAGCAGTAGAGTACTTGTCTAATGTGCATAAGAACATGAATTTGATTCAGTACCCTGTACCATCACAAAAGAAAAGAAAAGAAGATAAAAAAAAGAAAAAGAAGATAAGCAAAGAAAGAGAAAGAGAAGAAGAGGGGAAAAAAGAAGAAGAGGGGAAAAGAGAATAAGAAGAGGGGAGGGAAGGAAAAGGGAAGGGAGAGGAGGGGAAAGTCTGTATGATCCACCAGCAGCCTCCCACCTGGTCTCTTCCTTTCCTCCTAGGTTAAGAAGAAAACATGTCTCTATGAAGCTTGTTTTAGAATTATTTTCTTGGAGCTTATTGTTGCAATATCATCAAAAATGTAGAGACTTAAAAAAAGTAAAGAGGGTAGGAAGAATACTGGAAAGATTCAGAAGAGAGACTAGTTTCTATACTTTTTTATTTCATAGAAAATGGGAATAAGGGATGACAATTTACATGGGCTCCTGGCATCTATTGGTGCTGGCATCATATGACGGCAGAGTGTACAGACTGCCACAATCGAAGCACATTCTCACAAACCTCAGTGTTCCCCCAGACTTCTTCCTCCCGCTTTAATGTTTCCCTATACACCTTATGATAGAGAATACCTGTGCCTTTTACAAATCCTGGCTACTGAGCTGCAGATACCTATCATGTGACTCTATTTGCTGCTTGGTACAACAATTTTCTTCATCACAGACAGGAGTCTCTAGACCACCAGGAGATAAACAGCACTGTAAAACACTTTTGCCCCCAAACATGTAAATCAGAGGGTGAGTGCTAAATCTTAACTCCATGCAATCGTCCTCCTCTAACTGGAGAAATTAGAGATATGTCAAGTTCTTTGCAAAATTTATGCTTTATGATCAGCCTTTGTGTGTATTTGTTGCTCATGCCCTGTTCTATCCAGCACAGTAATGTGCTTGGTTCATCTTTCCTTGGTTGCCTGTCTCCTTCAATGTCAAGCAACCTCCTCCTCCTGATGCACTTTTCAAATACAAACCAGACAATCAAGAATCCACAGACAGTCCCCCATGACTGGACTCTGGATTCTCACAATGAACACCGCCTGCTTTGTCACTCCAGAACCCGGCTGTATGTAACCAGGTGATTTCACTGTGCCTCAGACGGAATGTGCAGAAATTGTTCAGAGAAGTTAATAAGTTTCTTTTGCACTCAGCCTTTTATGTTCTTCCTTGCACGAACTGAAGAGGCGCTCTCTTCCAGTTCCCTTTCTCCCTGTGCCTCAAACCTAACTAACCACAGTGCTGCTCCATGTGGCATCCCCACGACCTGAATACAATGGTTCCTTCTCTGGGGAACTGTGAATGGTCAAGGCATCTTCTGCTATATGAACTATGCTGCATGTATCCCAAGTTTCTTGTTAGTATCCTGCCCTTTGGAAATAAAGAAATCACAGTGCCTGGGCCTGGGGATGGGAATGTGCTAAGTCGGGTGTTCAGACTTCACTCCTCCATAACTGACATTTGGAAGAGAGGGGAAGGCTGCAGGAAATAGACATCTCCCAGGCGACCCAGGCTCTGGTGTGTCTCCTCATCTTTTGAGAGGACAACGATGTAGCAAGAGTCAAACTACTGATGACTAACAACCCCAGGCCACTTCCATGTGTCTCCTAAGTTATCATTCTCTTTAGCTAAAGTGTAAATTAGATAGTGGCCACAAATTTATGCTGTGTGCATGAATTAACCAAGTTATTGATGTGAAATGACATTCTAATGCTTGGCATACAAAACTACCCAATAAATAGTATTACACTAATATTAGTATTTATACTAATATATTACTATTATTAATGATCTAAATATGAACACTAGTTATTTATAATATATTTGAGAGAGAGAAGGCATGGAAATGTCACAGCACATGTGTATAGGTGAGTCAGAAGACAACTTTCAGATGTCAGCTCTCTCTTTTCCCATGTGTGCTCAGGACATAGAATTCAGGTCACCAGGACTGCACACAGGTGTCAGTACTCATTGCACCATCTCACCAATCCATCAATATTATTTTTAATTTTGAGTTTAACATCTCATTGAGGCTGAAATGGCAGTTAATGGAAGTTAAGGTAGTTAATGGTAGTTTCAGATTTCTGATTTTTTTTTTTTTAGAAATTAGGAATGAATTTCTAAATCTGTCAGTTCCCTCACAAATAGGTTTCATGTTCCAGTTGCTAGGACTTGTAAATCAGTCACTCTGAAAGTGAACCTGAGTCAGGGCAAGAAACCACTTGGCCTTCAGCAACAGAAGGTACATACCTAAAAGGTATTCTAACAAAACACTTAAGCATCAGTAAGACAGTCAAAATATCACACACTGTAGGATGCAGCTGTTCAGAGAAGGTCATGAGCTTATATATCAAATTGATGGGCTATGAGGTACCCAGATATTTGGCAAAATGTTATTGTGGCTAGGTCAGTAAGGATGTTCTTGTGTGAGTTTAAAAGTTGACTTAGTAACATGAATAATGTAGCTTGTTTTCCCTAATGGATGGCTCTGAGCGAGGACTTGCATAGAACAAAACTCATGAACAAAAGAAAATTCTTCCATCCTGGTTTCTCTACTGGCCCAGATCTCTGTTAACTTTGGAAAACTCAAGGCTTCTCAGCACGTGGAACTATTACGTGTAAACCAATTCCTTTGAATCTCTCTTGTCCCTCTCCCTCCCATCCATTCATTTATAAGGATTTTCACCCCCTTCTTTTACCTTTCTCTTCTTCCTTCCCTCTCTCCTTCCTTCTCCTTCCTTCTTCCTTCCCTCTTCCTTCCCTCTTCCTTCCCTCTCACTTCTCTTTCAAGCCCAAAGGCCTAAAATAATAATCATGCAAGTGATTTTCCACTCATACAAACTTAACAGGTATATCGGTCCCCTCCTCCCTCCAACCCCACATCCCCTGTGCCCCCCACCTTTCCTTCCCTCCCCATCCCCGAGTGCCTCCCCCTTCCATCCCCGAAAAATCCTTTAATGAGCTCTCCTCTGGTTCCTCCTCTCCGATGAGGTGCAAGGACCCAGTGGCATTTCCCAGAACCCTTTCCTGTGTTCCCCTTAAGCATAGGAACACTACTGTGGCTGACAATCCCTTGCCTCCAAGGATCTTGGTGCCTTTAGCAAATGCTAGACTTTGTGGGGTCAATAGTGTGTTGCACATTGCACAGGGCATGCAAAGTCCAATTATGATTGCTTTGGCCCTAACCTGTGTGGAGAATCTTGCATATCATTACTCCTCCCATCCTTGTGCTCTTACAATCTTACCGCCCCCTCTTCCACAAATATTCCTGAGCTTCAGGATGGGAGGCATTAGGCTGGCCTAGTTCCAGGTGGTTGATATAGAGTCACTGAAGTTCTGGATTATGGTTCTTTGATTTATTTTTTTCAGTTTTGCTGCTCCTGCAATGCCCTTCACTCCATCCTGATGGGTATTGGATATCACCCCCTGGCCAGAGATAAAAACCTGTTAAATTAGAGTCTTGTTATAAGAGTATATTCAAAGGTAGATGTAATAATAGCAGGAAACCTGCAGTGAGGGAGGGGTCAATCACCCATTTGCGAAATGGTTACTTTCTATCTGCCAGACTATACGCCCTCCCCTTCTAGTAGATCATACCCCATCAGTTGTAAATGATCAGGAAGGAAAGTCTGTGAACTTAACCAGATGTCTCATTACTTACTTGCAGTCATTGATGGTGGCCTATTTTCTCTACTGTAACATGGTCCCCTCTCTCCTTGTTACTGGTGTGTCCCTCTTTCCCCATCTCTCCCGTTTATAATCTTTGCAATTACTGTAGGTATTACAGAGATTTATCTTTGAGTGTCTCTAAGTGGGTTTGGAACTAGGAGCCACCTATTAGGGAGTACATACAGCGCTTAATTTTCTGGGTCTGGGATACTTCACTCAATATAATTGTTTCTAATCACATCCATTTCCCGGAAAATTCCATTAATTCATGATTTTTGATGGTTCGGTAGTACTCCATTGTATAGATGTACTATATTTTCATTATCCACTCATAAACTGTTGGACATTTGGGTTGATTCCATGACTTTGCTATTGTAAACAGTGCTGCTATGAACATGGTCGTGCTCGTGCTACCGAGGTGAATTTTCATTGTATGGGGGGTTATTCCCAGATGTGGAATCGCAGGGTCATATGGCATTTAAATCTTTAATTTCTTTAAAAATCTCCAGACGGCTTGCCAGAGTGGTTGTATGACCCTGCATTCCCACCAGCAATGTAGGAGTGTTCTCTGGTGTGTGGGTGAAAAGTTCAATAGAGATCTGTAAGGTCCATTTCTTTAAGGGTTTGATTAAGTTCCAAAGTGGCTCTGTTAAGCTTTGACCTGTTGATCTATCCCATGTTGAGAGGGCGGTGTTGATGTCCCCAAGAATTATCATTTGGGGGTTGATTTCTTGCTTTAGACGCTGTAGGATTTTCTTAATGAATGTGGAGGGCTCCATATTGGGTGCATATATGTTCAGTATTGTGAAGTCTTCCTGGTGAATTGTACCTGTGACTAAAATTTTTTTTGGTTTGAAGTCCACTTTGTCCGACAGCATAATGGCTACCCCTGCCTGTTTCCTGGTTCCATTAGCTTACAGAATTTTGGACCAGCCTTTCATTTTTAGGTTGTGCCTATCTTTTGTGGTGAGATGAGTTTCCTGAAGGCAGCACACTGATGGGTTGTGATTTTTAATCCAATTTTGTAATGTGTGTCTCTAAATTGGTGAGTTAATACCATTGACAAAATGGTAAAATTATTTTTAATTCTGGACATTTTTTATGTTTAGTAGATTTTGTAAGCTTATTGTTTGACATTTATGTTTTTGTGGTATTATACTTCCCTTCTGTCCTCCTGTATACGATTGTTTTTTTCTTCAAGTTTGCATATCATTTCTAGCATTTTTTGAAAGCCTGGTTTGGAAGACATGTATCCCTTCAAGTTGTCTTTGTGCTGGAAAATTTTTCTTTCTCCCTTGATCATGACAGATAGTTTTGCCGGGTATATCAGTCTGGGTTGGCATTTTTGCTCATTTAATACATGTAGTACGTCTCTCCAAGCTCTTCTTGCTTTTACTGTTTCCATTGAGAAGTCATTTGTTATTTTAATAGGTTTGCCTTTAAAAATGACTTGCTTTTTTTCTCTTGAAGCTCTCAGCACCTTTTCTTTGTTTTGAATGCTGAGTGTTTTGACTATTATTTGCCATGGCAATTTTCTATTTTGGTCATATCTGTTTGGAGTGTGAAATGCCTCTTGTATTTGGATGAGCTTCTCATTCTTCAGTTGAGGGAAGTTTTCATTTATGATAATTTGAAAAATTTCCTCAGGTGTGGCATTTTGAGATTCTTGCTCTGGTATTCCATGAATGCACATGTTAGGCTTCTTCAGGGTGTCCCATATCTCTTGAATGTTCCTCTCAAGTATCTTTTTGGCTTTAACAATCTCTTTGCCTGTTGTGTTCCTGTTCAAAGTGGTTGATGTGGTTGTTTAACTCCTCTTGGATTTCCTCTTTCATAGTATTAATCATGGTAATGATCATACTTTGAAAGTCATTGTCTTGGGTCTGGCTTTCTTGGTTGTTTTCTGTGAATTTGTTCTGGTTGGAATCCATCATTAAGAGGTTAATTCTTTCGGTGGGAGATTGGTCTTCTTGGGTTTTGTTTCTCATGGATCTGCACTTTGACTTGGGCATTGTTGTTTTGTCTTCTAGGGCTTTTCAGTTTCTGTGTGTTTTTGACTGAACTGATTTAGTTGGTATTACTACACTTGGGCAGTTATTACTAGTGCTTTCCTTGGAGTTTGGTATGTTTTTCTTTTGTTATTGTTATTTCCTAGTTGAGGCTATTAGGCTGTTAGTACATCAGATAAGTCAGGTTAAGTAGACAGGGGGTGAATATTAGTATGGTAGTACACTTTTACAATGTAGTATCTTGGTGATATGTGAGAGTAAGTGGTGTACTCCCTGTAGTTGTATATGTTTTGGGGGTGGCTGTATAGAAAAGTTAATCTACAGTGATTAATATTAGAAAGGAACAGTAAGGTGAAAAAAAGGAGGTTTACTTATCTTTGGGCTGGATGTGAAGAATCTCTCCCATGTGATAGGATGATTGTAGAGGTTTTCAGATGTATGGCCTTTGACCCTTAGAACTTTGCTTGAGTTTTCTTTGGACTCTATTGAATTCTGAGTAGCAATGTATCTTCCATAGACCACGTGCGTGGGTCCCCAGTGGGCCAGAGAGGCAGAGAGGCTGATGTTGATGGCAGAATTCTTCACCTGGGACCTGGGACTTGGCTTAGTGGCCCACCCAAGCTCCAGGGATGGAGGAACGTGAGCAAGTCCTGTCCAGTTGGGTGGACAGGCGGGCGGGAGGAAGAAAGGGGCTGGGCCCAGGGCGTGGCTCATGCTAAAGCCCGAGGCAGCCTGGGTGCCACTGGGACACGGGGCAACCTGGGGGGCTGGGCAGACTCACTTGGGGCTGGCGGACTGGAAAGCGCAGTCGGACTGGCAAGGCGGCCCCGGGAGCAATGCAGTGATTTTTAAGAACCAGATATTCCTCATTCCTCACAAACAATCCTGAAAGGCAGATGGCATTGATTCTTACAGTAAGGAACACAGACAAGGATAGACAAAATCATTTGTAGGAGCCTAACAACCAGAATGCAAATGTGTGCACTAAGACATGAGAGCACCTGTGCTTCTAATTGTCTTAGCACCATGCTTTTATTTTAGGAAACAAAATGCTTACTATGAACCATTGATGAGAAACCAATTTCAGTATCAGTAGATCTGCATGACTTCAGCCAGAGTCTCATCTTTCAAAAGATGATTTTTAGGAGATCTATGAGAACTGAATATTCAGCTTATAATAGGTAAAACATCTACCACCCCCCCCCAAACATACAGCTGGTGTTGAATAATTGTCACTTGCTTCACCATTGTAAATGAAAGTTCCTTGAGGACCATAGATGTAGCTCAGTGATAGAATACAATAGAGCACAAGCATGGCCCTGGATTCAACCCACACCTCTGAAAGAAGGAGGAGGAGGAAGGGAAGGAAGAGGAAGAGGAGAAGGGAGAGTAAGAAGAGGAGGGAAGGGAGGAAGAGGAGAGGAATTTCCTTGATTCCATTTCCATAAGCCTGAACTACAATAACTTATATTCATCTTCATCAGAAGTAATACACTGTTATGTTCTTTCTTGTTTTGCTCCTTTGATGATACATCTTATGTACATATTCAAAATTAGCAGGAAACATAAAAGCAGTTTGGTCTTCATATCTGAATTTCTGTCAAGTTACACCCTGCTTGCCTGTGTTATAAAGTAAATTTTCACAACCTCATTATCATGATAAACTGTAAAAGAGCTTGTATTCTGATGTTAAAATAATATACTTTCTCTAAAGGCTCTGACTCCAGTTTCACAAATGTGACAGATTATTTTCTTACTCTATTGGTGTTTTATGTGGGGAATTAACTTGTTGTTTGAAATGTATGCAAATGACCTTGTTCTTTGCTCTTCCCTAGGAGACATAAACTACAGCAACTCATACCTTTTTGTGACACTGGAATTGATAGGAGTTGCAGTGTACCTTACATTTGCTTGTACATGCTTTGTATACCTTACATTTGTTTACATAAAGCTGGCTGCATTGCCATCCATTCCACATGTGGAAGGAAACTTGGAGAGCTCACTAGCTATAGGTAAGGGAATGCCATTGTTCTTCCTTTCTAGTCATTGCTCGGTAGTCATATAAACCTTTGTTCTTGAATACCTTACTGACATATTGTTGCTATTCAATAAGCATTACCATTTTAATTATATATAATTGTTCCACTGTGACAAGGAGTCACTGGGTCCATAGGTTACAGATATTCAGATTTAGCTGGTTGTTGAATCCTTAGATGATGTTTAGGAAGGTCTTGGCCTTGTGGAGGAAGGCACAGCACAGGGGATGGACCTTGAGGATGGTTAACCCTGCCCTGCTTCCTCTAGTTTGTCTGCTCTTGCAGTTAGCAGTTAGCTTCTTAGCCTCCATTATGTCTGCAGTGACATAAGCCTACTCCAGTCTCTGCTGCCTGCCATACCTTCTCTGCCAAGATTGGCTGCATCTCCCTCCTGGAATCATAAGCCAAATATCTCCTTTTCCCCCTTGAAGTTGCTTGAGTGAAAGTAGTGTCTCATAGCAGCACAAAGAGTAACTGTAACACTGACCATGAACCCAAAACATTTGGAGACAAAAAGAAAAGAAAATCTTCATCTGCACTGAACCTGTACTTTTCATACTCCCTGAACGATGTAGTGTAACAGCTGTTCACATGGCAAATACATGGTGCCAGGATTGATAAGTAACTTTGGATAATGTAACAAAAACACTGCATATGCTTCCAAACTGGTGCACTAAAGTGCAATGAGGCAGAAGCACAACTTCAAGGACTTAGTGTTTACCTCATAAACAGCATCTATGGGGGTAGACTAGTTTTCCAGGCTTTATAGGAATATATTCGCATGATTTTTTTGGTATTAAAAGTCTGTCAACTTGTTAATACAACTCCAAATCACAAGAAAAAAGTGACAAGATAAGGGGATTTTAGAACAAAGTAGAGGAGAAAATTCATACAATAGCGGTTTTATTACTACCACAAGTTCTATTTCTACTCAGTGCAGAAGACTCATTCCTTGCTGAATAGCTAATGTGATTAAATTAGATTTAGAAAAAGCCCAATTAGATTTGTTAGAAGTCAGCATTATAAATCCAAAAAGCCAGACATTTGGAATGGTTATTTTACAGATACTGACAGTCCAAACTTTCCTGAACAGAGGAAAAAGACAACACTAGTTTCTCAAAGATCTATAAATGGAGTAGGCATGGAAGATGGCTCAGTTGTTAAAGCCTTTGCCTCACAAGCAAAAGGACCCAAGCTTGGATATCTAGATCCCACATTTAAAAAATGCCTAGTGGATATAGTGAAAGTCTGTAATTCCAACCCTTCAGGTGAAGCTTTGGAAATCCCAGAACAAAAGCAATAAGGAGGCAGAGCAATCCAGGATGATTCCTGATATCACCCTTGGGCCTCCATAGGCACACACACTCAGGTGCTCTCTGAAACACACACACAAATGTACACACAAGAAAAAAATCTATGATTGACAGATGCTATAGATGAGATGTGCATTGTTTCATCCAAAGCCTATTAGAAGATTAGGACCCTTTGTAAGATACTAAGAGGGTTGAGAACTTAACCAGACTACAGTTCAGAGGAGAAACTTCAGAATGTAATCAGATAAGGTACTCAAGATTAAATGCCAGTAGCTTTATAAGAGTCAGACAAAGAAGAATGCACAGTGCTCCGATCTCATCATGTGATGCCTCTCAAATGCAGCCCAGCCTTACACTGGAGCTCTAAACCAAAAAAAAAAAAAAAAAAAAAAAAAAACTCTTCTTTTTTGTATTGCACACAGTCTGTGTTATTACCAACAGACCAACAGAAACCATACTGATATGGAGACAAGGGTTTGTAAGTCAATAAAAGATTACGTGACCAAGACTTGAAAGAGGAAAGTTACCAAAGAGAGGAAACTATTGTTTTTTTCCAAAAGATTCTTCCTTGTTCCAAAGGCAGCAAAGGACAGAAGACACAGGAGTTACAGGGCTCCAGACCAACTAAAAGGGGTGTCAACCAGCTGACTTTTCTGTGACATTCCCTTCTGCTTCCATCCTGGCATATCACATTAACTGCATTATTCCAGAAGGAAGCAGCTCAAAGGCAAACATACCAAGAAATCCAGGTGGAAACTGAAACCCTTCGTCCTAACTTGTTTACATTCTACTAGTGGAAATCAGTTCACGAGGTCACCCAGATTCAAGGGGAGGAGAATGCACATGATAATGTGAATGTCAAAGCATGTCAGTCCATGGTAGGGTATCTCTGAAGATCTACTACTACCCAACACCTTTTCGGCATACAAAAGCATTTTACTAAGTTGAGCACTCCAACACACATTCCACCTGACAATCAGAACATGAGAGGTGTGCCCACAATGCCCAGTACAGGTAGTACTGGAGACCAGGAAATGTGGATGAAAGGGAAGAAAACTTCAGTTAAGACAAATGGATCCTAGAGATTGCCGTTAACAACAATGTATTATTTGCTTGAAAATTGCTAATAAATAATGAAAAATATGCTAAATGATTAATGAGAACATTATCTTTGTTAATGTATAAATTGATCATGTTGTATTTGATAAATGTATATAATTTTTTATTTGTCAATGATATGCTGGTAAAGCTGGAAAGCCCAGAAAATAATCCCTTACAATAAGAATATTCAAGGTGATTTCAACAAGCACAGACAAAAAGCAAACTGAAGGGCATATTAAAATATTAAGAGGCTAGCCCTTTCCCCACTCGCCCTGGAACTGCGCAGTCCAGCCAGGACTCACAGCGACCTAGGTAAGCTCCCCTGCCCACCCCCAAACCCCAGGTAGCCCACTGGACTTAGCTCCTCCCATCAGCCAGCCAGAGCACTGCTGCACCAGCTGGGGAGGACGCCCTGGGCCACGCCCCAGCTCCCCTGGTTAATAGCGCCCCACCACAGCCATCTCCTCCCTTTCGCCACCCACCCAGGATGCGTGCAGTCCAGCCGGGACTCATGGGGACCTAGGTAAGCTGCCCATTCACCCTCAAACCCCAGGCAGCCCACTGGTCCCAGCTCCTGCCACCAGTGAGCTGGAGCAGGAGCTGCTCCAGGCCAAATAATTCAGTTCAGTGAAAAATGCACAGAAATTGAAAGAAGGTCTTAAGAGTTGAAACAACAATGCCCAAATCAAAGTGCCAATCCATGAGAAACAACACCCAAGAAAACAAATCTCCCACTAAAGGAATTAATCCCATAATGATAGACTCCAACCAGAACAAACCCACATAAAATAGTCACTGATTTTCAAAACATGATCATTACCATGTTCAATACAATGAAAGAGGAAATCCAGGAGGAATTAAATAACCGCATCAATCACTTTGAAGAGTAACACAACAGACACTTGGAGGAGTTGAGAAAAGAGTTCAAGAAACAAAAACAGGCATTGACCAGGTAAAACAGACTCAAGCACAGTTCAAAACTGAACTAAAAGACAAGTTATCTTCAACCCAGAACTCAACAGTCTTTTTTTTTTATTTTTTTTATTATTATTATTTATTCAACTGTGTGCATATGCGTGTGAATGTACTCGCGCACGCGCGTGTGTGTCTTCAACAGAGTCTTATCAGCAGAACTAACGAAGCAGAAAATAGAATTTCAGATCTTGAAGACAAAGTGGGAGAATTAACTAGGTCAATGGAAGAGGTTGTTAAAGCCAAAAAGATACTTGAGAGGAACATTCAAGAGTTATGGAACACCCTGAAGAAGCCTAACATTTATATTCATGGAATACCAGAACAAGAATCCCAAAATACCACCCCACCCCACTCCGCGTGTCGGAACGCGCGCGCGGTCCAGCCGGGCCTCACCCCGCGCCCTAGGACCCCAGGTCAGCCCATAGGGACCCGGGTCCGACTCCCACCATCCAGCCGGAGCCCCACGGGGGCCGAGGGACGAGGAGGACCTCCCCCTGCGCCCGGGCCCCGCCCCAGCTGCCCTCGGGTTACATAGTTCCACGCCAACGCGCCCATCCTCCCTTTTCACCCCACCCCACTCCGCCTGTCTGGGTCTGGACGCGCGCTCTGGACGCGCACACGGTCCAGCCGGGCCTCACCCCACCACCTAGGTAAGTCCCCGTACGGCCCCGCCCAAAAGGACCCCAGGTGAGATAATTCAGTTTAGTGAAATTGAAAGATCTTAAGAGTTAAAATGACAATGCCAAAGTCAAAGTGCAAATCCATGAGAAACAACACTCAAGTAAACAAATTTCCCACTGAAGAAATTAATCCCATAATGTTAGACTCCAACAAGAACAAACCCGTGGAAAAAGGCCAAGAAAGCCTCACCCAGGATAAGGTCTTTCAAAATATGATCATTACCATGTTCAATACTATGAAAGAGGAAATCTGGGAGGAATTACATAATCGAATCAATCGCTTTGAAGAGGAACATACCAGACATCTGCAGGAGTTGAGAAAAACAGTGCAAGAAACAAAAAGTGGCATAGAGCAGTTAAAACAAACTCAAGCAGAGTTTAAAACTGAGCTAAAAGACAAGTTATCTTCAACCCAGAATGCCACAGAGAGTCTTATCAACAGAACTAATGAAGCAGAAAACAGAATTTCAGACCTTGAAGATAAAGTGGGAGTACTAACCAGCTCAATGGAAGAGGTTGTTAAAGCCAAAAAGATACTTGAGAGAAATATCCGAGAGATATGGGACACCCTGAAGAAGCCTAACATGCGTATTCATGGAATACCAGAGCAAGAATCTCAAAATACCACCCCTGAGGAAATTTTCAAACAATCATCAAGGAAAACTTTCCTCATCTAAAAAAAGAGAGGCCCATCCATATACAAGAGGCATTCCGCACCCCAAACAGATACGACCAAAATAGAAGCACGCCGCGGCAAATAATAGTTAAAACACTCCACATTCAAGATAAAGAACTGGTGCTGAGAGATTCAAGGGAGAAAAAACAAGTCACTTTTAAAGGTAAACCTATTAAAATAACAAATGACTTCTCAGTCGAAACAGTAAAAGAAAGAAGAGCTTGGAGAGACATACTTCAAGTATTGAATGAGCAAAAATGTCAACCCAGGCTGATTTACCCTGCAAAACTATCTGTCATGATCGAGGGAGAAAGAAAAATTTTCCAGCACAAAGACAACTTTAAGGGATACATGTCCACCAAACCAGGCCTTCAAAAAATGCTAGAAATGATACTCAAGCATGAAGAAAAAAGCAGACATATCCAGGAGAACAGAAGGCAAGTATAACACCATTCAAAGCGAAGCAATATACTTATAAAAACTACTAAACATAATAAATGTCTGGAATTAATAGTTTCTCCATTATAACACTAAATGTTAATGGAATTAATTCACCGATCAAGAGACACAGATTACAAACTTGGATTAAAAATCACAATCCATCAATCTGCTGCCTGCAGGAAACCCATCTCACCACAAAGATAGGCACGCTCTAAAAATAAAAGGCTGGTCAACAATTCTACAAGCAAATGGAAGCAGAAAACAGGCAGGGGTAGCCATTATGCTATCAGACAAAGTGGACTTCAAACCAAAGAAAATTATAAGAGACACAGATGGATACTATATTTTAATCACAGGTACAATTCACCAGGAAGACTTCACAATCCTGAACATATATGAACCCAATAAGGGCCCCTACACATTCATTAAGAAAACCCTACAGCGTCTAAAGCAAGAAATCAACCCCCAAACTATAATTCTTGGGGACTTCAACATAGCCCTCTCAACATGGGATAGATCAACAGGTCAAAAGCTTAACAGAGACACTTTGGAACTTAATCAAACCCTAAAGAAATGGACCTTACAGATCTCTATCGAACTTTTCACCCACGCACCAAAGAATACACATTTTTCTCAGCAGCACACGGAACTTTCTCCAAAATAGATCACATATTGGGCCACAAAATGAATCTGCACATATACAAGAAAGTTGAAATTCTAACCAGTGCCCTATCAGACCACCACGGCCTAAAGCTGGACATCCACAACACATCAAACAAGAGAAAATACACTAACTCCTGGAAACTTAACACTATGATGCTGAATGAGAACTGGATTCAGGAAGAAATTAAAAAGGAAATTCAAGATTCCCTGAAAGTGAATGATAATGAAAATACAACTTACCAAAATCTCTGGGACACAATGAAGGCTGTTCTAAGAGGTAAGTTCATAGCTCTTAACGCCTACGTCAAAAAAATGGAAACATCAGAAATAAACAACTTAAGAATGCAGCTTAAAGCTTTAGAGAAACTAGAGCAATCTGATCCCAAAAGCAGTAGAAGAGAGGAGATTAGCAAAATAAGAGGAGAAATATCTGAAATCGAGATTAAGAAAACGATAGAAAAAATCAACCAGTCAAAAAGCTGGTTCTTTGAAAAAATCAACAAGATTGATACACCCCTAGCTAAACTAACCAAAAGCAAGAGAGAGAAAACCCAAATTAACAAAATTAGGAATGAACATGGAGTTATCACTACTGATACCCAAGAAATCCAGAGAATTACAATATCATATTTCAAAAAACTTATACTCTGTGAAGTTTGACAACACAAAAGAGATGGATGAATTTCTAAGTAAACACAACTTACCTAAATTGAATCAGGAAGTTGTGAATTATTTAAATAGTCCTATAACATATAAGGAAATTGAGGAAGTAATCTCGAATCTTCCCACCAAAAAATGTCCTGGACCAGATGGATTCAGCACAGAGTTCTACCAGACATTTAAGGAGTTAATAACACCAATACTCCTTAAACTGTTCCATCAAATAGCAAAGGAAGGAACACTACCAAATTCCTTCTATGAAGCTAATATCGTCTTAATCCCAAAACCTAATAAAGATACACTTAAAAAAGAAAACTATAGGCCGATCTCCCTGACGAACACAGATGCAAAGATTCTCAACAAAGTCTTAGCAAATCAGATTCAAAAACATATCAAAAAGATCATTGATGGGGACCAAGTAGGCTTCATCCCCGGCACACAAGGTTGGTTCAACATACGCAAATCAATAAATGTAATTCATCATGTAAACCAGTCCAAAGTCCAAGACCACATGATACTCTCGATAGATGCAGAAAAAGCTTTTGACAAGATCCAACAGCCTTTTATGATCAAAACGCTAGAGACAGTAGGAATGGAAGGAACCTTTATCAATATAATAAAAGCTGTATACAACAAGCCCACAGCAAGGATTATGCTCAATGGGGAACAATTGGAAGCATTCCCACTTCGATCAGGAACTAGACAAGGCTGTCCACTCTCACCACTTCTATTCAATATTGTACTTGAAGTCTTAGCTGAAGCCATAAGACAAGAAAGGGACATAAGAGGGATTCAAATCGGCAAGGAAGAAGTCAAGCTATCCCTATTTGCAGATGACATGATCTTATACCTGAGGGATCCCAAAAACTCCACCAGGAAGCTCCTGGAACTAATTGAGAAGTTCAGCAGGGTGGCAGGATACAAAATAAATGTGCAAAAATCAGAGGCCTTCCTATATGCCCAGAATGAAAGAAGTGAAAAAGCCTTGAGAGAAACAATACCATTTACTATAGCCCCTAAAAAAAATGAAATACCTTGGTATAAACCTAACCAAGGAGGTAAAAGACCTTTACAATGAAAACTTTAAAACCCTAAAGAAAGAAATACCAGAAGACACCAGAAGGTGGAAAGACCTCCCTTGTTCCTGGATTAGCAGAATCAACATCGTAAAAATGACCATCCTACCAAAGGCAATATACAGATTCAATGCTATACCAATCAAAATCCCAAAGCAATTCTTCAAAGAAGTTGACCAAACAATCTCAAAGTTCATATGGAGGCACAAAAGACCCAGGATAGCAAAAACAATCCTGAGTACCAAAAACACTGCTGGAGGTATTACCATACCAAACCTAAGTCTATACTACAAATCCATAGTTATAAAGACAGCCTGGTACTGGCTCCAAAATAGACACACAGATCAATGGATAAGGATTGAAGACCCAGATATAAGCCTACAAAGTTACAGCCATTTGGTCTTTGACAAAGGGGCCCAAAGAAACCAATGGAAAAAGAACAGCATCTTCAACAAATGGTGCTGGCAAAACTGGATCTTCACATGCAGAAGATTAAAGCTGGACCCGTCCTTGTCACCATGTACAAGACTTAATTCCAAATGGATCAAGGACCTTGATATCAGGCCAGAGACTATAAAAACCATAGTTGAAAGGATAGGGAACTCCCTCGAGCTGATTGGGCTAGGCCAACATTTCCTAAACAGACATCCAATGGCACAGTCACTGCTACCAACTTTCAACAGTTGGGATCTTGAAATTAAAGAGCTTCTGTTCAGATAAAGTGATTGTAACACAAGCTCAAAGGCAACCCACAGAATGGGAGAAAATCTTCACTAACCACACATCTGATAGAACTCTGCTGTCCAGAGTGCACAAAGAACTTAGAAAACTAAACACCAAGGAAACCAATGGCCCAATTAAAAAAATGGGCCCTGGAACTTAAAAGAAACTTTACCAGGGATGAAATTAAAATGTCTAACAAATATCTGAAAAAATGCTCCACTTCCTTAGCCATCAGGGAAATGCAAATCAAAACTTCCCTGAGATATCATCTCACCCCGGTCAGGATGGCAAAAATCCACAATACAAACAACAAAAAATGTTGGAGAGGATGTGGAGAGAGGGGAACTCTCCTACATTGCTGGTGGGAGTGCAGGCTCATACAGCCACTCTGGCGAGCCGTCTGGAGATTCTTAAAGAAATTAAAGATTGAAATGCCATATGACCCTGCTATTCCACTTTTGGGAATAACCCCCCATACAGTAGAGGTTCACCTCGATAGCACAACCACGACCATGTTCATAGCAGCACTGTTTACAATAGCAAAGTCATGGAATCAACCCAAATGTCCAACAGTTGACGAGTGGATAAGGAAACTGGTACATCTATACAATGGAGTACTACTCAGCCATCAAAAATGATGAATTACTGGAATTTGCCAGGAAATGGAAATCATTAGAAACAATTATATTAAGTGAAGTATCCCAGACCCAGAAAATTAAGCGCCGTATGTACTCCCTAATAGGTGGCTCATAGTACCAAACCCACCCAGCCCACCTAGAGACAGTAATTGCAAGGATTATGAACAGGAGGGATGGGGTAGGAGGGCCACACCAGAAACAAGGAGAGAAGGGACCATGTTACAGCAGAAAAAATAGGCCTCCACCAAGGACCCAAATAAGTAATGAGACATCTGATTAAGTTCACAGACTTTTGTTCCTGATCATTTACTACTGAGGGGGTGTGATCTCACCAGAAGAGGAGGGCATATAGTCTGGCAGATAAAAAGTAACCATTTTGCAAATGGGTGATAGACCCCTCCCTTAATATGTTTTCCCACTTTTATTACATCTACCTTTGAATGTGCTTTTATCACAAGACTCTAACAGCTTTTTGTCTCTGGCCAGGGGGTAACATACAATGCCCACCAGGATGGAGTGAAGGGCATTGCAGGAGCAGCAAAACTGCAAAAGAAAATCAACAAACCACAATCCAGAACTTCAGAGACTCTATATCAACCACCTGGAACTAGGCCAGCTTAATCTCTCCCCATCTTGATGCTCAGGGAAATTTGCGGAAGAGGGGGCGATAAGAGTGTAAGAGCAAAAGGATGGGAGGAGCAATGATATATAAGATACTCTAAACTAGTTAGGGCTGAAGCAATCATAATTGGACTTTGCATGCCCTGCGCATTGTCCAACACACTGTTGATCTCACAAAGTCTAGCATCTGCTAAAGGCACCAAGAGCCTTGGAGGTAAAGGATTGGCAGCCACAGCAGTGTTCCTATACCTAAGGGGAACACGGGAAAGGGTTCAGGGAAAGGCCACTGGGTCCTTGTACATCATCGGAGAGGAGGGCCCAGAGGAAAATCAGACATGCACAAGAAAGGACTCTCTGGGAATTGGGGCGGGAGGCACTGGAGGATGGGGAGGGAGGGGGGGAGCAGGAGGTACGGGGGGAGGAGGAGGAAGGGAGGGAACTGGTGTACCTAATAAGTTTGTATGAGCTGAAATAAAAAAAAAAAAAAGAATCCTAAAATACCACACCTGAGGAAATTTTTCAAACTATCATAAAGGAAAACTTTCCTCATCTACAAAAAGAGAGGCCCCCTCCCTTCCCTCCACTCTGCCGCCCAGGACACGCGTGTGCTCCTGCGTGGTCAAGCCAAACCTCACCACACGACCTAGGTAAGCTCCGTCCCCGCCCACCCCCAGAACCCCAGGCCGCCCAAGGGACCCAGCTCCAACCATGCAGCCAGCCAGAGCCGGAGAGCAGGGCCTGGGAGGAGGAGGATATCCCCTCTGTACCCGGGCCCCGCCCTCAGGTCCCCCAGGTTAAACAGCACCCCTCAGATGCCCCATCCTCCCTTACCCCACTCCACTGCCCCGGATGCGAGGGGTCCAGCCTGGACTCACCTCAACCTAGGTAAGCTCCGTCTCCACCCACCCCCAAAACCCCAGGCCAAATAATTTAGTTTAGTGAAAAATGCACAGAAATTGAAAGAAGATCTTAAGAGTTAAAACGACAATGCCAAAGTCAAAGTGCAAATCCATGAGAAACAACACTCAAGTAAACAAATCTCCCACTGAAGAAATTAATCCCATAATTAGACTTCAACCAGAACAAACCCATGGAAAATGGCCAAGAAAGCCTGACTCAGGATAACGACCTTCAAAATATGATCATTACCATGTTCGATAATATGAAAGAGGAAATCCGGGAGGAATTAAATAATCAAATCAATTGCTTTGAAGAGGAACACAACAGACACTTAGAGGAGTTGAGAAAAACAGTGCAAGAAACAAAAACTGGCATAGAGCAGTTAAAGCAGACTCAAGCAGAATTTAAAACTGAACTAAAAGACAAGTTATCTTCAACCCAGAACTCTACAGAGAGTCTTATGAACAGAACTAAGGAAGTAGAAAACAGAATTTCAGACCTTGAAGATAAAGTGGGAGTATTAACCAGCTCAATGGAAGAGGTTGTTAAACCCAAAAAGATACTTTAGAGAAATATTCAGGAGATATGGGAAACCCTGAAGAAGCCTAACATGCGTATTCATGGAATACCAGAGCAAGAATCTCAAAATACCACCCCTGAGGAAATTTTTCAAATGATCATCAAGGAAAACTTTCCTCATCTAAAAACATCCATATACAAGAGGCATTCCGCAATCCAAACAGATATGACCAAGACAGAAGCTTGCTAAGGGCAAATAATAGTCAAAACACTCCACATTCAAGATAAAGAACTGGTGCTTTTTCAAGGAAGAAAAAACAAGTTACTTTTAAAGGTAAACCTATTAAAATAACAAATGACTTCTCAGTCTAAACAGTAAAGCAAGAAGAGCTTGGAGAGACATACTTCAAGTATTGATTGAGCAAAAATGTCAACCCAGGCTAATTTACCCTGCAAAACTATCAGTCATGATCAAGGGAGAAAGAAAAATCTTCCAGCACAAAGACAACCTAAAGGATACATGTCCACCAAACCAGGCCTTCAAAAAATGCTAGAAATGATATTCAAGCTTGAAGAAAAAAACAGGCATATCCAGGAGAACAGAAGGCAAGTATAACACCATTAACAGCGAAGCAATATACTTATAAAAACTACTAAACATAATAAATGTCTGGAATTAAACATAGTTTCTCCATTATAACACTAAATGTTAATGGAATTAACTCACCGATCAAGAGACACAGATTACAAATTTGGATTAAAAATCACAATCCATCAATCTGCTGCCTGCAGGAAATCCATCTCACCACAAAAGATAGGCATGCCCTAAAAATAAAAGACTGGTCAAAAATTCTATAAGCTAATGGAAGCAAAAACAGGCAGGGGAAGTCATTATAATATCACACAAAGTGGACTTCAAACCAAAGAAAATTATAAGAGACACAGATGGATACTACATTTTAGTCACAGGTACAATTCACCAGGAAGACTTCACAATACTGAACATATATGCACCCAATACGGGCCCCTCCACAATCATTAAGAAAACCCTACAGCATCTAAAGCAAGAAATCAACCCCTAAAAGATAATTCTTGGGGACTTCAACATAGCCCTCTCAACATGGGATAGATCAACAGGTCAAAAGCTTAACAGATACACTTTGGACCTTAATCAAACCCTTAAAGAAATGGACCTTAAGGATCTCTATCGAACTTTTCACCCACACCAAAGAATACACATTTTTCTCAGCAGCACACGGAACTTTCTCCAAAATAGATCACATACTGGGCCACAAAAAGAATCTACACATATACAAAAAAGTTGAAATTCTAACCTGGGCCCTGTCTGACCACCATGGCCTAAAGCTGTACATTAACAACACATCAAACAAGAGAAAATACACTAACTCCTGGAAACTTAACAATATGATGCAGAATGAGAATTGGATTCAGGAAGAAATTAAAAAGGAATTCAAGATTTCCTGAAAGCGAATGACAATGAAAATACAACTTACCAAAATCTCTGGGACACAATGAAGGCTGTTCTGAGAGGTAAGTTCATAGCTCTTAATAACAACATCAAAAAAATGGAAACATCAAAAAATGGAAACATCAGAAATAAACAACTTAACAATGCAGCTTAAAGCTTTAGAGAAACTAGAGCAATCTGATCCCAAAATGGTAGAAGAGAGGAGATTAGCAAAATAAGGGGAGAAATATCTGAAATCGAGATTAAGAAAACAATAGAAAAAATCAACCAGTCAAAAAGCCGGTTCTTTGAAAAAATCAATAAGATTGATACACCCCTAGCTAAACTAACCAAAAGCAAGAGAGAGAAAACCCAAAATAACAAAATCAGAAATGAACATGGAGTTATCACTACTGATACCCAAGAAATCCAGAGAATTACAATATCATATTTCAAAAAACTTATACTCTGTGAAGTTTGACAACACAAAAGAGAGAACAGAGTTCTACCAGACATTTAAGGAGTTAATAACACCAATACTCCTTAAACTGTTCCATCAAATAGCAAAGGAAGGAACACTACCAAATTCCTTCTATGAAGCTAATATCGTCTTAATCCCAAAACCTAATAAAGATTCACTTAAAAAAGAAACTATAGGCCGATCTCCCTGATGAACACAGACGCAAAGATTCTCAACAAAGTCTTAGCAAATCGGATTCAAAAACATATTAAAAAGATCATTCAATGGGACCAAGTAGGCTTCATCCCCGGCACACAAGGTTGGTTCAACATACGCAAATCAATAAATGTAATTCATCATGTAAACCAGTCCAAAGTCCAAGACCACATGATACTCTCGATAGATGCAGAAAAAGCTTTTGACAAGATCCAACAGCCTTTTATGATCAAAACCCTAGAGACAGTAGGAATGGAAGGAACCTTTATCAATATAATAAAAGCTATATACAACAAGCCCACAGCAAGGATTATGCTCAATGGGGAACAATTGGAAGCATTCCCACTTCGATCAGGAACTAGACAAGGCTGTCCACTCTCACCACTTCTATTCAATATTGTACTTGAAGTCTTAGCTGAAGCCATAAGACAAGAAAGGGACATAAGAGGGATTCAAATCGGCAAGGAAGAAATCAAGCTATCCCTATTTGCAGATGACATGATCTTATACCTGAGGGATCCCAAAATTCCCACCAGGAAGCTCCTGGAACTAATTGAGAAGTTCAGCAGGGTGGCAGGATACAAAATAAATGTGCAAAAATCAGAGGCCTTCCTATATGCCCAGAATGAAAGAAGTGAAAAAGCCCTGAGAGAAACAATCCCATTTACTATAGCCCCTAAAAAAATGAAATACCTTGGTATAAACCTACCCAAGGAGGTAAAAGACCTTTATAATGAAAAACTTTAAAACCCTAAAGAAAGAAATACCAGAAGACACCAGAAGGTGGAAAGACCTCCCATGTTCCTGGATTAGCAGAATCAACATTGTAAAAATGACCATCCTGCCAAAGGCAACATACAAATTCAATGCTATACCAAGTAAAATCCCATAGCAATTCTTTAAAGAAGTTGACCAAACAATCTCAAAGTTCATATGGAAGCACAAAAGACCCAGGATAGCAAAGACAATCCAGAGTAACAAAAACAGTGCTGGAGGTATGGTAATACCAAACCTAAGTCTATACTACAAATCCATAGTTATAAAGACAGCCTGGTACTGGCTCCAAAATAGACACACAGATCAATGGATAAGGATTGAAGACCCAGATATAAGCCCACAAAATTACAGCCATTTGATCTTTGACAAAGGGGCCCAAGAATCCAATGGAAAAAGAACAGCATCTTCAACAAATGGTGCTGGCAAAACTGGATCTCCACATGCAGAAGATTAAAGCTGGACCTGTACTTGTCACCATGTACAAGACTCAAATCCAAATGGATCAAGGACCTTGATATCAGGCCAGAGACTATGAAAACCATAGTTGAAAGGATAGGGAACTCCCTCGAGCTGATTGGGCTAGGCCAACAGTTCCTAAACAGACATCCAATGGCACAGTCACTTTTACCAACTCTTAACAGTTGGAATCTTGTGAAATTAAAGAGCTTCTGTTCAGATAAAGAGATTGTAACATGAGCTCAAAGGTAACCCACAGAATGGGAGAAAATCTTCACTAACCACACATCTGATAGAGCTCTGCTGTCCAGAGTGCACAAAGAACTTAGAAAACTAAACACCAAGGAAACCAATGGCCCAATTAAAAAATGGGCCCTGGAGCTTAAAAGAAACTTTACCAGGGATGACATTAAAATGTCTAACAAATATCTGAAAAAATGCTCCACTTCCTTAGCCATCAGGGAAATACAAATCAAAACTTCCCTGAGATATCATCTCTACGCTGGTCAAGATGGCAAAAATCCACAATACAAACAACAAATGTTGGAGAGGATGTGGAGAGAGGGGAACTCTCCTACATTGCTGGTGGGAGTGCAGGCTCATACAGCCACTCTGGCGAGCCGTCTGGAGATTCTTAAAGAAATTAAAGATTGAAATGCCATATGACCCTGCTATTCCACTTTTGGGAATAACCCCCCATGCAGCAGAGGTTCATCTCGATAGCACAAGCATGACCATGTTCATAGCAGCACTGTTTACAATAGCAAAGTCATGGAATCAACCCAAATGTCCAACAGTTGATGAGTGGATAAGGAAACTGTGGTACATCTATATAATGGAGTACTACTCAGCTCTCAAAAATGATGAATTACTGGAATTTGCCAGGAAATGGATGTCATTTGAAACAATTATATTAAGTGAAGTATCCCAAACCCAGAAAATTAAGCGCCATATGTACTCCCTAATAGGTGGCTCCTAGTACCAAACCCACCCAGCCCACCTTGAGATACTCATAGGTAAATCTATGTATTACCTACAGTAATTGCAAGGATTATGAACAGGAGGGATGGGATTGGAGGGTCACACCAGAAACAAGGAGAGAAGTGACCATGTTACAGTAGAGAAAATAGGCCTCCATCAAGGACTGCAAGTAAGAAATATGACACCTGGTTAAGTTCACAGACGTTCATTCCTGATCATTTACAACTAAGGGGGTATGTTCTCAACAGAAGGGGAGGCCATATAGTCTGGCTGATAAAAAGTAACCATTCTGCAAATGGGTGATTGTCCCCTCCCTCACTGAGGTTTCCTACTTTTATTACATCTACCCTTGAATGTGCTCTTATAGTAAGACTCCAGTTTAACAGCTTTTTGTCTCTGGCCAGGGGGTGACATACAGTGCCCAGCAGGATGGAGTGAAGGGCATTGTAGGAGCAGCAAAACTGAAAAAGAAAATCAACAAACTACAATCCAGAACTTCAGAGACTTTATATCAAACCTAGAACTAGGCCAGCTTAATCTCTCCCCATTCTGAAGCTCAGAGACATTTGCAGAAGAGGGGGCAGTACGAGTGTAAGAGCACAAAGATGGGAGGAGCAATGATATGCAAGATACTCCACACAAGTTAGGGCCGAAGCAATCATAATTGGACTTTGCATGCCCTGTGCAATGTCCAACACACTATTGACCTCACAAAGTCTAGCAT
The DNA here is from genome assembly GCA_023101885.1 of Typhlomys cinereus. Taxonomy (NCBI): domain Eukaryota; kingdom Metazoa; phylum Chordata; class Mammalia; order Rodentia; family Platacanthomyidae; genus Typhlomys; species Typhlomys cinereus. The sequence continues at coordinate 975,919 of JALPQD010000220.1, forward strand.
CTGCTAAAGGCACCAAGCTCCTTGGAGGCAAGGGATTGGCAGCCACAGCAGTGTTCCTATGCTTAAGAGGAACACGGGAAAGGTTCAGGGAAATGTCACTGGGTCCTTGTACGTCATCGGAGAGGAGGGCTCAGAGCAGATTCAGGCATGCACAAGAAAGGACTCTTTGGGAATTGGGGCAGGAGGCACTGGGGGATGGGGAGGGAGGGGTAAGGGGAGGGGGAGCAGGGGGTTCCAGGGAGGAGGAGGGAGGGAGGGAACTGGTGTACCTATTAAGTTTATATGAGCTGAAATCATAATAAAAAATGTATTAAATAAAAAAGAGAGGCCCATCCATATACAAGAGGCATTCTGCACCCCAAACAGATATGAACAAAATAGAAAATTGCCACGGCAAATAATAGTCAAAACACTCCACATTCAAGATAAAGAAATGGTGCTGAGAGCTTCAAGAGAAAAAAAACAAGTCACTTTTAAAGGTAAACCTATTAAAATAACAAATGACTTCTCAATGGAAACAGTAAAAGCAAGAAGAGCTTGGAGAGATGTACTTCAAGTATTGAATGAGCAAAAATGTCAACCCAGGCTGATATACCCCGCAAAACTATCCATCATGATCGAGAGAGAAAGAAAAATTTTCCAGCACAAAGACAACATGAAGGGATTCATGTCCACCAAACCAGGCCTTCAAAAATGCTAGAAATGATACTCAAACTTGAAGAAAAAACAGGCATATCCAGGAGAACAGAAGGGAAGTATAAAACCACCAAAACCTAAAAGTGAAACAATACACTTACAAAAGCCACTAAACATAATAAATGTCGGAATTAAAAATAGTTTCACCATTTTAACATTAATTGTTCATGGAATTAACTCACTGATCAAGAGACACAGATTACAAATTTGGATTAAAAATCACAATCCATCAATCTGCTGCCTGCAGGAAACCCATTTCACCACAAAAGATAGGCACATCCTAAAAATAATAGGCTGGTCAACAATTCTGCAACCTAATGAAAGCAGAAAACAGGTAGGGGTAGCCATTATGCTATCAGACAAAGTGGACTTCAAACCAAAAAAAATCATAAGAGACACAGATGGATACTACATTTTAGTCACAGGTAAAATTCACCAGGAAGACTTCACAATACTAAACATATATGCACCCAATACGGGTCCCTCCACATTCATTAAGCAAACTCTACACATCTAAAGCAAGAAATCAATCCCAAGATAATTCTTGGGGATTTCAACACTGCCCTCTCAACATGGGATAGGTCAACAGGTAAAAAACTTAACAGAGACACTTTGGAGCTTAATTGAACACTTATTGAAATGGACCTTACAGATCTCTATCAAATTTTTCATCCACGCACCAAAGAATACACATTTTTCTCAGCAGCACACGGAACTTTCTTCAAAATAGATCACATATTGGGCCACAAAACGATTCTCCACATATACAGGAAACTTGAAATTCCAGCCTGTACCTTACCAGAACACCACGGCCTAAAGCTGTACATCCACAACACATCAAACAAGAGAAAATACACTAACTCCTGAAAACTTAACACTATGATGCTGAATGATAATTGGATTCAGGAAGAAATTAAAAAGTAAATCCAAGATTTCCTGAAAGTAAATGATAATGAAAATACAACTTATCAAAATCTCTGGGATGCAATGAAAGATGTCCTAAGAGGTAAGTTCATAGCTCTTAATGCCTACATCAAAAAAATGGAAACATCAGAAATAAATAACTTAATAACATAGCTTAAAGCTTTAGAGACACTAGAGCAATCTGATCTCAAAAGCAGTAGAAGGGAGGAGATTAGCAAAGTAAGGGGGAAAATATGCGAAATCGAGATAAGGAAAACGATACAGAAAATCAACCAGCCAAAAAGCTGGTTTTTTGAAAAAATTAATAAGATTGATACACCCCTAGCTAAATTAACCAAAAGCAAGAGACAGAAAGCCCAAATTAACAAAATTAGAAATGAAAATGGATGTATCACTACAGATACCCAAGAAATCCAGAGAATTATAACATCATATTTCAAAAACTTATACTCTGGGAAATTTGACAACACAAAAGAGGTGGATGAATTTCTAAGTAAACACAACTTACCTAAATTGAATCAGGAAGTTGTGGATTATTTAAATAGTCTATAACATATGAGGAAATTGAAGAAGTAATCTCGATTTTCCCACCAAAAAATGTCCTGGATCAGATGGATTCAGCACAGAGTTTTACCAGATATTTAAGGAGCAAATAACACCAATACTCCTTAAACTATTTCATCAAATAGTAAAGGAAGGAACACTACCAAATTCCTTCTATGAAGCTAATATCGTTTTAATCCCAAAACCTAATAAAGATACACTTAAAAAAGAAAACTATAGGCCAATCTCTCTGATGAACACAGATGCAAAGATTCTTAACAAAGTCTTAGCAAATCAGATTCAGAAACATCATCCACGGGGATCAAGTAGGCTTTATCCCAGGCACACAAGACTGGTTCAACATACGCAAATCAATAATTCACGATATAAACCAGTACAAAGATCAAGACTACATGATACTCTCGATAGATGCAGAAAAAGCTTTTGACAAGATCCAACAGCTCTTTATAATCAATATAATAAAATATGTTAAAATATATATTAATATATTGTATAATACATTCATATTAATTAAATTATATTAATAGTAAATATTAATTTTAAAATTAAAGTTGAAAGTAATTAAATTAAAGATTAATATTAAAATATATTAATAATAGTTCATATATATTATATAGTAATATATCATATATAATAATAAAAGCTGAACACAACAAGCTTTCTTGAAGCATTTCCACATTGATCAGGAACTAGACAAGGCTGTCCGCTCTCACCACTTCTATTCAATATTGTACTTGAAGTCTTAGCTGAAGCCATAAGACAAGAAAGGGACATAAAAGGGATTCAAATTGGCAAGGAAGAAGTCAAGTTATCTCTATTCGCAGATGATATGATCTTATACCTGAGTGATCCCAAAAACTCCACCAGGAAGCTCTTGGAACTAATATAGAAGTTCAGCATGGTGACAGGATACAACATAAATGTGCAAAAATCAGTGGCCTTTCTATATGCCCAGAATGAAAGAAGTGAAAAAGCCTTGAGAGAAACAATCCCATTTACTATAGCCCCTAAAAAAAATGAAATACCTTGGTATAAACCTAACCAAGGAGGTAAAAGACATTTACGATGAAAAGTTTAAAACCCTAAAGAAAAAAATAGCAGAAGACACCAGAAGGTAGAAAGACCTCCCATGTTCCTGCAATGGCAGAATCAACATCGTAAAAATGACCATCCTACCAAAAGCAATATACAGATTCAATGCTATACCAATTAACATCCCAAAGCAATTCTTTAAAGAAGTTGACCAAACAATCTCAAAGTTCATATGGAGGCACAAAAGACCCAGGATAGCAAAAACAATCCTGAGTAACAAAAACTCGGCTGGAGGTATCACCATACCAAACCTTAGTTTATACTACAAATCCATAGTTGTAAAAACAGCCTGGCATTGGCTCCAAAATAGGCACACGGATCAATGGATAAGGGTTGAAGACCCAGATATAAGCCCACAAAATTATAGCCATTTGATCTTTGACAAAGGGGCCCAAAAAATCCAATGGAAAAAGAACAGTATCTTCAACAAATGGTGCTGGCAAAACTGGATCTCCACATGGAGAAGATTAAAACTGGACCTGTACTTGTCGCTATGTACAAGAATTAATTCCAAATGGATCAAGGACCTTGATATCAGGCCAGAGACTATAAAAACCATAGGTGAAAGGATAGGGAACTCCCTCAAGCTGATTGGGATAGGCCAACAGTTCTTAAACAGACATCCAATGGCACAGTCACTGCTACCAACTCTCAACAGTTGGGATCTTGTGAAAGTAAAGAGCTTCTGTTCAGATAAAGAGATTGTAACACGAGCACAAAGGCAACCCACAGAATGGGAGAAAATCTTCACTAACCACACATCTGATAGAGCTCTCCTGTCCAGAGTGCACAAAGAACTTAGAAAACTAAACACCAAGGAAACCAATGGCCCAATTAAAAAATGGGCCCTGGAACTTAAAAGAAATTTTACCAAGGATGACATTAAAATGTCTAACAAATATCTGAAAAAACGCTCCACTTCTTTAGCCATCAGGGAAATGCAAATCAAAACTTCCCTGAGATATCATCTCACCCCTGTCAGGATGGCAAAAATCCACAATACAAACAACACCAAGTGTTGGAGAGGATGTGGAGAGAGGGGAACTCTCCTACATTGCTGGTGGGAATGCAGGCTCATACAACCACTCTGGTGAGCCGTCTGGCGATTCTTTAAGTTAAAGATTGAAATGCCATATGACCCTGCTATACCACCTTTGGGAATAACCCCCCATACAGCAAAAATTCACCTCAATAGCACAAGCATGACCATTTTCACAGCAGCACTGCTTACAATAGCAAAGTCATGGAATCATCCCAAATGTCCAACAGTTGACGAGTGGATAAGGAAACTGTGGTACATCTATACAATGGAATCCTACTCAGCCATCAAAAATGATGAATTAATGCAATTTGCTGGGAAATGGATGGAATTAGAAACAATTATATTGAGTGAAGTATCCCAGACACAGAAAATTAAGTGCCGTATGTACTCCCTAATAGGTGGATCCTAGTTCCAAACCCACTTAGAGACACTCAAAGAAAAATCTCCGTAATATCTAAAATTGTAAAGATTATAAACAGGAGGGATGGGGAAGGAGGGCCCCACCAGATAAAAGGAGAGAGGGGAGCATGTTACAGCAGAGAAAATAGGCCACCATCATGACTGCAAGTAAGTAATGAGACATCTGGTTAAGTTCACAAACTCCTTCCTGATGATTTGCAACTGATAAGGTATGATCTTACCAGAAGGGGAGGGCATATAGGCTGCCAGATAGAAAGTTACCATTTTGCAAATGGGTGATTTACCCCTCTCTCACTGTGGTCTCCTAGTTTTATTCCATCTACCTTTGAATATACTCTTGTAACAAGACTCTAATTTAACTGGTTTTTATCTCTGGCCAGGGGGTGACATCTAATACCCATCAGGATGGAGTGAAGGGCCTTGCAGGAGGAGCAAAACTGAAAAAAAAATTAACACACCATAATTCAGAACATCAGAGATTCTATATCAACCACCTGGAACTAGGCCAGCCTAATCTCTCCCCATCCTGAAGCTCAGGGAAATTTGCAAAAGAGGGGGCGATAAGATTGTAAGAGCACAAGGATTGGAGGAGTAATGATATACAAGATACTCCACACAAGTTAGGGCCGAAGCAATCATAATTGGACTTTGCATGACCTGTGCTATGTCCAACACGTTATTGACCCCACAAAGTCTAGCATGGACTAAAGGCACTAGGATCCTTGGAGGCTAGAGACTGACAGTCATACTAGTGTTCCGAAACTTAAGGGGAACACAGGAAAGGGTTCTGGGAAATGCCCCTGGGTCTTTGCACCTCTTCGGAGAGTAGGACCCAGAGGAGAGTTTTGCATGCACATTAAAGGATGCTCCGGGGATTGGGGGGCCACTGGGAGATTGAGAGGGAGGGGGAAAGGAAGGGGGGAGCAGGGGGGTGAGGGGGAGGTGGAGGGAGAGAGAGGACTGGTGTACCTGTTAAGTTTGTATGAGCGGAAATAATAATAATAAAAAACATCATAAAAAATATTAAGAGACTAGGAAGGTGGGGAGATGGATCAGTGGTTAAAGTGCTTGCTGCTCAAGCATAAGGACTAGAATTGGGGTCCTCAGGACCCCTGTAAATGTCAAGTAGAAGGGAAAGCCTATCTGTAATCCAGCTTTGGAAGGCAGAGATATGATTTTTGGAGCACACTGTAGCAAGACTAACCACAATCAGTGAACTCTGGGTTTGACTGAGATACTCTTTCTTAGAGAGTAAGGTAATTGGTTCCCAGTATCTACCTCACACCAACCCCAACATGCACACAAACCTGTACACACACATATATCTACAAAAACTGCAAAGGAATCCAAAGGAATAATTAAAAAGAAAGTTACAATCACCACAGAAATATATGAAATGATAAACCTTTGACTCATGGCATTAAATTCTATGGCTGCTTCTTACGCAAAAAATACATAGCAGAAATGTCTTGCATTTGTGAAGCAATGAATGGGTATTCTAAAATCTGAGGTTAAGTAAAAAGTTAACATACAAGGAAATAATCAATTCAGTTAGACTTTAGTTCCTAGGTTCAATGGCCACAAAAGGCAAGGTACCTACAAAAAAAAAAAAATTAAACTGATCAAACTATATTTTGATGGTACTAAAATCAGTGTGTGAAATGTGAGTTGGATGAAATAAAAACTCAAGAAAAAAATTTAAGGATAAATATATGAGAAAAGACATTCTGAGAGAAGTTAATTATATCCTGAATTTTTTCCCATGAAACACTAAAAAAGATCTGTAAAGATCTGGTTTGTTCAAACCTGTTTGGGCTTGCCTCCACACAGACTCAGATGAGGAAATGTAAACTGAATAATTTTTCAGTAGTCGTAAGGAAAGTCATGTGGCAACAGAATGGATCTGCAGGGTACTTCCATAGCATCTCTGTCATTCAAACTCAATACCAAACCAGTTCAATTTGGAATTGAATTATAGTCGTGAAATTCACAAACTGTCTGATTAACAGAGGATAAAACTCACTGTGGTTTCCTTCCTGATCATTTACAACTGAGGGGGTATGATCTTACCAGAAGGGGAGGGAATATAGGCTGCCAGATAAAAAGTAACCATTTTGCAAATGGATGACTGACCCCTCCCTTACTGCGGTTTCCTACTTCTATTGCATCTACCTTTGAAGATACTCTTATAACAAGACTCTAGTTTAACAGCTTTTTATCTCTGGCCAGGGGGTGACATCCAATACCCATCAGGATGGAGCCAAGGGCATTGCAGGAGCAGCAAAACCGCAAAAGAAAATCAACAAACCATAATCCAGAACTTCAGAGACTCTATATCAACCACCTAGAACTAGGCCAGAATAATCTCTCCCCATGCTGAAGCTCCCCATGCTGAAATTTGCGGAAGAGGGGGTGGTAAGATTGTAAGAGCACAAGGATGGGAGGAGCAATGATATGCAAGATACTCCACACAAGTTAGGGCCGAAGCAATCATAATTGGACTTTGCATGACCTGCACAATGTCCAACACACTATTGACCCCACAAAGTCTAGCATGGACTAAAGGCACTAGGATCCTTGGAGGCAAGAGATTGTCAGCCACAGTAGTATTCCTATGCTTAAGTGGGACACAGGAAAGAGTTCTGGGAAATGCCACTGAGTCCTTGCACCTCATCGGAAAGTAGGACCCAGAGGAGAGCTGGGCATGCACATTTAAGGATGCTCTGGGGATGGGAAGGGGAGGCATTGGGGGATAGGGAGAGAGGGGGAGGGGAAGGGGCACAGGGCGGTGGAAGTTCAGAGGAAGAGAGGAGACGGGTGTACCTGTTAAGTTTGTATGACTGGAAATTAAAAAAAATCAATAAAAAAACAAACAAAAATTATATAAGAAATCACTGTTTCTTTTTATGTCCAACATATGTAAATTTACAATATATAATAAAATATTATTTTTTACTCTGTGTGTGTGTGTGTGTGTGTGTGTGTGTGTGTGTGTTTGTGTGTGTGTGTGAGAGAGGGTACTGTGTGTCCCTATGGAGGAAAAGGTGACTACGGGAATCATTCTGGGTTGCTTATACCTCTTCTTGCTTTGCTGAGATTTCCCTATCTCCACCCACCAAGGGCACCTCCATTTCTACCTGGCATTTAAATGGTGAGACTTGGAATCTGAACTCAAAACCTCTTGTTTGCAAAGCAAAATCTTAACCCCTGAGCCATTTCTCCAGGCCATAGTTCATTCCTTTTAGTGTAAATGTCCCCCACAAGCTCATGCATTTGGAGACTTGGTGCCCAACTGTTGGCACTGTTGCAAACTTGTCATTGGGATGAGTTTTGATATTTGACAACCTGACCCTACTTCCAATTTTTTTCTCCATCTCTTGATGTTGTTCTGACATGAGCCAGCCACCTGCTTCTGCTGCCTCGCCTTCAATAGGTGCTCCCTGCCATGATAGGCTCTGTACTCTCTGGAACCATAAGCTGAATAATAGAATTTTTTCCTCTTAAGTTACTTGGGTCAGAGGTTTTATTTTTTAATCACAGCAAAAGAAGATAAATGAAGCATACTATAATTTTAAAAATTGAGATGTTGCCGTTTTTTAAAGGTACAGTATACAATAGAACATATGTGCAGATAATACAAATGTGAAATTAGCAAATTTAATTTAAAGTAACTTTATCTTATTCAAGACATTAAGAAAATGTTGGCCAGATAGAGTAAAGGATGTAAACATTTTAAGAAAACCTGAACTGTAAAAAAAAAAAAAAGAATCAAATGTGTGTTCCATAATGAAAATAGAAAATAGAATATAAGGGAAAAAAATCTGTTAAGTTTTATAACAGACTGGATAGGGGAGCCAATGAAAATACTAAGAGAATCTTGACAAAGGGACAAAAAGGGAGGAAATGGAATATAATACAACAGCCAAATGTTTTTTTTTTAAAAAAGGCACTATCTCATATACAATAGGTATCCCTAAAAGAGAAAGGAAAGAAAAAAAATATGTGGACAGATGATGTATGAGCTGATTCGATAGCTAATGTGAGGCAGCACTATGCACAAATTCAGCAAGCTCTTGAGGCCCAAGCAGGATAAGTGAAAGCCAAAGAGGGATGCATAAAGTTAGACTGCACAGGAAAAACAGCCCCATGGAAGGAGCCATAGCAAGAATAATGGTGCACCTAGTAGCAGAAATAATAAAGACAGGAGGACTGGAAAGGCAGCTCCAAAAGACTCGGTCCAATGAAATAACTCTCTCAATGAAGGTTAATATAAACAAATGTGCAAAAGTCACCAAGATGATTTCAGTTCAGCTGCCAGAAACAAATTAAAAAACAATGAGGGCATTTCAGGGAGATGAAAAAATATTCCATAAAGAAACACAGAAATATAAAAGAGAAGATAGCAGACAAGAACAAACAAAAATGAATACTGGACATATATGTATGTATAGGACTAAGCAGAAATACATAAATATGTATGAATAATATAGGTAAGCAGAACAGAATGTTGACAGAAAAAAGCTATTATTTCATGGAATTTTGACTGTTATTATTAAGATTATGATCCTGTATTCCTTTCTGGAACCTGAGCGTCTGGGTGGGTTCTCTGTGCATCTGTGGCTTGGGTGAGTTGGTCCCTAGGTGGGCCTGTGGGTGGGCCAGAGGGCTTCCTCTCAGGAACCTCACCCCCTGGATTGTCTGAATACCAGCACCCTTCCCCCCTCAACTAATCACACACATGCAGGAACTAAGTCCAAATAGATTTCATAAATATCAACTTTAAGAATATAGAGAGAAAAGACCTCTGAAAGACAAGGTAACAGCCACTTTAAAGACCTATCAGAGAAGCATCAACACAATTCTATAGCCAGAGAATCATTACCATTTTTTTTTGCAAGTGAAGGCCAAACACTTGTTAACTAACACAACACTGTTAACATCATCTAAGTGCTGAAAAACACATCCCAGAGTGATTTCATATAAAACTAAGATCAATATTTACTCATCCTAAAAATGCCAAAATCTCCCAGGAAAATCAGGAAAAACCCACAAGAATCCAAGAAACCATATCTCCCCTAAAGATCACTGAATCCAAAGCTTCAGCTCCCACAGAAGATTGGAAGGTATCCAAGAGAACAGTAACCAAGAAAACAAATTTCAAAGATCAATTATAAATATGCTCCAAAAGCTCCAAGAGAACATTGACAAATGCCTAAACACATTTCTTCTTGAACACAACAAATTCAGGAAAGAAAACACTAACAAATAAGACACAAATAGAGTGAAAATAGAGAGCCTGAAAACAGATCTAGAAACACCAAACAAAGTGATCTATAAACAAATACAAAAACACTGAAAAAAAAAACCAGACTGAAATAATACTGGAACTAAAAAAATCTAAACAGTGTAATAAAAATTTCAATAGAGGGTCTCAAAAATAGAACTGATCATGTAGAAGACAGAGTCTCAGAATTGGAAGAGAGGATAGAAGAGAATAAGTTGATAATTAACTGAAAAACACATTTGAACAGAACATACAAGAACTCTGGGACATCATCAAAAGGCCCAACGTAAAAATCATGGGTATGCCAGAAGCAGAAACACAAGAGGAAGATCCTCCATGTATAATCAAGGAGAGATAATAGAGGATAATTTCCCTGACCTAAAAAAAGAGATACCCATCCTGATTCAAGAGGCATCTACTTGTAAGAGTCTAAAGATGGGGAGGACCAATGATGCACAAGATACTCCACACAAGTCATGGTTCCAGCAAGATATAGCCACAATGTGATTGGACCATCCATTGCCTGACTTGCACAATGGTTGATGTGTCAATGATGGGTTACAGGGGAGAAGGCTTCAGGCAGTAGGCTCTTTAGAGGCAAGGAAGGGGTAAAACAGTCATAATAAAGTTCCTATGCTAGTGGGCAGCCCAAGAAGGGGTCCCCAAGTTATGCCACTGAGTCCTGAACCCTCACTAGGGTAGAGGACTCATAGGGAAATTTAGCACCCACATAAATGGATGCTCTGGGGGATGGGAGGGAGGAAGTGGTAGGCACCAAAAGAGGAGCAGGAAAGGGAGGGGAAAGGGATAGGAATACCTATTGAGCTTACATGATTAGGCAAAAAGAAAAAAAAAGAAAAATGGCAAAAGGTTGCACAAATATGTCTTAGCATGGCACCTAATACAACATGAATTAAAGTAGAGAGCAGAGATTCGCACATTGGTTTCTTTTTATGGCTTTGGTTGGCTTATTGAAGTTTATTTGCCTCAATAAAAACCACATGAAAACAAAACAAAAAAGATAGACATCTACAACAAAGGAAACAATAGAAACCACACAGACTCATAAAAGCAAAACAACACATTTTTGAATGAGAAATGGGTCAAAAAAGGAAATAAAATAAAAAATTGAAAACTTCCTTGAAGCCAATGAACCTACCAAAATCTATGGGACACACTGAAAGCAGTCCTAAGAAGAAAGTTTATAGCATTAAATGCCACATCACAAAAAAGAAAAAATCATGAATAAATGAATTAATGTTATATCTGAAAGATTTAGAAAAAAAGAACATAGAAATCCTAAAATTAGCTCACAGAAAGAAATATCCAAGATCTGAGCAGAAATCAATGAATTAGAACTGGAAAAGACAATAAAAAAATCAATGAAACAAACAGCTGATGTTTTTAAATGATATATAAGATTTTTAATAATGTATTTATCTTTTTTCCACTCATACAAACTTAATAGGTACTCCAGTCTCCTCCTTCCCTCCCCCACTCCCTGAACCTCCCTGTTCCCTCCCCCCTTTTCCCCTTTCTTTCCCCTCTCCCTCCCTTTCTCCTGGTACCCCCTCCCCCCATCCCTGGAGCATCCTTTAATGTATATGTCAAACTTTCCTCTGGGTCCTCCTCTCTGATGAGTTGTAAGGACTCAGTGGTATTTCCTAGAACTCTTTCTTGTGTTCCCCTTAAGTATAGGAACACTATTGTGGCTGTTAATCCCTTGCTTCTAAGGATCCTAGTGCCTTTAGTCCATGCTAGACTTTGAGGGGTCAATGAGTTGGTCATTACACAGATCATACAGAGTCCTATTATGATTGCTTCAGCCCTAATTTGTGTGGAGTATCTTGCAATGATATACAAAATTTACAAACCCTTAGCTTCACTAACCAAAAGAAGAGAGAAAACTCAAATCAACAAAATCAGAAATGAAAAGGGGAAAATCACAAGAGATACTGTGGAAATCCAGAGAATCACAAGGACATACTTTAAAGTTTTATATTCTTTTAAATTGGACAATTTAAAGGAAAAGGTTAAATTCCTAAAGTCATGCAAACCATCAAATTGATTCGAGATGAAATAGATACATTAAACAAGAATAGCAATTACAAATCTTCCAACTAAAAAAAGCCCAGGACCAAACAGATTCAATGCAGAATTCTACCAGGCCTTCAGAGAAAAACTAATACTACTCCTCATATTATTCCAAAAAATAGAGAAAGAAGGAATACTCCCAAACTCTATGAAGCTAATATTACTCTAATTCCAAAGCCAAACAAAGACACATCAAAGAAAGAAAATTGTAGGCCAATCTCACTAATGAACACAGATGCAAAAATCCTCAACAAAACACTAGCAAACCAAATTCAAAAACATGCAAAAGATCATGAATCACAATCAAGTCTGGTTCATATCAGGAATGCAAGGATAGTTTAATACATGTAAATCAATCAGCATTATTCATCATGTTAACAGACTCAAAAACAAAAATTGTATGATCCTCTCAATAGATGTAAAAAAGGCCTTTGACAAAATCAAACATTGCTTCATGATAAAATCTTTGGAGAAAATAGGAATGGAAGGGACTTATCTCAACTTGATAAAGCTATATATGACAAGCATAAAGCAAGCATCATTCTAAATAGGAAAAAAACTTGCATTCTACCTTAGATAAGGAAGTGGACAGCTGTCCACTGTCACCACTTCCTGTTCAATATTGTGCTTAAAGTCCTAGTTATAGCAATAAGGGAAGAGAAGGAGATAAAAAAAATTCAAGATAGATAAGGAAGAATTTAAAGTATCCTTATTTGCAGATGGTATGATTGTATACTTGAGAGAGCAACATGACTCCACCATGAAACTACTTGAATTAATAAACAATTTCGGTAAAGTGGCAGACTATAACATCAACATATAAAAATCAGTAGCTTTCCTGTATACTAGAGAGAAACAAGCCTAGAAAGAAATGAGAGAAACAATCCCATTCACTATAGCTAAAAGAAAATAAAATACCTTGGAATAAATTTAACCAAGAAAGTAAAGACTTATATAGTGAAAGCTACAAAACACTCCTGAAAGAAATTAAAGAGGATAGTAGAAAGTGGAAAGACCTTCCTTGCTCATGGATCAGTAAGATCAATATTGTGAAAATGATTATCCTACCCAAGCCAAGGCAATATATGGATTCAATGCAATTCCAATCAAAATCCCAATGCAATTCTTCACAGAACTGGGAAAACAGTCTCAAAATTCATATGGAAGAACAAAAGAAGATGATTAGTAAAAACAATTTTGGGCAATAAGAAGATTGCTAGAGGTGTCACCATATCAGATTCCAAATTATACTACAGAGCTAAAGAAATAAAAACAGCTTTGTATTGGCACAAAAACATATTCATTGGTCAATGGATTAGAACAGAAGACCCAGTATAAACTCCCACACATACAGCCACTTCATTTTTGACAAAGGTACCAAACATGCATCCTGGGGAAAAGGCAGCATCTTCAACAACTGGTGTTGGAAAAATTGGATATCTACAATAAGAAAAAGACTGTTAAGAAAGAGACTGTTGCCTCTATCCTTACACAAAAGTCAACTCCAAATGGAGCAGAGACCTTTATATCAAGCCCAAAACACTGAAATCGTTAAAGGAAAGAATAGGAGCCCACTTGAATTGATAGGCCTAAGTAAAGATTTTCTAAAGAACAGTAAATGTCCAGGAACAATGACCAATAATCAACAAATGGAACTAAATGAAATTAAAAAGCTTCTGTTCTGCAAAAGAAACTGTTAATTGTGAAAAAAGACAACTCATAGAATGGTAGAAAATCTTTGCTAGCTATGTATCTGACAAAAAATTAATCTCTAGAATACACAAAGAGTTCAAAAAACTAAACACCAAGACAACAAACATTCCAATTAAAAAAATGGCCCTGAAACTAAACAGGCCTTCAGGCAAAAAAAAATTGAAATGTCAACCAAATATCTTAAAAGATGCTCAATTTCTCTGATTATCAGAGAAATGCAAAGTAAAACTACCCTATGATACCAACTTACCCCAGTCAGAATGGCTAAAATCAAGGACACAAGCAACAGAGATTGCTGGCAACATTATAGAGAAAAGGGAATACTTATTCACTGCTGATGGGAATGTAAACTTGCACAGCCTCTTTGGAGATCAGTGTGGCAGTTCCTCAGAAAATTAAAAATGGAACTGCCATATGACCCAGCTATGCCACTTCTAGGAATATTCCCAAAAGTCTTTACATTTTTATTACAAGGACACTTGTTCATCTATGTTCATTGCAGCTCTATTCACAATAGTGAGAAAATGGAATCAGCCAACATGTCCATCAACGGAGGAATGGATAATGAAATATTACTCAGTCACTAAAAAGGATGAGATTATGGAATTTGCTGGTAAATGATTGGAACTGGAAAATTTAATATTGAACAAGATATCTCAGACAAAGAAAGTTTAATACCACATGTTGTCTCTTATATGTAGATGCTAACACTGTCAATGTATTTGGATTGGAATTACTGTAAGAGCCAGAAAATTCAAAAGGAACCAATGAGTGGGAAAATAGAAAGGGATGGTTATGTTGAAACCTTATAAAGAGAAAATTTAGGGTACTACAACAAGTAGGATGAGGAAGAAAATATTTGGGAAAAAACACAGCGAGGGATGAAGGGATGAGAGAGAGATAGGAGGGACAGAGGGACTTATAAAATAACCCTAAGATTCTGAGATGTAACCCCAAAGAATATCCTATGCCAGTAATATGTCATAAAATGTCTTTTAAAGAAAGGAACAAGAATGAGCAGTCCTTATTCAAAGGACCATAGAGTGAATAAAAAAAACAGGGGGGAAAATTGCCTTAGCTGATTCACTTAGAACCTAGTGACAAAAATTTACTAGAAGTAACAGGAATGTGACATGTCCTGATAAAATGTTAGCCATAGAGGTCTCAAAGACCCCCAAACCTTTATAGGCTTTTGTCATTGCTCTTGGTTGCTCTTCAAAAAACTGTAAGACCCTATTACTGAAGACACAAATCATATAGATCACAGAATATGGGCAAATACATCAATAGAAATGGTCTGAAAAACTTCTGCCTTGCTGAATAGCTTACACAGACCAAGCAATAGTGTAGAAGCTACTGGGTGAGAGAAATAATCACAGGCCTCATGAATTCATGAGATCTTCAAGTTGGAACAAAAATCACCATAACAGCATGTGACCACCTGTTTTGCGCTGCTCGTCTCGCCAGCAAGAACGACGCAACACGATCAGGATCCTTCTGTAGCAAGCTTTAATGCATCTTGAGAGGGAGAGCACTAGCTTTCAGCACGGAGACCCCAACTGCCTAAACCGCCACCCTTATATAGGGATTCTGTCCCGTCTTGGACGTGGCAGCACCTGATTGGTAGTGGGCGTGTCACCCGAGGTGGCGTGATGGTCTTACGATCAGGGCTAGAGCGGGAAATGGGCCTGGCGCTTGCGCATTGGCTTGTTTTGCTGAGAGGAGAAGGGGAACTGGCGCCATCTTAGAATGGCGGCATGCAGGGCGGCGCCCTACAACCACCAGTGTAATAGTGACATGAGTATCAAGGAGACAACTAATAGCTTTCTGATTAGACTCAAGACTTGCTCGTCAGAATGGGACACATTCTTATTAATGTTAACTAGAACAAGAAAAGGGAAACAGATCAATAGGGAAAAGTAGGTAATGAATGTATAGGTGGGAAAACAGTACACCAAACTGCTCTGTAAATAGCTGCTATTTGTACCCATAGATTGGAAGAACACTTAACATTCAGCCTAGAAATCTTCTATGACAGAAGTGGAGGATCTCAACACCCTGACAGGATGCAGGATAGGGCAGTAGAAGAGCAGTGACATGAACTGCAATGGCCAGGATTCACCAACACCAGAGCCAAGGGAACTGGCCATCTCTACACATCCGCTGAGAGAGGGACGATCCTTACTTGCCAGACCAGCATGTCTGGTCAAGGATGCCAACTCTCTCAACCAGCTCTCCATGATTTATCCAGGGCCTGATCCTACCTACTACAGGCTGGATCTTCCCCATCAGCTAGCCAGTCTCCTTCAGGTTTGCTCTGGGCTCAACTCAACTACTAATTCTCTACAAATATGCCCAGAGCTCAAACCCGCAACAGTCAAGTTGACACCTGTGCCTAACTATGACATTCCACCCCTTGTCACCTGACACAAAGACATAGTACTTTTAAGCATTAATCTTCAATCTTTGTCCCCATAGATGTAAAAGCTATCTTAAAAATATAAATACATTTCATGGACAAATTTAAAATGTTCTCTCATTAAAACTTCAGTTCCAACATTTTAAGAGTTCAAAGCTTCTTAACCTTAGGACTCTTAAATCAGAATAGGTTAAATACTTTAAAACAGATAAAACATTAAAACAGAAGGATCTTTTTTGTTGTTGTTGGATGCAGTGAACTTTATTGATGGTAAGTGAGAGAGTAGGGCTCCCTGAGCCCCTCCCTTTCTGGGGATCTGGGATGGAAACTGTAAGGGGAAATACTAGTATGTTGGAGTCTAAAACAGAAGGATCTTAAAACAATAAGAAAACATTAAAAAGATCAAAGTCCAGCAAATCAAATACCGCATGTTTTACTTCAATGTTCATCTTCTATTGCTCATCACGTACTCAAGGCGGCTCAAAGATTCTAGACATTCCCAGTCCCTGTTTGCAACTTAAAGTTGTAAAAGCGGAGTTCCTCTGAACCATGCTGAATCTCCACTCACAATCGTCCTCAGCATACATCCCATGGTTCTGGCATATCCAACACAATGAGTTCCTCTGCAGCTATAAGCTTCACCTTCTCTCACAGGAACTCTATGCCTGCCACTTAGTGCCAAGCTTTTGCTGCTTTCCATGAACCCTGCAGTATCACCTGAGGGACACTGCCAGATTCCGAAGCGAGGTTGAAACATCGCTTAGTCCACTGGAGCTACAGCTGAATCAACTTCAACATGCTGACTCTGGAAAAGCCTCTTTTACACAGTCAAATTTCTGAAGAGCAAGAAACAGCTTTAACCTGGGCTTTCAGCCCCTGAAGGAATCTGGATTTTCAAACCACAAACTTGCCTGCGGTGGTTTTCACGTCTTCCACTGTTGCAATGCACATCACTAGGTTTTCCTTCACTGATTCTCATTTCTCCAACAATGGAAGCTATTCAGCTGCCTGCTCTTTCCCCATGAAAATCCTCAAGGCTGCCAATACAGCTCTCCTCTATCAAGCAACCAGTCTATCGTGTTGCCTTACCAAAGTCCAGCTTTACCAAAGTCCTTGTTCTCCTCATCAGAAACTGGGCCCAAACAATTCACAACTCTCTCAGCACTGACATTATCCAATTGGCCCACTAAACTCTGAAGAACGGTATTGATAATCTACAAAGTGAAAATCTTCAAACATTTCCAACTTTGTCCATCGAAATCATTCAAAAGCCACAAAGTCCACAAAGTCAGATATATCAGCAACACCCCACCTCCCGGGTACCAAATTCTGTTGCAGTTCATCTACATAATTGCTCATAAATGACCCTCAAATGGCTTAAGGGAACAAGGGATTTATTCTCTTACAATTACTGGTTACAGTTCTCAGTCCAGCTTGATGGGAGAGCATGCACCAACACCAGGGCCAAGGGAACTGGCCACACCATCTCTACACATCAACTGAGAGAGTAACGATCCTTACTTGCCAGACCAGCATATCTGGCCAAGCACACAAAAGGATGCCTACTCTCTCAACCAGCTCTCTGTGATTTATCCAGGGCCTGATCCCACACACTAAAGGCTGGACCTTCTCCATCAGCTAGACAATCTCCTTCAGGTTTTCTCTGGGCTCAACTCAACTACTAATTCTCTACAAATATGCCCAGAGCTCAAACCTGCAACAGTCAAGTTGATACCTGTGCCTAACTATGACAGCAGTATATCAGTGACCCAGCAAGATTCACTCAGAATCAGGCCATCCCAAAGTTTTGGGAATCCCGCAGAAGAGAAGGTAGTGAGATTGTAAGAACCTAAAGATGGAAAGGTTGGCCTCTGGACAACACATTCCATTCAAGGCAATACTGCTGCATGGAGGAACTCACTGCAGTGAGGCTTGTCTTTATCAGACCTGCATAATGATTAACATACCAACATGCCCCCCTTAGACTATTGAGGAACTCAAGAGAGATAAGAACATATAATAGAAATCTTGGGGACTAAAGTTGGATGAGTGAAGGGCATTTCCCTCTCTCAGTGGTGTGGCCCAAAGAGAGACAACTTTGTATGCCACACAGAGGACGAGAACCCCCATAAGAGTAGACAAGCCAGAAGGAACCTTGGGGTCCATAGGAGCAGACAAGCAGGAGGGTAAGAGGGATTGGAATGGATTGATAAAAGGAACAGAAAGTCCCCCCACCCTGGAGCCGCCCGGCCAGCGGCACCCGCACAGCCGCAGGCTTTGCCCCCCGGATCCCGCCCCCTCCGCACCGACCCCTGCCAAGCTCCCAGGTGAGTGAGCGAGTGAGAGAGCCCCCCTAGCCCAAGCCCCCACCCCGGAGCCTCCGGCTTAGCCCCCGGGGCCCCGCCCTGAACCCCAGCCCCTCCTGCCCTCCCACCCCCTGTGCGCCTCGGCTCCCCCCTCCCCAGGTCGCAGGTGAAGAATTCTGCCATCAACATCAGACACTCTGCCTCTCTGGCCCACGGAGGACCTAGGCACGTGGTCCACCGAAGACACACTGCTACTCAGAATTCAATAGAGTTCAAAGGAAACTCAAGCAAAACTCTAAGGAACAAAGGGAACACAGGCCATACATCTGGACTCCACTACAACCATTATATCACATGGGTGAGATTCTTCACATACAGCCCAAAGATAAGTAAACTTCCTTTTTTTTTCTTTTTTTTCTTTTCACCTTACTGATCCTTTCTAGTATCAATGCTGTAGATCAACTTCCTCATACAGCCACCCCAAAAACATACAACTCCAGGGAGTACACCACTCACCCCCACATTTCACCAAGACACTAAATCGTAAAAGTGCACTACCATACTAATATTCACCCCTGGTTACTTAACTGACATACTAACAGCCTAGTAGCCTCATCTAGGATATAACAATAACAATACACAAACATACCCAATCCAAGGCAAGCACTAGTAATAACTGGCAAGTGTGACAATACCAACTGCATCGATTCAGTGAAAAACACACAGAAACTTAAAGGTCCTAAAAAACAAAACAACAATGCCCAAGTCAAAGTTCAGATCCACGAGAAACAAAACCCAAGAAGACCAATCTCCCACCGAAAGAATCAATCCCATAACGATGGATTCCGACCAGAACAAATCCACAGAAAATAGCCATGAAAGCCAGACGCAACATAACGACTTTCAGAGTATGATCATTAACATGATTAATACTATGAAAGAGGAAATCCGAGAAGAGTTAAACAACTATATCAACCACTTTGAACAGGAACACAACAGGCACCTGGAGGAGTTGAGAAAAACAGTTCAAGAAACAAAAATAGGTATAGAGCAGTTAAAACAGTCTCAGGCGAGTTTAAAATTGAATTAAAAGACAAGTTATCTTCAACCAAAAACTCAACAGAGAGTCTTATCAGCAGAACAAATGGGGCAGAAAATAGAATTTCAGACCTTGAACACAAAGTGGGAGAATTAACCAGCTCAATGGAAGAGATTGTTAAAGCGAAAAAGATACTGGAGAGGAACATTCAAGAAATATGGGACAACCTGAAGAAGCCTAACATGCGCATTCATGGAATACCAAACAAGAATCCCAAAATACCACACCTGAGGAAATATTTCAATTCATCATAAATGAAAACTTCCCACAACTAAAGAATGAGAGGCCAATCCAAATACAAGAGGCATTTCGCACTCCAAACAGATATGACCAAAATAGAAAATCGCCACGGCAAATAATAGTCAAAACACTCCACATTCAAGACAAAGAAAAGGTGCTGAGAGCTTCAAGAGAAAAAAGCAAGTCACTTTTAAAGGTAAACCTATTTGAATAACAAATGACTACACAATGGAAACAGTAAAAGCAAGAAGACCTTGGAGAGACATACTTCCAGTATTAAATGAGCAAAAATGCCAACCCAGACTGATATACCTGGCAAAACTATCTGTCATGATTGAAGGAGAAAGAAGTTTTCCAGCACAAAGACAACTTGAAGGGATACATGTCTACCAAACCAGGCCTTCAAAAAATGCTAGAAAGGATACTCAAGCTTGAAGAAAAAAACAAGTGTATCCAGGAGGGCAGAAGGGAAGTATAATACCACCAAAACATAAATATCAAACAACATGCTTACAAAATCTACTAAACATAAAAAATGTCCAGAATTAAAAAGAATTTCTCCATTATAACATTAAATGTCAATGGTATTAACTCACCAATTAAGAGACACAGATTACAAACTTGGATTAAAAACGACAATCCAACAATCTACTGCCTTCAGGAAACTCACCTCACCACAAAAGATAGGCACATCCTAAGAATGAAAGGCTGGTCCAAAATCTTGCAAGCTAATGGAACCAGGAAACAGGCAGGGGTAGCAATTATGCTTTCAGACAAAGTGGAATTCAAACCAAAGAAAATTATAAGAGACACAGATGGATACTACATTTTAGTCACAGGTACAATTCACCAGGAAGACTTCACAATACTGAACATATATACACCCAATACGGGCCCCTCCACATTCATTAAGAAAACCCTACAGCGTCTAAAGGAAGAAATCAACCCCCAAACGATAATTCTTGGGGACTCCAACACCGCCCTCTCAACATGAGATAGATCAACAGGTCAAAGCTTAACAGAGACACTTTGGAACTTAATCAAACCCTTAAAGAAATGGACCTTACAGATCTCTATCGAACTTTTCACCCACGCACCAAAGAATACACATTTTTCTCAGCAGCACACGGAACTTTCTCCAAAATAGATCACATATTGGGCCACAAAATGAATCTACACATATACAAAAAAGTTGAAATTCTAACCTGTCAGACCACCACGGCCTAAAGCTGGATATCCACAACACAACAAACAAGAGAAAATACACTAACTCCTGGAAACTTAACAGTATGATGCTGAATGAGAACTGGATTCAGGAAGAAATTAAAAAGGAAATTCAAGATTTCTTGAAAGTGAAGGATAATGAAAATACAACTTACCAAAATCTCTGGGACACAATGAAAGCTGTCCTAACAGGTAAGTTCATAGCTCTTAATGCCTACATCAAAAAAATGGAAACATCAGAAATAAATAATTTAACAATGCAGCTTAAGGCTTTAGAGAAACTTGAGCAATCTGATCCCAAAAGTAGTAGAGGAGAGGAGATTAGCAAAATAAGGGGAGAAATATCTGAAATCGAGACTAAGAAAATGATAGAAAAAATAAACCAGTCAAAAAGATGGTTCTTTGAAAAAATCAATAAGATTGATACACCCCTAGCTAAATTAACCAAAAGCAAGAGAGAGAAAACCCAAATTAACAAAATTAGAAATGAACATGGAGTTATCACTACTGATACCCAAGAAATCCAGAGAATTACAATATCATATTTCAAAAAACTTATACTCTGTGAAGTTTGACAACACAAAAAAGATGGATGAATTTCTAAGTAAACACAACTTACCTAATTGAATCAGGAAGTTGTGAATTATTTAAATAGTCCTATAACATACAAGGAAATTGAAGAAGTAATCTCAAATCTTCCACCAAAAAATGTCCTGGACCAGATGGATTCAGCACAGAGTTCTACCAGAAATTTAAGGAGTTAATAACACCAATACTCCTTAAACTGTTCCATCAAATAGCAAAGGAAGGAACACTACCAAATTCCTTCTATGAAGCTAATATCGTCTTAATCCCAAAACCTAATAAAGATTCACTTAAAAAAGAAAACTATAGGCCTATCTCCCTGATGAACACTGACGCAAAGATTCTCAACAAAGTCTTAGCAAATCGGATTCAAAAACATACTACAAAGATCATTCACGGGGACCAAGTAGGCTTCATCCCCGGCACACAAGGTTGGTTCAACATACGGAAATCAATAAATGTAATTCATCATGTAAACCAGTCCAAAGTCCAAGACCACATGATACTCTCGATAGATGCAGAAAAAGCTTTTGACAAGATCCAACAGCCTTTTATGATCAAAACGCTAGAGACAGTAGGAATGGAAGGAACCTTTATCAATATAATAAAAGCTATATACAACAAGTCAACAGCAAGGATTATGCTCAATGGGGAACAATTGGAAGCATTCCCACTTCGATCAGGAACTAGACAAGGCTGTCCACTCTCACCACTTCTATTCAATATTGTACTTGAAGTCTTAGCTGAAGCCATAAGACAAGAAAGGGACATAAGAGGGATTCAAATCGGCAAGGAAGAAGTCAAGCTATCCCTATTTGCAGATGACATGATCTTATACCTGAGGGATCCCAAAAACTCCACCAGGAAGCTCCTGAAACTAACTGAGAAGTTCAGCAGGGTGGCAGGATACAAAATAAATGTGCAAAAATCAGAGGCCTTCCTATATGCCCAGAATGAAAGAAGTGAAAAAGCCTTGAGAGAAACAATCCCATTTACTATAGCCCCTAAAAAAATGAAATACCTTGGTATAAACCTAACTAAGGAGGTAAAAGACCTTTACAATGAAAACTTTAAAACCCTAAAGAAAGAAATTGCAGAAGACACCAGAAGGTGGAAAGATCTCCCTTGTTCCTGGATTGGCAGAATCAACATTGTAAAAATGACCATCCTACCAAAGGCAATATACAGATTCAATGCTATACCAATCAAAATCCCAAAGCAATTCTTCAAAGTTGACCAAACAACCTCAAAGTTCATATGGAGGCACAAAAGACCCAGGATAGCAAAGACAATCCTGAGTAACAAAAACACAGCTGGAGGTATTGCCATACCAAACCTTAGTCTGTACTACAAATCCATAGTTATAAAGACAGCCTGGTACTGGCTCCAAAATAGACACACAGATCAATGGATAAGGATTGAAGACCCAGATATAAGCCTACAAAGTTACAGCCATTTGGTCTTTGACAAAGGGGCCCAAAGAAACCAATGGAAAAAGAACAGCATCTTCAAAAAATGGTGCTGGCAAAACTGGATCTCCACATGCAGAAGATTAAAGCTGGACCCGTACTTGTCACCATGTACAAGACTTAATTCCAAATGGATCAAGAACCTTGATATCAGGCCAGAGACTATTAAAACCATAGTTGAAAGGATAGGGAACTCCCTTGAGCTGATTGGGCTAGGCCAACAGTTCCTAAACAGACATCCAATGAATCGCACAGTCACTGTTACTCTCAACAGTTGGGATCTTGTGAAATTAAAGAGCTTCTGTTCAGATAAAGAGATTATAACGCGAGCTCAAAGGCAACCCACAGAATGGGAGAAAATCTTCACTAACCACACATCTGATAGAACTCTGCTGTCCAGAGTGCACAAAGAACTTAGAAAACTAAACACCAAGGAAACCAATGGCCCAATTAAAAAATGGGCCCTGGAACTTAAAAGAAATTTTACCAGGGATGACATTAAAATGTCTAACAAATATCTGAAAAAATGCTCCGCTTCCTTAGCCATCAGGGAAATGCAAATCAAAACTTCCCTGAGATATCATCTCACCCCGGTCAGGATGGCAAAAATCCACAAAGAAACAACAACAAATGTTGGAGAGGATGTCGAGAGAGGGGAACTCTCCTACATTGCTGGTGGGAATGCAGGCTCATACAGCCACTCTGGCGAGCCATCTGGAGATTCTTAAAGAAATTAAAGATTGAAATGCCATAAGACCCTGCTATTCCACTTTTGGGAATAACCCCCCATACAGCAGAGGTTCACCTCGATAGCACAAGCACGACCATGTTCATAGCAGCACTGTTTAAAATAGCAAAGTTATGGAATCAGCCCAAATGTCCAACAGTTGACGAGTGGATAAGGAAACTGTGGTACATCTATACAATGGAGTACTACTCAGCCATCAAAAATGATGAATTACTGGAATTTGCAGGGAAATGGATGTCATTAGAAACAATTATATTAAGTGAAGTATCCCAGACCCAGAAAATTAAGTGCCGTATGTGCTCCCTAATAGGTGGCTCCTAGTACCAAACCCACCCAGCCCACCTAGGGACAGTAATTGCAAGGATTATGAACAGGAGGGATGGGGTAGGAGGGCCACACCAGAAACAAGGAGAGAAGGGACCATGTTACAGCAGAGAAATTAGGCCTCCATCAAAGACTCAAATAAGTAATGAGACATCTGATTAATTTCACAGACTTTTGTTCCTAAGCATTTACTACTGAAGATGTATAATCTCACCAGAAGAGGAGGGCATATAGATGGCAGATAAAAAGTAACCATTGTGCAAATTGGTGATAGCTCCCTCCCTCACTGTGGTTTCCCACTTTTATTACATCTACCTTTGAATGTGCTTTTATCACAAGACTCTTGTTTAACAGCTTTTTGTCTCTGGCCAGGGGTAACATACAAGGCCCACCAGGATGGAGTGAAGGGCATTGCAGGAGCAGCAAAACTGCAAAAGAAAATCAACAAACCACAATCCAGAACTTCAGAGACTCTATATCAACCACCTAGAACTAGGCCAGCTTAATCTCTCCCCATTCTGAAGCTCAGGGAAATTTGCGGAAGAGGGGGCAGTAAGAGTGTAAAAGGAAAAGGATGGGAGGAGCAATGATATGTAAGATACTCCATACAAGTTAGGGCTGAAGCAATCATAATTGGACTTTACATGCCCTGCGCATTGTCCAACACACTATTGACCACACAAAGTCTAGCATTGCTAAAGGCACCAAGATCCTTGGAGGCAAGGGATTGGCAGCCACAGCAGTGTTCCTATGCTTAAGGGGAACACGGGAAAGGGTTCAGGGAAATGCCACTGGGTCCTTGTACGTCATCGGAGAGGAGGGCCCAGAGGAAAATCAGGCATGCACAAGAAAGGACTCTCTGGGAATTGGGGCGGGAGGCACTGGGGGATGGGGGATGGGAAGGGAGGGGGTGGGGAGGGGAGCAAGGGGTAAGGGGGAGAGGAGGAAGGGAGGGAGGGAACTTGTGTACCTATTAAGTTTGTATGAGCTGAAATAATAATAAAAAATGTATTAATAAAAAAATAAAAAAAATATTAGTGTCTTACCAAATTGTTTTTTCTCATCTACAGAGATTCTTTTGACTAGGCCCGATGATACAGTTAGATACTGTGTACCATTACAAAGCTTAGGACTGAATGTTATCTATTTGATCTATAAGAAAAGACTTTACAGTTAGAAAGTAGCTTTCTCAATAATGCCAATATCTAGCTTTGAAACAATTTTATAGACAAAGAGACAGAAGAAAAGTTTCATAGACATTCCTTTTTCATCATCTGCCTAATTTCTTAGGCAGATGATATCATTATTTCACAGAGGAATTAATAAATGTTAAAGAGACAAGAAAAGCTTCATGAATTGCAACTTGGAATTATGTATTCCTGCCCAAAAGGGGTTCGTGTTTTCCACATGTTATCTTTTTCTCATTGTGATATAGTCATATAGTAGTTGTGAGATGGTAGTACTACATGATCTCACACAAATGTGAAATGGAAAAGAAATTATTTACATTAAGCCAGGGAGTTGGGTGGTGGTTAGGAGGGGTTAAGACAGCTAATCACAGCTAATCACCATAGATCTCTGGGGAAATGTTGGTTTTCGTTTAAATCCCCTTAATGTGATTACTGATATTGCGCATTGGATGTTGCTCCAGTTGCAGGTTTTTAATGGGAATGTCACTTTAGATCTTTTGATGGTTTTAGTGGCATTGTTCATTTTCTTGCTATGTAGGTTCCTTACATGCTTTGGATGTTGTTGCAGTTACTCTGCAAGCTGCTGACAAAATCAACACCAAAGAGCTTAGGGGAACAAAGGGGCTCTATTCTTTCTTACTATTGTTGATTACAGATCTTTGCCCAGCTTGGCAGGAGAGCTCATACCAACATCAGGGCTGAGGGAACTGGCCATACCATATCCACAGGGATTGCTGAAAAAGGAGAAAACCCCATTTACCAGACTTCGACTCTGTCCATGGCAAGCTAAAGGATGTCAAACTTTGCTGGACCAGCTTCCTCCATGTTATTCAGGTGCCTGGGGGAATGGTCCCACCCACTCTGGGCTCCATCCTTCCCCAGCAGTCAATTTCCTGCAGGCTTTCCAAAGGTCGTTAACTACCAATTCTTCACAAATGTGCCCAGAGCTCAAACTTCAGTGATCTCTAACTAGCCCAGATATCAGATGTAATATATGAAAAGTGCTTTTCCAACTTGTAAGGTTGTTCTTTTCTGTTTTTTTTTTTTTTCCTTTGCTATGTTTAATTAAATCAAACTCCACCTGTCATTTTTTTTTTTTTGGTCTAAGTTGCCTGTTCTTTTAGAATCATATGACAAAAAAAGAAAAGAAAAGAAAAGAGAAAAAGAATTGCTTAGAACAAGGGCATGGAGGTTTCCCTTGTTTTCTTCTAGAGTTTTTGCTCAATTTAAACTCTCTTTCACTGAGCAAAAGTTTTTTAATTTCATGTGGCCCCAATTTTTTAGTGTTGGACTTGCTCTGTGTCTTTGGGGTCCTATTAGGGAATGTTGGCCAAGGTCAATCAATTTGAGAGTATTCCTTAATTTTTCTTCTAGAAGTTTTATAGCTTTTAGTCTAACATTGAGATCTTTTAACCATTTGGAGTTGATTTTCATGCAAGGAGACAAATAAGGGTCCAGTTTTATTCTTCTGCAGGTAAATATCCAATTTTGCCAGTACCATGGGTTGGAGATGCTGTCTTTTTTCCAACATTTCAATTTTTTTAGCATCTATGTCCACGATCAATTGATTGTAGGTGAGAACACTTATGTTTGGGTTTTCAATTCTAATCCATTGATTTATATCTCTTTTTTGGAGCCAGTACCATGTTGTTTATGACTATGCCTTTGTAGTATAGTTTAAGATCTGGTGTGGTGAGACCTCCCACAAGTTTTTATTACCCAGGATTGTTTTTGCCATCTTGAATCTTTCATGTTTCCATATGAAATTTCAAGGTTTTTTTAACCAATTTCTATGCAGAGTTGGACTTGAATTTTGATTGGTATTGCATTGAATCTGTATATTGCTTTAGATAGAATGGTTATTTTAACAACATTAATTCCACCAATTCAAGTGTATAAGAAGTCTTTCCATTTTCTGGTGTTTTCTATAATCTCTTTTTTCAGAGTATAGATCTTTCACATCCTTCGTTAGGCTATTCCATGGTATTTCATTTTTTAGGAGCAACGGTAAGTGGTATTGTTTCTCTTATGTCTTTCTTTTTTGCTTATCCTTGGTATATAGAAAAAACACTTATTTTTTAACATTAACTTTGTAGCCTGCCACTTTACTGAACTTATTTATTAGATCCAGGAGTTTTTTGGCAGACTCTTTAGAGTTCTTGAGGTATAGTATCATGTCATCTGTGAATAGAGATAACTTGATTTCTTCTTTTCCAAGTTGTATCCCTTTTCTCTCCCTCTCTTGTCTTATGGCTTTAGCTAAGATTTCAAGTACAATGTTGAATATGAGTGGTGAGAGTGAGCAGTCTTGTCTAAGTGGGACAATCTAAGTGGGAATACTTCCAGTTTTTCTCCATTTAGGATGCTTTTTTGTGATAAGCTTCTTGTATATAGAAGCTTGTTATGTTGACAAATGCTCCTTTCAACTCTGTTTTCTCCAGGGTCTTTATCATAAAGGTGTGATGAATTTTTTCAAAAGCTTTGTCATCATCAATTGAGAGAATTGTGTGATTTTTGTCTTTGCATTTGTTTATATGATGAGTTATATTTATAGATTTATGTATATTGAACCAACTTTGTGTTTCTTGAATACACCTAACCTGATTATAGTAGATGATCTTTTTGATATGTTTTTGTATCTGATTTGCTAGTGTTGTGATCTGATTTAAAAAAAAAAAAGAATGGCCACAGACATGTCATGTAAACTGACCTCCCTAAACCAGACACTGGGTGCCTGTAACATTCTCAGGAAAGAAGAAAATGTACAACTTCCTAAAACAATGCCTGGTACTCTTAAAATTCTGAGTCTGTGGCTTTAAGAACAGGATATACATTGTGTACTACATGTAGATACAAAGAACAGAATATACATTGAGTACTATATGCAGCTACAAAGAACAAGATACATACTTGTATACTATATGTATCTAAAAGAACAGGATTTTGTCTATGCAAGTTAATTCTGATAATGGCTAAATTAGCTTCTGTGATGCTGCTTGCTTCCTGCTTGCCCCCACATCCATCCCGTGACCTCATTATGTGGAATGTAAATGCTGCCTTTAAAAGCCCTTTTCTTAAACAACTAGAGGTCTCATATCTTTATCCCAACATAGATGTGAGGACCTCATAAACTGCAATAAAGACCAGAATGTCAGTAAGAAGACCAGTTCCAGGTCTCTCCGTCCCTTATGGTAAGCATGGCATTGTGAAGCAGAGCAGAGCATGTCCTGGCAACTAGGAAGCAGAGAGACTGATTGTAAAGGCTGCTTTTCCTTTTTCCTCGTCTCATTCCACCTGGGACTCCAGTGTACAGGAAAGCACCACTACATTCAGGACAGCCTTATCCACCTAATTAATCTTCTCTGGAAACACTATCACTGGTGCACCCAGAACTCTGCATTTTGACGATCTCCTAGGGGTTTCCTATCGCACCTTTATGGTAAAGGACAGTCAAGAGCAATCCTTGCAATATCTCTTTATATCACTATGACTGAAAAGAAGCACTATGTCAGAATTATAAGTTAAGCTTACTTCATCTCCTCATAGGGTTCAATTGTGAAAGTTGTCTGATTATCATTATGGTGATTGGCAAGACGGCCCAAATACACATTAGGAAGAATTATGACACTAACAGTGAGGTTAGTAGTTGATATATTCATTTCATAGAGACACCATAATGAAATACCATAAACTGTGTAGCCTTACACTATTTGTATTTTCAGACTTCTGGAAGCCAGAGGTCCATGACAGGATGCTATCAGTATCTCTCCTTTTGGAGAGTTTAAGAGAGGCTCTGTCTCCTGTCTCATCCATATTATGGTAATTTCCATCAGTCCTTGGTTCTCTTTGCTTTATAGATTAATAGCTCTCATTTGACCTTGGTTTTCACATAGCTTTTCCCTGTGTTTCTGTGATTTCACAAGAATCTCTTATTTTGTTATTTTCTTACTCTTTGATATTTTCAGACATACATGCAATTAATTGATATCATTTCCACCTCATATTACTTAACCCCATCGCTCTGCATCTTCTACTGAAAACTTTCTTCCCAATCAATCTACTGTTGGGCCAGCCCAGGAAAGATGGCACTGGGAGGAAGCGAGCAGGATGTAACCAAGCACATGGGACTTAAGATGGTGCTGGGGAGCTAGTGTGCTGGGCATAACCCTGTTTGCATCACAGGGAACCCTGATTGGTTTGTAAGAGTTCCGTAATGCTGACCCTAGCCCATGAAGCCTGCGAGCTGTGCTGGCCTTTAATATGATTGGCTGCCTGTTTCGCGCCCCCCGGTTTTTGCCTTTATAAACTGCTGCGCTGCATACAATAAACGAGTTCCTTCTTTGACTAAATCTCCCTGCTGTGTCTGATTGTCTCCCGGGTTTGGGAGGCGAAGGGGCCGGCAGCACGCTCACCTATCTCCTTCCCGGCAGCCAGGAGCCGACACCCCCCCCACACACACACAATCTACCTCCTGTATTTATGCCTTTTTAACGTGTACATAGCCCACTAACTTGTCTCAGGGTTGTCTTCAGTAGTGTGTGCACTTCCTGGACCTTGAGCAATATATCAGTACATATACACTGAAGAACGTTGCTCCCTCTCATAAGAAACTCTAGCCATTTAACTTTGAGGCCATACTAATTCATTATGATCTCTCAATTATTTTTTATTTATTCAATTGTATGTGTATGCATGTGTGCACGTGTGCATGTGTGTGTGCGTGTAGAACCACCGACGAATTTGGGAACCACCATGGACCGCCTCTACCTCCTCCTTGTTTACTCTGCCCGGGGATTCACAGGCTCCGCCCTATCAGAATCAGAAACGCAGGCCACCCCTGCTTCCACCCAGCATCTATATGTGGGGTCTAGGATCCGAACTCAGGCCTTCTGCCTGTAAGGCAGAGGCTTAACCCCTGAACCATCTCTCCAGTCCCATCAACTATTTATTTTTTAATATTTTATCACTTATTCGTGAGTGTGTGTGTGTGAGAGAGAGAAAGAGAGAGAGGTCATTGTGTATCTCTGTGAAGAACCAAGGGTGATTTTGGGAATCATTCTGGATTGTTTCTATAACTTCTTGCTTAGCTCTAGGATTTTCTAGGCTCTGCCCACAAGGACCATAAGTATGGGCCACCCCCATTTCTGCATTGTGTTTTTAATGTGGGACCTGTGATCCAAACTCAGGACCTTCTGCTTGCAAGACAGAGTCTTAACTCCTGAACCATCTCTCCAGCCCTTCCGTTGACTATTTAATCAGCAGTGACATTACTCTAACATGAATTTTGGAAGGGAAACATGCTATGCATCAGAAATACATTTTACTTTTATCCTAGGTTATAGAAATTTCTTAAATTTATGTAATAGAAGCAAATAAACTGTTCTGGAAATGACTGAACTCTCTATAAACTTTTAAAATATAAAAATACCTGGCTACAGTGGAAAGCAAACAAGTGAACATATGAAATGGGGGGCTGATAAGTCAACTCAAACTAGTGTAGAATGAAAATGCACCTACTTCTGGACAGGAGCCTTAGGAGAGTGATGTTCTCAGACCACAGAGATCAAATGACCCAACTAAAACCAAAAGGACAGTGAAACTACCACAGTGAAACTGGAGCCATAGAAAAGACAGGGCAATTAGCTGGCCAAGTGGGGAAGAGGAGGTTATGCATTAGGTAGTCATTAGGGTAAAGATACCTTGTCTGTTTCTTCTCCCTGCTCTGTAAACTATCACCCAGCCTTCCTTCAGCTATGTGAGTCAAAAGTCAGTATAATCTCAATAAATCAGTCTCTAGAGACTGAAGACATGGTCAGAGGTAGAGCTCTATTTCTGTTGTTTTGTTTTGTTGTTGTTTGTTTGCTTGCTTGCTTGCTTGCTTGTTTGTTTGTTTTAGAGCAGACTCTCTGCACACTGGAACTCAGGTCAATTCTCTGCCTCAGTCTTCCAAGTACTGAAGTAGTAGAACTCTAACCTAGCTCTCGGCTTGTGGCCTAGCACAGAAAGAACAAAACTGAAACAGCCTTCGTGCATTGCCTTTTACTATCAAGAAAGAGGCAAGCAAAAGAAGTCTAGGATGCATTCATGAGCAAACAAGCCAAGACGAAACCAAGAAGCAAGTTTCAAAAAGTGAAATTTCTAGCACTCATATAATTTATACAAAAAAGAAATCAAAAAGGGTTGCACATGTTTCCAGTGGGCTAAATCTCTTCAGCATAATGGAATTTTGCTTCATTAGAATATTGACAACTTAATAAACCTAATTTCATGGACTTAAGAAAATCCTTAGAATGGAATAGTGCATTTTTTAATGCTAACTAAGATGTATATCAATATGCTAAATATCATGCTAGTCTAATATTCTGAATGCCTCCTTTCTAAGATAACCTCTGTTTTGGGCTTGCGCTGTGAATCAGTAGCACAATTAATAAAGATATATATTTATTACATGTATGTGTATATGTGTGTGTGTGTGTGTGTGTGTTTGTGTGTATGTACGTGTGTGTGCTAATATAAAAACTTTTCCAACTTTCCCATTAGGATTAAGGAAACTAAAGGATATGAAACACTTACCTCATTAAGAAAATTCATTTTTGCATGGAGCTTTAAGCTTTGTAAACAATTGTAAATACAATCTGCAAGGTATTTCAAGCATCTTAACTATGTAGCACTATTAAAAATTTGTCCTTTTCATGCATAGATCTGATGAAGTCTATGAAAAACTTTTGAAAGTATCAATACTGATATTTTATGAACCATCTACTATATGAGTAAAGCTTGTTGCATCCAATAATAAAAAGCTCTTTTAAAAAAATTTGCACCCAAGCTGTGTAAACATTCCATGTTTTTAATATGTGACAACACTTTGTTCCTTAACTCTTTTTTCAATACTTGGTGATATTTGAATGGCTTTGATGCAGACTTATTCCTGGAATGATGGCACAAAAAATCATTAAGATGTGTTCATTTGTTGGGTTTTAATGTTGGTGGTACAACATGCAGGAAAACTAAACAAGGTGGCTGAGACACAGACGTTGCCAGAAAGCTCACACTCTAAAACATAATAAGCAACATCCTTGACAGGTGGCAAAGGATTATCCTGTTATCTTGAAAAGTAGCAAAGAATGTATTTAAACCCACCCTTTAGACCTCAAGAACTTGAGAGAGTGAGAACTGACATGTGCCATATCCGTTACCAGCTAAGCCCATGTTGGTCATTTGCCTCACTCTCAGTAGAAGCATAAATAAATGGCTAGAAAAATGGCTTATAAATTAATAATGGCATTTGTGAAAATTATCATTGAAATATCTTTCAATGAAAACTGTCCAGGGGAAAAGGTTTATTTAAAAAATAAATTTCAAGCTCTCTTGAATATTTTTCAAAGGTGTTTAAATGAGTTATATAACATCTTAATTTCAGACTAAAGGAATATATTTGAACATTCCTTTGTCATTTTCAAAGGTATAATTGAAATGTAAATTAACAGACTTCTAAACTCAGTAAAATGTTTTCTATCCTTTTATTTATTGAAAGATGAAGCTTTCACATTTGTTTTAAAACAAAATATACTATGAAAATAAGGACAGCCAATGAAAAACCTATTTGAAATATAATTATAATTTGTTGATCAAATAAGGAATTTGCTACACATGAAAGCACTTAATTCTATAATAATTTAGCAAATATATTATGTCTTCAGTTTTAATTGCTAGTTGTTTTAAGGGATGACTTACTTACAGGAACATGCCCTATGGAGATTGGAAATCCTGACTACAGTAATAAGAACATCTGAGATTGAAACTGACATTTATTAACTGTGACCTTGGGAATTTGCTTAAACTAGTTTTCAATTTCATTCATTTTAAAACTGGATCACAAAAGGAAGACTGTGGGGTGGGCATTGGAGGTACCAAGGGTTAGCTCTAAGGACATATTATCAAACTGCCATCCAAACATTTATCATGTTTGATTACAGCATCTCTCAGCTCTCCACCAAGAAATCTTCTCTTTCAATGAACAGTGATTACAAGTGGCCAAAGTGTAGATAATAAATGACTGTAGGATGGTTGACACTAAGAGATAGCTAAATCACACCTCATCCTAAGTCTCAGGCAACAACACAGAAGAGGAGGTGATAAGAAGGAAAGAACCAGAAGATGGGGAGAGATGCTTCCAATGTATTCTGGATGCAGCAAGGCTATTGCAGCCTTTAACTCACTGCAGCTGTGTCTACTTCTACAAGACCTGCACAAGATTTGGATTGTCAACATTCTACATTGTGAAGAGCAAGATCTCAACAGGTCCCACCCCTCCCTGAGAGGGCTAATGCTGGAAAGGGAAAGGGAGCTGCCTTCCTCAGTGATGTGCCCACTGATACACTGTCCACTCTCCAGCTCAGGCACATCTCAGCACAGGCAACCCAGATGACATAAATGTAGAAGAGAGACTAGTTGAGAAGGTGTATGGTGGGGAAAGGGGGGGATAGGATCCTGTAGCAAAGAGTGAAAATTACATAAATTCATTGTATTCATGCCTGAAGCTGTCAAAAAAATAAAAGAATAAGTTAAAAATAAATAAATAATAAAATTTAATTTGAAGGGACCATAATTTGTCACATGCAATTCTTCTGAGAAGTTAAGTGGCTCCATGTGCATGAACTGATCAGAACATCATAGTGAGTAAATGATCAACGTCTTAATCTACTTTCCACCACTATAGCACAATGTCACACACTGGGAAAATTATAAACAGTAAAAATCTATTTGGCTCACACTTGGGGGTGCTAAGCATATCTGATGAGGGCCTTCCTGGTGTGCGATGTCATGAAGCATCACATGGCAAGACAACAAGTGAAATGGGAAGGAAAAAAAAAGAGTCCAAACTCATAACTAGACTGTAGCCTCACAAGACTGTAGCCCCATTCACAGTCACTTCTCAAAGGTTTTACCTGGTAATACTACCATTAGTAAATTAGTTTGGGAGAATATATTTAAATCATAAGGCTAAGTAAATAGTTTCACTGTTGTTTTATGTGGTTTTTGAGGGAATAGTTCATTTTAAAAATCTCCTGGTTTTGGGCTGGAGAGGTGGCTCAGGGGTTAAGCCTCTGCCTTGCAGGTGGAAGGTCCTGAGTTCGGATCCCAGATCCCACGTATAGACGCCGGGCGGAAGCGGGGGCGGCCTGCGTTTCTGGTCCTGGTAGGGCGGAGCCTGTGAATCCCGGGGCAGAAGGAGGTGGAGGCGTCCGTGGTGGTTCCCGAATTCATCCGTGGTTCTACACACACACAGACACACACACACACACACACAGACATGTGCGCGCACACACATACATATGCACACACGCACAATTAAATAAATAATAATAAAAAAAACCTCCTGGTTTTAGATATAAGCCCACACAACTACAGCCATTTGATCTTTGACAAAGGGGCCCAAAAAACCCAATGGAAAAAGAACAACATCTTCAACAAATGGTGCTGGCAAAACTGGATGTCCACATGCAGAAGATTAAAACTGGACATATATTTGTTACTATGCACAAAAATTAATTCCAAATGAATCAAATACCTCAATATAAGGCCAGAGACTACAAAAACCCTAGTTGAAAGGGTAAGGAACTCCCTAGAGTTGATTGGGCAAGGCCAACAGTTCCTAAACAGAAATCCAATAGCACAGTCACTAGAACCAACACTCAACAAATGGGATCTTTTGTTCAGATAAAGAAATTGAGCACAAAGGCAACCCACAGAATGGGAGAAAATCTTCACTAACCACATATCTGATAGAGCTCTATTATCCAGAGTACACAAAGAACTTAGAAAACTTAAGACCAAGGAGACAAATGGCCCAATTAGAAAATGGGCTTGGGAACTCAAAAGAAACTTTTCTGGGGACAAAATTGAAATGTCTAACAAATATCTTAAAAAATGCTCCACGTCCTTAGCCATCAGGGAACTGCAAATCAAAGCTGCCTTGAAATATCATCTCACCCC
The DNA here is from genome assembly GCA_023101885.1 of Typhlomys cinereus. Lineage (NCBI taxonomy): Eukaryota > Metazoa > Chordata > Mammalia > Rodentia > Platacanthomyidae > Typhlomys > Typhlomys cinereus. The sequence continues at coordinate 1,011,348 of JALPQD010000220.1, forward strand.
GGTCAGGAAGGCAAAAATCCACAATACAAACAACACCAAATGCTGGAGAGGATGTGAAGAGAAGGGAACTCTCTCTCCTACATTGCCGATAGGAATGCAGGCTCATACAACCACTCTGACGAGCCGTCTGGCGATTCTTAAAGAAGTTAAAGATTAAAATGCCATATGACCCTGCTATTCCACTACTGGGAATAATTCCCCATAAGGCAGAAATGTGCTACACTGAAACAAGCACAACCATATGCATTACAGCAAAATCGTGGAATCAACCCAAATGCCCAACAGTTGACAAGTGGATAAGGAAAATGTGGTGTATTTATACAAAAGAATACTACTCAGCCATCAAAAAAAGATGAATTAATGAAATTTTCTGGGAAATGGATGGAATTAGAAAAAATTATATTGAATGAAGTATCCCAGACACAGAAAAATTAAACACCGTGTGTACTCCCTAATAGGTAGATCTTAGTACCAATCCCACTAAATGACGTATCCAAAGATAAAAATAAATATAAATAGAAGGGAAGGGGGAAAAAAAGGAGAGAGGGGACCATGCTCAGTAGAGAAAATAGGTCACCTTCAAGTATTAAAATTAAATAGCAAGACATCTGGTGAAGCTACTCTCACTTCCCTTCCTGGTCATTCGCGACTGAAGAGGTTTTGATCTCACCAATCAGGAAGGATATAGGGACTGGCAGATAGATGGTAATTGTCCTGCAAATGTGACACTGACATCCCCCAACCCCACTCCTGTGTCTTACTCCTATTCTTCCATCTACCTTTGAGTCTCCTTTTATAGTAAGATCTTCATTTGAACAGTCTTTTATCTTTGGTTAGGAGGTGACTATCAATACCAATCAGGATGGAGCCAAGGGCAGTGCAGGGAAAGCAAAACTGAAAACAACAACAAACCATAATTCAGAATACCAAAGACCCTACATTAATCACCTGGAACCAGACTGGCCAAATCTCTCCCCATCCTAAAGCTCAGGGAAACTTGAGGAAGAGGGGGACAGCAAGATTGTAAGAGCTTAAAGATGGGGAAGACCAATGATATGCAAGATATTCCACAAAAGTTAGGGCTGCAGTAGCCGTAATCGGACTTTGCCTGTACAGTGGCTGACATGTCAATGACCCCTCCTAAAGTCCAGCATGGATCACAAGGGAGAAGGCTCCAGGCAGTAGGATCCTTAGAGGCAAGGGATTAACAGTCATAATAGAATTCCCTAATGGGGAGCCCAAGAAGGGGCTCTGGGTTATGCCAGAGTCCTAATCCCTCACTAGAGTGGAGGACTCAGAAGGAGGTTTGGCATTCGCACAAAAGGATGCTCCAGAAGATGGGATGGTGGAAGGGGGAGGCACTGGGAGGCAGAGAGGGAGGGAGAGAGAGAGAGAAAAGGAGGAAGGGAAGAAGGGAGGCAAAAAGGGAGGGAGGGAGGGAGGGAGGGAGGGAGAGGATGGGGGTACATATTAAGCTTGTATTATTGGGAAAAAATAAAACATAAAAATAAAAAACTACTGGATTTCCTGAAGTGAAACTAAAGTTACTTTCATCACCAAGCAAGTAGATTAAATTCCAAACTATGTCATAAAAATACCTGAAGAAAATCCTTTAAAAAGGAGAAAAGTCAATCAATTGTGTTCTAGTAACTGTTTGTTGTATGAATTCTCAGAAAGTTCTGAAAAATAGCTTGAACTAACCATGAGGAAGGGCAGAGCTCCAGAGATGAATCTAGCTCAGCTGTTAGTGGATGATGTGAGATCAGCTAGAGTTAGGGAGAACTCTTTGGGTTAGGAGACTTGCAAAGATCAGATAAGATTTTTTTTAATTCTTAAAAGTTGCCTGTACATATAATTTTATGATAATAAAATGATTATTTCAGAACTACAGAATGTGGGGCCAGCAAGATGGCAGGGCAGATAAAAATGCCTGCCACTCAAGTTTGTCAACCTGAGTTTGATCTCCCAAGTACATGGTGATAGGAAGGAAGTCCCTAAAGAAATTATCCTCTGACTCCACATATCAGGGTACATATTCATACACACAAACACATGCACATACTTGTATACATACACAGTATATATTCATGAACATATAACAATAATAGTAGTAAGCAAAATTAAAACTAAAAAGAACTACTGAAAACTATCACCCTTCTGTCTCCATGAGTCCTGCATCCATGAATTCAACCTACTTAGAAACTACTTAGAATAAAAACATTGTGTCTCTATTTAGCAAGAACAGGGTTTTTTTTCACAATTTATGCCTTATTACATGCTATAAGTAATCTAATGATCATTTCCAGTACACAGAAAGATATATGTATAACATATGCAAATAACACAGTATTTTATATAAAGAACCTGAGCATGCTGGAAAAAAATCACATTTGGAAACTAAAAGAGAGATCACTGTAGAAAGTGAGTTAATTGATAATTTAATGTGTGCCAAATTATTTTGTATAATATATGCCAAAGTATTGCAGTAAAGTCTAACCACAGTGTGATTAGAGTTGTTAAGATTAACACTGAAGGTGAAATGGTAAAGAATGGCTGGAAACTGTAAATAAACAGTTGGAGTAAAATATTTAAACCCAAGGAAGAAAACACCAAGAGCTTTAAGGTGAAGGAATATTTCATTTCTAAAACAGAAAAGAAGCCTTTGTTCAAGAATGGCTTAAGAATGCCTGCTCAGAGGCACATTAAAGGATTCTCTGGGGTTTGGGGGAGGGGGGCACTGGGGGATGGGAAGGGAGGGGTGAGGGGAGGGGGAGCAGGGGGGTCGAGGAGAGGAGGAGGGAGGGAGGGAACCGGTGTACTTGCTAAGTTTGTAAGAGCAGAAATAATAAAAAATCTTAAAAAAAAATGCCTGCTCAGGCTATCATCTAGTTATCTTGGTCTCTTTATCTCATCAGATTAAAAGGACAGTCTGGAAAAACAAATAGGAATCTGAAGATTTTAGGGTTTCCTTCAAAGGCTCAGTTTCTACAATTGGACAATGGAAAAAATAATGTGTTTCACGACTACTACTGTGTTTCGAAACTTAATGATGTATGAAAACTATAGTGTAAGTCATCTGTCATTCAAATGACAATTATCATTCCACTCTCTGGCATCCATTGATGGGCTTCCATAACACATGCTGAACCTCCCATATTCACATTCCAAAGAATAATGAAAGTCTCTCTACCACTTGAATTTCCTACATTTTCAGGGATAACGCAAGATCCTATAGGCACGAAAGTAACTGAAAATGATCTATTCACTTCTCTTCCAGTAATATAAAGTAGAGGAATGATTAGAAGTATTAACCAAGAGTTCCATGTAGGGAAGATAAGTGTTTATAAATTATGCCTACAAGACAATTTATGCCACTGATAAATTCTAATAATTGCCTGAAAAAATACAATTCGAATTTTCTCTGCAATCAAAAGCCAAGTATTTTAAAATGAATGGAAAATAAGACAGAATGGGAAGAAAAATGTGCCTCGATCCTGACCTCTACCTTCCTGTACAGTATCCCTTACCATAACTTTAAATGTGTGTGGAGGGACAGAATCTACAGAGCCAAACAGTGCCTGGAAGACTCACCTTATTCATAAACTCCTTGCTTATGATCACTTTCTACACAGTCCAACTCAAATGGCTGATATTAAAAGCTGTCTGCTACTAGAGTGGTGTGTTTAAATATGTGAACTTACATTTATTCCATATACTAGAATAATTTCATCCTTTGGAAGTTTTGCAGCCACACTGAAAACTATCAGTTGGCCCCAATTCCTGCTATCTACTCTGCCCTACAAATGTCTCAGACACAGGCTTTTGAGATAGTGTCAACCTTGCTGCTGCTAACTGAATCACACCATCTCCCTCATCCATTGCGCACTCACAAAGAAATAAAACAAGCCTTTAATATTCACATGACAGATGTCTGTTTCTCAATCAGCAACCTATATAGTCTTTGCCATTTTTCTTTAAATGATGATCTCCATTGTTTCTCCCACCTATTCTCCAGAGCACAAGGTTTCTGTTTAATTGAAATCCTCTCCTCTTGGAACATGTGTCTAACATAAACGTGATGAATGAATGCATGTTATCCATAACATAAGCAGCTTTGAAGAAGACAGCAGCCAGAAGGCAACCTTTGCAGCTCCACAGTCCCACCAGTATATCCCCTGTGACATGTGCAAATCCAAGGGACCACGATCCAGGGCAACTGCTCACCCAACATTGTTCCATCATGATGGCAATCAATGTACTTGCAGACAGTAATAACTTTGTAATAACTGATGCCATTCTCTCATCATGTCTCTGATTATTTTGTGTGTAACAGTCTTGTCTTTTTTAAAATTTTTTATTATTTATTCAATTGTGCATGTATGCGTGTGTGCGTGTGTGTATGTATGTGTGTGTGTAGAACCACGGATGAATTCGGGAACCACCATGGACCACCTCCACCTCCTCCTTGTTTACTCTGCCTGGGGATTCACAGGCTTCGCCCTACCAGGACCAGAAACGCAGGCCACCCCAGCTTCCGCCCAGCATCTATACGTTGGGTCTAGGATCCGAACTCAGGACCTTCCGCATGCAAGGCAGAGGCTTAACCCCTGAGCCACCTCTTCAGCCCCCAGTCTTGTCTTTAAACAGGGCCATTCTTGTTTTCTTTCCCCCTCAGCTTATGATGTAGCACAGTGTGAGTCAAAAGTTCTCCAAGCTGAGCTTTCCTTAAACCATGTGATTACTAAGCCCTTCTAACTCTACCAAACCATAATTATTGCAGGGCCTGAAGGTAAAAGACCATGGAAAAAGAAAGAAAAAAAGTCTAGGTTTCCAAATGACTTTCAGTCAGCTCATTGTATTAATATGCAAGTAATAAAGTCAGTTGTTATGCACTGCAGGTAAAATTTATTTATATTCAGGGCATTGGGAAGGTTTCCGTGTAAAACATCGAAAACGGTTGGCATACCAATGAAGTTTCTGTCCTTTGAAGACTACCCAACTTGAAAAACAGGACAACAAAACCAAAAATTGCTAGAGGTAAAATATGTCAATCTTTTATATCTTAAGGAAGGACATTAAAGGGCTTCTTTTCAAACATAAGTAAAATCCTTTAATACAGCTAGAATTGTATAGTATCCACCCATGACATAGTCTGAAAAACAAAAAGGAATCTGTTCATACTAGACATAGAATTTGTAAGACATTTGTATTTCAGAACCACTCTGGAAAGCTATCTTATATTCATTATGACTTCAGGATGCATTCCTGTATGCCCTCTGTGTGCTGGCTCTGGATTTTGCGTTACTAGCTATATGAACTTGAGTAAATTACTAACTTACTTGTGATTTAACTCCTTCATTGGCTAAAGGATAGCCATAGCACTTGAAAGTTTGCTTCTGAAAAAGTCTTCCATTAGATCACGTGTGTGAACATTTGGTCTCCGATTTGGTGGTGCATTTCTGAGGTTTTGCAATCTGCCAACATGTGGAGAAGCAGCTGCCTGCTATTGCTCCCACAATGGACAGAGCTGCTCCTGTCTCCTCACCACTGAAACCTCTCTGAAATCCTGAGGAAAAATATTTTCTTCCTCTCTTATTTCTCTCCAATGCTTTGATACAGTCATAAGATGAGTAACCCACACGTTTGTTGTGGGTTAAATGAGCAAATACATGCAAAGACCCAGAATGAAGACTCACAAGTGGTGAATGATATTTAAGTGAATTGTCTGACCGTTAATCTTCCTATTCTTGTCTTGCTGTCGTGTTTTTCCAGACAAGGCAATCGCCTAAATTGGAGAATTCCCAAAGGCTGCACAAGTACAATATCCATGTCTTGCCTCCCAATATTTTATGACCACAAGAGACAGTTATAATGTCATGTAAGACATAAAGTAAAAGGTCATAAAAACCAAAAAAAGAATAATTACATACATAAAATTCTGCTAGAGTCCTTGTAATATCACATGATTTTTTTGTTATACTTCCTATCACTCCCTTTTCATTCTTACTTTATCCACTGGACTGAATATCACCAGAATAGGAAGAACCAAGGCTACTCACATTCAATTCATCTTGCCACCTACAAAATGCATTATTAAGAAAAGTTTCAATAAATTGGTTTAATGAATGCAGAAATCCTCAGAACTACTGTAAGCTGAATATCCAGACAGTAAAGAATATTAAATAACTAAGAGTGAACAATTAATCCAGAGTTGCTTAGCAAAAAAGTGCCATATTTAATTTTTTTCATAAGAAGATATTGGGAAAAAACAATAGGCAATCATTTAAATTTTCAAGTGCTATGAAAAATTTAATTTAAAATCGTTTCAATTTTCCTTGAGTCTTAAATACTTAATAAGATTAAGAGAAGGCATTTCAATTCCACTATGGTCATACCCCTGCCTGACTTATTAAAATGGAATTGGTTTATTTTAATTATGTGTTATTCTTATTCAGAAGCTATACTAATTCTGAGATACAATTCACATTGTAGATTCCACCACAGAGAAGATTCTTGGAGCTGAAAGATGGCATAGTAAATAAGATTCTTGCCCCATCAGCGTGAGGATGGAGTTCAGGTATCCAGCCCCCACAGAAAAGCTGAAAAGACATAGCTGTCACCTGCAATCCCAGAAAAAAAAAAAGAAAGAAAGAAAGAAAGAAAGAAAGAAAGAAACCTTTTGAGCAAGCTGACTAACTAGTACATCCAATCCAAGAGCTCTGGGTTCAATAAATAGACTGCCCTAATGATAAAAGTGGGGAGCTAACAAAGACACTATTTCTCCAAATACAAGTGCACATGCATACACACACACACACACACACACACACACACACACACACACAAACATGCAAATAAACATGCAAATGCACATAAACATAAACATATGCACCCCACATACACACCCAAAAAGGATCATAGAACAGAGACTTAGCTGAGAAAACTATATGCAATTAAGAATCATACGATGGATACTTTTCTTTATGCCTGAATCCTCTATGAGAATTTGACCAAGATTTTTTAAAATTTTTCTAGTTATATGAGCTCAACTCCCCTACTCCCTCCTTTTGTTCCCTCTCTCCTTCTTTTCTGCCCTTTCCCTCTCTCCCTCTCTCTCCTTTTCTTTCCCTCCTTCTCTCTCCCTTTCCCTCCCTCTCTCACCCCTTCCTTCTTTCCCTCCTCTCTTTGGCTCCCTCCAACCCTCCTGTCCATCAGTTTATATGGGCCCCAGGACTCCCTCTGGGTCATCTACTCTAGTGGGGGTTCAGGTCTCTGTGGCAGACCAGGGGGCCCCTCCTTGGGCCACTAATATGGGTACTCCCCTACACCTAACTCCTTGCCTCTAAGAATCCTACTGCCTGAAGCCATCTCCCCTGAGATCCTCACTAGTCTATGGGGGTTAACATGTCAGGCACTGTGCAGGTCTGGTAAGGTCAAATCTCAGTGCAGTGAGTTCCTGGCTGCTGCAGCTCTGTCTTAAATGGAGTTCAGCAGTGAACTTCCCCATCTTTAGGCTCTTACAGTCTTACTGTCCCTCTTAGCTTTGAGAATGGGAGGAGATTTGACTGGCCTAGTTTCAGGTGAACATTATAGGGTCGTCAATTATGGTTTATGAATTATGTTTGGCTGTTGTTTTCAATTTTGGTGTTCTTGTACTACACAAGGATGCATCCTATCTGGGTGTTGAGGTCCTCTCCTATCCAAAGATAAAAAATATGTTAAAAAGGTCTTTATGTAAGAAGAGGCTTAAAGGAGAGGGAACAATAGGAATAGGACACAGTAGTGAGTAGGGTCAGCCTCCATGTTACCAACCATCTAGGAGCTAACAACCAACCACTACTCTGCTACAATGGGAGATACATGCGCAGCATTTCAAACACATCCAAACACAAGTGAACAAGAAGGAAAGTGAGACTGGACAGTACCAGGTGCCTTGCTACTTACAAGTGGCCTGATTTATCTATTGAATGATGTTCCTTTGTTTCTCTTGGGGGCTTCTTTCCCCTGTTCTCCTGGTTATAATCTTTGCGGCTATAATGGGTGTCACAGTTAAGCACAGGTGTCAACTTGACTGTTGAGGGTTTGAGCTCTGTGCACAGTTGTAGAAAGTTGATGGTTGAGTTAAGCCCAGAGCGAACCTGAAGGAGATTGTCTAGCTGGTGGGGAAGACCCAGCCTATGGTGGGTGGGATTAGGCCCTGGATAAATCACAGAGAGCTGGTTGAGAGAGTTGGCATCCTTCTGTATACTTGGCCAGACATGCTGGTCTGGCAAGTAAGGATTGTCCATCTCTAAGCTGTTTATGTGGTGATGGTGTGGCCAGTTCTCTTGATCCTGGTGTTTGTGTGAGCTCTTCCGTCAGGCTGGACTGAGAACTGTAACCAGACTGTCGTAAGAAAGTAAACTCCTTGTTCTCTTAAGCTGTGTGATGGTCATTTATCAGCAACGATGCAAGCGAACTGCAACAGTGGGTGTTATAAAGATTTTCCCTTGGCTATGTCACTATGAGGGCTTGGAATTGGTTCCATTTATAAGGGAGAATATGTGGCATCTGACTTTCTGTGCTTGGGATATTTCATTCAGTATAACTTATTCCAATTCCATCCATTTACCAACAAATAACTTAATTCATTTTTGATGGCTTGAGAGTATTCCATTGTATACATGTACTACATTTGCATTATCCATGCATCAACTTTTGGGCATTTTAATTGATTCCATGACTTTGCTATTATAAATAGTGCTGTAATGAACATGGATGTACATGTGTCTCTACAGTAAGATGATGCATTTTGGGGGCATATTCCCAGTAGTGGCATAGCAGGGTCATATGGCATTTCAATCTTTAACTTTTTGGAAACTTCCATATTGATCTCCAGACTGGTTGCATGAGCCTGCTTTCTCACCAGCAATGTATGAGGGGTCCCTTCTCCCTAAACCCTCTCCAGCATTTATTATTGTATGTATTTTGGACTTTCGTTATTCTGACCAGGATGAGATGAATTTCAGGGTAGTTTTGATTTGCATTTCCTTGTTGGCTAGAGAGGTGGAATGTTGTTTGAGGTACTTGTTGGATTTTCAATTTTGTCCTTGGAAACATTTCTTTTAAATTTCATGGCCCATTTTCTAATTGGGCTATTTATCTCCTTGGTGTTTGATTTTTTTCAATTCTCTGCATTCTGGATATTAGTCCTCTATTAGGTCTGTGGTTAGTGAAAATTTTCTCCCATTCTGTGGGTTGTCTTTCTCCTTAGCTGAACAGTTCTTTAATTTCATAATCCCATTTGCTGAATGTTGGTTCTATTTCCTGTGCTATTGGGATCCTATTTAGAAAACATTAGCCTAGGCCATTCAGTTTGAGGGAATTCCCTACTCTTTTTTCTAAGGTTTTTATAGTCTCTGGTATAATAGCAAGGTCTTTGATCCATTTGGAGTTAATTTTCATGCATAGTGACAAGAAAGATCCAGTTTCAATCTTCTGTATATAGATACCCAATTTTGCCAGCACCATTTGTTGAAGATGCTATTCTTTTTCCATTGAGTTTTCTAAACCCCTATGTCAAAAATCAGATGACTGTAAGTGTATTTATAGTCTTGTGTCTGGATCTTCAACCCTTACCCATTGATCTATGTGTCTATTTTGGAGCCAGTACCATGCTGTTTATTACTATGGATTTGTAGTATAGATTAAGGTTTAGTAGGGTGATGTCTCTAACAGATTTTTTGTTACTCAGGATTGTTTTAGCTAACCTGGGCCTTTTGTGCTTCCATATGAACTTTGAGATTGTTTGGTCAATGTCTGAAAGAATTGCCTTAGAATTTTGACTGGTATAGCATGGTATGAATCTGCATATTGCTTTTGATAGGATGATCATTTTTGTGATATTAATTCTACCTATCCAGGAGCGAACCACGATTCTTTTAAAAACTAATAGCATTACAGTTACATAGGGAATAAGATAGATAATTCAGTCAATTCTATTCTAAAAATCATGCAGAAGTTGCCATTAAAATGCCACCTGTTAGTGACAGCTTGCCATGCCACCATGCCTTCCCCACAATAAAACTCAATCCTCTATAATGGAAGTTTTCACAATGCAAAACACTCATTTCCCTCATTTTTCCCCAGGAGCTCAGAGTAATTAAAACATTGGGATTTGCATTTCTAAATTCAAGTTGAATTTTATTTCTAAACATTTGAAATTTCATGTTCCAAACGACCTCTATCCATGTATTTCATTTTAAAAATATGCTAAACAACCCCCACTTCAAGGTTCCAGGAGCAGCACCATGCAAGAGGGAGCTGTAAGATTGTAAGAAGGTGGTCAGGGCATGGCCAGACATTATCTCCTGGACATAATGGATGTTGCACCCATGAATTCACTATAGCTATGTATATTTCCACAGGACATGAATGAGATTTGTTTTACCAGCATTTCACCATGGAAAGGGAAAGATAGCAAGAGACCCCACACCTCCCTGAGAGACTGACGAGGACTAATACTAGAAAAGATGCTTTCCTGGGGGCTGGAGAGGTGGCTCAGGGGTTAAGGCTCTGCCTTCAGGCAGAAGGTCCTGAGTTCAGATCCTTAGACCCCACGTATAGACGCTGGGCAAAATAGACCCTGGGCAGAAGCGGGGGCGGCCTGAGTTTCTGGTCCTGGTGGGCAGAGCTTGTGAATCCGGGCCAGAGTAAACAAGGAGGAGGTGGAAGCAGTCCGTGGTGGTTCCTGAATTCGCCCGTGGTTCTACACACACACACACACACACACACACACACACACACACACACACACACGCACAATTGAATAAATAAATTTTAAAGAAAAAGATGCTTTCCTCAACGTATACTGATCATATGATTCTTGCTCTAGCAAGTACTCAAGCACATGCCATGAAAGACAACCCTGATGAAACTCAGTGAGTCACCCTTTAAAAAAACATGAAGCGCACATATAACCTGAAACCTGGGGCGTGGCCTAGGGGTTTTCCCCAGTGCCAGAGGAGCAGACTGGCTGTTTGTGGGGCTTGAAGGTGACCTGGGACCTGGGGCAGGGCATGGCTAGGGTGCTTCCCTGAAGAGTAGAGAGTCTGCCCAATTTTGCTAGTCAAATATTAGCCCAAAATAATTCCAAAATACCTAAGAAAACAAGTCATCCTTGGTAAGATCAGTAGAAATAATAAACAGCATATCTGAATCCTAAATATTTGATACCAGAATATACATAGTATATTATCAAGGAGTCAGTTGATACCAGAATATGCACAGTATATTATCAAGGAGCCAAATGTTTTAAGAATAAATATCAAACCATGGACAAAGAATATTGAAAATGATCAAAGTTGGCTTAAAATTGTAGCCACTGACGTTCAAAGTTCAAGGAACAATTTAGGTAGCATGCAAAACCAAATCAGAAAAAAATAAATAAACAGTAGATGTAGCAGTCTCGGGATCCCACAGAGATCCTTGGGGGCGGGGATAAGCAGGCGTGAAGTCAAGGACACAGACTCTGGGAGTCAGGCTCACAGGCTTGCAAGCTCCTCTATTATAAGTATGGGGCAACCTATATAGCCCGCCCAACATCCCATAAGTCCCAGCGTGAGGTTTTTTGCTCTGTTGTCCTGTCCTGGTTGGTCCTCTCAGCGAGGCTGTTTGAAGTCAGCACCAGGCACAGCAGCAGGTTCTAGCCTGGGGGAAGTTGCATTCACGCATGCGGCCCACACAGACAATACAGGCCTGCCTGGTCCATTCCTCCTACAAGTACCCAAATTAAGCAAATGAAGCATGAATAAATATTGAAAAGATTCAGAAAACAGAACAAGAAACTTTAACATGCACCAAATGGAAAGAATACAGACAAGGTCACGGGCAATAGTTTAACAATGATATCATTTTTTTAGGGCTGGAGAAATGGTTCAAGGATTAAACCTCTGCCTCCCAAACAGAAGGACCTGAGTTGGGATTCCAGATTCCATGTTAAAGACCAAGCAGAAATGGAAAGCAGCCCTGAAAAGTAGAGCCTGGGAAAACCAGAGTAAAGGGCAATCCAGAAAGATCCCGAAGCACCTTTGGACTTCCATAAGTATACATAGTGATCCCTGGTCTCTTTCTCTTTCTGTCTCTCTTTTACACACACACACAACACACACACACACACAAGCGCATGCATGCACATGCACATGTGCATACATTCATGAGCACATAAAAAAGGAGTTTTCTAGAGGTGATGCATGGAAATATTCAAATGTGCTTTATAAATCAGAAAAACTAGATCCTAGAGAGTCAATAGCAAAACCAGAGATGGATATCCTTCAGGAAGTCCTGAAGGATAAAGAATATAACAAAGTGTAAAAAGGAAGAAAACCAATAGCAATATCAAATTTAATGAAATCAAAATTGAACTTCAATGTATTTATTTTATCTTTGTTACATCAATGATCATATAGCTCATGATAGGAACACTTTAGAATGAAAAGTCAAAAAAGACCATAATATACATCATAATATACAACATAATACATGACAGAAAAGTCATTGAAGAGGATTTAGAGAGTTAGAAGAATGTATGATTAATAAAACAAGTGTTCTGGAATGATTGGTTAAGCACACTTTTTCAAAAGAACAAATGGGAATATGATCTCATACCATACCTGATTATCATCTTTAAGAGGTTAAAGACTTAATTATTTAACTAGAAAATAGCATTGGGGTGTGTGCATGTTTGTGTGTGTGTGTGTTTTAATATCGTCCATGAACTACCATGAAGAAAAATTTTTCTCACCCAGGACACAAGAGCACAAACCGTGACAGAAAAGAATAATTGTGACCCCTCCTAATTCAGGATTTTTCTCATCAAAAGATCTATTAAAGAAAATGTAAAACAAAAGATCAAACCCAAAACCTATTTTGCATTTGGCAGATGCATAAACAATTCTTACAAATTTAAAAACAGATGAATGTGACTAATTGAAACTGAAAAGAAAAATGAGTTTAATAAATAGAAATATGTCCAATTTCAAGTACAATTTTAATAGTGAAACCATCAGAGAACATTGACAAAAATTAAAAACCAACTTAGCAAGTATTGATCAATATGAGCAACAGCAATGAGTTAAAATTTCAAGGACAATTGGTCATTATATAACGTCCCTTCAGTTATGCCACTGTGTTTCTGCTCTAACAACTCAGAGCTCTTCTTTATATGTTTTCCCCCAAAGATGCTTTCAACAGCAAAATACTGCAAACAAGCCGATTATCCAGAGAAGAGAATGAATTCATGAAATGCAGTATAGTTCTATAATAAACTGTGGACTATGGAAACAAATAAGTTGCCTCTCCATATGACAGCAAGGATGAATCTACAGATATAATAATGAATAATGTAATGGTGAACTCAAATCAAGAGAAGGAAAAAAGTTTCCCAGCTTTAAAAAGGAAAAGAGACAACCTGCTTTCCAGTATTCAGTCGGTTTCTTTAGTAAGCATGCTATAAATTCTTACCATGTCCCTCTCCCTCTGAGATATATGCAAATCTTCCTAAAACATGAGTAAACTACCAACCAGTTTTACAAGCTAGGAATTTCCCAAGGAACTGAGGACATTCCCTTAATATATAAAGCATAGAGAAAGACAGCACCCTTTCTTCCAGTTTTATAAGGAGGATTGAATCCTCACCTAGGTGGGCATCTCGTTCCACTACTACCACTCTGATAATATGAGAAGTTAATTTTTCCCTCCATGATTCAGTATTGTAGAACTCTCTTGCATGAAGAGAGCTATTACCCTAAGAGCATACATGGAATAGGTTGTATTTGTGTAGTTGTAAAGACAGAAGAGTTTTCTTTCTATTTTTACAATAGAGGATTACCACACTGTATATCACTCTCTGGTCTAATGCTTAGTCGATAATAAAACCATTTTCCTCTTCTATCTTAGTGATGAGGTTAGCAGGTGTCCTAGGGGGTATCCGAAGGAAAGAACCATTTAAAGCTTGCACATCTAGAAATGGAGAATGATCTTGTTCAGCTTGGCAGGATAGTCCACATAGCACTAAGGGACAAAGGAACAGGTCACACCAAATCCACACTTATGTGAGTATAGAGGTTGGAAAGTCTAATGTCCACAAGGGGAGACATAGGCAGAAGACAGGGAAAAGCTCGTTCTATGCTCTATATCTGAAGGCTCACTGGCTGGAGACACAGGACAACTGGGTATTATGCTTCAAGCTGAAAGCCAGCAGGCCAAGACAAAGGAAAGCTGTTGCTACAATTAATTTTCCAAGACCACATGATAGCAAAGTTCATGCTATTTAAAGGAGGTGAGTCTTGAAATCTACCAAGCCCTTCAACTGATCGAGTGAGGTACACCTACATTACAGGATACACCCTGATCACAATGTTAATCTGTCCAGACCTTTCTACCTAAACATCCATGTTGGTTGGTCACCATTGGACCCCATGGCCCATTCAAGTAGGACATTTAAGATTAACTATCATGAGTTCATTATTTTTCTCATCACTGTGACAGAATATCATTGAGACATAACTTTAAAAGGAACAGTTTACCATGGTGGAGAAGGCACCATGTTTGGAGCACCAGTTTGTGATCAGAAATTTGCACTAAGACTTGTTCACAACTTGGGAAATCAGATAGTAGAGGGCAAAAACTAAGCAGAAGCAAGGCCAGACTCAGAACCTTGAAGTTCCCCCTTGTCATAGTTAGATACTGGTGTCAACTGGCAACTGAAAGCTGTGAGTGCTGGGGACAGTTGTAAGAAATTAGTACTTGAGTTAAGCCCTGAGCAATCCTGCAGGAGATTATCTAACTGATGGAAGACCCAGCCCATGGTGGGTGGGGCTGGTCCCTGGGCAAGTGGATAAATGGAGGGAACTAGTTGAGGAAGTTGGCATCCTGGTGTATACTTGGCCAGACATGCTGATCTAGCAAGGAAGGATTGTCCCTCTCAGCAGTCCTGTGGATTTGGTGTGACCTGTTCCTTCGTCCCTTAGTGCTATGGGGACTATCCTGCCAAGCTGAACAAGGAACTGTAACTAAGACTCGTAAGCCAGAATTAAACCCATTGTTCTCTTAAGCCATTTGGTCATGAATTTATCCACAAAAAATGCAAAGTAGCTTCTACACACCTAATGGCCAAAATTCACATCGGAAAGGGTCCACAATCAACCAAGTGTTCAAACACAAACTTTTAGGGGCATTTTACATTTTACACTTATATTTACATAGCAATCAGTAAGTGCATGAATATTTTTCAACTCAACACCCATACATGTTCTTTTTAGCATGTTTATCCCCAAGTACTGGGAATAATAAAGTCACACTTTAACCTTAACAGAATACAATCAATCTGCACACACACACACACACACACACACACACACACACACACACCAAAAAAAAAAAAAACAATACTAACCCTATCCCAAGAAATGGATACAAAATTTTTGAATGGTGTTGGTATTTTGCATATTCCCTCATTCAAATATTAAGTTATAATTTTCAAAGTACTTATATACTATGATAGAAAACTCAGTCTAGTTCATGATAAATGGTAAAGGGATGAGAGAATAAAAGGAGAACAGTTACTATATGTATACACATACATATTTATAACAAAATGAGGAATAAATATTCATAATAGCTGCAATCCTTATGGGTTGGAAATGTAGCTCAGTGGTAGATCACTCACCTATCAAACATAAAGTCCTGACTATTATCCTCAGAATGGAAAAAAAAGTTTACAGCTCCCTGTTTTAATTGCTCACTAATCATACTTGATATTGACAGCTATCACTTCTTGCCAATCATTCTATATTTCTTTTATCATAATCACAAGATACAGTAATACTAAGAGATGCATATGTGACCTCCTACAATCCAAACATCATATTCTTGACCTCCACTGTGGAATTTCTGTTCGATTTCCTTTTGGTAGTTGGAATTATAACCCTAGCCAATACCAGTGAATCAACCTGTTGACTTGTTTGAGATGAAGAATCCAAAGCAATACAGTGATCATTTCAGATACCAATCAATGGAGTCATCAATCATTGTCCCCATGAAAACCTAATGGTGACTAAGAGATGATCATTGGTGGCACCTGGGTTCCGCTCCTGGGTTCCCGAATGCACAGTTCATACCTATGGCAAAAATGGCACCATATGTCAAACGCTAATGGTCTTCTGAAGAACTAACTTCACCCCAACATTTCAAGGTAATAGCCAGTTTACTGGTACTATGAGTCTTTAAAAGAACATTGTACAATTCTATCTAAGTAGTTGGCTCAGGATAATATGGAACATGGAAAGACCAGTGTTGCAGTTACTCTGCATGCTGCTGATAAAATCATGACAAAATAGCTTAAGGAACAAGGGGTTTATTTCCTCTTATGGTTGCCCAGCTACAGTTCTTGGTCCAGCTTGGCAGAAGAGCTATTTTCCCATCTTCAAAGAGTTAAGGTAACTGGCCCCACTGTATTCACATAACAGCTGGGAAAGGGATGATCCTAACTTGCCAGACCAGTATGTCTTATACACAAGGACGTCCATTTTCTCAAACAGTTCCCTCCATCTTATTCGCCTGCCCCAGGGAATAGTCCCACCCCCATTGGCTGGACCTTCCCCATCAGCTAGAAAATCCTGCAGGTTCATTCTGAGCTTAACTCAACTACTAATTCTACAAATGTGCCCAGAGCTTGAACCCACAACAGTCAGGTTGATAACCAGTGAAGACCATGATCACAGGCCCATTACCCTATTTCAGTGGCAGAACATCAAGATGTCTGGCCAGAAACAATGCTCTGTAGAATATCATGATAAAAAAAGAAAACATTTTGTAAAATCACAGATGGTAGGAGCACTGTGAACAGGGAGGGCAAATACACATACAGAAGCTCTGTGCCAGGGAGAACAAAACACTGAAACTCCCATGATGGAAGCCGTCCATTATAACACAGGTGTCCTAGGGTAGCCAGCTGATCAGTGTAAAGAATAGTGCCATATCACAGGCCTGATGTTAGTCTGTACTGTCAGCATATTGGACACTTCACGGCAGCTTTCATTAAGGTGGCCTTGGTGAATGAATGTTGTTCTGTGCCTGCTATGATGGCTACATTATTCATGAGCCTGTTGGCCAATGACTTGAATGGCTAGGGAAAGAGACAGACTGGCAACCAAAGATTGGATCATACTGTCCACTTTATTAAAATCCCTCTCTATGTAGGTTATTTTGTAGCAAGCATCCATCTGTAATGCAAACATCTTTAGGTATGGTCCTAGTTACTCTGCATGTTGTTGATAAATGGATGATCAAACGTCTTCAGGAAACAATGGGCTTTATTCTGGCATATGATTGTCTGGTTACATATCTTACTCCAACTTGACAGGAGAGCTCATACCAATACCAGACAGAATTGGCCACATCATATCCACAGAACTGCAGAGAGAAAGGCAAACTTCCCTTGCCAGACAGCATGCCTATCCACGTATGCCAAAGAATACCAACATACTTAAAGAGGTATTATCATTTTATCTACCTTCCCAGGGACTAGTCCACTCAACATGGTTTGGGTCTCTCTCATCAATTAGACAATCTCCTGCAGGCTTGCTCATGGCTTGACTCAATTACTAACTCCTTACAAATGTGCCCAGAGTTTGAGCCTTCAACTGTCAAGTTGACACCTGGAACTATTACAGATATTAAGCCCAATCAGAGAACTCTAACTACTTACCTCTTCCTTATACTCATCTGTCACCAATTTTCCATTCACCTGCCTTCTGTATCCCTGGCCATCTGTCCAAGCCATTGGCCATAGCCCATTAATCAGTACATAATTACACGTCTGGTCATTTCTCCTTCGAATCTAAATGAACAGCCAGATGCGCAACTTGAAGTTCTGCCCAGCAAAGATTTTTCCTTCAGTGTTGTCTTTCAGGTATGTTTCAGAAAGAGATGGTGTAACTGCAGCCGTTCCCTTCTGGTTACTGCCTATATATCATGCAACACCATCTGTACACAAAATTGATTTTTTTCCTTTCCCAGCTGATTAAAAGGAACTCCTCCGAGACCACAGGTGCAGGCTTGGAGAGAAAAGGAGGGGCAGCAAGAGTGGGGACCCCTTGAGTGTTAGGGCCACTTTTTCATGTTCTTTACTTCTAAAAATCACTTTCACTTGAAGGTGGCGTGCTGGTGCACACATCCAATGTTATGGCTTGATAGATGGGATAACGCCTAGCTCTAATGGGCAGCTGAAGCTGCATGTTAATTGGCTGGCCCATGGTTAAACATTCCAGTTTTACAAAGGTCCAGTGCAGATTAAGAATTGACTCTGAAAAAGAGAGCGGTTATGCACAGAGATGGGCAGGGTCCCTGTGGTGATTCACTCAGAAGCTCCAAGGCAACGTAGCATCCCTGATGCCACTAGTGTTTCATGTCTCAGTGGATTTGAGTCACATGGTCCAAGCGGCAGAGCAGCTTACTGGGGACTTGGTGCAGAACCTTCTGTTTTAATTTGTTTCACTGGAACATGATGTCATCAAAATCATAGACTTTTTCAAGGCACTGAGTCTTTTTTTTTTTTTTTTTTTTTTTTTTGGTTTCTAATAGGAACATTAGAAATAACTTTCCTTCATTTCAAAAGGAATATTTTGGGGGCTAGGGATATGGTTCAGGAGTTGAAATTTTTGCCTCCTAAACAAAAGGACTTGATTTCAGATCACCAGATCGTACATGAAAATGCCAGGCAGACATAGCAGCACCATACAGTTCTGGCGCTGGAAGTCTGCCTAGGAAACCCTAGATTAAAGCAATAAGGGTATAGAGAAATCCAGGATGATTCCTGACATCATCCTTGGGTCTCCACCAGCAAACATACTCAAGTGCCTTCTGGTACACACACAAAGCACACACACAAAGGGACATCTTGGGCCAGAGAGTTAGTTCAGTGGGCAAAGCACCCACTTGTAAATCTTATGATCTAGTCTGATACCTAGAAGCACACATGGTAGAAGAAAAGTGAATTCCAAAGTTGTCCTCTGACCTCCACCCATGTGACAAAGCATTCTCTCTCTCTCTCTCTCCCACTCTCACTCTCTTACTCTCTCTCTCTCTCACTTTCTCTTTCTCTCTTTTTCTCAAAAATTTTAAAAAAGACATCTTGATACTTCCTAAGTCACTGGATTTCCAAAAATTTCACTGAGGAAGAAAGTTCCTGAATTTTAATCTGATTTTTGTACCAGCATCAAATATCCAAATGACTTATCAATAAGTCAGCACAGTGTCATAAAGGTAACATAAAAGCATGATATCTTATGAGAGGAAAAATCTTCAGAAAGCTCTGAAAACAAAATTATGTCTCTCAGCAGAAGAGCAGATATATTCTTGAGGAAGGGCAGTGAAAGTGTAGTGCTGCTCTTATCAGTTGAAAGTAATTCTTTCTGGTGGACCTTATGGGTAGGTAGTTCTGGAAGAAAAGGTATTCGTCAGATGAATACCTATACACCAAAGATAGGGGTGCAGATGTGCTCAAACACTGAAACCAACCACTCATCTGGCAACAGAACTGTAATCATAGTCACCACAGGTTGGATTGGGCACAAGTCACTCACTTGGTACGCAAGATATATGTATCTCATGCACACAGCAGTAAATAATCTAGATGGGAATCAGCAGGATCTGTGCTCCTTTGTTATTCAAGCTTATCATGTGGATGCTAAGACATGCAACCCTCTAGAAACAAAGAACTGAAGTGGAGCAAAGTCTATTCTAACTGCTTATCTTTCTTTTTTTTCTTCATAAGAGCACATTTATGGGGTTGTAGAGGGGGGAACACACTAGACTAACAAAGGAGCCACCAAGGATTAGTAAAATTCCAAACAATACCAAAACAGCAAAAAAACAGGAAATGAATGCCTTTGTCTTCCAGTAATAAAAGTGAATGTCAATATTCTCAGGTTTACAGGCATAATAATCTACAGACACACTGTAGGAGATTGTATTAAAAATCAAGATTTACCTATTTGTTGGCTTCAAGGATCCCTAGTGAGACAAGTATAGCATTATTGCTGACCAAGTTCCCAGCCAACAGTAAACACTCCCTTGCTCATTATGCCACTTTCTTGAAAATGGACCCATTAGTCACCATTCTAACAGACGCAGATGACATGTGACATGAAAAGTCAGATAAACACTACACTTCTGTTCAAAATGAAGATCCATGACAAATTATATATACATATATGTGTATATATATATATATATATATATGATTCAAGGTAATATGCTTCAAGGTGATACACTGCACATAAAACTGTTCAAAATGAAGATCCATGACAAATTTTATATATATATCTATATATAGATATAGATATAGATATAATTCAAGATAGTATGTTTCAAGGTGATTTGTTTTATACCAACTTAATTTTGTAAAATACTTTCACAAAGTTAAACAACATAAATTTTTTAAATAAATAATAAATGATGTATGAAAAGTTTTAAAAACAGCGGGAGGAAAAGGACATCGTGGCTTGGTGGGAAAAGGGACTTGCTGTCAAACCTGATTATTTGGGTTCCACTCCCAGAACTCACATAGTAGAATGAGAAAGCTGACTCCCATAAGTTGTCCTCTGGCTTCAACACATGCACTGTCACACACACACACACACACACACACACACACACACACAAACACACACACTACATGGCATGATAAGTAGATATAAAAAAAACTTTTTAAAAAAGTGTAAAAGAAATGAGAGGCGCGCGGTCCAGCCGGGCCTTCGCCCTCAACCTAGGTAAGCTCCGCCCGCGCCTGCCCACCAGAACCCCAGGTCAGCCCACAGAGACCCAGCTCCTAACCCCACCATCCTAGCCGGAGCCGTGCTCAGGGCCAAGGGACGAGGAGGACCTCCCCCTGCGCCCGGGCCCGCCCCAGCTCCCCACGGGTTAAATAGCTCCACGCCGATGCCCCATACTCTCTTCCCCACTCCGCTCTGCCTGCCAGGACGAGCGCGCGGTCCAGCCAGGCCTCATCCGCGATCTAGGTAAACTCCGTCCTTACCCACCCCCAGAACCCCAGGCCAAATAATTCAGTTTAGTGAAATTGAAAGATCTTAAGAGTTAAAATGACAATGCCAAAGTCAAAGTGCAAATCCATGATAAGCAACACTCAAGTAAACAAATTTCCCACTGAAGAAATTAATCCCATAATGTTAGACTCCAACCAGAACAAACCCGTGGAAAAAGGCCAAGAAAGCCTCACCCAGGATAAGGTCTTCCAAAATATGATCATTACCATGTTCAATACTATGAAAGAGGAAATCCGGGAGGAATTACATAATCGAATCAATCGCTTTGAAGAGGAACACAACAGACATCTGGAGGAGTTGAGAAAAACAGTGCAAGAAACAAAAAGTGGCATAGAGCAGTTAAAACAAACTCAAGCAGAATTTAAAACTGAGCTAAAAGACAAGTTATCTTCAACCCAGAATGCCACAGAGACTCTTATCAACAGAACTAATGAAGCAGAAAACAGAATTTCAGACCTTGAAGATAAAGTGGGAGTACTAACCAGCTCAATGGAAGAGGTTGTTAAAGCCAAAAAGATACTGGAGAGAAATATCCAAGAGATATGGGACACCCTGAAGAAGCCTAACATGCGTATTCATGGAATACCAGAGCAAGAATCTCAAAATACCACCCCTGAGGAAATTTTTCAAACGATCATCAAGGAAAACTTTCCTCATCTAAAAAAAGAGAGGCCCATTCATATACAAGAGGCATTCCGCACCCCAAACAGATACGACCAAAATAGAAGCACACCGCGGCAAATAATAGTTAAAACACTCCACATTCAAGATAAACAACTGGTGCTGAGAGCTTCAAGGGAGAAAAAACAAGTCACTTTTAAAGGTAAACCTATTAAAATAACAAATGACTTCTCAGTCGAAACAGTAAAAGCAAGAAGAGCTTGGAGAGACATGCTTCAAGTATTGAATGAGCAAAAATGTCAACCCAGGCTGATTTACCCTGCAAAACTATCAGTCATGATCGAGGGAGAAAGAAAAATCTTCCAACACAAAGACAACGTGAAGGGATACATGTCCACCAAACCAGGCCTTCAAAAAATGTTAGAAATGATACTGAAGCGTGAAGAAAAAAACAGGCATATCCAGGAGAACAGAAGGCAAGTATAACACCATTAACAGCGAAGCAATATACTTATAAAAACTACTAAACATAATAAATGTCTGGAATTAAAAATAGTTTCTCCATTATAACATTAAATGTTAATGGAATTAATTCACCGATCAAGAGACACAAATTATAAACTTGGATCGAAAATCACAATCCATCAATCTGCTGCCTGCAGGAAACCCATCTCACCACAAAAGATAGGCACGCTCTAAAAATAAAAGACTGGTCAACAATTCTACAAGCAAATGGAAGCAGAAAACAGGCAGGGGTAGCCATTATGCTATCAGACAAAGTGGATTTCAAATCAAAGAAAATTATAAGAGACACGGATGGATACTATATTTTAGTCACAGGTACAATTCACCAGGAAGACTTCACAATACTGAACATATATACACCCAATACGGGCCCCTCCACATTCATTAAGTAAACCCTACAGCATCTAAAGCAAGAAATCAACCCCCAAACGATAATTCTTGGGGACTTCAACACCGCCCTCACAACATGGGATAGATCAAAAGGTCAAAAGTTTAACAGAGACACTTTGGAACTTAATCAAACCCTGAAAGAAATGGACCTTACAGATCTCTATCGAACTTTTCACCCACGTACCAAAGTATACACATTTTTCTCAGCAGCGCACAGAACTTTCTCCAAAATAGATCACATATTGGGCCACAAAATGAATCTACACATATACAAAAAAGTTGAAATTCTACCCTGTGCCCTATCAGACCACCACGGCCTAAAGCTGGACATCCACAACACATCAAACAAGAGAAAATACACTAACTCCTGGAAACTTAACAATATGATGCTGAATGAGAACTAGATACAGGAAGAAATTAAAAAGAAAATTCAAGATTTCCTGAAAGCAAATGATAATGAAAATACAACTTACCAAAATCTCTGGGACAAAATGAAAGCTGGTCTAAGAGGTAAGTTCATAGCTCTTAATGCCTACATCAGAAAATTGGAAACATCAGAAATAAACAACTTAAGAATGCAGCTTAAAGCTTTAGAGAAACTAGAGCAATCTGATCCCAAAAGCAGTAGAAGAGAGGAGATTAGCAAAATAAGGGGAGAAATATCTGAAATCGAGACTAAGAAAACAATAGAAAAAATCAATCAGTCAAAAAGCTGGTTCTTTGAAAAAATCAACAAGATTGATACACCCCTAGCTAAATTAACCAAAAGCAGGAGAGAGAAAACCCAAATTAACAAAATCAGAAATGAACATGGAGTTATCACTACTGATACCCAAGAAATGCAGAGAATTATAACATCATATTTCAAAAACTTGTACTCTGTGAAGTTTGACAACACAAAAGAGATGAATGAATTTCTAAGTAAACACAACTTACCTAAATTGAATCAGGAAGTTGTGAATTATTTAAATAGTCCTATAACATATAAGGAAATTGAGGAAGTAATCTTGAATCTTCCCAACAAAAAATTTCCCGGACGAGATGGATTCAAAACAGAGTTCTACCAGACATTTAAGGAGTTAATAACACCAATACTCCTTAAACTGTTCCATCAAATAGCAAAGGAAGGAACACTACCAAATTCCTTCTATGAAGCTAATATAGTCTTAATCCCAAAACCTAATAAAGACTCACTCAAAAAAGAAAACTATAGGCCGATCTCTCTGATGAACACAGACACAAGGATTCTCAACAAAGTTTTAGCAAATCGGATTCAAAAACATATTAAAAAGATTATTCACGGGGACCAAGTAGGCTTCATCCCCGGCACACAAGGTTGGTTCAACATACGCAAATCAATAAATGTAATTCATCATGTAAACCAGTCCAAAGTCCAAGACCACATGATACTCTCGATAGATGCAGAAAAAGCTTTTGTCAAAATCCAACAGCCTTTTATGATCAAAACGCTAGAGACAGTAGGAATGGAAGGAACCTTTATCAATATAATAAAAGCTGTATACAACAAGCCCACAGCAAGGATTTTGCTCAATGCGGAACAATCGGAAGCATTCCCACTTTGATCAGGAACTAGACAAGGCTGTCCACTCTCACCACTTCTATTCAATATTGTACTTGAAGTCTTAGCTGAAGCCATAAGACAAGAAAGGGACATAAGAGGGATTCAAATCGGCAAGGAAGAAGTCAAGCTATCCCTATTTGCGGATGACATGATCTTATACCTGAGTGATCCCAAAAACTCCACCAGGAAGCTCCTGGAACTAATAGAGAAGTTCAGCAGGGTGGCAGGATACAAAATAAATGTGTAAAAATCAGAGGCCTTCCTATATGCCCAGAATGAAAGAAGTGAAAAAGCCTTGAGAGAAACAATCCCATTTACTATAGTCCCTAAAAAAATGAAATACCTTGGTATACACCTAACCAAGGAGGTAAAAGACCTTTACAATGAAAACTTTAAAACCCTAAAGAAAGAAATTGCAGAAGACACCAGAAGGTGGAAAGACTTCCCATGTTCCTGGATTGGCAGAATCAACATCGTACAAATGACCATCCTACCAAAGGCAATATACAAATTCAATGCTATACCAATTAAAATCCCAAAGCAATTTTTCAAAGAAGTTGACCAAACAATCTCAAAATTCATATGGAGGCACAAAAGACCCAGGATAGCAAAGACAATCCTGAGTAACAAAAACACTGCTGGAGGTATTACCATACCGAACCTTAGTCTATATTACAAATCCATAGTTATAAAGACAGCCTGGTACTGGCTCCAAAATAGACACACAGATCAATGGATAAGGATTGAAGACCCAGATATAAGCCCACAAAAATAAAGCCATTTGGTCTTTGACAAAGGAGCCCAAAGGATCCAATGGAAAAAGAACAGCATCTTCAACAAATGGTGCTGGCAAAACTGGATCTCCACATGCAGAAGATTAAAGCTGGACCCGTACTTGTCACCATGTACAAGACTTAATTCCAAATGGATCAAGGACCTTGATATAAGGCCAGAGACTATAAAAACCATAGTTGAAAGGATAGGGAACTCCCTCGAGCTGATTGAGCTAGGCCAACATTTCCTAAACAGACATCCAATGGCACAGTCACTGCTACCAACTCTCAACAGTTGGGATCTTGAAATTAAAGAGCTTCTGTTCAGATAAAGAAATTGTAACACGAGCTCAAAGGCAACCCACAGAATGGGAGAAAATCTTCACTAACCACATATCTGATAGAGCTCTACTGTCCAGAGTGCACAAGGAACTTAGAAAACTAAACATCAAGGAAACCAATGGCCCAATTAAAAAATAGGCCCTGGAACTTAAAGAAACTTTACCAGGGATGAAATTAAAATGTCTAACAAATATCTGAAAAAATGCTCCACTTCTTTAGCCATCAGGGAAATGCAAATCAAAACTTCCCTGAGATATCATCTCACCCCGGTCAGGATGGCAAAAATCCACAATACAAACAACAAATGCTGGAGAGGATGTGGAGAGAGGGGAACTCTTCTACATTGCTGGTGGGAGTACAGGCTCATACAGCCACTCTGGCGAGCCGTCTGGAGATTCTTAAAGAAATTAAAGATTGAAATGCCATATGACCCTGCTATTCCACTTTTGGGTATAACTCCCCATACAGCAGAGGTTCACCTCGATAGCACAAGCACGACCATTTTCATAGCAGCACTGTTTACAATAGCAAAGTCATGGAATCAACCCAAATGTCCAACAGTTGACAAGTGGATAAGGAAACAGTGGTACATCTATAAAATGGAGTACTACTCAGCCATCAAAAATGATGAATTACTGGAATTTGCCGGGAAATGGATGTCATTAGAAACAATTATATTAAGTGAAGTATCCCAAACCCAGAAAATTAAACGCCGTATGTACTCCCTAATAGGTGGCTCCTAGTACCAAACCCACCCAGCCCATCTTGAGACACTCATAGGTAAATCTATGTATTACCTACAGTAATTGCAAGGATTATGAACAGGAGGGATGGGGCTGGAGGGCCACACCAGAAACAAGGAGAGAAGTGACCATGTTACAGTAGAGAAAATAGGCCTCCATCAAGAACTGCAAGAAAGTAATGTGACACCTAGTTAAGTTCACAATTCCTTCCTGATCATTTACAACTAAGGTGGTATGAACTCACCAGAAGGGGAGGGCACATAGTCCGGCAGATTAAAAAGTAACCATTTTGCAAATGGGTGATTGACCCCTCCCATTGCCAAATGCCATATGACCCTGCGATTCCACTTTTGGGTATAAGTATTACATCTACCCCTGAATGTGCTCTTATAATAAGACTCCAGTTTAACAGCTTTCTGTCTCTGGCCAGGGGGTGACATACAGTGCCCATCACGATGGAGTGAAGGGCATTGCAGGAGCAACAAAACTGCAAAAGAAAATCAACGAACCACTATCCAGAACTTCAGAGACTCTATATCAACCACCTAGAACTAGGCCAGACTAATCTCTCCCCATCCTGAAGCTCAGGGACATTTGCAGAAGAGGGGGCAGTAAGAGTGTAGAGCAAAAGGATGGGAGGAGCAATGATTTGCAAGATACTCCACACAAGTTAGGGCCGAAACAATCATAATTGGACATTGCATGCCCGGCGCAATGTCCAACACACTATTGACCTCACAAATCTAGCATCTGCTAAAGGCACCAAGATCCTTAGAGGCAAGGGATTGACAGCCACAGTAGTGTTCCTATGCTCAAGGGGAACACAGGAAAGGGTTCAGGGAAATGCCACTGGGTCCTTGTACGTCATCGGAGAGGAGGTCCAGAGTAGAGTCAGGCATGCACAAGAAAGGACTCTGGGAATTGGGGCGGGAGGCACGGGGGGATGGGGCGGGAAGGCTGAGGGGAGGAAAAGCAGGGGGTTCGGGGGGGAGGAGGAGAGGGGGGGAACTGGTGTACCTATTAAGTTTGTATGATCTGAAATAATAATAAAAAATGTATAAAAAAAGAAATGATAGAATGAAGTAATAATCAGGAATTTGCCCCCAGTAAGAATGGCATGAGGAGAGGCAATAGGATAAAAATGCAGACTTCCAGCCTCTGAAGTTTTTCCAATAGCATATGCCCCTCGGCACACAGTCTGCATCTGAAAGGCATTTGGTTTCTAGGGAAGGGCTGAACTTAATTGGTATTCTTCAAACAATAACTCCAGTGCTAATCAAGGCAAAGGAAACTCATCAATGAAAGTCAAATATACTTCCCTGGTGTAAATATTTATTTTATGATCAGAGTCCTTTCCATACCCTTAAGAAATAGTATTTATTAATTACTGGCAACCAAACTTTATCCAAACATCTGGGGCTTACAGTCAATTACACCTTTAAACAAAGGAAACTGAAGCATAAAGTCTCCCACAGTAGCATAAAACAATAGTCATCCAAATTAAAGCTTTAAAGATTAACAAGATAAATAGTCTCTAACTGGGTGTAAACGAAAGAATCTGCCGAGCATCACTGAAATTAAATTTAAGGTAGAAATAGTCACTTGCCAACCTAGAAGTTAGCTATCGATGTTTCCATTTCTACTGTAAATGTACCAAGTGCGGGCTTGTATTTCCTTCAGAGCTTGCATTTCATCCAAGCTCAGTAAATAGCCTAGTAACAACAAAAAGCAAGGGAAAAAAAATCAGTGGAAGAGGTGAATCAAACCTGATACTGTTAAGCATGTAAAGGAGAAAATACATGCAAACCATGTATCTAGTTTCTGTACTCAATTGAAGACCTAGACCATTGCTCAGAACCCCTTCCACATGAAGCCAAGAACACAAGAAATCTTCAGCCCTCTGATTAGCAAAATAAAATAAATACTTCCTTCTCCTGCCTCTATTTCATGTCCTAGTTTGGCAATTAATAAAATGATGAACACATGAACTTAAATCATGGTTTACATTTACTGGCTGCTATGCTGACAATTTCATCAACTAGTAAACAATTTCCAGGGCTGGATGGACGATCATTTCTTTTTTAAAAAAATACCAAACTTGTCTCTACAGCATTGGTAAAGAATTCACAAACGTGAGTCATAAATGTGACTCTCTTCTGCTATTTACCATTGGTGATATCCAGAGACCAAAAGCTCTCCAGTCCATTTTTAAAAATTAAGTTGCATTAAACTGGAAGAAGAAGAAAAAAGAATAACCATAATTCAGAATATCAGAGATCCTACATTAATCATGAGAAACCAGGCCAGCCTAATCTCTCCCCATCCCAAAGCTCAGGGAAATTTGCAGAAGAGGGGGCGGTAAGATTGTAAGAGCCTAAAGATGGGGAGGAGCAACGATATGCAAGATACTCCACACAATTTAGGGTAGAAGTAATCATACTAAGACTTTGCGTGACCTGTGCAATGACTAACATGTCATTGACCCCCCCCCAAAGTCTAGCATGGATCACAGGTTCTAAGACCCTTAGAGGCAAGGGATTAACAGCCACAATAGTGTTCCTATACTAAAGGGGAACACAAGAAAGAGCTCTAGGCAATGCTACTGAGTCTTTACACCTTATCAGAGAGGAGGACCAAGAGGGAACTTTGACATTCATACTAAAGGATGCTCCAGGAATGGGGGGGCCCCCCACTGGGAGAAAGGGAGGGAGGGGGAAAGGAAGGGGAAAAGTGGGGAGGAAGTAAGGGGATCTAGAGAGGGGTGGAGGGAGGGAGGGGAATGGGGTACCTATAAAGTTGTATGAGTGGAAAAAATAAATTAAAAAAATACAATCTGTCTTAGTTCCAAGTGGTTTAAACAAGTAATAAATGTATATGAATTCCAAAAAAGAATTAAGTTGCATTAAATAAAAAAGCAATTTTGATGACTTTTTTTATTTGCCCATGGTTAAAGAAATTACTGTTAAAACTCAAGCTTATCTGTTACCCAAGCTCCTATTTTATCTAAAGTATAATACCAGTTCTAAATTCATGAATTACACAGTAACGTGTATGACATAGAGTTATAATTTTAAGGAGGAACTTTTAGAGTATTTTCAACCTCAGTATAAGTACTTTTCGTGAGAAAACATCCCCTTGTAACAATTGTTGGAAGACAATTTTCCAGACATCCCCCATACCTCTAAATATTTTACAAGGACTGTGTTGACTGTCCCTGGTTTGGGGATATCATTTCAAGAATGTACAGAAAATGGTCTTGGAAGATAGAGATTAATTTTCCCTTTGAATTAAAATTCGCTCCCTTTGGAAGATGTCTTTTTTTGGAGGAAAGGAAGAGCATGCTTACTTAACAGCAACAAATCAGAGTAGCCAGACCTCCTGCACCTAATAAACATTCCGTACCATGCATTCATGCCCTGCAGCACGCAGGCTGTGCACGCACGCAGTGTTGTGGCCTTCACATCACCCTATGGGAGCTAGCATCTCTGTAGCTGCTACAAACAAGTCAGACAATCTGGCGAATTCTGTTGCTGTGAGTAATACACTTTCATTCTCCTTCCCTGGCCTAAAAGGCTATTTATTCTTCCACCATCCATGAACTAGTCATAAAATATATATGCATAAAACAGGTCATGTCTCTGCTCAGAATTCTCCAGTGTCCTCATACCTTTATATTCCATGATATTTGTTTATTAAAATACCTAGTGCATAAAAGAAATCTTACCAGTAATGTAACTTATTTTTTCTGAGTCACACTTACCTAGCTACGCATACAGTAGAGCACTGTGACATCCTCCTGCCTTCACTAGACATGTAAGATAAATGATTTCTCCACAAAATAATTCTGAAAGACATGCCCTTTGGATTCATCAAGTCATATACATGAAATATGTGCAGATTTTTATGTCAACCATACTTCAATGGTAGGTACTCTTTTAGAAAAGTTGCAGTTCTGATTTCCCAAGCTAAATTCTGAAGAATTTGAAAAGAGCAGTGCATGCTTCAAAAATAACACCCTCAAATCTTGTCATTAGGCAAACCAACATAGAATTCAAGTAGTTGGCTAGTCAGTATATGACCAATGGATCGTGGTAAAATTCCTATTGCCTAAAATTAATATTTAAACTTGTCATACATAGTAATGAGCCCAACAGTGGGTACATCACCAGCCTAGCAAGGCATTTCCAAATGTAGAGACGATTGGGATAAATTATTTCCTTGACTTCTTGAATCACAAGGTTATTGGAACTTGGCATTTGGGGGAATTGGAGTTTAATGAACTTCAGATGGACCGGAGTGTGGGTGATCGCCACTAATGAATCATTGTGACACAGTTTGCTTTCCTTCTGTGTTTAATAAGAAAGCAGTTGCAATGAGAGTCACAGCTTCTCTCCATCGAAAGCTCAATGAGCTTGCAAGGTGAGCAGGACAGAGAGACTGTTTTGATGAATAACTAGCAGGTTTGCTTACTGAACAAGAGAAATTCAGCAGTTCGCCAAGCATCTAAAAATACAACCATCTGCTGCAGTTTGCAAAGTAAATTTGGAAGCAATTGAAAATACAATTTTCCAAAAGAGTTCAGCAGTCGCAAGCAACCTCCTTTGTCCAGTACACCCTGGATATAGACCAGAGGTACATACAGCCTTTCAGTCCTGAGACACACACACACACACACACACACACACACACACACACACACACACACACACAACGCACACACTTGCTTGAATTTCTAAGAAAAAAACATCAACACTTAACACTCAGCCTAGAAATCTTCTTCTACAACAGAGGTGGAGGATTAACAGGATGCAGCCTAGGGCAGTAGAAGAGCAGTGAAGTGGACAGCAATGGCCAGCCATAATGCAGTGTATCAGCAACCTAGCAAGGTGCACTCAAAATCAGGCCAACCTAATCTCTCCCCATCCTAAGCCTTTGGGAACCTTGTAGAAGAAGGGGTGTTGAGATTGTAAGAACCTAAAGATGGGAGGGTTCACCTTTGGACAAGACATTCCATTCAAGGCAGGACTGCTACATCTAGGAACTCACTGCAGTGAGACTTGTCCCTTACCAGACCTGCATAATGACTAACATATCAACATGCTCCCATAGACCATAGAGGAACTCAAGGGAGATAAGAACATACAGTGAAATCTTGGGGACTAAAGTTGGATGAATGAAGGGAAATGCCCCTATCAGTGGTGTGGCCCCAAAAGAAGTATCTATGTATATCACAAGAGTAGACAAGCCAGAGGGAAACCTGGGGTCCATAGAAGCAGACAGACAGGTGGGTGAGAGGGAGTGGGATGGATTGATGAAAGGAAGGAAGGAAAATGGGAGAGAGGGGGATGGAGGGAAACTGGGATGAGTACTCAATATGCCTGTAAAACTAGAAAAATAAAATAATAACTTTTAAAAAGTGCAGCTATCATGCAATCTGTACCGCAGAACCATATGAAGAGTTTAAGAATCAGGATGACTAGGATGATAGCAGCGATGACGGATTCCTTACAGGTAAAAACTGCAATTCAGAAATAGGCAGTGGCATTTGAAGCCTACTATCTGTAAACAACCTTGTATCATCCTTACGGACTCACTCGGAGGTCCTTCCTGATCAAATGCTGTGAAGATTCTAAGAGTGTCTAGAAGTAGAATGGGAAGTTTAAGAAGAAAGCAGAAGTTTTTCCAATAGATGTTATGAAAGGCTCTCACCCCAAAGTTCTACATCAAAACAACTTCAGTGACTATGGTGTGTACATACTGCAGTATGTAGAGACCTTTTTTGAGACTCCAATATTGAATTTTGAGCTACCTATGAATTTGGTAAACTGGTCCCCCCCCCCAGAATGAAAACCAAAAGAGAAGAAATCTGAAATGTAATTCTAAAGCTGCAGGAAGAGCAGAGCAGAGCAAAGTTAGGACGCGGCCTCAGCAGAGGCCTCTACGGACGAAGCTGCAGAGCGAAGCAGCAGCAGATCTCTGGGTGACCAGGAGCACTATCTTGATGGTTCTGCCTCACAAACTACAGGACTTCAACTTTGTGTACAGACAGTAAAGAGTTGAAGTGCTCACTGCTCAGAGATTTAGGGGTGTTAATACTTGTAGAAATGTCATATCATTAATTTCCAAAAGAGTATGTAACAAGTAAAAGTCTGTAAATATGTTGAGGAGGCCAATTTTTCCAACATTTATAATTATTTTTTTCACTTTTAGAAAGCTTTTGTTATTTACTTTCTATTAATAGTACTTCAAAACTACAGTTTCTTAACAAAATGAAGTATTTATGAATGAAAATGAAAAAATGAATATATTTATGAATGAATGAAAAAAAGAATATTCTAATGAGCTGGAGAGATGGTTCAGGAGTTCAAGTGCCTTGCAAGCAGAAAGACCTGAGTTCAGATCCCAAGTCCCACACGAAAACACCAGGTGGAAAGGGCAGTAGCCTGCATTTCTGAACCTGCGGAGCCTGGGAAATCCTAGACTAAAGCAAAAAGTAGGTAGAAGCAATCCAAAAATGATTCCTGAAGCCACCCTACAGAGATACACAGTGCCTCTGATATATAAACATGATAGATAGATAAATAAATAAATAAATAAATAATACTCAAATGTTAAACTATTAGAATGATTTTTTTGCACCTATGTGTGTCAGAGGGCACTATACATATGTCCCTGTGGAGGCCCAAGGATCACTTCAGCAATCATCCGGGATGCTTCTATGTTCTTTTTTTGCTTTGCTCTGGGATTTCAGAGCTCCACCTTCCAGACCAGAAGTGTAGGCCACCGACATTTCTGCCTGGAATTTTTACGTGGGTCCTGGGATCTGAACTCAGGACTTTCAGCTTGCCAGGCAGAGTCTTAACCCCTGAACCATCTCTCCAATCCTGGAATCATGATTCTTTAACCACAAAGTTGTCAGAGTTTGACATGTGTCCCCCACAATCTCACAGGTTTTGGAAGATCATGGCACCTTTGAGAGGTGGAGTCTTGCTGAAGGAAGACTGTCATAGGGCATGGGCCTTGAGGTGGATTAGTCCCACCCTACCTCCTAAAGAAGTCTGCTTTAACAACAGAAGTCTGGCAGCTCTCAGCTCTCCAAAATGTTTGCAGTGACTTAGCTTGTCTCCAGTTTCTGCATTCCGCTAGCTACTCATGTCTGCCATGAATGACTGAATCCCCCGTCTTGATAAATCTCCGTTTCTCCCTTAAGTTGCTTGACACTGGGTGTTGTCTCACAGCAACAGATGAGAGTAACTAGCACAAAAGTGAAAAGAATTGCATTTTTTTACTCACCTCCCCTCCTCACACCAGTTGTAATTTTGAATCCCTGTTCATTTAAGATGAGAGTAACAAAGATGCCACTGTAGTCCCTGGAGCAGAGATGACAACCTCTGCTGATCACATGAGCGGCTCATCGGAGTGCATGCCACATACCCTCTGAGAACTGAGAAGATAAAGCGAGAGCAGCATCTACTCTCTGATGCAGTTGTCTCTGGTATTTACAGCTGCAGGTCTAAGAGATATTATTTAATTGGAGGCAGCATGATAATATGCCCAGCATGCTCCAGAGGAAGTCTGGCTCACTGGCATTCAGCATGGCTGAACCAACTTCTAAGCTGGCATAAAAGAAAAATTCACCTTAATCCCCTGAGGATTTTTCAGAAGCCAGCCCACTAGTTTATACTAAACACATTCAGTGAAATGATCAATCCAGGAGAAGACTTAAAAAAGCAAGCAAGCTAAAATCAGTCTCTCCATTTGACTTGACTACGTGAGCTATCTGAGACAGAGCCACACAGACCATCCTTCTGCTGATGACCAGTGCTCACCACTCCCTGAAGAAACAGAATCTGTAGAATGTAATATATATAAATAAGTTTATTAAAATAACTCACAATAAAAATGGTGCCCTTCAAAGTAGCCACCCATAGCTGCTTTGTTCTTGATGGGAATGTTCCACAAAGCCAAAAGATCCCGAGAAGGTCTCAAGCCTTTACTTCTCTAAAGAGTCGAAGACGCTAGGTTCTGACATCAGTGAAGAACAGCTGGGCTCTGACGTCCGCGATGAACAGTGAACAGCAGCTAGGCCTAGAGACCAGACTCCAAAGGCAGCGGGAACAGCAACAATGTGGTGGAAAAGGTGAAGCTCCAAGTCAGCCAAGAACGGAGGCGGCAGCGGCAGCAACAAAGAAGGCCCCGATGCTCTAAAAGGGAACGACATGCGCAGAGTGGACTCCACAACAGGTTGACACCAGATAAGGCCCTGGAATAAAAGACGGAGGGCTTGTTGCGGGAGTTGGCATCCTTGTGTACACTTGGCCAGACATGCTGGTCTGGCAAGTAAGGATCATCCCTCTCTCAGCCATTATGTAGAGATGGTGTGGACAGTTCCGTCGGCGCTGGTGTTGGCGTAAGCCCTCCTGTCAAGCTGGACCAGAAAATCAAGAGAAATTCACCCCTTGTTCAGGCATTGACCCCTTGTTCCCTTAAGCCTTTTGATGGTCATTTTTCATCAACCTTGTAGATGAACTGTAACACTCCCCTTGAGAGATATCACAATGGAGAATGAAAAAAAGGCCAGAAGAAAGAGGTAGGTGCTGGCTGACCACTGGCACTAAAAAGACAAACC
This sequence comes from Typhlomys cinereus, assembly GCA_023101885.1. NCBI lineage: Eukaryota > Metazoa > Chordata > Mammalia > Rodentia > Platacanthomyidae > Typhlomys > Typhlomys cinereus. The sequence continues at coordinate 1,046,057 of JALPQD010000220.1, forward strand.
TTCCAGACATTTGGTTATACCATTGCAAATCAATTATTGGCCACCCTCCCTTACCTGACTGTAACAATCCTGGAGCCAAACCATTTGGGTGAGAATTACAGTTTCATCAATCTTAGGTAATGGCTTATCCTTTCTGTGACTCAGTTTGCATATCAGAAAACTGGAGTGATATTTACCACCCATCTAAGAGTTATAATGACTGAGGTAATTCTTACAGAAAAAAAATGGCTAACAAATACTTGTTGCTACCGGTGGTAGTGTTAAAAGGGAGCAGATATTCTTCTAATCCCAAAAACTTAGTGTTTAAACCATAGGAGATATATAAAACCCCAATTAGTTGTGTAGATATATAAAACCCCCTGTTAGTTGTCTTGGGCAAGACATTCAAGTTCCCCTAGTCTGTAAGAGTCTGTATTAGAGTATTAAACAGAATGGGGAGCATAGACAAAATAAGATTGTCCACTAATGATGCTTGAGGCTGGAATCCCATATCACTTCTTTTTTCTGTTCTCTTTATTGTTTTGTATCTATTTCCATGGTAGAATTTAAACAAAAAAGATAATTATATCATATTCAGTTTATTCTCCTAAAAATAATACCAGCCTTCCTTCAAAACTATAGAAATGAATAGAAATGGGTGAATTACAGGCATTCACAGTAAGACTGGACAAGCAATAACTAGCTCTTTTATTCTTAACTGCTGAACTAAACTGTTAGAACAGTTCAAAATAGTTTCATCTAAATATAGAAACTTTGTCCTTTTGTCTATAGAAATTGAGGTCCAAGTTTTGAGGAATGAGAAGAAATGCATCAAAGTCATTAATTAGAACAATAAGAAAGTTATTACCAATTCTGTCATAGTTAGATACAGGTATCGACTTAATGGTTAAGGGTTCAAGTTCTGATAGACTTGCTGACAAACCCAGAATTTGTAGAGAATTAGTAGCTGAGGTAAGTCCAGAGCAAGCCTCAAGAAGATTGTCTAGTTGATGGGAAAGATGGTGGCTGGGACTAGGCAATGAGCAGGTAAATAAAATACAGAGAGATGGAAATTGGCATCCTTTTGTATACATGGCCAGACATGTTGGTCTGGCAAGTAAGAATCATCTCTCTCTCAGCTGTTACGTGGGTATGGTACAGCCAGTTCCCTTGGTCTTCGAGTGGGTATGAGCTCTCCTGCTAAAATGGACAAACAACTATAACCAGACTATCGTAAGAGAGAATAAACCCCTTACTCCTTTAAGTTGCTTTGTCATTAATTTCATCAGCAACAATGCAGGCAAGCTGCAACAAACTCCTAATAACTTTACTTGCTAAAATACATATCGAATTCATACATTGTTTTTGCTACTGCAGTCCTAATTTGTGCTATGTATAGAAAACTTCAACCTTAATTATGGCAGTCTAATACAGTAATAGTTTGGAACAACTTTTTCCAGGTATTGTCTATAACTCAATAACCTTAACATGTGCTCTACCACTGAGCATTTCCTCAGGTTTACTTTTATTTTTAAAGAATAATAGTAAGTGCTGGAGAGATGGTTCAGTAGTCAAGACTCTCCTTGCAAGCAGAAGGTCCTGAGTTCAGATCCTAAGTCCCATGTAGAAATGCCAAGCAGAATCAGCAGTGGCCTATCAGGGAAATGCAAATCAAAACTTCCCTGAGATATCATCTCACCCCGGTCAGGATGGCAAAAATCCACAATACAAACAACGACAAATGCTGGAGAGGATGTGGAGAGAGGGGAACTCTCCTACATTGTTGGTGGGAATGCAGGCTCATACAGCCACTCTGGCGAGCCGTCTGGAGATTCTTAAAGAAATTAAAGATTGAAATGCCATATGACCCTGCTATCCCACTTTTGGGAATAACCCCCCAAGCAGCAAAGGTTCGCCTCGATAGCACAAGCTCGACCATGTTCATAGCAGCACTGTTTACAATAGCAAAGTCATGGAATCAACCTAAATGTCCAACAGTTGACGAGTGGATAAGGAAACTGTGGTACATCTATACAATGGAGTACTACTCAGCCATCAAAAATGATGAATTACTGGAATTTGCTGGGAAATGGATGTCATTAGAAAGAATTATATTAAGTGAAGTATCCCAAACCCAGAAAATTAAGCGCCGTATGTACTCCCTAATAGGTGGCTCCTAGTACCAAACTCACCCAGCCCACATTGGGACACTCAAAAGTAAACCTATGTAACACAGTAATTGCAAGGATTATGAACAAGAAAGATGGGTTAGGAGGGCCACACCAGAAACAAAGAGAGAGGAGACCATGTTACAGCAGAGAAAATAGGCCTCCATGAAGGTCTGCAAGGGGTGACATACAGTGCCCAGCAGAATGGAGTGAAGGGAATTGCAGGAGCAGCAAAACTGCAAAAGAAAATCAACAAACCACAATCCAGAACTTCAGAGACTCTATATCAATCACATAGAACTAGGACAGCCTAATCTCTCCCCATCCTGGAGCTCAGGGACATTTGCGGAAGAGGGGGCGGTAAGATTGTAAGAGCAAAAGGATGGGAGGAGCAACGATTTGCAAGATTCTCAACAATAGTTGGGGCCAAAGCAATCATAATGGAACTTTGCATGCCCTGCGCAATGTCCAGCGCACTGTTGCCCTCATAAAGTCTAGCATCTGATAAGGGCACCGAGACCCCTGGAGGCAAGGGATTGACAGCCATAGTAGTGATCTTATGCTTAAGGGGAACAAGAGAAAGGGCTTATGGGTCCTTATATGTCATCGGAGAGGAGGACACAGTGGAGAGTTAGGCACACACAATAAAGGACTCTCTGGGAATTGGGGGGGAGGCACTGGGGGAAGGGGAGGGGGAAGAGGGGGGAGGGAGGGAACTGGTAAAAAATTTTTAAAATGTATAATTAAATTTTTAATAAAAAAAAAAAAAGAACTAATGAAAAAAAAAAAAAGAATCAGCAGTGGCCTGCACTTCTGGCCTGGTGGACAGAGGCTGGGAAATTCCAGAACAAAACAAAAAGAAGGTAGAAGCAATCCAGGATGCTTTCTGAAGTCACCCTTAGTCCTCCACAGGGACACAGTGTCCACACACACATACAACCACACATAACACTAAATAAATGAATAAATAAATAATTTTTAAAAGAATATAAATATAATTGGAGCACTTTACCAGCAATAATGCCATTTTGAGCTCCTAAAAAATCTTCATGACAGGGCAGGCGAGGTGGCTCAGGGGTTAAGCCTCTGCCTTGCAGGCAGAAGATCCTGAGTTCAGATCCTAGACTCCACATATAGACAGTTGGGCAGAAGCAGGGCGGCCTGTGTTTCTGGTCCTGGTAGGGCAGAGCCTGTGAATCCCGGGGCAGAGTAAACAAGGAGGAGGTAGAGGCGGTCCATGGTGGTTCCCAAATTCGTCCATGGTTCTACACACACACACACACACATACATACACACACATACATACACACACGCACAATTGAATAAATAATAAATAAAAATTAAAAATAAAAATAAAAATAATAAATAAAAAATTAAAAATCTTCATGACATGCCCAAATGTCTTAGCCTATTTTGCAATAATGTTTCTGCTATATGATTCATTTATTTGTCAACTTAGTTGAGAGACACTAAGCTATACCCTCCTGTGCCACAAAGCCCTGTTTATTAGGAATGTATATTCCTATAACCTTATCTCAAACAATGTATAATTCTTTTGCAATGAAATATTGTTTGTAGTATTTTAAAGGATAAAATATGTTGAAAATGATGAATGATCTTGCTTATGCTATTTAGCTTTTAGTTACTTCTACTTTAATACTTTAGTTACCTTTTCAGACTATTTTTACAAATACAAAAAGTTCCCAATTTGCATGTTATAACCTATTTTAATGTTCAAGGTTATTAGTTAATTTTTGTACAAATTCCAATAAACATTCATATTATCCTTAGTGTATACAGTTTGAGATTTTTTTGTTGTTGCTATCATTTCCTATTTTATAGAAAAACACACCCCCCCCATAAAATCCGGAATGGATAATGGCTTCCTCATGTCTATATAGATGAAGTCACCACTTCAATTACCTTTCTACACTTTCTAGTTTGTCTTCTCTCAAGAGCCCAAGATTATGCGCAATTGGGGCAGAATCCTGTATAGCTGAGAGGGAGATATGGAAAGGAGAGGCTTGATGAAGATGTCCTCAAAACGTAACAGCCTTTATCATCTTCATTAGAGGAGATGTGACTACTGCAAGAGACCTGAGAGACAGACTCACTGACACTCCTTCACAGAAGAAGTGGTGATATGGGTGTGTTGTGTCATCCATCCTCCTGTAAGTAACACCTCACTCATGCTCTGTAAGCAAATCCAATAAACACACCGATTTGCCAGCTTGGATCTCACTGGAATTGTTACTTTTGCCTGTCATTGACACCTTATCTGGGACAAGTTGATAAATGATGATTCACATCTTCTCAGAAAACATTTGCAAAATGCTGCAAAATGCAAGGCTTTTCGGTTTTTAAGTACTTTTTCAGCCTCTACCTTAGAAATTCAAAAGTAGCTATCTCAAATATTTTTTAAGAAATTATATATGTACTATCTCTCTGTCTCTCTCAATCCCTCTTTTTTTCTCACTCTCTCTCTCTAAAGTGCAATTCTTTGTAGATTTTTAAAATTCAACACTATGTACTGTATATTTCCACAATAAATGCATATGATGCTAATTTACTACATTTTTACTTTAAGGAACATGTGGAATGTATATCAAATTTATTTAATCTTGCATGGAAGAAAACACAAAATGATAACAAAAATGTTTAAATATTAAATGAAATAAAAACCGTCTTTAAAAAAAATCTTTAAAATCTGAAAGAGGCCCTAAAATGATGGGAGGCAAAAGAAAATAGGGGTTAAGAAGGTAGAAAGGTTAAAAATGGTGGGAAAGTCTTAAGTGAGGAAACAAAGAAGGAGATAGAGCACAAGAAGGGTGAAGGGGTAATAATTAGTAATAAGGATGTAAGCAACAGCCAAATAGAAATATTTTATATTATAAGTCTATCAAAAATGTATAATGTATGAAAAGTTAACCAACATGTCCTTCAGAGAGAAACACAGAGAGGGAAAGAAAACATATCACAGAAACTTTCCTGAGATGTTTTTACAAGAAGTCATAGGTAACTGACCAAAATTTTCAGTACCAGCTATGTGATACTTTCTAATGAGCTGTAAGTCAGAGAGGTCTCAAAGGGCCCTAAAACAATAAGAGTATTTGCCATTGTTCTTGATTTCCCTCCAGAACCTGATGATTAGAAGCTATTGCTAAAGACACTATACATGCTGATTGCAGGATATGGAAAAAAATAGTATGGAACTGATCTTGAAGCTTCCTCCTTGCTGACAGCCTCATAGTGCCAGAAGTTATGATGCATGGCATCTGGAGAGAAGAGATAAGCAACTGTCTTACCTAACAGTGAATGTTGCAAGCTACAATATCAATGGGTGCAATAGTGGCATGAATGGTATGGGACAACCAATTGCTTTCTGATAGGACTTAAGTTTGCTTCTTGTCAGGGAAGACAAACTGGTACTATATACTAAGTCAAGAACCCATGAAAGAAGAGGCCAAAGGCCTTTTGGGGAAACAAACTACTATATTTCATCTTTAAGTACACAACAGCAAACTACCATTTAAGCATATATCATCATTTAATCGGTGGGTACAATGATTAGAACAATTCTCATCCCTCCACCAAGAATCATCCTTTTGAATAGAAGGTTTTTAAAGCAGAGAACTGCAGCTGAACAAAAAAAAAAAACAGAAAAAAAAAAACAACTGTGGCTTTCTCAGTCCTAAACAAGACATCAAAATTAACCCCCATCCCAAGGCTCAGAGAACCTTGTGGAAGAGGAAGTGATAGGAACATGAGAGCCTGAGAGTGGGGAGGCATGTTAACAGACATGATACTCTCTGGTTGTGAAAGGTTGCTGTCCCCAAGAACTCACTGAAGCAATGTCTGCTTCAAGACTTACATAATGTTTGGCCAATAAACAGAGACAACACACCTCCCTAAGAGACTATTGAAAGTTAATGCCAGACAGGAAGAATGGAGCTGCTTTCTTCAATGACTGATAAGTCATCCATGCCCAGCCCAAATTCTCAGCCACTTGTCAGTACAAGCATCCCAGATAAAACACAGTGGGCCACAAATGCAAAAAGATGTGCAAGTAAACTGGCTAGAAAAGAAAAAGTATGTAGTAGAAAGGGAAGAATTGGGATTGGGGTAGTCATTGTATTCATGTATGAAAGTGTCAAAAAAATTTAAATCTCTAAACTCTATCTCTAATATGAACATAGTTACATAATCCAGCTATAACCTATTTCATATACTCTTTAAAAATATTCCACAAGAATGGTACTGAACTGTCAGTGCACCTTCCTAAACCACCAATAAATGTATACATACAATTTTATTGAAGATGATATAACCAGCATAAGCATAAGACTGGTAAAAGAATTGTTCCCTAAAATGCTGGGAAACATGCTCGAAAAAAGAGAAATTTACTATTACACTACAAACACAGCCTTCTAAATAGGATCAACCTTCTAAATTGCCAAACAAAGATGATAAACTATTTCCTGGCAAGTTCCACCTGGACAAATAAAACCCTTCGAAATAGAGATTTTGCACAGCTTTTGCCTTTTTTTTAACTTGAATATAGCTGTGACCAAGCTGTAAAAGGAGTGAATCCAGAGATGTGAGTGCCATATCTTATCACTGCTTCCCTGAAGTTTAATCACAGAAACAGCAGCCACAGCACACAGACAGATCTTGCCCATTTTTGAAACTACATGAGATAAAGACACTTGTCGAAGGTAACTTAAGCCTGCAATAAAATTTTCCATTTCAACCCAACATCTCAAATTGTATCATGGAGGTGAATCACAAAACTTCTATAATGCATATAAAGCCCCTATTTCTCACATAAACAGACCAAGACGTCCTCCTTAAAGGTACTGGTGGCCATGTATCGTTATGCCCTTGCTCAACTAAAAACTGAAACTAAAAAGTATTGATGGTGGCTTTCATGATTTTTAATAGTGCTAAAAGGGGAATAGTAAGAGAAATTAAAGTTGAAGAAATTAGGTAATAGCACAAATACAGTTGGATGATTTCTGACTTCACTTGATAGTTTCTGATGTTCCCTTAAGACAGAGCAATAATTCTCCTTAGAAATATATTCTAACTTTTTAATATAAAACTTAAAGAAAAATAGCACTTCAAAGACAAAATCCATTTTCCCACTACTTGCTATCCAAGTATGAAGGTAGGAAATTTGAATTCTTAGCCAGGCAACTTTGAATACATAGTCCAAATCCTCAAGAATATTGTGGTGTTGCACACTAGTAGAATATGCTGAAGAGGCCTGTAATTTAGATTTTACAGCTTACAACCTTGTCAAATTGACCTATTACTTTTATTGAGATTGGTTGAATTTTTTAATTTAAGAAATATATAATATACTTTGGTCTTCTTTTTTATAAATTCCATCTGATTTCCTAAAACAGATAATCAACTGACACTGTGAAGCTAATATTGTTGATCTCACAGAAATATCTGGTAATAGCCCCTGTTGTTTAATTTAATTTAAAGGTATCTATGAAGAATTTATTACCTTAAATATCTATTTTCCTTCCTTCCTTCCTCCCTTCTCTCTCTCCATCCTTCCTTTCTTTCATTATTAGCTTGTCTTGTGTGCCCATGTCTTACTATCCTGGAAATTAACACATAAATTCCTGCATAATAACACTGAAGAGACATGAGAGCATTGAGGTTCATGGAAGAATTTCCATCTGCCTTCATCGGTTTAAAGATGTTCTTTTCTTTACTTCCTAGTCACTTGCAACTGAGGGGATTTGATCTCACCAGTCAGGGAGAGTATAGAGTCTGGCAGATAGATGGTAACCACCCTGCAAATGGGAGACTAATCCTCCCTTACCGCAGTCTCCTACTCTTATCCCATCTACCTTTGAATCTACTCTTAGAGTAAGACTCTATTTCAACAGCCTTTTATCTCTGGCTAGGAGGTGACATCCAATACCCATCAGGATGGAGCCAAGAGCGGTGCAAGAACAGCAAAACTGAAAAAAAGACATAGTTCAGAACATCAGAGAACCTACATTAATTACCTGGAACCAGGCCAGCCTAATCTCTCCCCATCTTAAAGCTCAGGGAAATTTGCGGAAGAGGGGGCAGTAAGATTGTAAGAGCCTAAAGATGGGGAGGAGCAACGACATGCAAGATACTCCACACAAGTTAGGGCCAAAGTAATCATAATAGGACTTTGCATGACCTGCACAATGACTGACATATCATTGACCCCCCAAAGGCTAGCATGGATCACAGGCACTAGGATCCTTAGAGGCAAGGGATTAATAGCCACAATAGTGTTCCTATACCAAAGGGGAAAGAGCTCTAGGCAATGATGTTGAATCCTTACACCTCATTAGAGTGGAAGACCCAGAGGGAAGCTTGACATGCACACTAAGCATGCTCCAGGAATGGGGGGAGGGGGCACTGAGAGAAAGGGAAGGAGGGGGCGAAAGGAAGGGGAAAAGGCGGGAGGGAGCAAGGGGATACAGGGAGGAGTGGAGGGAGGGAGGGGACGGGGTACTTATTAAGTTTGTATGAGTGGAAAAAACAAATAAAAAATAAAAAAGATGTTCTTTTCTCATCCTCCTTAATAAGAGTATTTATTAGGAAGCACACTGGAATAAATGTAATGTCTTTTCTGTGTAAATATAGATAATATTATGATTTCTTTTTTATAGCTTTTTAACATTGTGAATTTCATTGGCTAGTTTTCTAAGGTAAACCAACTTTGTGCTTTTGAAAGATCACCCACTCTCACAGGATGTTAATTATCATGTTAACTTATTGCTGGTTTATTGTTCTAGTACCTTGTTTTACAGTTGTACACATATGCTCATGAGTAATGTATATAGTTCCTCTTAAGATCTGTTTTGGTGACAATATTGTAGGTCTCATAGAAAGAGTTGGGAAAGATTCCATTCTCTTTAATTTTCTAGAGATGTTTGTATAGACTTAATTTCCTTAGAAAAATTAGTTGATGTAGCCACCTTTTAGCTATAAGTTCAGTATCTTGATTAACATAAGACTGTTCTGGTTAGGAAATTTTTCTGAAGTTAGATTTGTAATTTGCATTTATCTGCTTTAAACTGTTGAGTATTGAGGCAGGTGACTATTCATAAATATTCCTTTGTTGCCCTTTTAGCATCTGTAACACCCATAATGATTCTTTTTATTTTATTTTCTGCATTAGTAATTTATCACTTTGCTTCCTTTTAATCAAGCTGTATACTGGTTTATTAACTTTACCTCTTTTCTCAGAGAATCATTGATTTCTGCCCTGAATTCTCTTTCTTTTCCTGTGATTACTTTTGAGTTTCATTTTATTTTGGTTGCTTTTAGTTTCTTAAAAAGGAAACTCAACTTATGATTTGAGATTTTCTAATAAAGACACTATGTTTTGCTTCATAATTGTTTTGAATATTTTCTTTCTTTTTAGCTAGTTCTTTGACTCAGTGTTTATATGGAAGTGTGTTAGTTTTTTAATATCTGAGAATTACCAGAGTTTTGTTAGATTTCTACTTAAATTAATTATGTTCTCTGCTAAGGTCATTTAAACTTGCATTATGACCTAGACTATGTTATATCTTGGCAAATAGTCCATTTGACATGAAAGGAGTGTCTATTCAAATTTGTCTGGAGAGGTTTGTAAGCATCAATTACATGAAGTTAATGGAGGATTATTATCAAGTATCCTAAACACTCTCTGTCTTTCTGAATAATTATTCTTTAGGCTACATAGAAAAAGGTATTAGAATCTCCCAATTTCATATATGGACTTATCTATTTCATCCTGCAGTTCTACCAACTTTTGTTTCACATATTTAAATGCTCTGTATTTTGATTCGCTATGTCATTTTTATTAAATGATCCTGCACTCTATCAGTACCATTATTTGCTCTGAACTTTCATTTATTTGATGCAAGTAGAGATTATTCTGATTATTTGCGTGATAGATTTTTTCATTCTTTTTATTCTATTTTCATATCTGTGTTTAAATTGAACTTTTTAAGGCATCACGTATAATTTTTTTCATTCAGTTTAATCCTGTGTTTATTTTGGATGTAAATACCATATGCATTTAACATAGCTCTTGATTAAATATAATAGGTTTAAATATAACTATATATTAAATATTATTATATATAGTATATATTTAAAATATATAGTATATAACAGGATTAAATATAACAATATATATTAAATATGTAGTATATAAATATGCTTGCTGTTTGCATTCTCTGGTTTTTTAATTCCTTTTTCCTTCTTATTCCATTTTATTTTAGACAGAATAATTATGAACTCATTTTATATTCTGGCATGTTAGCTGCTCCTTCTTTTCATATTTTGTGGCTGTTTTAAGATATTCACATTTTTACATTATCACAGCTTACTTTCAAACATGATCTATTTCACATAGTCAGCTACAACCCGATAAGGTAACAGAGTACAGCTTTAGATTACATGGTGCTGAGCAAGTTTTCACTTTGTATGCTTCAATGTCTTCCCTCCTGGTCTCTAATTTCTTTTTTCATATCTTCACATATATATATATATATATATATATATATATACATATTCCTCTAAGGGGCTGTTTTGTTTTTGCTTTGAGCTCAGACTGACCCTAAACTTTCTGAACAACAGATATGTACCACCATAGCATTTATTTAAGAGATCTAAATAAAAAGAAAAATCTCTTGTGTTGGTTATTGTATGATTCCTTCTAGCACTCTTTCCTTTCTTATTCTGTTTATTTAATTTTTTCACTTTATGGATCTATACTATAGTCGTTTGGCAAATCTTCAATCATAATATTTTCAAGTATTTCTCTGTCGTCCTACCTTTGGAGATTAAAATCATACATATTAATTTGTTTGGTTGTTTTTTCTGCCTATGTATTTTAATTTGGATAGGCTATTATTGTGCCTTTGATCTCATTAATCCTTTCTTCTATTATATCAAATACAAACCAGTATTTTTTTTATTTAAAAGCACTGTAGTTTTGCTTTCCAAGAGTGTAATAGCTTCAGATTTCTATATACATTTTTGAATAATTCAACATTTAAAAGTGATTCTTTCAAAAGCGATATGCCATATTATTGATAATTTGATAATTATTTTTTATAAATTGATAGTTTGATAGATATTTTGATCCTGCTGAGCAATCAATCTCTCCAGTGTTGATAAATTATGAAATTTCCTGGTCTGAAGAAGATGGCCAATCTTCTGACCTGCTTAGTTACCATGAGCAAACCTTACCAATCCTTTCAGTTATTTTCTCTGATTACAGATCCACTGTTTGCTCAACAAGCATGCATCGGAACAGTTGGAACAATTGGAACCAAGGGAATTAGCCACACTTTATACATAGGACTACTGAAGGTGAGACAATCCTCACTTGTTCACCAGCATCTCACCAAGTATACAGAAGAATACCAAACTTCCTCAACCAGCTCCCTCCATCTTATTCACCTGTCCTGGGACTAACCCCACCCACCATGAACTGGGCCTTTCCCATCAATTAGCAAATGTCCAGATGTTGTCTGGAATCATCATGACTTTCCATGCTCTGTGTGGTTTTCATGGCTCTAGATGCTCTCTGAAGTCTTCTGCCAGGTCTCCAGACTCTTTTGCAGTGATGTCTTTTTTAGAATTCCATCCTGTGGACTCAAATGATTTGGTTACTTCGGCTTCCATCTCTATTTGTGTATGTTTTCTCATCTTTTTTATTACCTTTCTTTACTTAATTCTTTTTTTTCCTTAGATGAAATCGTGCTATATTGCCCAGGCAGGCCTTGAACTTTCAGTTCTCCTGCCTCAGCCTCCTGAAAGCTGGGTTTAGGTTTATCCTTAGCGCTATTTCTTCAATTCATTTCCCTCCCTGAACTGTAGCCTGCACATGGTCTTTAATCTGGAATCAAAAGTGTTTCCCATCTCTCACAGTTTTCTTGCACGTTGCCAATAAATTCATGATCCAAATGGCTTGAGGGAACATAAAGTTTTATTCCAGCTTATGATTCTTCGTTACAGTTCCATTTTCAGTTTTGCAGGAGAGCCCATACCAACACTAGAAACCAAGGGAATGAGCTACACCATATCTATAGGACTACTAAAAGAGGGACAATCCTCACTTGTTAGACCAGCATCTGGCCAAGTACACCAGAAGAATGCCAACTTCCTTAACCAGCTCCCTGCATCTTATTCACCTTTTCTGGGACTAGCCCCACCCACTTCCCCATCAATTAGACAATTTTCTGCAGGAATGCTTGGGGCTTAACTCAGCTACTAGCTCTTTATTATTATTAGCATTATTATTATTATATTATCATTATTATTTTAACCTAGTTATACAACTTCAATGAGTAGGTATCCTCACCCCCCTTCTCCCTTTCCCTCTTCTTTCCCTTTCCCCCTTTTTCCGCCATCCCATTCTCTGTCTCTCCTCTTTATTCCCTCTCTCCTACTTACCCTCCCTCCCTCCTCTCTTTTGGTGTTTCCTCCCTTCTCCCTTCCACTCTCCTGTCTATATATTTATATAGGCCCCAAAGTTCCCTCTGAATCGTCTACTCTTGTAGGGGTTCAGGACTCTATGGCATATCTCGGGGCCCCTTCTTGAGTCGCCCACTAATATGGGAACTCTGCTATATCTATCTAATCTCTTACCTCTAAGGATCCTACTGCCTGAAACAATCTCCCCTGAGATCCTCACTAGTCTATGGGAGCGTGTTGATATGTCAGCTATTGTGCAGGTCAGGAACAGTAAAATCTCATCATAGCAAGTTCCTGATTGCTGCAGCCCTGACTCGAGTGGAGTATCTTATCCAACAGTGGATGGCACCATCTTTAGTTTCTTATAGTCTTGCTGCCTCCTCTTCAGTAAGGATCTTGAGCTTCAGGATGGGGAGAGATTTGGCTGGTCTAATTCCAGTGGAACATTGCTCAGCTACTAATTCTTTACAAATGTGCTCAGGGCTCAAACCTTCAATTGTCAAGTTGACATCAGTATCCAACTATGACATCCTCTTTCAGACATCACTTGTCTCTTTGTGGCCTGAAATCTAGCAATCTGCTGCTCCTTATATTTTATTCATTTCCCAGAAAGGATTAAAACCCAATAGGAATAACATATTTTTAGTGTCTGAAATGAAATTCATTAATGGCTAGTACTGGTAGAACTTTCTACATTCTACAATAGTCAGATGGAAGCTCCTTAGTAGGAACTTCAGAAAGGGTCAAGGACAAGCAGGACCCATCAAATAAATATGGATCTAGAAACAAAACAGTGCCTTACATTTCATGTGTAGTTTTTCTTAATGGTACCAATTATTAGACTACTATAAAAACTTTGATAACCAAAGGGAGGGATTTGTTCCCTTATTCCATTCTTGGGTTACTGATCCTGTCACCTCTCTTCTTTCAACAGTAGTGTGAAGCATTTCTAGGAAATGAGATATTTACTCTCTGAAAAGCTTCACAGTCAACATGGTCTTCTGATCAGCAGCACTCATTCAAACATAAAGGAGACCTGCTCTGCCCTGATCATATTTAAGGCTCTCACAGAAGGATTTGGCAACACTGTTGTGGTTTCTCCTGTGTCCTGTGAGGCCACTGAGAACAGAATCTTTACAATACTTCCAAATTGAATTTTATCTCTCCAAACACTGTTTATGACAAGTCCTTTGACAAAGACCTAGCTGGTCTGGGTCTTCAACTACTTTGAACCTCTGAATAAAACGTTTCTGTGAAGGACTTTTTTGTACCGAAATAACAAAAATGTTTCCAAAGGAAAGCAAAATATGTGGATCGAATGACTGTTACAAGAGGTGTTTTTCAGAATTTGCGTTGTACTTAACACATCTGAGAAGTGTTTAAACATCCAAAGCTTCTAATAAAGTACCCATGACACACTTATCTAAGGACAACACTCTGCTGTTCATGGGGAAACAGAAATGAAATAAACCAATGCTGCTTTTTCAGTGCATATAGGCTGAAATTACAAAGCTAAATAAACCAATGATTATAAATTTTTCTGGTCTCTATCAGAAGTCATACTGATTGCACTGGTTACTTTATCTGTTACTGCAACTTAACACCTGCCTAAAATAACATAAGGAAGGAAATTTAGGCTGGCTTACAATACCAAGGAAGTGTGAGGCTGCTGGTCACATTGATCCTCAGTCAGGAAACAGAAATTGAAGGAAGCTTCTGCTCAGCTAGCTATCTCCTTTATATGTCATTCAATATTCCAGCCAGTATCTTTTCTAGCATTTTTTGTAGGCCTGATTTGGTGTTCATGTATGCCTTCAACTTGTCCTTATGATAGAAGTTTTTTCTTTAACACTTAATTATGACTGATAGTTTTGTCGGGTACATTAGTCTGAGTTGGCATTTGTGCTCATTCATGACTTGAAGTATATCTTTCCAATCTCTTCTGTATTTTACTGTTTCCATTGAAAAGTCAGCTGTTATTTTAATAAGTTTACCTTTAAATATGACTTGGTTTCTTTCTCTTGATACTCTCAGCACTTTCTCTTTGTCATGTATGTGTGTTGTTTTGACTATAATTTGTCATGGTTAGTTTCTATTTTGGTCATATCTGAGTGGTGTATGATATGCCTCTTGTACTTGGATGAGAATCTCTTTCCTTAGATATGGAAAATTGTCATTAATGATAGTGTGAAAATCTCTTCCAGAGTGCCTTTATGGGTTTCTTCTTCTGGTATTCCATGAATGTAAAGGCTTAATTTCTTCAAGGAGTCCTATAACCCTTGAATATTCCTCTCCAGTATTTTTTTTTTGGCTTTTTTAACCTCTTTGATTGAACCAATTTGTTCTTCCATCTTGTCTTCTAGTTCTAATATTGGTTCTGCTGTAAGACTTTCTGTTCATTTTTGGATTATACCTAGCATGGATCTCAGGAGAAATAGTTTCAGGCAGTAGGATCCTTAGGGGCAAGAAATCAGACAGAGGTAGGAGAGTACCCATATCAGTGGGCCATCCAAGGAAGGCCCTCTTGATCTTCCACAGAGGTCTGACCCACCCCCATGAGAAAAGATGATACAGAGGGAACCTCAGGATTCATAAACCAAAGGAAAAGAGAATATGAGGGAGTAGACTGCAATCATGTAGGAAGAGGAGAGATGTTGGGATGGGAAGAGAGCAGGAGGGAAGGGAGGGAGGAAGGGAGGAGGGAATGAAGGATGTAAAGAGTCTGTATATAAAAATTTAAATTTAATAAATTTATTTAAAAATAATACTAAAATAAAATAAAAGTATGTCCTTAAAAAAAAGATTCCAGCCAATAGAATAATGCCCCCCCACATTTAGAATGGGGCTGCCCTCCCCAATTAGCCTAACCTGGAAAATCTCTCACCCATAGATTTGCTTCCAAGGGGATTCTATCCTGCCAAGTTGGCCATCAATATAAATCATCATACCCCTAATAAGCTACTATAAATATTAAATTGCAGAATTATACATTTTTTGAAGTTCATTATTAATTTCTTTAAGCCATATAAAGAAATTTCTGTGTTTTATGGGTAAGACTAGATCACAGATCTGTAAACTATGACCCAAGGGCCAAATCCTTCCTGCCTACTCTGTGGAACTTCATTGCTGAGCCACACTGGTTCACAGGCTGCTTACAGTTGTCCTAATCTCACCACAGCAGAGCTCAGTGCCTACAACAGAGGTTACATGATGCTCAGAACTGAGCATATTTTTAGCTGTTTTTACTGAAAAAGATTGTTGACTTCTGCATCAGATGAGTGACTTCTCTGTCTATATCTAAACATAAGAAAGCTCTAAATTAACCAAGATCAAAGCTCAGGAAATAGGTCAACTCATCAGCCAATGTCATGCCCAACACTTTGACGCTCACCTTCTATACATGTAGCCAGTGTTTTTTAAGTAGAAAGCCAGTTGCCTTACTCCCTTCACCCACAGTAGAGACCAACAATACCTTATCATTAGACCCTCCCTTATGGTCCTCCAAAGATTTTGTGTGTGTGCCATTGCTTTTTTTCAAAGAAGTCCCATATGAAAATGATTGCAGGTAAACCTGCCATTGAACATCCTCCTCCAAAACAAGTTTGTTATGAAATCTTCCTTCACAGTATTCTGATTTGTTAAATATATTAAAAGGCATAAACCATCTCTAGTGCTATTTTCTATGAAGGCTTTCCTGAAGTCTTCTGGTCATATAAACACAAAAACACAGCTCTTGCCTCAGGTGGAGTTAAGAGAGAGTTTATTTCAGAACCAAATGTCAGTTACCAGTAGCCCAGGCACACAGATTCAGATTACCTCAAATACCATGTTGAATGTGACAACAATTTCATGAAGCTTTTTCAGTAAGAGAACAAGGAAAGTCATAATCAAGGTGGCAGAAACACCAGGTAGGTAAGTGGGGAAGTGTCTGTTCTAGACTCAGATGCTACTGAGTGACATTCTTAGTCTCTGGGAAGATGGAAGCAAGGAAATTAAGTCTAATACAGAGGACAGCAATAAATAGATGTTAAAGGAGTGTGATGATTCGTGTTAATTGTCTATTTGACAGGATCTGGGCTCACCTAGGAGGTAAGCCTCCAGGCACACCTGTGAGGGATTATTTGGCCTCTAAGTATGCATATGAAGGACTATGTTTGCTGGATTCATTGAGGGAATCCTGATTGTGAGCAACAACTGTTCCCTGGGCTGGGATCGTGGAGTATATAAAAAAGACAAAGTAAATTGATCACAAGAAGTCATCACTCTTTTCTTCCCAAATATGGAGGCAGTGCAACCAACTGCTTGGAGTTTCTGCTACCTTAACTTCTAGGATGGACTGTACCCTTGAACTATGGCTCAAAGCATATCCTTCCTTTCCTAAATAGTTTATTATACTTATTTAATGTGTGTGTGTGTGTGTGTGTGTGTGTGTGTGTGTGTGCGTGCGTACGTGCGTGTGTGCGTGTGTGCGTGTGTGTATCTGTGGGGACTCTTGGGAAAGCCCCCCACCTCGGGCTCATCAGGAATGCAAAAATCACAACAAAACCAGCACATACTGTACAAAGGAAATTTATTGGCAAGCAAGCAGGAGGACAAATAGGATGGCAAGCACCATGGCTATCTCTAAAGCAGAAGAGAGTCAGCATCAAAAATCTAATTCTGTAGTCTCTTATAGGGCATGTTCATGTGACTAGGATGAGAAAGGGGGGGCTTGTCTTGGGGTGGGTAAAAAAGTCCTTGGGAAAATATGTCAGTTTATCTTAGTTGCAGATGAACTGGGACTATGGAGAAGTTGCAGACCGGCTGGGGCTGTGAAGCTACAGGTGGTGGGGGGGGGGGCTGTGGAGCTGTCTTTGGGAGGATGGAGCTACCTTATCTAACCAGATGGTGAACTGTGAAGGGTTCTTAGTCTGGGCACATACATTGGAAGGAAAGGGGTGACAGTGTGAGTCATTTTGTGTTTAACACACCTAACATCTAACAGGTACTGTATGTCCCTGTGGAGGACCAATGGTGATTTCAGGAATCATCCTGTATTTTTCTACCTCCTTCTTGCTTTGCTCTACGATTTCCCAGGCTCTGCCCACCAGGACAGAAGTATGGGCCATTGCTGTTTCTGCCTGGAATTTTTATGTGGGACCTGGGATCTGAACTCAGGACTTTCTGCTTGCAAGACAGAGTCTTAACCCCTAAGCCATCTCTCCAGACCCCTAAATAGTTTTTGTCAGATTAGTATTTTATCACAACATTGGAAAAGTGACTAAGACAGATAAGTCACCCAAGATAACTTGGCTACAGGTCTGCAACATCAAAGACCAGAAACAGAATGAAGTCCAATTAGATTTTTTGATTAGTTTTCTATTTTCACACAGCAACATTTGCAAATACTGTATGTAATAATGTGTACTAGCAAAATGAATATCATTACTATTCTATTTTAATTTAAAAGAATTAATTCCTCCATGGTTTTTCCCATAAAATATATTATGGTAATTTAACAATGGATTCTTTTTCTGTTTCTTTGCTGTTTCTCTTTTAAATTCTGACTTTAAAAGTGTTTATTTTTCTTTAATCATATCAGATCTGACAGGATCCATTGGTTGCTCATATTCCGAATTCATTATTATGAAAATCACTGGAGAAAGACAACTGGAACTATTTTATCTAAATCTTTTTCTTAGATTTCTAATAATAATACTTGTAGAATAATAGAAGAAAAATAAGAACTATGTAATTCATGTGGTAGAGTGTTTGCCTCACATGAGCCAAGCCCTGAGTTTGATCCTCGGCAACACATGAACGATATGGTGATATATATGCTTAGGAAGTGGAAAGAGAAGGGAAGGGGAGGAAAAACAAGGAAGGAAAAGGAGGAGAAGACAATAAAAGGAAAAGGGAGAGGAGAGGAGGGGAGGGGAGAAGAAAGGGAGAGGAGGAGTAGGGACAAAAGGGAAAAGGGAGGGGACCGGAAGGAGAAGGTGAGGAGACATATTTGCATGATATTCTTAGTATTAAAAAAATCTGTCAGCTTGTCAATGAAACCCCAAGTCACAAGACAAAAGTTATAAGATAAGGGGATTTTAGAAAAAAATAAAGGGGGAAATTCACACAAAAGCCACTTTATTGCTATCCCAAAGTTCTGTCTCTACACAATGTAGAAACACTGAAAGACTGATATATTTACATTAAATTGAGAAAAGTCCAGTTAAGTTTGTTATAAGTCAAGTATTGTAAGTCTGAAAACCCAGACATTTGGAAAGGTTGTTTTATATATACTGATAGTCCATACTTGTCTGAATAGAGAAACTAGGCACACTAGTTTCTTAAAGATGTATACTAGGAGCAGTCTTGGAAGACTTCCAGATCAGTGAGAGACTCTGCCTCAAAAAACAAGGTGGAGAGAGACAGAGGAAAACCCCCAATCACCAACCTCTGGGCTCCATAGGCAATACATGGGTGCATGTATTCACACATATATGAATACAACACACACAAACACACACACGTTTGGGTACATGCATTTATGAATACATGGATACACCACACAGACACACACACACACAATGTAATAAAATATGAATATCCATTATAATGTTTTATTTTGAAAAGAATTTCTCTTGGTTGAAGACATTGCAACCACTAAACTAAGCCTTCAATCAATTTACATTCTCTCTGCCTGCCATAATTTTTACCAGGGAAAGCAGTGCAATATCTTCTCCACAATTATTTCCTTAGTATTTTGCCAGATAGCAATAGAAAGACATTCATTTCAGAGTTAGACATGCCTGCTAATCTCTGCTTCTTTAGTACTTATCACATTGTTTAATGCAGGTTATTCAACTATAACATTAGATAGACAAAGTACACAAGAAAAAAAAAAACAAGAAGTTTCTGAAATACATTTTACCATCTACACCAACAATATTAAGGCAAGAAATTTAGAAAAAGAATAACTTTGATACTGATATTAAGGATACATTTCCCTCTTCTCTTTCAGTGTTAATTGTTGTAGTTCTTGACACTGAGAACTGAGAGGAAGAGCCTAAATAGAAATATAGTGCATGTATTTTTTTCACAGCTACTAACACGTTTTTTTCAAAGACTTTAGGAGCATGAAAGTGAGTCATAACTACTTCAAGCAAAATATACAAGATCTGCTCTTTAATTAAAATCACCAAAGATGCTCAAGCACTCTACAATGGTAATTAGAGTGCTACAGATTCCAGGACTCTCATTATTTATAAACCTGCATTTCTTCCAGACTTTCATTTCACTGGCTCAAATTGACTCTGAAACCACATGTAAAAGTATCTATTGCTACCATAAAATAAAACTGTTTCCAGATCCCAATGTATTTTCATTGCCAGATATTTTCTACATAGAAGTGGTTAATACTGCTAAATTCAGAAGTAATGTTCTCTCAGTTGGTACTTGAAGGGCATAACACAAATTGTTGTCTAAATTTTGATTCAAGCAATTTCCCTTGTCTTCTTAGCCTACACCAGTGGCTAAAAGAAGTTCATTTTGAAACTAAACCTGTGTGTTTAGTTCAAAACCTATCATGCAATCTAATGCAAGTTGTTTAACTTCTTTGAGTTGCTACTGTTGTCATGGTTTGGGTATGAAGTCTACCCAAAAAATTCAGTGTTAAGGAATGATGCTGTTTGGGTGGAATTCCTGATAGCAAAGTACTTGAAACAACTTAAGGGAGAAAAGATTTATTTTATTTAATTTGGACCTAAGATAATGGACCAATCCTTTAAAAACAGTTAGCTCATGATAGCTGTGCCCTATTGATGTTTTGTTTCCCTGATGCATTCATAATTTGATGCAGAGTAAAAGGAACAACCTAATTGGAATAATCATGTCACCAAGGACATGCCCTGAAAAGATACCTTCTGCCCCATCCTCTTCCTATATCCTCTCTGCTTACTGATCAACTAAGGTAAACTCCACTGCACCTTCAGTGTCATGAGGTGTTGCCTTACCAAATCCAATGATATAATCAGCCCACCTGATCTGATACCTCTGAAACTGTGAACAAAATAAATCTTCCCTCCTTTAGGTGGTTTTGGTCAGGACTTCTAAACTTATGAAGTTATTACTATAATTTATGCCATTTTGTGTATGTATACATGATAAAGTTATGTAAAATTCTCAAAAAAATCTTCCTCCAAATCCATTCTTTTAATCACTAGTCTTTTTGTCTGTCTTTAAGTAAGAACATAATAAATGTTGGAAAAGTATGATATTGACCAGAATTCTTCTTTCAAGGATTTGCC
Source organism: Typhlomys cinereus (assembly GCA_023101885.1). Taxonomy (NCBI): domain Eukaryota; kingdom Metazoa; phylum Chordata; class Mammalia; order Rodentia; family Platacanthomyidae; genus Typhlomys; species Typhlomys cinereus. Next base: position 1,066,966 of record JALPQD010000220.1, read on the forward strand.
AACTTTTAAGTATTATTAGCTTGTTTTTGAGTACTAAGGGGAAGAGATGAGTCTATTAAGTGTAACAACTAAATATTAGAAATGGTCTGTATCTTTGAACTTTTTGCTATACTGCAAATGTATAGCAACTGGATAACTGCCTAAAGTAAGAAAGAAGTAATTAGGAATCATATAATATAATCTTGAAATTGAGACAAATTTAATCTTTATCATACTGAAATCACGAGAGTAAAGACCAGTCAAAAAGGGCGGGTGAGGGGCTGGAGAGGTGGCTCAGGTGTTAAGCCTCTCCCTTGCAGGCGAAAGGTCCTGAGTTCAGATCCTAGACCCCACGTATAGACGCCAGGCGGAAGCGGGGGCGGCCTGCGTTTCTGGTCCTGGTAGTGCAGAGCCTGTGAATCCCGGGGCAGAGTAAACAAGGAGGAGGTGGAGGTCCATGGTGGTTCCCGAATTCGCGTGTAGTGCTACACAAACACACACACACACACACACACACACACACACACACACACATGCACACATGCACAATTGAATAAAAAATATAAATAAATAAAAGGGGCGGGTGAGATAGTTCTGAAGGTAAGCCACCTGCTTGCAAATCTGGTAACCTGAGATTGATCCCGGAAGCCCACATGTTGAATATGTCAAATGTGTGTGCTTTCTGTCTTTCTCTTTATCTCATAAATAAATAAGTATAATAAATAAATAAAACATTTTTTAAAATAGCCTGCATATATGGTATGTGTAATCAGTTGTCCATCTTGTAATGCAGGTTCTATAAATCATGATCCTACAGAAAGCATCATGCTAAAAGGAGATATGACCATAGCCATGGCCCCAGCTCTTGGCACCAGGAGATTTATCTCCCAGGAAAAAGATTATCTCTGGTTTACTATGACTGAGGCCCACATCTAAATCTACATATGCATTCTTTTTTATAAGCTGTAAATCTTCTATGAGAAGGGCAGAGACAAAATTTCTATACCATCAATATCAATAAATATAGTGTTTTCCCATTACATATATATGTTATATATATAATTTTTTCTTAATGCTAGTGAGCAGTTGGACCCAAGATCAGACCTCATAACTGAGATTTCCTTAATACCTTCATAAAAAAAATAAGAAAGGGAGTCACCAGGAAGGAAGGAGCCTGAGTGAAGATGGTTTACATCTCGAATGGACAAGTGTTGGACAGCCGGACTCAGTCCCCATGGAGATTATCTTTAATAACAGATTTCTTTTGGGGAATAGCAGAATTTGTGGTTTTCTTTTTCAAGAACCTGTTTCAGCAAGATGTGAAGAAAGGAAGAGGCTATGGAAGCTCATCTAATTCCAGATTTGATGATGGAAGAGGGTCACCAGGAAACGAATCAATCTTCTTCATGGTCCTAGTCCTCCTCCAATGGCTGGTGGATGAGGAAGGTAAATGTCTGCTCTAAGAAGCAGACAGCTAGACATACACATTCATAGACGGAAACTATCACAAAGTGGAAAGCTGCCACAGTGGACAAGATGAAGAGACAGATAAAGGCTTATGTCTGAACAAGGATTGCTCTGTGTCCTCACAGACAAATGACGTCATGCTGGGAATTCTTTGCGGGGATCTGGCCTGACTGACATGCAATTCTATAAATGTACATGTTTGTCTCATTATGTCTTTTGTATAATTTACTAAAGTAGGGGCTGGAGAAGTGGCTCAGGGCTTAAGCCTCCGCCTTGCAGGCGGAAGGTCCCGAGTTCGGATCCCAGATCCCACGTATAGACGCCAGGCGGAAGCGGGGGCGGCCTGCGCTTCTGGCCCTAGTAGGGCGGAGCCTGTGAATCCCGGGGCAGAAGGAGGTGGAGGCGTCCATGGTGGTTCGCGAATTCGTCCGTGGTTCTACATATACACAGACACACACACACACAGACACACACGCGCGCACACACACACGCACATGCGCACAGTTGAATAAAAAATAATAATAAAAAAATTTAAAAAAAAAATTCAAATTTACTAAAGTATTAATATAGTTTTAATAAGTAAATAAGTTGCAAAACTTGACTCCTCATCTTTGTATAATTAAATCAGAAAAGCATCCTGAAGAAACTAAAGGGTGTGTGTTCAGTGTTATAAGTATTGCCTTTTTTCAACTTCAGAAACAGTTATTTGTTCTCATTTATAAGTAAACTATACCATATTTTGAAAAAAAAGAAAGAAAGAATAAAAATGCAAGAAAAGAAAAACAGAGGATGCACAGTAGTCAGTGGCTAGGTGGAAGAGCCACCTTCAAGACACGATCCTCAGTTTAGCCTTCTACAGGACAACATCCCTCTGATACAGTAATGGTTTGGAGTGGTAATGTAGACACTCACAATCATAAACACCAGTTATGCTCCCTGGGACTTTGAATTCACTCTTGGAGATGAATCAAATAGAAAAACGATATTGCCTTTCAGAAAAGAAAATGAAAAACATGCCTGTAAAGGCAGAGGCAGATGTATTTCAGCTAGAGCCAGGAATGTGCTCAATAGCTGTGTTACCACATCCCCATTTGACAGCCATGAACATATGAACATTACTTACTTTGGCACTAATGGGTTCAGGACCTGCTAGAATGAGCTATATGACTTAAGTTATATTATTTCCATCCCCAATTATCTGCATAGTTTGCTCTTTGAGAATATACCTGCTTCTCAGAATTGAGAATGCTACAAACTCCCTGTGGTTTTCTTTAATACATGCCCAGGTCCTGATTCCAGGAATTCAGACTGACAGATTTGAGGAAGAAATATAGTCTGTATATTTTTTGCTAAACTCCACAGGCAACCGTAGCCTAAAGCAAAACAGAGAGCTATACCATGCAGTGAAAACATGAGGGCTCACTTTGTTTGCATGCTCGCCTTGCACCAGCTACTCAGCTGAAGGATACACATGTCTTCTGCTACTGGATCTTCATCACAAGGTTGTATACTGATGACATCAATATCTCCATTCTTCTCTTAAGAAGCGTAAAGCAGAGGTGAATTGGGTAACAGCAGAAATGCATAGTGGGTACAGGATTTAATTTAAAGCTCTTTGCTCTGTGTATAGTAAACGTGTGTGTGTGTGTGTGTGTGTGTGTGTGTGTGTGTGTGTTAAATTTGTGTGTGTGTGTTTGTACTCTTTATGCCAAATAAGAAAAAGCAATTTCTTTCTATAGTCCATGTGAGATACTAAATTTAATCTCTTAAATATTAAAGTTTAAATAGTCTAAATTCTAGGATTGAATCTTCAATGTAATTTTAAAAATTAATGACTTCCCCAAAAGTCTAAAGAGCTTGACAGTGGTCATTATTGACTCCATGTTCTAGTTTTCTCTGAATTAGCTCCACTCAAGAAAAATCCTGTCACTAGTTTGTGCTATTTCATCCTATATTGGCCTAAAAGAAATCACATGTGGGAATCAGTCATTTAATAAAAAAAAAAGAAAAAATAAGCAAGGTATAGATTTTACAGTATAGTATATTGAAAATTCCTACTGTATTGGGTAAAGAATAAAATTGATTACTTCTTTAATTGCAGAAGATAAATAACTTCAAGGTGAATAATGGTGTACTTCATAATTTTCCCAGTCTGTTGATTCTGCAGGTCACTCAGCTATATTCCATGCCTGTCTTTACTTTCTTGCTTTCTTTCGTTTCTGCCTTCTCCGTCCTTACTTTTCACTCAATCCTTCCTTTCTCTTCATTTGTAAGACAAAAGCCCTTGCTGAAGCAAGAGGACCTATGTTCCAAGTGTTTTCTTTAGCTAATGTCCGCCCACGGATTCTTATTGTTTCTTAAGCAAATGTCATTCCCTCAGTGATTATGTTTATTTTGTTGCTTGATTTTCAGCCTTATGTTCTCTTTCAAAGGATCTGAGCTGTCAAGGTCCAATCAGAATGGAACACATTCCTGTTACTGTTAACTAGAACAAAAACCTAAAAAGGGAAGGAAATAGATCAGTAGGGAAAAACAACTAATGAACCTATAGGTAGGAGGACAAGATAGTACACAAAACTGCTCTCTAAATAGCTACTATTATACTCATAGATTTGAAGAGTGGTTAGCATTCAGTCTAAAAATGTTCTTCTACAAGAGAGGTAGAGATTCTCAACACCCTGCCAGGATGCAGTCTAAGGCAGTAGAGGAGCAGTGAAGTGGATAGCAGTGGCCGGTCATAATGCAGAGTGCCAGTAACTCAGCAGGGCCTGCTCAAAATCAGACCAACCCGACCTCCCCATCCTAATTTGGGAACCTCACAGAAGAGGTGGTGGTAAGAATGTAAGAACCTGAAGATGGGAAGGTTCACCTTTAGATAAGACATTCCATTCAAGGCAGGACTGCTGCATCTAGGAACTCACTACAATGAGACTTGTCCTTATAATGACTGACCTGCATAAGGACAGACATACCAACTGCCCCCATAGAATATTGAGAACTTAAGAGAGATAAGAATCTAGAATGGTAACCATGGGGACTAAAGCTGGTTGAGTGAAGAGAAACAAATGCTCCTATCAGTGGGGTGGCCAGAGGAGAGGCAACATGGTGTGCCACAGAGGCCTGAACCACCTCAGGAGTATATGGGCCAGGGGCAACCTGGGATCCATAGAAGCATACAGGCAGGAGGGTGGGATTGATGGAGGGATGGGAGGGAGAGATGGAGGGAAGGAGAGATAAGTATTCAATACACTTGTAAAAGTAAAAAAAAAATTAAAAAAAAAAAGAGTAGACAGGCCAGAGGGAGCCCTGGGGTCCATGAAGACGGACAGGTGTAAGGGATGAATTGAAGAAGGGAGGGGAAGGGGATGGGTGGAAGATGGGATGGAGGGAAGTAGGGGTGAGTACTCAATATGCTTGCAAAACTAGGAAAGTAATATAACTTAAAATTTGTTAAAGTGTCTGAGCTGTACCATGTATACATAAAATTTGTATGTGCTGGATCTCCAACTAAAGGACTGGCACTGAGATGACAAGGCAAGACAGCCACACGGGATCTGTGTCTACAGAAGAGATTTACTTGAAAGACTCAACTTGAAATTTTCAGACTAGAGACAAACATAGTTCAAAGATGGAGACTCTGAAAGCTTTACTGAGAAGGCATTTGGATAAGCATGACTCATGATCACATGTGAGGTGGGAAAGCCATGACCCCAAATCAATCAATCCAAGTCTCAATGGATAAAAAATAATATAAATAATAAAAAAACTCAAAGTACAATATCAATATCTAAAAGTCTCCAAGTGACTCCAGAGTGAAGCTGTGGTTGATGATGACTGTCCTTCTTACTGCTTATGGCTGTCAAATTAAGAAAATATAAAGTACTAAAGTTCACAGCATATTATTCTCCAACATGGGAAAACTCACAAATTTTCCGAGTACCTGATATACTCAGTAGGTTTAAACTATTGTGCTCCATGTTTTATTATTATATTGTTTGGTATATTGCAAGTTATAAGCATAATGGGATCAAAAGCGATGAGAAATCTCATTGCCTCTTCTTGTGTGTCTCTCCCTTAATTATAATGGAACAGCATTTGGAAATTGGTGTCTCTCAAGCCTCTGTCATGTAGACAAAGTTTTGCTCTTAAAATAAAATTTTAGAAAGCACTATATCCTTGAAGTTTTCATGGGATTTGAACTGTTAGTGGACAGAGGCAATAACAAAATCTACATGATTCTGAAATAATGCAGAACTTTCATAAAGAATTCCTCTGACAGTCCTAGAGGATAAGCTGTCTCAGATCCTCTGTGGTTGAAAACAACAAAAAACTCTGGGCAAAAAATATTATGTGTGTATCCCTCTGTGTGTGGGGGGGGGGTTGTATTAAACAATGGTAAAATCCACTACAGGCCAGTAGAAGAGCAGTGAAGTGGACACAATGGCCACCCATAATGCAAATTACTGATGACCCAGCAATGTCACCCAGAAGCAAGCCATCCTAGTCTCTCCCCATTCTAAGGCCTGGGGAATCTTGCAGAGGAGGGAACAGTAAGATTACAAGAACCTAAAGATGGGAAGATCCACTGTTGGTCAAGACATACCATTCAAGGCAAGACTGCTGCATCCAGAAACTCATAGCAGTGAGACTTGTCCTTACCAGACCTTCATGGTGACTGAAATACCAGCATGCCCTATAAACTATGAGGACTGAAGAGAAATAAGGACACACAGGAAAAATCTCAGGGACTAGAGCTAGATGAGTGAAGGAAAATGCCCCTATCAGTGGTGTGGCCTGAGTAAGGGCAACTTGGCATGCCACAGAGGCCTGAACCCCCACAAGAGTAGGCAAGCCAGAGGGAACCCTGTGGCTCATAGGAGGGTGGGAGGGAATGGAATGGACTGATGAGGAGAAGGGAGAGAAATGAGAGGGAAGGAGAATGGAGGGAAGCAGGGATTAGTACTCAATATGCTTTTAAAACTAAAAAATAAATAAATTTTACAAATCTTGAGCTGGAGAGATGGCTTAGGGATTAAAGCTTCTGCCTCACAAGCAGAAAGTTCTGAGTTTGGATCCAAGATCCCATGTAAAAACACCAGGCAGAAAATGGCCCTGTCCTGCACTTCTGGCCCTGGAATGCAAAGCTTGGGAAACTCCAGAGCAAAGCGAAAAGGAGGTAGAGCAATCCAGGATGATTCTCCACAGGCATATGCGATGCCCTCTGATACACACACACACACACACACACGTGCAAAAAAAAAGTCAAATCTTGAAGGCAGATAGGACTCACAGCCCTGACACTCCTGAGTGAAGAGTACACCGAAATAAGATCCATACTTCTTTTCATTTTTCCCTGGAGTCATCATCTTGTTCTTTTAAGTGTGAACCAAGAAACTGAAAAGCAAACAAAAAGCAGAAACTTGGAGATTAACAAATTGACCTGAGTTCAACAGGGTAGGGAGGTCATGGATTTGAGAAAACAAAATTTGTAATTGAGAGTCAAATAAGGAGCGGAGTCTAATAAACAGCCCTCACTTCTACTTCAGAATCACAGAAAACTTTACTATAGAAGGAAGAACAGGGCTGGAGAGGTGGCTCAGGGGTTAAGCCTCCGCCTGCAAGGCGGAAGGTCCTGAGTTCGGATCCCAGATCCCACGTATAGACGCCAGGCAGAAGCGGGGGTGGCCTGCGCTTCTGGTCCTGGTAGGGCGGAGCCTGTGAATCCTGGGGCAGAAGGAGGTGGAGGCGTCCATGGTGGTTCGCGAGTTCGTCCGCGGTTCTACACACACACGCGCGCGCATACATGCACACAGTTGAATAAATAATAATAATTAAAAAAAAAAGAAGGAAGAACAGCTGGAGGCTCTGAAATACATGGCTGGAATTCATACAACCAAATCTCTTCCCATCCTAAGGTTTAGGAAATCTTGCAGAAGAGAGGGCAGTAAGATTGCAAAAGCCTAAAGATGGCCAAGGTTTGCTGCACCCAGGAATCCTGCACGAGGGCTGATGTATCAACATTCCCCATAGACTAGTGAGGATCTCAGGAGAAACAATTACATGCAGTGGTAACCTTAGGGGCTAGGGCAAGACAGGTAAGGGGTGTGCCATTATCAGTAAGTCTACCCAAAGAAGGACCATTTAGAGGCCTGAGCTCCCACTACAGCAGATAATCCAAAGGGAACCCTGGGGCCCACAGAAGTAGATGAACAAGAGAGTAGGAGGGAAGAGGAGGAATTGGTAAAGGGAAGAGAGAAAAGAGTGAGGGGACGGGGCAGGCACAACCACTCACTGTGTTTATAAAACTGGAAAAGTAAAAATGAAAAAGTGAGTATTATAACATGTTCTAAACTGAAATAAAAATTACAAACAAAAAATTTTGAAAAGGAGTAAGGACAATTGAAATTAACACTACTTCCACAAAAACTAAAATATAACTGCAAATCAACTCAGTCCCAAATGAGTAGAAGTATTCCTCCCCTAAACCACTTGTGCATAAGAAGCAAAGGAGACTTCTCAGTGTAATAACATAACGGCAAGCAGAGCCTCAAGAAGGCTCAACCTAAGTTATAGTCATTTCTGCGGCAAAAGAGTAGCAATGTTATTCTATAACGTAGTTGAGAATTGTAAAAGTCTGTGAATTGCACAGTGCATCAGTGTTCAACCAGTGAGAAATCTGACAGTAATCAATAAAAATAGATTTATCTAATATGTGATTTTCAAAATATTTCCAAATATTCATCTGTCCATGAAGATATTAGAGAGATGGCTCATAACTTTGCTTCTGTTCTGTAGGAAATTAGACAAGCACCTATACTAGAACTTAGAGATAGGAACTTTTCTTTGATATTTCGTAGGCGAAACACTGGAAGCTGACAAAAGCAACAGCTCTGTTCATGAAACAGCACAGCTTGAAAAGTACTTAAACCTCCCTTTTCCAGCTATGCTCACTGTGCCAAATCACAGGCTGCTCTGCTTATAATCGAACAAAATTTCTGTAGACAGCATCACACCCCAATGTTTCATGATCAGAAGAAAATAATTACCCTTTCTCTACAGGTGTTCCTTAATGAGTGAAAATGAAAACTCATTACCCATGCTTTTAAATCTCAGCATTGCATTGCTCTTCAAACATCAGAATACAGTGTCGGCAATGGGAATTAAATGTACTTCAAATTTATTAAGTGTCTTTCAGACATTTTCATTCTTATTACTATAGTTTAATTGTATGCTAGCAGCTAAGAATATGAGGTTCAAGAAGCCTGTATGCCAATCACAGCACAAACAACACAAAATAGCACAACATAACACAAAATAACAACAAATTCAATAACACTGAATTTAAAGGCAATAAAGTCTAAATTAAGAGATTTTCCTTTCAGAAATTATAGAAGACTCCAGAAGATGGAAAGACCTCCCATGTTCCTGGATTGGCAGAATCAACATAATAAAAATGACCATCCTACCAAAGGCAATATACAGATTCAATGCTGTGCCAATCAAAATCCCAAAGCAATTCTTTAAAGAAGTTGATCAAAGAATCTCAAAATTCATATGGAGGCACAAAAGACCCAGGATAGCAAAAACAATCAGTCCTGAGTAACAAAAACACTGCTGGAGGTATAACCTTAGTCTATATTACAAATCCATAGTTATAAAAACAGCCTGGTACTGGCTCCAAAATAGACACACAGATCAATGGATAAGGGTTGAAGACCCAGATATAAGCCCACACAATTACAGCCATTTGGTCATTGACAAAGGGGCCCAAAAAATCACATGGAAAAAGAACAGCATCTTCAACAAATGGTACTGTCAAAATTAGATGTCTACATGCAGAACATTAAAATTGGACCTGTACTTGTCACCATGTACAAGACTTAATTCCAAATGGATCAAGGATCTCAATATAAGTCCAGACACTATAAAAACCTTAGTTGAAAGGATAGGAACTCCCTTGAGCTGACTGGACAAGGCCAACAATTCCTAAATGGAAATCCAATAGCACAATCAATACAACCAACACTCAACAGATGGGATCTTGTGAAAGTAAAGAGCTTCTATTCAGATAAAGAGATTGTAACTCAAGCACAAAGGCAACCCACAGAATGGGAGAAAATCTTCACTAAACACATATCTGATAGAGCTCTATTATCCACAGTACACAAATAACTTAGAAAACCAAGGAAATGAATAGCCCAATTAAAAAATGGGCCTTGGAACTTTAACTTTACAAGGTATGAAATTGAAATGTCTAACAAATATCTTAAAAAATGCTCCACTTCCTTAGCCATCAGGGAAATGCAAATCAAAACCTCCCTAAGATATTATCTCACCCCAGTCAGGATGGCAAAAATCCACAATACAAACAACACCAAATGCTGGAGAGGATGTGGCAAGAAAGAAACTCTTCTACATTGCTGGTGGGAATGCAAGCTTATACAACCACTCTGGTGAGCCATCTGGTGATTCTTAAAAAAGTTAAAGATTGAAATGCCATATGACCCTGCTATTCCGCTTTTGGGAATAATCCCCCATACAGCAAAAATTCACCTTGATAGCACAAGCACGACCATGTTCATAGCAGCACTGTTTACAATAGCAAAGTCATAGAATCAATCCAAATGCCCAACAGTTGACAAATGGATAAGGAAATCGTGGTACATTTCTACAATGGAATACTACTCAGCCTTCAAAAATGATGAATTAATGGTGAATTAATTTGTCGGGAAATGAATGGAATTAGAAACAATTATATTGAGTGAAGTATCCCAGACACAGAAAATTAAGTGTCATATGTACTCCCTAATAGGTGGATCCTAGTACCAAACCCACTTAGTGACATATTCAAAGATAAATCTCTGTAATACCTACAGTAATTGCAAAGATTATAAACAGGAAGGAAGGGGAAGGAGGGCACCACCAGAAACAAGGAGAGAGGGGATCATGCTACAGCAGAGAAAACAGGCCACTATCAAGGAATGCAAGTAAGTAATGAGACATCTGGTTAAGCTCACAGACTTTCCTTCCCAGTCACTTGCAACTGATGGGGTTTGATCTCAACAGAAATGGAGGGAATAGAGTCTGCCAGATAGAAGGTAACCATCCTGCAAATGGGAGACTGAACCCCCTTACCCCGGTCTCCTACTCTTATTCCATCTACCTTTGAATTTACTCTTATAATAAGTTTCTATTTTAACAGGCTTTTATCTCTGGCTAGGGGGTAACATCCAATACCCATCAGGATGGAGTCAAGGGCGGTACAAGAGCAGCAAAACTGGAAGAAGAAAAAAAAAGAATAACAAACCATAATTCAGAATATCAGAGACCCTACATTAATCACCAGGAACCAAGCCAGCCTAATCTCTCCCCATCCAAAAGCTCAGGGAAATTTGCTGAACAGGGGGTGGTAAGATTGTAAGGGCCTAAAGATGGGGATACTCCACACACGTTGGGGCTGAAGTAATCATAATAGGACTTTGCATGACCTGTGCAATGACCAACACGTATTGACCCCCTTAGTCTACCATGGATCACAGGCTCTACGATCCTTAGCGGCAAGGGATTAATAGCCACAATAGTGTTCCTGTACTAAAGGGGAACACAAGAAAGAGCTCTAAGCAAAGCTCCTGAGTCCTTACACCTCATCAGAGAGGAGGATCCAGAGGGAAGTTTGACATGCACACTAAAGGATGCTCCAGGAATTGGGGAACGGGGGTTGCGGGGGGGGGGGGCTACTGGGAGAAAGGAGGGGGGTAAGGAAGGGGAAAACAGGGGAGGGAGCAAGGGGATCCAGAGAGGAGTGGAGGGAGGGAGGGGAATGGGGTACCTATCAAGCTTGTATGAGTGGAAAAAATAAATTTAAAAAAATTTTTAAATGTAAAAAAAGAGATCTTCCTTTCAGTTTTACTTGTGTTATTTAGCTACTGGACTTTGGCATATATTTAAAATATTCAAATGTACCCAGAATTTTAGGAACACCATGGTTGATAAAATTTATTAGTAGATATACAATGTACAAAAAGAAACAAACCACTTTCTCAAGAAATAAGTCACTGTGGGAATAATTATAACACAAGCTCTATACTAGTATCAACACATTGAAGAAGGACACTATGAAAGAGTCAGAAATGTTTTGATTAGATGAGTTATGTTTTTTTATGGCTGTAACTCTGGAGTCACAATAAGACACTCCAAGAAGCAAAGGGTTCCAAAATTATTGTATTTTATATGAGGAATCTTTCCTTCCAAAAGGATGAAGAAGTGCTGAAATATGGAAGGAAGACCCACCACCTCACCAAGTACCATAAACAGACAAGGCATGGAATATAAAAAAGATGTCACAAAAAGGAGATGACCATTACACATGCTGACCATGTTGAGCAGCTTTTGTTAATGCAGATGGGATGCTGGATGACAGAAAAGTCAAATATCAGGTCTTTTCTGTTGAAAGTTTTTGAAAGCAGCATGATGCGAAAGTATATTCTGAAACTTGAACACATATGCAAGTTAACGGAAAGCTATCTGAAAATAAGAAATCGAGCTTTAAACATTTAATCTTAGAGAATGATAGATGAATACAGCAATTTACTTTAAGTTATAAATGGACTAAAAATGTTGGAAAACTATGAACAACTCTATTTAGAACTCCACAGTATGTACCTAATCAATCTGACAATGTGGGCATGATTATTGTTGGAATTATGACATGTGTAACTGACCCTGTTCATTTTTATTAACACAGAAGAGTAATACTAACATGTATCACAGAAATATAATCACTGAGACATTGTCCTTTGAGTTTTCATTTAAATTGTCTTTTAGACATGTACTTGTAACATTTGTTTTTACAGATGAACAAATGGTCATCGTTAGACTTAAAAACTAGCCAAGTCACTGGGAGAAAGGGAGGGGGGGAAGTAAGGGGAAAAGGGGGAAGGAAGCAAGAGGATCCAGGGAGGGGTAGAGGAAGGGAGAGAACCAAGGTACCTATTAAGTTCGTATGAGTGTAAAAAAATAAATTAATTAATTTTAAAAAAGACAAATTGATTGGTAGGAAATGGATGGAATTAGAAACAATTATATTGAGTGAAGTATCCCAGACACAGAAAATTAAGTGTCATATGTACTCCCTAATAGGTGGATCCTAGTACCAAACACACTTAGAGACACACTCAAAGATAAATCTCTGTAATAGCTACAGTAATTGAAAAGATTATAAATAGGAGAGAAGGGGAAGGAGGGCCCCGCCAGAAACAAGGAGAGAGGGGATCATGCTACAGCAGAGATAATAGACCACCATCAAAGACTGCAAGTAAGTAATGAGACATCTGGTTAAGCTCACAGACTGTCCTTCCTGGTCACTTGCAACTGATGGGGTATGATCTTACCAGAAATGGAGGGCATAGTCTGGCAGATAGAAGGTAACCATTTTCCAATGGGAGACTGACCCACCTCTCACCGCAGTCTCCTACTCTTATTCCATCTACTTTTGAATCTATCCTTATAATCAGACTCTATTTTAACAGCTTTTTATCTCTAGCCAGGGTTTGACATCCAATACCCATCAGGATGAGGCCAAGAGCATTGCAGGAGCAGCAAAACTGAAAAAAAAAAAAATCAACAAACCATAATTCAGAATATCAGAGACTCTGTATCAACCACCTGGAATCAGGCCAGCTTAATCTCTCCCCATCCTGAAGCTCAGGGAAATTTGTGGAAGAGGGGGCGGTAAGATTGTAAGAGCACAAGGATGGGAGAGTCAAGATATGCAAGATATTCCACACAAGTTAGGGCCGAAGCAATTGTAATAGGACTCTTCTGCACAATGACTAACTTATCATTGACCCCTCAAAGTCTAGCATGGACTAAAGGCACTAGGATCCTTAGAAGCAAGGGATTAACAGTCACAATAGTGTTCCTATACTTAAGGGGAACACAAGAAAAGAGTTCTAGGAAATGCGACTGAGTCCTTACACCTCATCAGAGAGGAGGACTCAGAGGAAAGTTTGATACACAAATTAAAGGATGCTTCAGAGATGGGGGGAGAGGGCACTGGGAGAAAGGGAGGGAAGGGAGAAAGGAAGGGGAAAAGGGGGGAGGGAACAGAGAAGTCCAGGGAGGGGTGGAGGGAAGGAGGGGACAGGAGTACCTATTATGTTTGTATGAGCAGAAAAATAAATAAATTAAAAAAAAGACAAATTGAAAAAAAAATGAGCCAAGTTTAAAATGACCATCATCCTCACTATTCCCATTATATTCAGATTCGAATTAATCTCTTCTCAAAGGGAGTTAGCTGCTAGTCCATATCTATCTTAAGGATGGGTTCTTTCCATTTATGGAATGCAGTTATTCATAAATGCTTATGAATTTTGAACCTTAAATCAAAGCTCTCTTGCTTAAAATATTTATTTTAGTTATCTTAGCTATTGCTTCACTGTATTTTGAAAACCCTAACTGTATTATGCTATCAATCTGAAACTGACCTTGATGATTCTCCATATCATTACATGAAATACAATGCAAATAAAATTTCAATTTTCAGTTTAGCTAATTAGTTAGCTAATTAGTTGGTCGCTTAGTTAGTTAGTTAGTTAGTTAGTTAGTTAGTTAGTTAGTTAATTTATTCGTTCATTCTTTCATTCATTAATCCTATCATGTGCATCTGTGTTTGGCTACACGGAATTCAGAGGACAACTTTTGGGAAGGGATGTCTTCTTCCATCTTGTTCAGGGAGTGCCTTTCCAGCTGTTTACACCTGCTACATACTCAAAGCTAGCTAGCTAATGAGATTCTTCAGGATTATTATGACTCCATTTACTGTCTGACCTGGGATTACATATTTGAGCCACCATATCTAGCTGTTACATGTTGTCTGAAAATTGAATTCAGGACATTAGATTTATGTAGCAGGCACATCCCCAAGCCACCTCATTTCATTAGTAATTCATAGTTTTAGTAATTACCAATTGTGCACTAATGGAAAAATACAAATAGTAAAAGGTGAGATGAATATTTCAATTTCATACTCATTGATAATTTGTGATACAGTTTCTTGTATGGAGGGAAAGGAAGGACAATTAAATAAATTCTGTGAAATAATTTGTTGTTTAAGAGAAAATCAGTTTATAATCATTCATCAAAACTAAGCAAAATTCCTTAAGTAGTGATGTGGCTGTTTTGTGTGTTAACTGGTAATTGAAAAATAAGTCTTTAGACATACCTGTGAAGAATTGTTTAGTTAAAACAAGTCTCTGAGAAAACCTGTAGGAAATTATCTAAGTAACAGGAACATTGGGTAGGACCATTCCCTGGTCAAGAGGAAAGGGGGAAAGAGACAAAAAGAGAGAGACAGAGAGAGAGAAAGAGAGAGAAGCAGGGAGGGAGGGAGGGAAGGAGGAGAATGACATGTTTGGCAAAGGTGACAGCAAGTCAATACATATTTATCTTTGCCACACTCTACTTTCAGCTTTGAATATGATGGGTCAATTTTCTCAGCTCTGATTTATATGAATTCTCTTGCCATGATAGACAATAACCATCAATAAAAATCAGTAAAAAGTCAATACAAATATTTCTCCTAAGTTTTTGGGGGGGTCAAGTATCTATTATGACAATGAAGCATGAATTTATGACAAGAATAGAGTAACTAATATTTAAGTAGAAAAAATTCTGCAATAGAGGCCATAACAGTCAACATCATTAGAATTTAAAATTCATTTCAACATCATAAACAAAGTTTGAAATTAACTCAAAGATTCAACCTATATCCATTCTACAAACAATAGTGTTACAGTTGGCCTGCAACATTGCTGATAAATGACCATCAAACGGCTTAAGGGAACAAAGGGTTTATTTCCTTACGAGAGTTTGGTTACAGTTCTTAGTCCAGCTTATTAGGAGATCACACACTAACACCAGGGTGGAGGGAACTGGCCACACCATCACCACATGAAAGGGATGATCCTTACCTGCCAGACCAGCATGTCTGGGCAAGTATACACAAGAATGCCAACTCTCTCAACCAGCTCTCTGTGATTTTTCCAAGGCCTAATCACACCCACCATACATTGGGCCTTCCCCATCAGCTAGACAATCTCCTTCAGGTTTGCTCTGGACTTAACTCAACCATCAACTCTCTACAACTGTGTCCAGAGTTCAAAACACTTAATAGTCAAGTTGACACCTGTGCTTAACTATGATAAATAGTAACATTAAAGACTGTTGAAACCATATGAAAAAGACAAAAAAAATGAGCAATGAATGTAAGTAATTTAGCAAAAGAAAATACTAAACTTTCCTTGTGAATGACTTCTGAGCAAGTCAATATGCTTGTAAGAATCCATTCAAGAAGGCATTCCAGTGAGCAATGCTAAAAGGAAAAGGCATGAGGAAATTACTTTGTCTAAAACAAAATTGTACATTATTTTGGGTTTTCGTTTGGGTTTTTGTTAATGCACACTTTGTGCATTTTGTAATGGAATTCATTAATTTGTTTTAGTATCAAAGGGTGGGAAGTGAGTCAGAGGCAGAAAGAAAGGGAAAATATCTGCTCATCTCATGTTAGTTAAAAGACAATAAATCAAGGAGCATGCTTTATATTGAAATACAGATTCATAGTTTTTTGAAGAATAAATACTGGTGTGTGTTAACCTTCCATCACTGTGAAACAATGCATAACCCCTTATCTACTTTCTGACAGTAGTAGCCCAAATAAACTTATTAGTTTACTGAGTTGGCTTTGGTGGAGTCTTTACTTTGGTAAGTAAAGACACCGTAACTGCTCTAACTGAAGTGAAGATACATCTGTTCACATCTCCCAGGAAAAGTTAATATACCTACCAAGTAAGAAGCAGCCTTCCTTTCTCCTGTGTCCATAGCAAGAAGCTTGTAAATGCTGTTTAAGTCTCTCTTCCAACCAGAAGGGAAGCCAAGAAGAATACAGTGTGGATGCACCTCAGAGTTATAACTGGAAAGACAAAAAATGTAGGAAATATTTTCAAACAATTTCTGAAACATGATCCGCTCTGGAATTTTCTAGTACAACATTTTTGTTGTTTGAGCAGCCTTATATAACTCTTCTACTATCTGCACCTTTTGTCTCATTTATCCAAGTTTGGCCTCAGAAATCTCCATATATATGTGAGGATGACTTGGAACTCCTTAACATTACACATCCACCTGCAAGTGCTGGCATTGCAGTGTGTGCCACTTCTGGCTTACCTGTGCTTCTTAAGCATCCCAACTGACACAGACCTCAAGGAGCTAAAAGCCATAATGTTTCAGTAGAAAAACAAAACAATGGTTCTTTTTTGTGTGTATCATTAAAGGAGATTATTTTCCATCAAAATTCTCTTACTTTAACCTTAAACTAACCCCACAGAAACTCAATTATCGCAATAATTCTTTCCAAAAACAGCATTTCATTTATAATTATTTCCATAAGCAATGTCTGTAAGTCTTGTGACTTTTATAATTAGATCCTGTTTTATAAAATGTTTGTAATACCAAAATATCAAATGTGAACAAATCACATGAATTTTGTCACATTAGGGAGGGGTGAGGGGAGGGAGAGCAGGGGGTTCAGGGGGAGGAAAAGGGAGGGAGGGAAGTGGTGTGCCTGTTAAGTTTGTATGAGCAGAAATAATAATAAAAAATGTTAAAAAAACTACACTGTGATTTGACATTGGAACATCAGAGTTAGAACTTACTAATTTAGAAATTACCTGCCATGTGTTATGTTTAATAAAGGACTAAGAATGATTTACATTAATTTCTTGTTGAAGTATAAAATCAAATAGGGGTTAATTGCACATCACATGACCAGATAAATTAAGTATTCACAACTGATAATCCATTGGTAAAATTTCTAAATGTTTCACAAAAGCACCATTATTTATTTCTTCATGACATTTGCCTTTCACCAATTTTGGACACTCTTGAGATTTGTTATTGGGTATAAAAGGATTTATGGGGGCTGGAGAGGTGGTTCAGGGGTTAAGCCTCTGCCTTGCAGGCAGAAGGTCCTAAGTTCGGATCCTAGACCCCACGTATAGACACTGTGCAGAAGCGAAGACGGCCCGCGCTTCTGGTCCTGGTGGGCAGAGCCTGTGAATCCCGGGGCAGAGTAAACAAGGAGGAGGTGGAGGCGTCCATGGTGGTTCCCGAATTTGCCCATGATTCTACACACACACATGCACACGCACATGCACATACACACACACACAATTGAATAAATAATAAAAAAATTTAAAAGGATTTATGCATTGATATACTAGCATTTGTAGTAATAGAATAATTATTGTTTATCTGGTTTAATCAAAATCTTGCCAAATTTGAGAAATCAGTTATAAGTTTTTGTTGTTGCTGTTATACACCTATAAGAGTAGCATCACCTGTTGCTATGAGAAAATACTCAGGTTCAAGCAATCTAGAGTAGAAATGGGTATTTATTTGACTTATGATTCCAGAGGGAGCTAGAGTCCATTTATGGCAGGGATCACATAGCACAAGGAATGATTTCAGGCAGAGGTCACCTTAAATAACTCTTCTATTACTGCACATTTTTGTCTCATTTATCCAAGTCTGGCTTCAAAATCTTCATGAATGTGAGAGTTAACACAAACTCCTGATCTTCCCACACCAGCCTCCCAAGTGCTGGGATTATAGGTCATCACAGATATCAGGAATCTGAGAGAGCAAGACAGCAACAGGAAGATGAGACAGGTAATCAGCCTCAAGACCCATCCCCTGTGACATGCCTTCCTCCAGCAAGGCTCAACCTCTTAAAGATGCCATGACTTTCCTAAATATTAGCACCTAATAAGGATTCAAATATACAATCCTAAGAGGGACAACTCACATCCAAACTATGACAGTTAGTTTTGTGGGTTGAAGATAAGTAAAATTAACTCTAATACAAAAATAGTACTACTCCTAGAATTTTGAATGCCCCAAAACAAAGAATAGTGTATGTACCAATTTTTTATGATTACAAAATTAATGAGCGGCAATGTAAATTTCTCAAATCATCCACTGTGAGGTGGCTAGGATGTCTGAGCTTCACAGCACATTAATATGCCTAGTAATAAAAAAATTTTGTCTCTAGACACATCTTTTCTTGAGCAGTCTACCTTAAGTTTCTTCTAGAACTGGAGCTTAGGGCAGTCACAGGGGCAGGTGTTTTTGTTTTGTTTTGTTTTGTTTGTTTTGTTTTTGGTAGGAGGACAATATGATGTTAAGCTGAAGGCACAAAGAAAGCAGGCTGGATACAAGATTCAAGCTCACTAAAACTGTGCTCAAGAGCTATCTATCAGTGAATCCTACCGAGAACCTTCTGAGGCACCGTGGAGAAGGAGCTTTAGGACTGTCCTCGTGAAGAGGTCATAAATCACTTGGCCAATCCACACGCTCTGTCAGATGAAGTTTCCCCTCAGCATATGACATCCTTCTGTCCTTCAAGGTTGCATGTCCTTGCAGCTAAATGCCTTTCCCAAGTCTTGATAAAGAGCAGAGATCCCCCTTAGCACAGGACCAGCCCAAGCAGGGAACTGTCCACCCCTGAAGTGCTGAAATAAAGTGCAATGATGAGCAGCACTTCCATAGCAACATCTACCACAAAATCCTAACAGAAGTCTATTAAAAGAGCAAAGGTGAGCCACTTCATGAGCTTAAATCAACTAATACATAACTTGTTGAGTAACCTATCAGAACTACTCAAGGAAACTGAGGAACCAGTAAAACCAGGTTTACATAACCACATGCAGAACTTCATCAGAACAAATCAACACATTCAGATAAGACTGAATATAAAGTGCATGACTCCTGGTCCTCAAATCCTGTGACAGGATGTCTAATGACTACAAGATGTTATATCCAAGTCTCTTGTTGCCATTATATACATTAGGAAAAAATGATACTGAAAAAGTCAAATTGCCTTAAGGATAGCTCATGGAATGTTGAATGTTGAATGTTGTAATAAACTCACTGTGTTTCATGGGCAAATTGTGAAAGAAGAAAGCTGAGCTTCACAAGTGAAAACCTTATGGGGAGTCAGTTGGCAAAGCCTACTGTGTATATGTGGGGTGACTTTAACTGTTTCTGAGACTAGTGTGTCACAAATATTCATTAAACTTATAGGCTAACCCTCCAAGTTTCTGAGCACCAAAGAAAATGAATTGTTTTCAAAATAAAAATAAGATTTAGGGGTCAAGGTGGCAGAGATGAAAATTATTTATGAGTTTTACTTCTTATCACTTTATGCTATTTTAAATAATTTGAATGAAGATATCTTACATGGTTGGATAATGTAGACTTCAGAAACCATGGATTATTAAACAAAAATTCCATTTCAGGAGTGGGATATCTTCTTAGAAGTTGTTGTCCAAAAAGGTACCAAAAGCCCCCAATACTATATAAATTATAGTCATTGCTCTTGGTCACACACTAAAATTGGATGGTAAGTTTATCTGGAAGCTTCCTCCCTTCTGGCTATTTACATAGTGCCAGAAGTTGTTATATACATAGTTGGGAGAAAAAAAAAAGATCAACAATGCTGTTTCCCAGGTTTGGACCTTGTATGCTACAATACCAGTTTGTCAATTAGATGTACCTACTGGTGCAATAGTGGGTACAATAATATAACCACTAAAGGGCTGATGAGATGGCTTAGGGATTAAAGCCTCTACCTCACAAACAAGGAGACATGAGTTCAGATCCCCAGATGTGATATAAAAATGCCAGGCAGAAATGGAATCTGAGCCTGGAAACACTCATAGCACAACAATAAAGAGGTAGAGAAATCCAGGATGATTCCCAGTGTCATCTTGGGCCTCTGTATACAGACACTCAAATGTCCTCTTGTATACACACGCACACCAACAACAACAACTTGTGAAGGAAACCACCTGATTTCTGATTGGATCTAGACTCATACTCACTCTGCAGGAGGGAATTGATGTCCAGTAATGGTAGCAAGTCACACCATAGGCTAAAAAGCTCACAGGCACAAAGTATGAATCTATTACTTTTGCTTTGCTAAATGGATACAATGTCAAACTGCCTCCTAAATATTCATAAATATAAATATCCACAGACTAGTATTGCCCTCGTTCTTTATCAAGGAAGCTTCTCTTTTCAGCAAATGGTGGTTAATGTGGAGAATTGAGATTAAGTGACTACTGAGTGCTCAGTCTTATCTAGAATACTTATCATATTGCTCCTAAGATTAATATAATACCTACTGATAAATCATCTAGTCCCAACCAGTGTTGGGCAATTGGCAATATAGGCATCCCTCAGATGAAATCCTGCGAATCATATACACAAAGACATAAGTAGGAGAGAGACTAACCAGAAAGAAGAAAATACAACATGGAACAGAAGGGAGAAAATGGGAATGGATACTAAGAGGTGTAAACAGGTAAGTTCATTGCATTTATGCATGACAGTATCAAAGAATAAAAAAATGAAAAACTCAAGGAAAAAGGTGCAAAAGAGACAGAAAGAATGGAGGAGCCTGACAACATAGAAAGGGGTTGTGCATGTCTTCTGTGGGGATGGCATGATGTGGCACTCATGAACATGGACTGGCAACTCTTCCCTATAAAAGACTTCAAGGACCATACAGTCTCCATGTTAGCTACTCAACACTTCTGTTGCACTGAGAAGCAGTCATAGATAGTATGCAAATTAGAGTGCATGGCTATATTTCAGTGAATTCTTATTTATGCAAGCAGGTGGTAGATAGAATCACCTTACTCTTGAGACCAGTTTGCCTCTCCTGGTCTAGATTGGTTCAACATATATGCATAGCTGAATATATGTATAGCTGATTAACTCAATACCAGCCAAGCTGTTTCATTTCTCTGTTTAGCATCTGAATCTCCCTTATTCGGATCTATGTTCATTTGTGAGGTATTCTCAATAAATAGTAAAGTAACCAACTCCAATGCATGACACTTTTTAAGCATGTATTCTTTTATTTTGTTGGAGAATGGAAGGGGTATATGCCACACAGTGCATGCAGAGGTCAGAGGACAACAATTCTCTGTTTCTATCATGTTGGCTCCAGCGATTCAGCTCAGAATATCAGGCTTAGTGGCAGTCTCCTTTCCCACTGAGCAATCTCACCAGCCCTTTTAATTTGTATTTGCATCTGTTTTTCACAGCATTTTAAAGTTTATTCTGGTGACACATTTGTACCATTGCAAAAAGTAAGTTACATAGTCGTGCTTTTAGTCAAAAAGTGAACAAACATAATGAACCTTTTTGTTAGAGGAATGCAGAAAACCACAAGATTACAATGCAAACAAGAATGGAAGATACCTGTAACCACTTTTAGAATATGCCACAGGTAACACTGTATAAAAATACAATGAATCCAACTTCTGATCATTAGGACTTAACAAGCCCTAATCCTATTGAAGAAATAAGGGTTTGAGATGACATGAAATAGATTTTATTTATCTTAAAGTAACTTTAATGTTGTAATTACCTAAAGCTTTTTTCACATGGAAAGAAATACTATTACCTAAGGAATCTCAGACTTTCTGTCACTACATAGATTGGAATTTATAGGCTTGTAGACCAGACAACTAAGGGATAAATTAACATACTTTTTTAAACTAGACCTTTTTCCCACTTTTATAGGAAAAAGAGCCTATAGTCTACAGTTATAAGCAAAGACACATATGTCACTGGATGCTAAACACTTCCACTTCTCACCTTCACTTTCACTCCAGTTTGATATTGGTCCTTTAAATAATAGACACCTGTGATGACAGAACAGCAATCAGTGAAGAATTGACTAATGAGGGGGTGGTTCAGTGGCTAAAGCACTTGCCCCCAAAGCAAAAGGACAAGAGGTCAGATACCCCAAATCACAGTCAATGTACCAGCAGTTCTAGCCCCTGAAAGCAGAAGCTGGGACTCACCAGAGCAGGCTGACTAGCCGAACTAATCTTAATTGTATAATTAGATAGCCAGGCTCAAAACACTAAGGTGGAAGAGCAAGGAAGGATGATTCTCAGGGCTCCGTACACACAATCACTCAAGTGCTCATGCACCCACACAGAGTGTCCATCCCCATGTAGATGTGCACACACACATGCACTCGTCCTATACACACAAACTTTTTTAAAAGCTAAAGATAGAATTCCCTTGAACATTTTATCTAAAACATGCAAATAGAAAAGGAAAATATGTAGTAGCTTGATATGTTCTTCAAAATAATAGATGGATTATTATGGTTATATTTATGTGTGTACAACTCTGATTTGAGAGCAGTCAAGAAACATAAAGACATACAAAGTGGAGAGGCATTTGAAATAAAAAACTAGAAGCTTCCTCTTCATGGAGAAGATAACTTCTGTAGTTGTGGGCTCATAATTTGTTTCTAAAAACAAAATTGTGTCCTAATTTAGTGTCTGAATCTCAAGAAAGGAGAGATGCTTAAGATAATGCTTTCAGAAGAAAAGCAATCAACGTTTTCGCAGAAAGTAGAATGTAGTGTTTTTTTTACACATTTCCTACTCCAAAGGTCAGGGAGAAGAAGGTTCTCATTAAGTGTGGTCCAGCCTAGCAGCAGGGACATCACCAGGAAACTGATCAGAAATGCAATTTATTTGACCCACAGCCTAGTCAGTGAATTAGGAGCTCTAGAGGTGGGACAGAATGATCTCTAACAAGATCTCTGCCTGATTCCAATGTGTGAAATAGTTTGAGACCCACCATGTTAGAAATGACAGAATTTCATTATTACCTTAAGAGGAGCATGCTTGAGTCAAACATGCCCAATAATTTTAAACTATCAATGTTTCCCTCAATCTTCACAGGCCATTAGATACTCATCCCAGAGTTTTTAGGTACACACACACACACACACACATTGCCTAAGGAAAATAGATTTGGTTGGCAAATCACCAAACTTTGAATACCTTCTCTCATTTCTTATTCAAGTTAAGTATGATCAGCATACTTAAAGAAGAATTAAATAGTCAAAGCTGAGATATTGATGTGAGATAAAATCCCATTCACCTTCTCAGTAGGTTTCTCAAGGTATGTACTTCCTGTAACTCCATTGGATTTATTTGGATAATAACAAGACTAAGAAAAACTTTGTCATTTTGTTTTAGAAAGCAGAATCACAGAAGATGAATTTAGGACACACACACGCTACAACTATACTTATCCAAGGTATAATGGTAGTTTTCTTCTTTTTAAATCAAAAGCTAGATGTAAACACTTGAAATGTTAGTGAGGATGGCACTGAACAAAGATTATCAATCCTTGCAGTTACTCTGAATGTTTCTGGTAAATTCATAACAAAATGGATTTAGAAGAAACAAAAGAGTTTTAGTCTTGGTTTACAATTGCCTAGTTACAGTTCTTTTTTTATTTTTTTTTTATTATTTATTAAATTGTGCGTGTGTGCGTGTGTGCACGTATGTGTAGAACCACGGACGAATTCGGGAACCACCATGTACGCCACCACCTCCTCCTTATTTACTCTACCCGGGATTCACAGGCTCCGCCCTACCAGGACCAGAAACGCAGGCCGCCCCCGCTTCCGCCCAGCATCTATACGTGGCCCAGCGTCTATACGTGGCCCAGCGTCTATACGTGGCCCAGCGTCTATACGTGGCCCAGCGTCTATACGTGGCCCAGCGTCTATACGTGGCCCAGCGTCTATACGTGGCCCAGCGTCTATACGTGGGGATCTAGGATCCAAACTCAGGACCTTCCTCCTGCAAGGTAGAGGCTTAACCCCTCAGCCACCTTTCCAACCCCATGGTTACAGTTCTTAATCCAGCTTAACAGGAGAACTCACAACAATGCCAGGAACCCAGGAATCTTGTCTCACCATACCCATAGATATGCTGAGATCTGCTGTGAGAGGGGGAAGTTCCCTTGCCAAGCAACACGTCTGCCCAAGTATGCAAGAATGCCAACTTCCTTAACCACCTCCCTCCATTTTATCTACCTGCCCAGGAACAAATCTCGTCCACCATGGGCTGGGTCTTCCCCATCAATTAAACAACCCCTGCATGTTTAACTCACCTCCTAATTATTTACAAATGCGCCCAGATCCTCCAAATGCTAAATTGACACCAGTAACTATGCAGCACAGCAACCTAGATAAAAATCCACTTTAGTGGTACAACAAGGTAAGTTAAGAATAATCTGAATGAACTGTTGAACATGAAAGCCTTCTAGGAGTTCAGGCTTTTTTAGAGCCCATGATGTATACCTGTATGTGGGTTTGCTTCTGTCTACCTTCACAGAACTATTTTGAACAGTTGTGGTACTATGGGTTGAGACAAGTGCATCTCCAACCTCTGCCCACATCCTGCTGTCCTTGAGCATGGCTTGTTGTTAGGTGCAAGTATAATAAAGAACTTCCCAGGTGGGTCTTCCTTAATTATAATCACTTTCTACATATTCCTCTACCTAATAAAGGATGTGAGTTGCATTTTCAAGTGCATTTACCGGTCTGTGAAAAATTGGATATGATAGAGGTTATAAAAATTCACAAAGTAAAAGATCAGCTCCAAGGGAATAATCTGTCTTTTTCTGTGTGTGTTTTACACATTTGGTTGTCTCAGATATACAGTTACTGTGAAGAACATGATTTCCTAGAATAAAAGTGTGAACAGAGGCATTTATTTAGCTATGGAAACTCCTACAAACTGACAGAAAAGCACAACACACTATAGATAGCTTCAGATATGCAAAACTGAAATTTCTTTTCCTAAAGCAATTCTCAAGCTTGTATGATATTTTAGACAAAATTATCAGCAGAATTATCTAATTATATGTGTTCATTGTATATTGCATGGACGATGATTTTTCTATCCTTTAAAGAAAAAAGGATATAAAATTTTATATTAAGAGGGTATTTGTTGATGCAATTGTATGCCTATTTTATTATTGTAATTAATTAGTAGCTGTTTTCATGAAACTCATTTCTTTGCATGCTAACCAAAATTTATTAAGATAAAAAGCACTGAAAAAGCCTTAGAAGCTGTTTGTGAATTTTTCTTTACCTCTTATCTCTTACCCTTCATTCTTCCCCACGGCAAACCACAGTATGTAGAATTTCTCTTCCTCCAAGGTGAATCACAGAAACCACAGTTCATTTTCCCTAAAGGTAGCAAAAAATTACACATAAAAATATTACTCTAATTTCCCCCTCCCTCTTCTATGTAAAAATTCTCCCAAAATTCTCTGACCCATCTTTTTCTATTGCAGGACCTAAGACTACCACTGCAGAAAGTGTCTGGCCCCATAACATGAAGAAAGAAATGCTCAAAAATTTACACAGAATATGAACACACAATTATTACTGTTTCTCCCTTAATCTCTTTTATTAGAAAGTACTTACGTTTTTAACTTTGTTTCTTCAGTGCTAAGATCTCTAGAGCCTGGGTCTCTTGAGAGATACAAAAGTGCTTCACCCATCATACTATTGTGCCCATCATATTTCAGAATGGTTCTCCATGCTTCACTGTCTCAACTGATAGGATGTCCAAGATTTTGAATATTTGTTAAAGATTCCTGTGTCATAAGAAACTATGATCAAATAAATTTGTCGTGTGTTTCTCTTATTCATCTGCCTTTCTTTACAAGAAAGTTGGGCACAGTTGACAAGTGGATAAGGAAAATGTGGTACATCTATACAATGGAGTACTACTCAGCCATCAAAAATGATGAATTACTGGAATTTGCCGGGAAATGGATGTCATTAAAAACAATTATATTAAGTGAAGTATCCCAAACCCAGAAAATTAAGCGCCGTATGTACTCCCTAATAGGTGGCTCCTAGTACCAAACCCACCTAGCCCACCTTGAGACACTCAAAGATAAAACTATGTAATATCTACAGTAATTGCAAGGATTATGAACAGGAAGGATGGGGTTGGAGGGCCACACAAGAAATAAGGAGAGAAGTGACCATGTTACAGCAGAGAAAATAGGCCTCCATCAAGGACTGCAAGTAAGTAATGTGACACCTGGTTAAGTTCACAGACGTTCGTTCCTGATCATTTTCAACTGAGGGGGTATGATCTCACCAGAAGGGGAGGGCATATAGTGTGGCAGATAAAAAGTAACCATTTTGCAAATGGGTGGTTGACCCCCTCCCTCACTGAGGTTTCCTACTTTTATTACATCTACCCTTGAATGTGCTCTTATAATAAGACTTCAGTTTAACAGCTTTTTGTCTCTGGCCAGGGGGTGACATACAGTGCCCACCAGGATGGAGTGAAGGACATTGCAGGAGCAGCAAAACTGCAAAAGAAAATCAACCAACCACAATCCAGAACTTCAGAGACTCTGTATCAACCACCTAGAACTAGGCCAGCCTAATCTCTCCCCATCCTGAAGCTCAGGAACATTTGCGGAAGAGGGGGCAGTAAGAGTGTAAGAGCAAAAGGATGGGAGGAGCAATGATTTGCAAGATACTCTACACAAGTTAGGGCCAAAGGAATCATAATTGGACTTTGCATGCCCTGCGCAATGTCCAACACACTATTGACCTCACAAAGTCTAGCATCTGCTAAAGGCACCAAGATCCTTGGAGGCAAGGGATTGACAGCCACAGTAGTGTTCCTATGCTTAAGGGGAACACGGGAAAGGGTTCAGGGAAATGCCACTGGGTCCTTGTATATCATTGGAGAGGAGGGCCCAGAGGAGAGTCGGGCATGCACAATAAAGGAGTCTCTGGGAATTCGGGGGGAAGCACTGGGGGATGGGGAGGGAGGGGTGAGGGGAGGGGAAGCAGCGGGTTCGGGGGGAGGAGGAGGGAGGGAGGGAACCGATGTACCTATTAAGCTTGTATGAGTGGAAATAATAATAAAAAAGGTATAAAAAAAGTGAATTGGGCAGTAAAGGTGTCTCTCCCTTTATCCAAACCTACATTAGAATATGTATATATAACAAACATGGATACCTCAAACTAAAAAGTGCTGCATTGCAAAGGAAATAGCCAAAAAAAGAAGAGAGAAAAGTATGAAAGAGGAGAAAATAATGGCAAACTATCTGAAAAGGTGTTTCCATGAAAAATACATCGATAACTCTATAGCAAGAACACAAATAAACTGAGTTTAAAGATGTATAAAGAGTCTAAACAGAAGACACAAATGTCCAACTGGTATATGAAGGTGTGTTCATTTTTGGTAAACACTAAATCACATTCCTAGTGAGATAATCTCTCACATGTGTTAAGATGGCTGTCACCAAAACAAAATAACAGGATTGATAGAAATTAGGGGGACAATGAGCAGCACACTGTGGAAAGTATATTGCTATAGAAACTATAAAGCATTTTCTCAAAAATAATCTAAACTATAGAGCTACTATAAAAGTCAGCACTCCCACTTCTGTGTGTATGAGCAAAGGACGTAATGTCAGGTTCTGAAAATGCATCACAGTTCATTTATTTACAATGTCCATAACAGAGAAGCAGCCATGATGGTCCTGCTGAAAGAATTAATAAGGAAAGTGTGGTGTATATTTATTGGAATACTATTAATATTATTAGTTTTTTACACAAGGAAAATCCTGTTAATTGTAACAACACAGATGAACCACAAGGACAATATGCTGTTTAAAAAAAAAAGCCAAATGTAGAAGTCAGATGCCATATAAACCCACTTAAATGAGGAATCTAAAGTAGTCAAATTTATAGAGACAGAGAATAGAACAATTCTCAAGAAAGTATTCTTTAGAGCTCAAATTTTAGTTACTCAAGCTGAGGAATCCTGGGTCTCCTGTGAATACAATGTGGTGCCTAAAATTTAGAAGTTAAGATAATATGTTAGGAGAAAAAAGTGAGGAAGGGAGAAGATGGAAAGGATGGATGGGGTGGGGAAGGAAGAAATGGAAGAAGGAAATGAAACAGCTAAGGGAAGAGAAGGAAGGGAGGAGAACAGGAGAAATGAGGTGGGTGATGGGGGAGGGAAAAAGGAAGGAAAAGGGGACAGGAAAGAATGAGGGAGAAAAGAGTGTACAGGGAAGAGGAGATGAGAGCAAGAAGAAGAGGAAGGTGAAAGGAAATGACTGATAGATATTAACCATGGTGATGTTTTCATAGATGTACCCTTAACCCTTAACTCATGGTGCATATTCAAAAACCACAGATGTTTGTATGTTAAGCATGCTTCAATAACGGAGTTTTCTTTAAAACAATCACAAGAGGACTGGAGAGATGGCTCAAGAGTTAAGACTCTATCTCGTAAGCAGAAGGTCCTGAGTTTGGATCCCAGTTCCCACAGAATAAAAATAAAGGCAGCCTGTACTTCCTGCCAAAGTGGGCAGAGCCTGGGAAATCCCAGAGCGAAGCAAGAAGGTATAAGCAATCCAAGATGATTTCCCAAGTCCCACAGGGACATACAGTATCCTCTGATACACACACATAAAATAAATAAAATCTTTTTTAAAAATCACAAGAAATTTCAGCCACCTCCAATCCAATATCTCCAACATAAATTTTCTAACATCTAATCATTTTTAAAGTTTAATTCCTACTGCATTGTGGGAAAAGATAGTTTGAAAACCTCCTGTCATAGTTATATGTGGGTGTCGACTTGATGATTGAGAATTTGAGCACCTTTGTAGAAAATTAGTATTTGAATTAAGCCCAGAGTGAACCTGCAGGAGATTATCTAGTTGATGGGGGAAGGACCAGCCCATGGTATAAGGGACTATCCTTGGGCAGGTGAATAAGATGAAGGGAACTTGTTAAGGAAGCT
The DNA here is from genome assembly GCA_023101885.1 of Typhlomys cinereus. Taxonomy (NCBI): domain Eukaryota; kingdom Metazoa; phylum Chordata; class Mammalia; order Rodentia; family Platacanthomyidae; genus Typhlomys; species Typhlomys cinereus. The sequence goes on from JALPQD010000220.1 coordinate 1,096,161, forward strand.
GGCATCCTTCTGGGTACTTGGCCTCTCTCAGCCATTATATGGATATGATGAGACTAGTTCTCTCAGCCATTGGTGTTGACATGGACTCTCATGCCAAGTTGGACAAGGAACTGTGACCAGTCTATCACAAGCCAAGAATAAAACCCCTTGCTCTCCCATAAACCATCAGTTGTGGACTTAATTGGTAATGATGCAAAGTAACAACAACACCTCCCTTAATAATTTTTCATATCATTATAACTCACTTTTTACTCAATCCAAATTATTGATTCTAGGTATGATGGTAGTTAAAAGAATTAAATAATTCCACCTGACTGTGCCAGTGTAAAACATGAAGCTAGATTTGACGACACTTGTCTGTAATCTCAGTAATTAGGAGACTCGGGCAGGAAGATCATAAGTTCAACACTAGTCTGAGACATAATGGCAGAACCCTGTCTGAGAATTTAATACATAGAGGGGGCAGGGGTTTGCCACATGCCTATATTAAAACAATTTCTAGTAAAAACATGATTAATCTCATGATATAGCTCAGCTCACAGGTGTCTGTTCAAAAACCTGGCAACCCATATATGATCCCCAGAAGTCGACATGATGGAAGGCAAAAGGCAACTTCTAAAAAGTGACCTCCCCTAGTATGCCATAACCCCTTTCTCTCTCTCTCTCTCTCTCTCTCTCTCTCTCTCTCTCTCTCTCTCTCTTTCTCATGCTTTTTTCTCTTTCCTCACTCAAATAAATTAAACTAATTTTTAAAAAATAGTAGATACACCCATAAGGTTTATAGTTTTTGAATCTTCCTGATATGTCAATTTGAGTCATATAAAATCTCCTTTGAATGAAATATTGTTCCCCTCAGAATGGACTTCATTACCTGCTTGATATTTTTTCCCAATCTGAAATCATACCCATAAAAATATGACTTTGGAAACATCATAAAATCGTGAATCCAAAACTAATTATTGTTTGCATTCAACTCAGAGAGCAAATGGTGCCTGCCGGGGAGACATCCTGGTGTGCACTTGCTGTTTACTTACTCCGTTGCTGTGCTTTCCAGAAAGGCCAGAAACAGTCATTTAGCGGTGAAAGAAAAAAAAATACTGTTTCCTTCTCACAGATTTCAGTTTGATCTTTTTTAAGAGGAAGAAAATTCTACTTTTAAATACAACTTGAGGGACTGGAGAGGTGGCTCAGGGGTTAAGCCTCTGCCTTGCAGGCGGAAGAAAGGCGTGAAACAGGAAAAGCTTCATTTCCTCTTTGACTGTTTCCATCTCTGTATACCACTAACCTGGAGGAAATGGAAGAACTTTAAGAAGCTGTCATTAAACCACCACAGAGAGTGAACAAACCATACTAAAAACACCTCCTTATAGGGTCATTTTTTTCTCTTACAACCTAAGTTCCATTTAAACATTTCTAAATTTTTTAAAGTTTCATGAACTAAATTCATCTTTTCCTTGTCTCACCACACATTGAGCTATTGCTAGATAGTCCTTGTGTTCTGGTTTCAGTGTGAAATAGTCCCTCCTCCCCAGGCTTGTGTGCTTGAACTCTTGGTCTCCAGATGGTGGCGCTAGCTTGGGAGGTTGTGGGACTGCAAGGAGGAAGCTGGTGTATGGGAGGATGACTGATTAAGGGCTACACCCTGGCTCTGCTCCCCACCAAAGGTTTCTACTTCCTATCTGCTCTGAACTCTACTATTCTTGTCCTATCACGATGAACTAAATCTTCCACTTTTTTGGTGTGTGTGTGTGTGTGTGTGTGTGTGTGTGTGTGTGTGTGTGTCTGTATGTGTGTCTGTATAGAAGAGGGCACTTTGTGTTGGTTTGCAAAAATCGTCCTAGATTGCTCTATGCTTTGCTCTGGTGTTTCCTGGGTTCTGCCTTCCATAACTAGAACTGCAGATCGCTGCCATTCCTGGCTAGAATTTTTACATGGGGTATGGAAATCTGCATTCCAGTCCTTTTACTTGGGAGGCAAAGGTTTTAAACCTTGAGCCATATCTCCATCTCAAATCTTCCCACTCTTAAGTTGCTTCTGTCAAGTATCTAGCCACAGAGATAAGAAAAACATCTAATATAATTGAGCATAAAAAAAGAATCGCTTAAGATTAAAAACATAGGTCCCCTTTCGCCCCACCCCCGCTCCTCCGGTCGGGACGCCTACGCGAGATCCAGCCGGGCTCTCACCGCGCGCTCTAGGAACCCCAGGTCAGCACACAGGGACCCAGCTCCGACTCCCGCCATCCAGCCGGAGCCGCGCGGGGGCCGAGGGACGAGGAGGACCTCCCCCTGCGCCCGGGCCCCGCCCCAGCTGCTCTCAGGTTAAATAGCTCCACGCCGACGCGCCCAGCGTCCCCTTTCGCCCCACCCCGCTCCACCTGTCTGGACACACGCGGTCCACCCGGGCCTCACCCCACGCCCTAGGTGAGTCCCCATTCGGGCCCCGCCCACCAGTACCCCAGGCCAAATAATTCAGTTTAGTGAAATTGAGAGATCTTAAGAGTTAAAATGACAATGCCAAAGTCAAAGTGCAAATCCATGAGAAGCAACACTCAAGTAAACAAATTTCCCACTGAAGAAATTAATCCCATAATGTTAGATTCCAACAAGAACAAACCCGCGGAAAAAGGCCAAGAAAGCCTGACCCAGGATAACGACTTTCAAAATATGATCATTACCATGTTCAATACTATGAAAGAGGAAATCCGGGAGGAATTACATAATCGAATCAATTGCTTTGAAGAGGAACACAACAGACATCTGGAGGAGTTGAGAAAAACAGTGCAAGAAACAAAAAGTGGCATAGAGCAGTTAAAACAAACTCAAGCAGAGTTTAAAACTGAGCTAAAAGACAAGTTATCTTCAACCCAGAGGGCCACAGAGAGTCTTATCAACAGAACTAATGAAGCAGAAAACAGAATTTCAGACCTTGAAGATAAAGTGGGAGTACTAACCAGCTCAATGGAAGAGGTTGTTAAAGCCAAAAAGATACTTGAGAGAAATATCCAAGAGATATGGGACACCCTGAAGAAGCCTAACATGCGTATTCATGGAATACCGGAGCAAGAATCTCAAAATACCACCCCTGAGGAAATTTTTCAAACGATCATCAAGGAAAACTTTCCTCATCTAAAAAAAGAGAGGCCCATTCATATACAAGAGGCATTCCGCACCCCAAACAGATACGACCAAAATAGAAGCACACCGCGGCAAATAATAGTTAAAACACTCCACATTCAAGATAAAGAACTGGTGCTGAGAGCTTCAAGGGAGAAAAAACAAGTCACTTTTAAAGGCAAACCTATTAAAATAACAAATGACTTCTCAGTCGAAACAGTAAAAGCAAGAAGAGCTTGGAGAGACATACTTCAAGTATTGAATGAGCAAAAATGTCAACCCAGGCTGATTTACCCTGCAAAACTATCAGTCATGATCGAGGGAGAAAGAAAAATTTTCCAGCACAAAGACAACTTTAAGGGATACATGGCCACCAAACCAGGCCTTCAAAAACTGCTAGAAATGATACTCAAGCGTGAAGAAAAAAACAGGCATATCCAGGAGAACAGAAGGCAAATATAACACCATTAAAAGCGAAGCAATATACTTATAAAAGCTACTAAACATAATAAATGTCTGGAATTAACAATAGTTTCTCCATTATAACACTAAATGTTAATGGACTTAATTCACCGATCAAGAGACACAGATTACAAACTTGGATTAAAAATCACAATCCATCAATCTCTTGCCTGCAGGAAACCCATCTCACCACAAAAGATAGGCACGCTCTAAAAATAAAAGGCTGGTCAACAATTCTACAAGCAAATGGAAGCAGAAAACAGGCAGGGGTAGCCATTATGCTATCAGACAAAGTGGATTTCAAACCAAAAAAAATTATAAGAGACACGGATGGATACTACATTTTAGTCACAGGTACAATTCACCAGGAAGATTTCACAATACTGAACATATATGCACCCAATACGGGCCCCTCCACATTCATTAAGAAAACCCTACAGCGTCTAAAGCAAGAAATCAACCCCCAAACGATAATTCTTGGGGACTTCAACACCGCCCTCTCAACATGGGATAGATCAACAGGTCAAAAGCTTAACAGAGACACTTTGGAACTTAATCAAACCCTGAAAGAAATGGACCTCACAGATCTCTATCGAACTTTTCACCCACGCACCAAAGAATACACATTTTTCTCAGCAGCACACGGAACTTTCTCCAAAATAGATCACATACTGGGCCACAAAATGAATCTACACATATACAAGAAAGTTGAAATTCTAACCTGTGCCCTATCAGACCACCACGGCCTAAAGCTGGACATCCACAACACATCAAACAAGAGAAAATACACTAACTCCTGGAAACTTAACACTATGATGCTGAATGAGAACTGGATTCAGGAAGAAATTAAAAATGAAATTCAATATTTCCTGAAAGTGAATGATAACGAAAATACAACTTACCAAAATCTCTGGGACACAATGAAAGCTGTTCTAAGAGGTAAGTTCATAGCTCTTAATGCCCACGTCAAAAAAATGGAAACATCAGAAATAAACAACTTAACAATGCAGCTTAAAGCTTTAGAGAAACTAGAGCAATCTGATCCCAAAAGCAGTAGAAGAGAAGAGATTAGCAAAATAAGGGGAGAAATATCTGAAATCGAGACTAAGAAAACGATAGAAAAAATCAACCAATCAAAAAGCTGGTTCTTTGAAAAAATCAACAAGATTGATACACCCCTAGCTAAACTAACCAAAAGCAAGAGAGAGAAAACCCAAATTAACAAAATTAGAAATGAACATGGAGTTATCACTACTGATACCCAAGAAATCCAGAGAATTATAACATCATATTTCAAAAACTTGTACTCTGTGAAGTTTGACAACACAAAAGAGATGGATGAATTTCTAAGTAAACACAACTTACCTAAATTGAATCAGGAAGTTGTGAATTATTTAAATAGTCCTATAACATATAAGGAAATTGAGGAAGTAATCTCGAATCTTCCCACCAAAAAATGTCCTGGACCAGATGGATTCAGCACAGAGTTCTACCAGACATTTAAGGAGTTAATAACACCAATACTCCTTAAACTGTTCCATCAAATAGCAAAGGAAGGAACACTACCAAATTCCTTCTATGAAGCTAATATCGTTTTAATCCCAAAACCTAATAAAGATTCACTTAAAAAAGAAAACTATAGGCCGATCTCTCTGATGAACACAGACGCAAGGATTCTCAACAAAGTCTTAGCAAATCGGATTCAAAAACATATAAAAAGTTCATTCATGGGGACCAAGTAGGCTTCATCCCAGGCACACAAGGTTGGTTCAACATACGCAAATCAATAAATGTAATTCATCATGTAAACCAGTCCAAAGTCCAAGACCACATGATACTCTCGATAGATGCAGAAAAAGCTTTTGACAAGATCCAACAGCCTTTTATGATCAAAACGCTAGAGACAGTAGGAATGGAAGGAACCTTTATCAATATAATAAAAGCTGTATACAACAAGCCCACAGCAAGGATTATACTCAATGGGGAACAATTGGAAGCATTCCCACTTCGATCAGGAACTAGACAAGGCTGTCCACTCTCACCACTTCTATTCAATATTGTACTTGAAGTCTTAGCTGAAGCGATAAGACAAGAAAGGGAAATAAGAGGGATTCAAATCGGCAAGGAAGAAGTCAAGCTATCCCTATTTGCAGATGACATGATCTTATACCTGAGGGATCCCAAAAACTCCACCAGGAAGCTCCTGGAACTAATTGAGAAGTTCAGCAGGGTGGCAGGATACAAAATAAATGTGCAAAAATCAGAGGCCTTCCTATATGCCCAGAATGAAAGAAGTGAAAAAGCCTTGAGAGAAACAATACCATTTACTATAGCCCCTAAAAAAATGAAATACCTTGGTATAAACCTAACTAAGGAGGTAAAAGACCTTTACAATGAAAACTTTAAAACCCTAAAGAAAGAAATTGCAGAAGACACCAGAAGGTGGAAAGACCTCCCTTGTTCCTGGATTGGCAGAATCAACATTGTAAAAATGACCATCCTACCAAAGGCAATATACAGATTCAATGCTATACCAATCAAAATCCCAAAGCAATTCTTCAAAGAAGTTGACCAAATAATCTCAAAGTTCATATGGAGACACAAAAGACCCAGGATAGCAAAAACAATCCTGAGTAACAAAAACACAGCTGGAGGTATTACCATACCAAACCTAAGTCTATACTACAAATCCATAGTTATAAAGACAGCCTGGTACTGGCTCCAAAATAGACACACAGATCAATGGATAAGGATTGAAGACCCAGATATAAGCCCACAAAGTTACAGCCATTTGGTCTTTGACAAAGGGGCCCAAAGAATCCAATGGAAAAAGAACAGCATCTTCAACAAATGGTGCTGGCAAAACTGGATCTCCACATGCAGAAGATTAAAGCTGGACCCGTACTTGTCACCATGTACAAGACTTAATTCCAAATGGATCAAGGACCTTGATATCAGGCCAGAGACTTTAAAAACCATAGTTGAAAGGATAGGGCACTCCCTCGAGCTGATTGGGCTAGGCCAACACTTCCTAAACAGACATCCAATGGCACAATCACTGCTACCAACTCTCAACAGTTGGGATCTTGTGAAATTAAAGAGCTTCTGTTCAGATAAAGAGATTGTCACACGAGCTCAAAGGCAACCCACAGAATGGGAGAAAATCTTCACTAACCACATATCTGACAGAGCTCTACTGTCCAGAGTGCACAAAGAACTTAGAAAATTAAACTGCAAGGAAAACACTGGCCCAATTAAAAAATGGGCCCTGGAACTTCAAAGAAACTTTACCAGGGATGAAATTAAAATGTCTAACAATTATCTTAAAAAATGCTCCACTTCCTTCGCCATCAGGAAAATGCAAATCAAAACTTCCCTGAGATATCATCTCACCCCGGTCAGGATGGCAAAAATCCACAATACAAACAACGACAAATGCTGGAGAGGATGTGGAGAGAGGGGAACTCTCCTACATTGTTGGTGGGAATGCAGGCTCATACAGCCACTCTGGCGAGCCGTCTGGAGATTCTTAAAGAAATTAAAGATTGAAATGCCATATGACCCTGCTATCCCACTTTTGGGAATAACCCCCCATGCAGCAGAGGTTTGCCTCGATAGCACAAGCTCGACCATGTTCATAGCAGCACTGTTTACAATAGCAAAGTCATGGAATCAACCTAAATGTCCAACAGTTGACGAGTGGATAAGGAAACTGTGGTACATCTATACAATGGAGTACTACTCAGCCATCAAAAATGATGAATTACTGGAATTTGCCGGGAAATGGATGTCATTAAAAACAATTATATTAAGTGAAGTATCCCAAACCCAGAAAATTAAGCGCCGTATGTACTACCTAATAGGTGGCTCCTAGTACCAAACTCACCCAGCCCACATTGAGACACTCAAAAGTAAACCTATGAAACACAGTAATTGCAAGGATTATGAACAAGAGAGATGGGTTAGGAGGGCCACACCAGAAACAAGGAGAGAGGAGACCATGTTACAGCAGAGAAAATAGGCCTCCATCAAGGTCTGCAAGTAAGTAATGAGAAACTTGGTTAAGTTCACAGACGTTCTTTCCTGATCTCACCAGAAGGGGAGGGCATATAGTCTAGCAGATAAAAAGTAATCATTTTGAAAATGGGTGATGGACCCCTCCCTCAGTGAGGTTTCCTACTCTTATTACATCTACCCTTGAATGTGCTATTACAACAAGACTCCAGTTTAACAGCTTTTTGTCTCTGGCCAGGGGGTGACATACAGTGCCCAGCAGAATGGAGTGAAGGGAATTGCAGAAGCAGCAAAACTGCAAAAGAAAATCAACAAACCACAATCCAGAACTTCAGAGACTCTATATCAATCACATAGAACTAGGCCAGCCTAATCTCTCCCCATCCTGGAGCTCAGGGACCTTTGCGGAAGAGGGGGCGGTAAGATTGTAAGAGCAAAAGGATGGGAGGAGCAACGATTTGCAAGATTCTCAACAATAGTTGGGGCCAAAGCAATCGTAATGGGACTTTGCATGCCCTGCGCAATGTCCAGCGCACTGTTGCCCTCATAAAGTCTAGCATCTGTTAAGGGCACCGAGACCCCTGGAGGCAAGGGATTGACAGCCATAGTAGTGATCTTATGCTTAAGGGGAACAAGAGAAAGGGCTTATGGAAATGCCACTGGGTCCTTATATGTCATCGGAGAGGAGGACCCAATGGAGAGTTAGGCGTACACAATAAAGGACTCTCTGGGAATTGGGGGGGAGGCACTGGGGGAAGGGGAGGGGGAGGAGGGGGGAGGGAGGGAACTGGTAAAAAATTTTAAAATGTATAATTAAATTTTTAATAAAAAAAAAAGATTAAAAACATAAAACTGAAAAAAAATTCAACAAACCATAATCCAGAACATCAGAGACTCTATATCAATCACCTGGAACTAGGCCAGCCTAATCTCTCCCCATCCTGAAGCTCAGGGAAATTTGCGGAAGAGGGGGCGGTAAGATTTTAAGAGCACAAGGATGGGAGGAGCAATGATATGCAAGATACTTCACATAGGTTAGGGCCGAAGCAATCATATTTGGGCTTTACATGCCCTGTGCAATGTCCAATACACTATTGACCTCACAAAGTCTAGCATTTGCTAAAGGCACTAGGATCCTGGGAGGCAAGGGATTGACAGCCACAGTAGTGTTCCTATGCTTAAGGGGAACACAGGAAAGAGTTCTGGGAAATGCCACTGGGTCCTTGCACCTCATGGGAGAGGAGGATCCAGAGGAGAGTTTGGCATGCACATTAAAGGATGCTCCAGGGATGGGAGGGGGAAGCACTGGGGGATGGGGAAGGAAGGGGGAGAGAAGGGGGCACAGGGGGATAGGGGACTAGAGGGAGGGGGGGACTGGTGTACCTGTTAAGTTTGTATGAGCGGAAATAAAAAAAAAAGAAAGAGCTTCAGCCAAAAAAAATTGAGAAAATATTTCCAAATTCACAAGAAATATTTGAAATACTGAGAAGACTAGCATCAACCAAACCCCCACACACACACCATTTTGGTTTAACTCAATATTTCCAAATTTTACTTAACCCTAAAATATTGTATCAGTTCAAAGCTAGGATATGTTTTGGGGATCTCATTGTTTAAATAATTTCCAAAGTTTTGTTATTCTGAATTTTGTGAATATTAAGTTCTTACTGATGAATGTGCTAGTAACATTTATTAAAATTTCAAATATTTTACCCCCAGAGGCAATGTAAAAAAAAGATTAAAAACATAAAAATCTTAAAAATGAGCATTGTATACAAATACTTCAAATGAAGTCAATGAAAACACATTGGGCAAGTCATCCTTTAATGTGCTGGGACTACAGAATCATTTTCCAAGTTACAGGGTGGTCTTGTAATGAACCCATGATCTATCTCATTAAATACAATGGAGAGAATTCACAAAAACCACACTAATGAAAAACATCACACTGCTGAGTTCATTTAGGCAAGATTTGGTCTTACATTTTAAGTGGATAAACATTGTCTTCCACATAGCCAAGTGGCATCATTAATCGGTGTTCGATGCTGCTGTTTATAGAAAGAATTTTTAACTGAGCTGACCAAAATATATGGGAAAATGGAACTTTGCTTCCTTCTCAAATTTCCACCATTTACATGCACTCATACATCCCACTCCACCAGTGGAGTTACTTTGTTAATTCTCTTTTCCTTCATTATAGTAACCACATTTTATTTTCTCTTACAATTCCATACTTATCTAGAAAGATTTGCAGTTACAAATTTGAGGAGCATGTCTGTTTGAATTTTAGTGTAGATTGCCTCTAACAATGACACTTATACTTGCCAGATATGCAGTTAGGCAATTTGATGGCTGTGGCAGTGTAAATTTATGCAAACCTATATAATTGCCAGTGATGGACAGAAGATAATTGAGCTGGATATTACTGTCTAGAAAGATTACAAACCCTTCCAGTCTATACTGAGTTTCCAGTTATCAGAATTGGAAGCTCAATGCCACACTAAAATGAAAAAAATAATAACTATGGTCTCATCAAAAAAATATAAAACTAGCAGGGAAAGGGAGGGAGACTGAAACAAGCTCAAGGTCAACAAAGAATTGGTCCAGGGAACTCAGCCAAGTCAAAAGCAGAATGTCTCTATCACAGAAGATAAGAGGAGACAGAGATCAGCCTGGCCTGGCAAAGGGATGGGGGTACAGGACCACACCCACTGCCCAGGGAGCCAACGCAGCCCACAGCTTGCTCATTTCCATCTAAACTGACACCGATCACTAATCCCAACTCTGTCTATGCAATTGAACTCAGGATGGACTCATGACTGCTGGACCTCAGATGTGGAAAAACTATTTTGGTAAGCTCAGAGGCCCAGGAGAGCTGGAGACAAGACCATGCTTTATGGGAGGCTCCTGGGAAGCCCCCCAACCTCAGACTGATGGAGGTCACAAAGACACATCCAAGAACCCAGCACGTATGCACACAGGAGATCTTGTTAGCAAGCAAGGAGGATGGCTGTCTCTGAATCAAAGACAGGCAGCCCCAGAATCTAACTCTGGGCATCTCTTATAGGGTATGGGCATGTGAATATTGGGCAGGGGCATATGACTGGAAAAGTACTGGGATGGGAAGAGGGGCTTGCCCTGGGGTGGGTAAAACATCCTTGAGAGAATGTGCAAGTTTATGTTAGCTGAGATGAGCTGGGCACTGTGAAGCTCTCCTTGGAAAAGTGTCGAGGTGGGCTAAGGCTGTGAGTGTTTTGTTGTTGTTGTTGTTGTTGTTTGGGTTATTTGTTTTTGTTTTTGTTTTGTTTTGCTATACCAGAGATAGGTGTGGTAAGGGGGGCAGCTTGAGCTATTTTGTGTTTACCATGCTCCACATGCTTGGTATCAGTATTAGCTTCCTTTCCTGTTTGCTATGATATGATACCTAAAGGAGAAGGGTTTACTTCACTTACTGTTCCAGAGCAAAAGTCCAACAAGGCAGGAACAATGATGCAACAAGCAACAGAAGCATGGTGACAGGAGGTTAGCGATGCACACTGAATCCACAACCATGAAGAGGGAAGAGAGAACAGGGAAGTATTCCTCACTATAAAACCCAGTCCTTGGTGATGTACTTCCTCCACCAAGACTCCATTGTCTACAGTTTTCCCAACTTTCCCAAGCACTTGCCAAATATGCAAACATGAGCCTATGGGGGGTATTTCATTTTCAAGCCACAGCAGCATCCTTGAACCTGGACTGATTCCTCCTCTTGCTACTTCAGTCAGTGAGTCCTTAGTATTGACAACTGCTTGTTTCCTAAGGCAAACATGCCATTTCACTTGCAAGTCCATCCAATTGAGCCTTACTAAAAACTCGCCGTTTTAAACAAAAAGTTTTGCTCTTCTCAGTGGTGTATCATCCGAAGCAGAAGCTGTGTGAGTGAATAGAGTTTAAGAATAAGCAAAATGTAAACATCAATATATGACTCTGACTATAGAAACATTTCTCCTAAGCCAAATGGGGTTCCATTGTTCCCATGTTGAATCATCACAAATTTGAATATATTGGTATTTGGTTGTATATATTGCAAATTTCTGATAAATGTTAGAATTTTTTTCTTTTCCTTGTTAACCTTTCAGACTTTACAAAAGGTCCTTACTGAACTGCTTTTTGTGTGTGTCTGTGTGTCTGGTCCTTGTGTGTCTTGCATGTATGTGTATAACTTAATAGGTATGCACATGTGAATGTGCATGCATGTCTAGACCTCAAGATTAGAAGCACAAATGAGTGGGGGCCATTAGTTTATTGGCTTTACATTACATACATTTAAATTACATTTACGTTCAATTCAAATTCGACCCCTCCCATGAATAGAGTCCACATCCCATACTAAGGAGCTGTGGCATTCTTGAGAAAAATGAGGCAGAAGTTTTCTGTTTCTATTTTAGAAACTTGAACCTTTAAGGGGTCCATCTTAAGATTTCATATTATTTTACTGGCTACATTTGCACCTCTGTCACCAAAGTATATGACAGAAATCAAAAAGGGATGTAGGGTTCCATTTAGTTCATTGTTTCAGAGGGCTGCAGTCCATCAGAGCGAGGAAGGCATGGCTTCTCTCCATGGTAGGAGGTGAGGGGGAGCATGAAGGTACAGTTATCCACATTGTAGCCAACCAGGAACCAGAAGGGGCAGTCCAGACCAGCTAACCCACAAAGTCATGCAACCCCTAAGAAGCTGCTTCTGTCACTCAAACCCCACCCATTAAAGATGCCACAACCTTCAAAGTAGCACTATAATTTGGGACTGTTTTAATATTCAATGGGGGCCTATGGAGGCCATTTCAGATTCAAACCATAACATTTAATCAAACAAATTCCTTGACATGTGTATGTACAATACAATTATAGTCAGTTTTGAAACAAAAAAGTTTAGAGTCAAGGCTTCTCTGACAACCTAAGACATCACTGAGTTCATATGTATCTTCCGAGTCTTCCAGATCAGATTCCAAAATGAAGATCTATTACAACACTATTGCCACTCTCCCTCCCAATTCCAACTAGTTCTAAGCAACTAGACCAGCAATTGTCAAAGTGTTCTCCATAAATCACCCTGATCTTAAACAACAATGAACATCAATGAAAAGCAATATTCATCACAATGAAGTCAGGTTACACGGAATCTGAAAAAGTTCAAGATGTTAGGGGATTGCAGGCATAACCTCCTGGGAACTTTGTTGTTTTTTTTTAACATTTTTAATTGTTATTTCTGCTCATACAAACTTAATAGGTACACCAGTTCCCTCCCTCCCTCCTCCTCCTCCCCCCGAACCCCTGCTCCCCCTCCCCTCACCCCTCTCTCCCCATCCCCCAGTGCCTCCCCCCCAATCCCTGGAGAATCCTTTAATGTGTATGCCTAACTCTCCTCTGGGTCCTCCTCTCCGATATCATACAAGGACCCAGTGGCATTTCCCTGAATCCTTTTCTGTGTTCCCCTTAAGCATAGGAACACTACTGTGGCTGTCAATCCCTTGCCTCCAAGGATCTTGGTGCCTTTAGCAAATGCTAGACTTTGTGGGGTCAATAGTATGTTGGACATTGCGCAGGGCATGCAAAGTCCAGTTATGATTGCTTCGGCCCTAACTTGTGTGGAGTATCGTGCATATCATTGCTCCTCCTATCCTTTTGCTCTTACACTCTTACCGCCTCCTCTTCTGCAAATTTCCCTGAGTTTCAGGATGGGGAGAGATTAGGCTGGCCTTGTTCTAGGTGGTTGATATAGAATCTCTGAAGTTCTGGATTGTGGTTTGTTGATGATCTTTTGCAGTTTTGCTGCTCCTGCAATGTCCTTCACTCCATCCTGATGGGTATTGGATGTCACCCCCTGGCCAGAGATAAAAAGCTGTTAAACTAGAGTATTGTTATAAGAGTATCTTCAAAGGTAGATGTAATAAAAGTAGGAAACCGCAGTGAGAGAGGGATCAATCACCCATTTGCAAAATGGTTACTTTTTATCTACCAGACTATAGACCCTCCCCTTCTGGTGAGATCATAAAGCCCCTCAGTTGCAAATGATCAGGAATGAAAGTCTGTGAACTTAATCAGATGTCTCATTACTTACTTGCAGTCCTTGATGGAGGCCTATTTTCTCTGCTGTGACATGGTCCCCTCTCTCCTTGTTTCTGGTGTGGCCCTCCTACTCCATCCTTCCTGTTCATAATCCTTGCAATTACTGTAGGTATTACAGAGATTTATCCTTGAGTGTCTCTAGGTCGGCTGGGTGGGTTTGGTACTAGGAGCCACCTATTAGGGAGTACATACAGCACTTAACTTTCTGGGTCTGGGATACTTCACTTAATATAATTGTTTCTAATAACATCCATTTCCCGGCAAATTCCAGTAATTCATCATTTTTGATGGCTGAGTAGTACTCCATTATATAGATGTACCACACTTTCCTTATCCACTCATCAACTGCTGGACATTTCGGTTGATTCCATGACTTTGCTATTGTAAACAGTGCTGCTATGAACATGGTTGTGCTTCTGCTATCAAGGTGAATTTTTGCTGTATGTGGGGTTATTCCCAAAAGTGGAATCGCAGGATCATACGGCATTTCAATCTTTAATTTCTTTAAGAATCTCCAGACGGCTCACCAGAATGGTTGTATGAGCCTGCATTCCCACCAGCAATGTAGGAGAATTCCCCTCTCTCCACATCCTCTCCAGCATTTGTTGTTTGTATTGTGGATTTTTGCCATCCTGACTGGGGTGAGATGATATCTCAGGGAAGTTTTAATTTGAATTTCCCTGATGGCTAAGGAAGTGGAGCATTTTTAAGTTATTTGTTAGACATTTTAATTTAATCCCTGGTAAAGTTTCTTTTAAGTTCCAGGGCCCATTTTTTAATTGGGCCATTAGTTTCTTGGTGTTTAGTTTTCTAAGTTCTTTGTGCACTCTGGACAGTAGAGCTCTATCAGATATGTGGTTAGTGAAGATTTTCTCCCATTCCGTGGGTTGCCTTTGAGCTCCTCGTACAATCTCTTTATCTGAACAGAAGCTCTTTAATTTCACAAGATCCCAACTGTTGAGAGTTGGTAGCAGTGACTGTGCCATTGGATGTCTGTTTAGGAACTGTTGGCCTAGCCCAATCAGCTCGAGGGAGTTCCCTACCCTTTCACCTATAGTTTTTATAGCCTCTGGCCTTTTATCAAGGTCCTTGATCCATTTGGAATTAAGTCTTGTACATGGTGACAAGTATGGGTCCAGTTTTAATCTTCTACATGTGGCGATTCAGTTTTGCCAGCACCATTTGTTGAAGATACTGTTCTTTTTCCATTGGATTTTTTGGGCCCCTTTGTCAATGACCAAATGGCTAATTTTGTGAGCTTATATCTGGGTCTTCAACCCCTATCCATTGATCTGTGTCCATTTTGGAGCCAGTACCAGGCTGTTTTTATAACTATGGATTTGTAGTGTAGACTAAGGTTTTGTATGGTGATACCTCCAGCAGTGTTTTTGTTACTCAAGATTGTCTTTGCTATCCTGGGTCTTTTGTGCCTCCATATGAATTTTGAGATTGTTTGGTCAACTTCTTTAAAGAATTGCTTTGGGATTTTAATTGGTATAGCATTGAATGTGTATATTGCCTTTGGTAAGATGGTCATTTTTACGATGTTGATTCTGCCTATCCAGGAACATGGAAGGTCTTTCCACCTTCTGGTGTCTTCTGCTATTTCTTTCTTTAGGGTTTTAAAGTTTTCATTGTAAAGGTCTTTTATCTCCTTGGTTAGGTTTATACCAAGGTATTTCATTTTTTTAGGGACTATAGTAAATGGGATTGTTTCTCTCAGGGCTTTTTCACTTCTTTCATTCTGGGCATATAGGAAAGCCACTGATTTTTGTACATTTATTTTGTATCATGCCACCCTGCTGAACTTCTGTATTAGTTCCAGGAGCTTCCTGGTGGAGTTTTTGGGATCACTCAGGTATAAGATCATGTCATCTGCAAACAGGGATAGCTTGATTCCTTCCTTGCCGATTTGAATGCCTTTTATGTCCTTTTCTTGTCTTATGGCTTCAGGTAAGACTTCAAGTACAATATTGAATAGAAGTGGTGAGAGTGGACAGCCTTGTTCCTGATCGAAGTGGGAATGCTTCCAGTTTTTCCCTATTGAGTATAATCCTTGCTGTGGGCTTGTTGTATACTGCTTTTATTATATTGATAAAGGTTCCTTCCATTCCTACTGTCTCTAGCGTTTTAATCATAAAAGGCTGTTGGATCTTGTCAAAAGCTTTCTCTGCATCTATCAAGAGTATCATGTGGTCTTGGGCTTTGGACTGGTTTATATGATGAATTACATTTATTGATTTGCATATGTTGAACCAACCTTGTGTGCCGGAGATAAAGCCTACTTGGTCCCCGTGAATGATCTTTTTGATATGTTTTTGAATCCGATTTGCTAAGACTTTGTTGAGAATCTTTGCGTCTGTGTTCATCAGAGAGATTGGCCTATAGTTTTCTTTTTTAAGTGTATCTTTATTAGGTTTTGGGATTAAAACGATATTAGCTTCATAGAAGGAATTCAGTAGTGTTCCTTCCTTTGCTATTTGATGGAACAGTTTAAGGAGTATTGGTGTTAATAGCTCCTTAAATGTCTGGTAGAACTCTGTGCTGAATCCATCTGGTCCAGGACATTTTTTGGTGGGAAGATTCAAGATTACCTCCTCAATTTCCTCATATGTTATAGGACTATTTAAATAATTCACAACTTCCTGATTCAATTTAGGTAATTTGTGTTTACTTAGGAATTCATCCATCTCTTTTGTGTTGTCAAATTTCACAGAGTATAAGTTTTTGAAATAGGATATTATAATTCTCTGGATTTCTTGGGTATCAGTAGTAATAACTCCATTCCTCCTGGGAACTTTGAAGTATGAAAATTTGGTCCACAGCAAGTCTAACAACTGCTCTCTACCCGCTTAAGAATGATGTGCAATTATACTTACCTTGGGCTGTCCAAGCTATCAATTATGTTTCACATGATGTTGACCATTCGATATAGGTCATCAACTTGACATTTGAAAGCGAACGCTTTGGGCACACCCGAGATCTGGTAGTTAAAGCAAGTTGCAAGCAACCCTGTGAGGGCGTCGCAGCTATTCTTTCTTCCAGTGGCTGTGAGACAACCTGCAGGAAAAACTTGAAGGAGAAAGAGGAGATGTGTTTAGCTTCTGGTTCCAGGGCAGAGATTTACTCCATTATGACTGGAAAGGCATAGCATGCATCAGAAATTAGAGGCGGCTCAGCTCACTGCAGGCGTCACAAAAGCAGTCAGAGCAAGCAAAACATCTCAAGAACACACTGTTGGCAGAAGTAGGGCAGGACGACCGAACCTCAAAGAACATTCCCTGTGGCATGTCTTCCTCTAACAAGACTCTACTTCCTAAAGGTTCTACAACCTTCCCAAACATTGGCAACTAAGGATGCAAATAGAAGAACCTGTGGGGGACAACTCACATTCCAAGCACGGCAGGGGGTGTTATCTAACCAATAAAGGAAGACTCAGTCTTTGGTAGGTGGAACCATTCCCTGGGCAGGTAGAGGAAATGAAGAGAGCTGGTTCAGCAAGTGGACATACTGTATGGTACTTTGATAGACCCACATCCTGGCAGGTGGGGAGGGTTGCCCTCAGCTCCTGATGCTAGCGTCAGCACTTATGCCAAAATTAACTATGCACTGTAACCATAATCATAAACAAGAATAAACCCCTTTCTTCCCCTATGTAGTTACGTATTTATCAGTAACATGAAGAAAAACTGCAATATGTAGTATTTGAAGTATTATATCTCTATAAAATTATAAGAATGACCCAATTCTACTAATTACAAAAAGTTTCAAAATACACTCAGTGGTGCATTGATACAGAAGGCAACATAAACATCTAAAAGTATCCTCAAATTGATTTATAAGATATTGTGAACAGGTTTTACTTGATATAATGAAAAGGAGAAAAGTTTTCAGCAGCGTTTAGTAGATGGAGACACAGTTCAACCTGGGACTTATTCACCTACTTGGGAAAGTGGTCAGTCAATAAAACTACAGGAAAGCCAATACCTTGCCTGTTTGTTACGCCTCTGCAGCTTTTGATTGCAAGATTATGCTGCTAATCAATACAGTCAATAGCAAGAATAATTACGGGAAGATTACAAACATTACAAAAGTCTTTTGTGTAATGGTCCCTTGCATTACCTGATAGAAAAAAATCTAATGGAGTTTTTCAGAGATATTAATTCCTGGAGTACTTAGGACACTTGCCTTTATAAGACAGTATTATTGGAGCTCTTATGCCTTAGAAACCTCAGTAGAAGTACTCAGACACTTGGCAGGGGGTGTTTAGTGTTATTTTTCTTCCATCCACACATATCAAAAGAAAAATCTGGTAGCAGGATGAGATGGGGTGGGGTGATCACCGTGTAATAGACAGGGACATCTACATCATTTGCAAGGTTCAAACGAAAAATGAAAACATAGGGACCCCTTTTTACAATACTGACAAAAACCTTTCTCCTATCTTTCCCAAACTTTACTCTTGATATCATAAGGTTTCTTTGTTATTCAATGTTGCATGAGCCCAATTCCAACTCTACCTGATTTCATGCCTAGACCAGAGCTGGGGGCAAACAGGTGACACATCATGGCTGAAAAGGACAAGGAGGTAAGTGTCTGCAAAACCATCCTAGAGGCACAGAGAAGCAGGCAGTAAATCCCACAGGACCAAAGTCTCTAAGTCCATATAATATGTACTCTTTTGATCCATAAGAGTTCATTTATAGGGGCTGGAGAAGTGGCTCAGGGGTTAAGCCTCTTCCTTGCAGGCAGAAGGTCCTGAGTTCGGATCCTAGACCCCATGTATAGACGCGGGGCAGAAGCTGGGGCGGCCTGCGTTTCTGGTCCTGGTAGGGCAGAGCCTGTGAATCCCGGGGCAGAGGAAACAAGGAGGAGGTGGAGGCGTCCATGGTGGTTCCCGAATTCGTCTGTGGTTCTACACGCTCACACACACACACACACATACACACACACACACACACACACAATACACACACACATACAATTGAATAATAATAAAAAAAAAGAGTTCATTTATAGAGCACTTTTTTTATCACTTTTGTTTTTTGGTTTTTTTTAATTTTTTTTATTTATTCAATTGTGCATGTGTATGTGTATGAATGTGTGTCTGTGTGTGTATATGTGTGTGTAGAACCATGAATGTGTATTGTATGTGTGTGTGTGTGTGCGTGTAGAACCACGGACGAATTCAGGAACCACCATGGACCGCCTCCTCCTCCTCCTTGTTTACTCTGCCCCGGGATTCACAGGCTCTGCCCTACCAAGACCAGAAACGCAGGCCGCCCCGCTTCTGCCTGGCATCTATACATGGGGTCTAGGATCCAAACTCAGGACCTTCCGCCTGCAAGGCAGAGGCTTAACCCCTGAGCCACCTCTCCAGCCCCGCTTTTGGTTTTTTTTTTTTTTTTAATGTGCTCTTTTTTATTATTTATTCAATTGTGCGTGCGTGTGTGCGCGCGTGTGTGGGATGTGTGTGTGTGTGTGTGTGTGTGTGTGTGTGTGTGTAGAACCATGGGCGAATTTGGGAACCACCTCCTCCTTATTTACTCTACCCGGGATTCACAGGCTCTGCCCTACCAGGACCAGACACGCAGGCCACCCCTGCTTCCACCTGGCTTCTATATGTAGGGTCTAGGATCCGAACTCAGGACCTTCTGCCTGCAAGGCAGAGGCTTAACCCCTGAGCCACTTCTCCAGCCCCTATAGAGCACTTATTACAAGAAAAACCCTGTAAGAATGTCAAGATTGGGGTGAAGAGATAGTTTAGGGATTAAAGTCTTTGCTTTCCAAACAAAAAGACCTGATTTTGGATCCCGAGAACCCAAGTAAAAATACTGAGAGGAAAGGGAGGTCCTGGAAGGGAGAGCCTGGAAAACCCCAGAGCAAAGCCATAAGGAGGTAGAGCAATCCAGGATGACTCCCAGTGTCACCCTTGGGCTTATTACTTTTAACTATTGCTGTGAGAGAGCACTGAAACTCAAGCAACTTAAGGGAGAAAGAGAGATTTATTCAGTTTACAGTTCCAGAGGGAAGATCCAGTCTCTCAAAGCAGAGGTGGCACGGCTGGCTGGCCAAAGCTGGAGGAGGCTATGCGGACATCATGGAGTCTGAGAGCTGCAGACTACTTGCTGCAAAGGCAGACTTCTGGGAGGTAGGGTGGGACTAATCCACCTCAAGGTCCACCCCTTATGACTGTCTTCCTCCAGCAAGGCTCCACCTCTCAAGGTGCCATGACCTTCCCAAACACATGAGACTGTGGGGGACACATCTCAAACCATGATAGGCCTCTACACCCACACATGTGCTGAGTGAATGCGCGTGCACACACACACACGCACAACACACACACACACACACACACACACAGAGAATGGAGGAGGAGGAGGAGGAAGAGGAGGAGGAGGAGGAGGAGGAGGAAGAGGAGGAGGAGAAAGAATGTCAAGACAGTAACTGTAGAACACTACAATTGCAATCACAGTAGTCACATACCACAAAAACTATCCTGTTCCTGGAACACCATCCCATCCAAGGATATATATGAACCAATTGGATGATGACACGTGTAACCTGAAAGAACCCATGCAAGCAGCTACCCTGACACTGCAGAATCCCCCTTTCCATGTTTCACCTTGCTCTTAGCAGCAGGTGGTGGGCCACACATGAACAAAGTCTCCAAGCCCATAGTGCATGCTGCATTGATCCATAAGACTTCACTATACAGGAGCTGGAGAGGTGGCTCAGGAGTTAAGCCTCTGCCTTGCAGGCGGAGGGTCCTGAGTTCGGATCCTAGACCCCACGTATAGACGCCAGGCAGAAGCGGGGGTGGCCTGCGTTTCTGGTCCTGGTAGGGACCTGTGAATCCTGGGGCAGAGTAAACAAGGTGGGAGGCAGTCCATGGTGGTTCCCAAATTTGCCCATGGTTCTACACACGCACACACACACACACACGCACAATTGAATAAATTAAAAAAAAAAAAAGACTTCACTATACAAACGTACCCAAATCTGCAGTCTACATACAGCCTTTCTGGGAAGGCTTTGATTTGGTTGTTTTTTTCCCTACTTATTTTTGAAATCAGTCTTAATTACTCATTTTGCCTTTACTGGATCACTATAAAAATCTTTAGGAAGTAAATCTTTTTTTTTAAACAGTTTCTACCCATTACTCACGGCAAATTTGCTTTTTCTCTCATCATCGTGTAAAAGACATGCACAATTATTTTCGCACAATTATATTTGTATAGAAAACATGTTTTGCCTGTGGGTGTGTACATGTGCATGCAGATTTGTACACAAGAGAACACTTGAATGTATGTGCTGTGGAAGCCTAAGGGAGACATCAGGAATCATCTTGGATTACTCTTCCACTTTATTGCTTTGCTCTGTAGTTTCCAGGCTCTGCCTTTTGGGGTCAGAATTACAAACTGTTGCCATATCTGCCTGGCGTTTTTTATATGGGATCTGGTATCTGAACTCAGGTCTTTTTGCTTGTGATACAAAAGCTTTGAAACCTGAGCCATCTCTCCAGCCCCAAAAAATATACAAATTTTTATCTATAAATTTTGAGCACTACTTCAAATTTAATTGTTAAAGACAAGGAAGGGTAAATTAGTCACTTATTCCTTGCTGTGACAAAAGCAACTTAAGACAGAAGAGTTTATTTTGACTTTCATGGGGCAAGGCATCATGGCAGAGAAGTCATGGCATTTGCAGCCAGAAGCAGGGAGAGATGGGTGCTGGTACTCAACTCACTCTCATTTTGATTCAGTCCAAGACCCCAAGCCATTTGATAGTGTTGGATAGCTACATTTTCTGTGGATCTTCCCAGCTCAACTTAGTCCTTGTTGACATGCCCAGAGATTCGTTTCCATAATAATTTGAAATCCTGTCATGTGGACAAGATTAACCATTAAAAGGAGGAAGAAAATTAAAATGTGTCCCTCATATATGATATTAGTAGTAAAGAAATTATAAATTTAGGGGTTTTAATTTATGTGTGCCTGTGTGTGTGTACATGCCAGAGGGCACACTATGTATGCCTGTGGCGGCCTAAGGGTGGCTTCAGAAATCATCCTGAATTGCCTACACCTCCTTTTTGCTTTGCTCTGAGATTTCCCAGGCTCTACCTTCCAGAGCTGGAAATGGAGCTGGTATTTTTATGAGGGGTCTGGGATTGGAACTCAGGTCCTTCTGCTTGTGAAACTGACTCTTAACCCCTGAGCCATCTGTCTGGCCCCAGGAACTTGTTTTCTAAATGAAATCTCCCTACCTCATCCAGGTTGATTTCAGACTCATGGACTGCAGTGATTCTCCTGTCTTGGCTCCTGAGTAGCTGGGATTAGAAGGACATCACCTAACTTGGAATGATTTTACCTTGTTATTTTCTAAATCTATCAAATATTTATATATTGCCAAATTTCTTCATCTGCCTGGTGAAAATTCACAATGCAAAGTTTGAAACTCATGAATTTCAGAAGTAGGGCAGCTAGTGACTTTTTGTAAATGTAGATCTTCTTTGCCAGACTCATAGACTATAGAGCAAGATGTTATCATAAAGACTAAGTCAGTCCCCAAAGCTAAAGGAGACTGCTAGTAACCAAGGATTGTTAACAAAAGCAGCAAGACTGTATTATAACTTCCTTCAATACTTTCAAAATTATGAAATGATTTATAAGGTTATTCAAGGGACTATCATAACATCAAATGCAATCTCTTTAACTATAAATGATCTAATTTTTGAACAGATGTGCCATCCCTAGTCAAACACCTCCAGGGACTAATTCAGTTTAATATAAGAGAATAAGGTTTAATATAAGAGAAAAGAGAGTACTCTCTTTTTTCATAATATAGTTTCGCCTACAATGCTTCAGAACAAAAGGGGAGGAAACCACATGGAAACAATAGTGTCTGTGTCCCAGGAGAATCCCTCCAAAGACTTTTGTCTGATATTATTTCCAACCCAAATGCAGAACTCAAAAAAGATCAACAGAGCCTAAAGTGGATAAAAGCACATTGAATGGAGGTTTCTAACAGGGCAGGCATTCAGTGGGAGATTGGATTCCTGGTCTTTGCAGTACCACCTGACAGCACATGATTCCTGAAAGAGTAAACAGGATTTCTGTTCTTAAGACTGGACTCCTCAGAAAAGCTACTTTCTCTGAATTTCAAGCAGAACACAGAGAGTAAATAGAAGTGATTTGTATTTGCTGTGATTAGCTCTCCTATCCAGACCCATAAAGGTGAACCTCGGGTGTAGAAGATGTTCTTCAGTGAAAGTGCATTTGCTATGCAGCTGAGTCTCCTTGATCAATATCATTAAAGAAAATACTAATTAGCCATGATGACAAAACACAGCTCTGAAGGCTAGTCTTCCTTGCTTATTTCTGGTCCCTCAACTAGGAAGGAAGAAAATTATGAGCTGCTTTTAACTCTGAGGATTGCATTATCATGTTATCCATGGTAATGTTACAGACCCCTTCATGATGATCACTGAGATGAAGATCTCTCAGGTCATACACAGAGCACAAACATGGATATGTTATACTAAGCAAGTGATTTTCATTTTATGATTACTAAAGATCATGAAGCCATGTCAATAATCATCAGAGGCATACAAAACAATCATAATCATAATAACAAAAAGCATTTCATACCCATTAGGACAACTAGAACCAAAACATCAGAGCAGGGATGGACAGAGGTTGTGTGCATTTGACACAAATGTCTGAAAAGCTGAGTTCCCTCTTTGTAGCTCACATGGTGGAAGGCAAGAACCAGCTCCCTGAAGTTGTTCTCTGACCTCCATATGCATACAGGGATTATATTGAAATAATTAGCTTGAACATTTTTAATGTGTGAACCCTATGGTGTATGAATTGTATAGCAATGAAGGTTAAAAATTTTAATTAATTAATTAATTTCCGCTCATAGAAACTTTAAATAGATACACCGGTCCCCTCGCTCCCTCCACCCCTCCCTGGACCCCATAGCTCCCTCCCCCTTTTCCCCTTCCTTTCCCCCCTGCTCCCTCCCTATCTCCCAGTGCCTCCTCCCCCCATCCCTGGAGCATCCTTTAATGTGTATGCCAAACTTTCCTCTGGGCCTGCCTCTCTGATTAGGTGTAAGACTCAGTGGCATTTCCTAGAACTCTTTCTTGTGTTCTCCAGAAGTATAGGAACATTATCGTGGCTGTTAATCCCTAGCTTCTAAGGATCCTAGTGCCTTTAGTCCATGCTAGACTTTGAGGGGTCAATACTGTGTTGGTCATTACAGAGGTCATGCAAAGTCCTATTATGATTGCTTCAGACCTAACTTGTGTGGAGTATCTTGCATATAGTTGCTCCTCCCATCCTTGTGCTCTTACAATCTTACTGCCCCCTCTTCCGCAAATTTCCCTGAGCTTCAGGATGGGGAGAAATTAGGCTGGCCCAGTTCCAGGTGGTTGATATAGAGTCTCTGATGTTCTGAATTATGGTTTGTTGATTTTTTTTCAGTTTTGCTTCTCCTGCAATACCCTTCGCTCCAACCTGATGGGTATTGGATGTCAGAAGGTTAAAATTTTTAACTCAGAAAACAAAATCCAGTTACTTCCTTTCTTTTTTACTACAATGGAATAAGAGTTCAAGTTCTGCCCAAATTCAATGATGTATAAACTTCATAGTTTGTGTGAGATGCAGACTTATCACCTGCTTCATCTTCATTCCTTCACACTGTGGCTTCATCCCTCCTGACCACAGTCTTTTAAACTTGATTTGCACAGACATTCCCTGTACATATTTACACTCTGGGTCTAAGTGCCCTGACCCAAAGACCCATGTACTAAAAGACTGATCTGCAAGGAGATGATTCCTAGTGGGAAAAGAGTGGAAACTTTGAGAGGTGGGTCTAGCAGGAGGTCTTTATATCATTGGGATGCTCTTTTGAAGGGAATCCATGATCCCAGTTTTCCTTCTTCTCTGTCTTACTTCCAAGTCATGTGATGAGCAACTTTGCTCTGCCATGTGCTCCTGCCACAATGCTCCACAACTGGAGTCCCAGCATACCTTTCTTCTTTATAAATTAATCATCTTAGATCTTTGCTATAGTAACAGAAAGCTAGCTGATACACCTTCTCTTGACACTCTAAGTACTGTTTTACATAGCTTCATTTCCTCTTTGGAATGATGTACTCTAATTAAAGTGGGGATGTAACTTGGGTGGTAGAGTATTTACCTAGCATACACAAAGCCCTGAGTTCAGTGCTCCAGAACCACATACACATGGAGCAAAGGCACAGTGCCTGTAATTTCAGCACCTCAAAAACAGAGCCAGGAAAATCATAAGTTCAAAACCACCCTCAGTTTGCAATGAGCTCAAGGCCAGCCTGAGCAACATGAGACCTTATCTCCAAAATAACTGATGAAATTACCACAGGTATTCCTATTATTTTAATTATGTTTTGTTCTTTTAACCAGGTTGTTTTGAACCATACTTTTCCTCTAGTAAAGGTATAAATCAAGTTTGCACTTTCTTTTTTATTAAGTATTTTTTCTTGAAAATAGAAACATATTTCTCATAGAACTCGTTCCAATGCAAGCTAAACATCCACAAAACAGGTATGCTTACAATGTCTGCTAACCTATCAGTGAATGTTTCTAATAGTAAAGACATGAGAATAGCCTTAATAGACCAATATACTTATAGTGCACTTGTTTATGCTATTATTTATGTTCTTACAATCATCTTAATTCCTCCTTTTCTGGGATGTTTCCTGAGCTGTAGAGTGGGGTCAGGTGTGGCTTACATGTCCTATTTAAGACCAAACAGTCCACATTCACTTATTTTCTGCACTTTGGTGATTGGTGCATCTCAGTAATAAACACCTTCTGTTGCTGACACAGGCTTCTATGTTGAGTGTCGAATGCCCTTCCAATAGGAATTCCAGGACAGCATCTTCAACAAATGGTGCTGGCAAAACTGGATCTCCACATGCAGAAGATTAAAGCTGGACCCATACTTGTCACCATGTACAAGACTTAATTCCAAGTGGATCAAGGACCTTGATAAAAGGCCAGAGGCTATAAAAACCATAAGTGAAAGGGTAGGGAACTCCCTCGAGCTGACTGGGCTAGGCCAACAGTTCTTAAACAGACATCCAATGGCACAGTCACTGCTACCAACTCTCAACAGTTGGGATCTTGTGAAAGTAAAGAGCTTCTGTTCAGATAAAGAGATTGTAACACGAGCTCAAAGGCAACCCACAGAATGGGAGAAAATCTTCACTAATCACACATCTGAGAGAATTCTGCTGTCCAGAGTGCACAAAGAACTTAGAAAACTAAACACCAAGGAAACCAATGGCCCAATTAAAAAATGGGCCCTGGAACTTAAAAGAAACTTTACCAGGGATGAAATTAAAATGTCTAACAAATAACTTAAAAAATGTGCCACTTTCTTAGCCATCAGGGAAATGCAAATCAAAACTTCCCTGAGATATCATCTCACCCCGGTCAGGATGGCAAAAATCCACAATACAAACAATGACAAATGCTGGAGAGGATGTGGAGAGAGGGGAACTCTCCTACATTGCTGGTGGGAATGCAGGCTCATACAGCCACTCTGGCGAGTCGCCTGGAGATTCTTAAAGAAATTAAAGATTGAAATGCCGTATGACCCTGCTATTCCACTTTTGGGAATAACCCCCCCATACAGCAGAGGTTCACCTCGATAGCACAAGCACGACCATGTTCATAGCAGCACTGTTTATAATAGCAAAGTCATGGAATCAACCCAAATGTCCAACAGTTGATGAGTGGATAAGGAAACAGTGGTACATCTATACAATGGAGTACTACTCAGCCATCAAAAATGATGAATTACTGGAATTTGCCGGGAAATGGATATCATTAGAAACAATTATATTAAGTGAAGTATCCCAGACCCAGAAAATTAAGTGCCATATGTACTCCCTAATAGGTGGCTCCTAGTACCAAACCCACCCAACCCACTTAGAGACAGTAATTGCAAGGATTATGAACAGGAGGGATAGGGTAGGAGGGCCACACCAGAAACAAGGAGAGAGGGGACCATGTTACAGCAGAGAAAATAGGCCTCCATCAAGGACTCAAATAAGTAATGAGACATCTGATTACGTTCACAGACTTTTGTTCCTGATCATTTACTACTGAGGGGGTATGATCTCACCAGAAGAGGAGGGCATATAGTCTGGCAGATAAAAAGTAACCTCACTGTGGTTTCCCACTTTTATTACATCTACCTTTGAATGTGCTTTTATCACAAGACTCTAGTTTAACAGCTTTTTGTCTCTGGCCAGGGGGTGACATACAATGCCCACCAGGATGGAGTGAAGGGCATTGCAGGAGCAGCAAAACTACAAAAGAAAATCAACAAACCACAATCCAGAACTTCAGAGACTCTATATCAACCACCTAGAACTAGGCCAGCTTAATCTCTCCCCATCCTGAAGCTCAGGGAAATTTGCGGAAGAGGGGGCGGTAAGAGTGTAAGAGCAAAAGGATGGGAGGAGCAATGATATGTAAGGTACTCCATACAAGTTAGGGCTGAAGCAATCATAATTGGACTTTACATGCCCTGCGCATTGTCCAACACACTATTGACCTCACAAAGTCTAGCATCTGCTAAAGGCACCAAGATCCTTGGAGGCAAGGGATTGGCAGACACAGCAGTGTTCCTATACCTAAGGGGAACACGGGAAAGGGTTCAGGGAAAGGCCACTGGGTCCTTGTACGTCATCGGAGAGGAGGGCCCAGAGGAAAATCAGGCATGCACAAGAAAGGATTCTCTGGGAATTGGGGCGGAGGCACTGGGGGATGGGGAGGGAGGGGGGTGGGGAAGGGGATTAGGGGGTATGGGGAGAGGAGGAGGGAGGGAGGGAACTGGTGTACCTATTAAGTTTGTATGAGCTGAAATAATAATAAAAATGTATTAATAATAATAAAAAAGGAATTCCAAGCACTTTATTTTTTTAAAGTTTTCTTTATTGATGAATTTTGCTCTTTGACAACTTCTTACATATATATAAAACATTCTGATTATCCTCTCCTATCTTCCTTTCCTCCCTGAAGTCCTCCTTTCAAGTCTTCCTCCATATTCATGTCTTTTGCTCTGTTTGTGTCCCCCTGGATTTAGTTTTAAAGGAGGAAAAAGTTAATATTCGAACAAAAAATTGAATTTCTCAGATTCTACTGATTTGAAAATCTTGACTTCATTTGATCCTAAGATAAAGCTTGCTCATTGTGGTTAAAATTTATATAGCATTGGCTAAATCTCTAATATCTCATCCGGTTCTTTATACGGGAAATAGAATGGCCAGAAGAATGATCCCAAATGCTGTGTCATGAAGCAGCTACTAGAATACTCAAGCTATTGTGATTACACTTCTTTCTTGTGCATCTCATTGGAGAGATGAAGCAAACTGGCACAGCCACCTCCAAAACCAGTTTGCTTTTGTCACACAAGTATTGCATACAGTTAAACATAACTTTCAAATAAATATAAAGCACATAAAACTTCAATAGAAAAGAAGTTGCTATAATTCAACTTCTTTCTTAGGGGAAAAATGTATACAAGAATAATATTTTGTCATAAATGTTAACATCTGCACTACCACACTTCAGTTCTTGAAAATCAAACATCGCTTCTGGCAACCTGGGCAGAAAACAAGAAGAGCTCTGAGCTTCCCAAAAGTAAACATGAATAAAACAATATTTATTACCATTCTTTCTTTGGTTTGCCAATTCTAACCTCATGTTTAATTTCATAAAAGCAAGACTCTAAGTCTCCAGAAACAATGTAATTGATTCTAGTTTCCAAGGTGACAGCATTTTTGTGACTTTGATTTTTGTTTATTTCATCGTGTTAGAGTACAGATTTCTTATTACTGGGTGTAGGTGTGAGAACGTTAGACCATTGAAACCCAGTGAACACATGCCCCCTGCTGGTTAAGAACTGTCTTTGGCAAGTTTAAGGACACTGGAGTTCATTTTCTCAAGCATGTGGATCCTTCACATTCAAATTTTTCTTTTTATATTTCCTTATTTAAAAAAAGAGTTGCAAAAATTACCTATAGTAAATGAATGTTTATAAACTAAGGATTTTATTAAATTCATTATTGAGCAAAGTCTTCTGCAAAATTCCAATCAACTAAAGTCAATTATATTGACTGTCATATTTTTGACACTCCTCATACTTTTAGACTATGATTATATTTAGCACTTCCCTATCGTCTCCTGTTCCTTCCTCCATTTCCCTCCAACTAGGCCCCCTCTTATCCCATATCCCTCCTTTCCTTTCCATTTGTTTATATATGTACATCTTTGTATGATTTATATGCGTCTTTGCGAGCATGTGTGTATCTGTATGTCTTGTACAGGAGGCCAAAGTGTCTGTATGCTCACAATTGGAATGGAGTGTTATGTGTGTGGGGGTGACTTGGCTTAGGAGGGTGATCACAAATGCTGTGTGTTTGATGATTACAATGGGGTGTGTGTGTGTGCATGTGTGTGTGTGTGTGTGTGTCTTGTGCAGGTGGTCACAGCTGCTTTGTGTTATTGATTAGAACAACCGCATCATATCCAGAAAGCAGTGCTTTGCAGATTTCGCTCCTCCTCTGATTCTCACAGTCCTTCTACCTGTTCTTTCTCACTGTTTCCTAGATCTCCAAGGAAAAGGAATAGACAGCCCACTTAGGCAAAAGCACTCAACAATCACTTGATTCTCAGCACTTTGACAAGTTATGAGTCCCCACTGTGTTGCTCACTGCCAGAGGAGGCTTCTCTGCTCAAGGCTGGGGACAGCACCAGTAGATACGTGTAAAATAGGTATCAATGCAAATATTTAGAAGACATTGTAACTATACAATCTTTTAGCAAAACATCAAGAGTAGACTTTGCCGTAGAGCCTGTGATGTCACACCCATATGCACATGTTACCTCCCAGGGCCTCAGATCTAATCAGGATGAGTTCCGGGTCACCTAGTGTTCATGTGACCATTGCATAGAGGGCACGCCTTGCCAGCAGCTCAGTTTCGTGGCATGCAGGGTCTAAAGGTGAGTGAGATCATTGATGATTTCTCTCCCCAGCAGCCTACCGTCCAGCACTGCATATACTAGCCCGCAAGGAGGAAACACCAGCTCAGTTCCCGTTTGACCTCCCTGTACTGACTATCATATCTCTAGATTCTTTTTCATCCTGTACAAAATAATCAGATGAAAAGTACTATTTTTTTCTTTAATTTACAATGATTACTTCTAAAACTTCTATGATAACTTACTATAAAACCTTTGACATCATAGACTACTTCCAAAAAGGTAGCATTAAACATAAAAATCCAAAAAGCACAGAACATTACATTTTGTCTGCTTAAAAACTCATCTTCAGTTCATTAATATCTTTCCTTCCCATTCCCACACAGATCAACTTCTTTCACATGTCTGTTCATTTCTCTCCAGTTCTTTCTTGACTACAATCATTCCAGCTATTCTGCTACCAGGAAAGCCTTCTTATGTTAGGAAGATATCCCTGGAAACAGTGGAATAATGTTATTCCTCTAGTCATAAATCTATCACTATTTTTGAAGCGAAACTATGATTTCTTTTCGTTGTTACCCATAAGGAATTTATAAAATTTTAGAACTAGAACGAAGGTTTTGCATCTGCATATACACATGCACACATATACATCTATATACACACATATACATAAAATTCTTGAGAAGGTATTGCACATTAGATTATCAAAAAGATACTTCACCGACCCATCCAAAAATGTAAGTATTTATTTCTTCTCTAAGTCTTTGTACTTAGAGAAGACTTAGACTTTTTATGTTTGCCTGGTACATATACTGGCATATGTATGATTCACTGGTACCTTCATATCATCACAATGATTTTCTTTTTTTTTTCTTTTTTTTAAACATTTTTTATTATCTCCACTCATACAAACTTAATAGGTACACCGGTTCCCTCCCTCCCTCCTCCTCCCCCGACCCCTCTACTCACCCTCCCTTCACCCCTCCCTCCCCACCCCCCAGTGCCTCCCCTCCCCCAGTCCCCGGAGAATCTTTTAATGTGTATGCCAAACTCTCCTCTAGGTCCTCCTCTCCGATGACATACAAGGAACTAGCGGCATTTCCCTGCACCCTTTCCTGTGTTCCCCTTAAGCATAGGAACACTATTGTGGCTGTCAATCCCTTGCCTCCAAGGATCTTGGTGCTTTTAGCAAATGCTAGACTTTGTGGGGTCAATAGTGTGTTGGACATTGTGCAGGGCATGTAAAGTCCAATTATGATTGCTTCGGCCCTAACTTGTGTGGAGTATCATGCATATCATTGCTCCTCCCATCCTTGTGCTCTTACACTCTTACTGCCCCCTCTTCCACAAATTTCCCTGAGCTTCAGGATGGAGAGAGATTAAGCTGGCCTAGTTCTAGGTGGTTGATATAGAGTCTCTGAAGTTCTGGATTATGGTTTGTTGATTTTCTTTTGCAGTTTTGCTACTCCTGCAATGCCCTTCACTCCATCCTGGTGGGCATTGTATGTCACCCCCTGGCCAGAGACAAAAAGCTGTTTAAACTAGAGTCTTGTTATAAGAGTATATTCAAGGGTAGATGTAATAAAAGTAGGAAACCACAGTGAGGTAGGGATCAATCACCCATTTGCAAAATGGTTACTTATTATCTGCCAGACTATATGCCCTCCCCTTCTGGTGAGATCACACCCCCTTAGTTGTAAATGATCAGGAATGAAAAGTCTGTGAACTTAATCAGATGTCTCATTGCTTACTTGCAGTCGTTGATGGAGGCCTATTTTTTCTGCTGTAACATGGTCCCCTCTCTCCTTGTTTCTGGTGTGGCCCTCCTACCCCATCCCTCCTGTTCATACTGCTTGCAATTACTGTATTACAGAGATTTATCATCGAGTGTCTCTAAGTGGGCTGGGTGGGTTTGGTACTAGGAGCCACCTATTAGGGAGTACATACAGCGTTTAATTTTCTGTGTCTGGGATACTTCACTCAATATAATTGTTTCTAATGACATCCATTTCCTAGCAAATTCCAGTAATTCATCATTTTTGATGGCTGAGTAGTACTCCATTGTATAGATGTACCACTGTTTCCTTATCCACTTGTCAACTGTTGGACATTTGGGTTGATTCCATGACTTTGCTATTGTAAACAGTGCTGCTATGAACATGGTCGCACTTGTGCTATCGCGGTGAACCTCTGCTGCATGCAGAGTTATTCCCAAAAGTGGAATAGCAGGATCATATGGCATTTCAATCTTTAATTTCTTTAAGAATCTCCAGGCGACTCGCCAGAGTGGCTGCATGGGCCTGCATTCCCACCAGCAATGTAGGAGAGTTCTCTCTCCACATCCTCTCCAGCATTTGTCGTTGTTAGTATTGTGGATTTTTGACATCCTGACCGGGGTGAGATGATATCTCAGGGAAGTTTTGATTTGCATTTCCCTGATGGCTAAGGAAGTGGAGCATTTTTTAAGTTATTTGTTAGACATTTTAATTTAATCCCTGGTAAAGTTTCTTTTAAGTTCCAGGGCCCATTTTTTAATTGGGCCATTGGTTTCCTTGGTGTTTGGTTTTCTAAGTTCTTTGTGCACTCTAGATAATAGAGCTCTATCAGATATGTGGTTAGTGAAGATTTTCTCCCATTCTGTGGGTTGCCTTTGAGCTCGCGTTACAATCTCTTTATCTGAACAGAAGCTCTTTAATTTCACAAGATCCCAACTGTTGAGAGTTGGTAGCAGTGACTATGCCATTAGATGTCTGTTTAGGAACTGTTGGCCTAGCCCAATCAGCTCGAGGGAGTTCCCTACCCTTTCACCTATAGCTTTTATAGTCTCTGGCCTTTTATCAAGGTCCTTGATCCATTTGGAATTAAGTCTTGTACATGGTGACAAGTATGGGTCCAGTTTTAATCTTCTGCATGTGGAGATCCAGTTTTGCCAGCACCATTTGTTGAAGATACTGTTCTTTTTCCATTGGATTTTTTAGGCCCCTTTGTCAAAGAGCAAATGGCTGTAATTTTGTCGGGCTTATATCTGGGTCTTCAACCCTTATTTATTGATCTATGTGTCAGTACCAGGCTGTTTTTATAACTATAGATTTGTAGTATAGACTAAGGTTTGGTATGATGATACCTCCAGCAGTGTTTTTGTTACTCAGGACTGTCTTTGCTATCCTGGGTCTTTTGTGCCTCCATATGAACTTTGAGATTGTTTGGTCAACTTCTTTGAAGAATTGCTTTGGGATTTTAATTGGTATAGCGTTGAATTTGCATATTGCCTTTGGTAGGATGGTCATTTTTACGATGTTGATTCTGCCAATCCAGGAACACAGGAGGTCTTTCCACCTTCTAGTGTCTTCTGCAATTTCTTTCTTTAGGATTTTAAAGTTGTCATTGTAAAGGTCTTTTACCTCCTTGGTTAGGTTTATACCAATGTATTTCATTTTTTACAATGATTTTCTTTTTGAAACCACATCTCTCTAATTCTATCCTTTGTTCAGGATGCAGTAAAATAACATGCCCTACATAAAACCTATTTCAGTTAATCTAACCTGTATTGAACTCAACTGCTTTCTGAACTACTATCATCTTTCAAGCAGTAACATTTTATTTAGCACTTACTCATTCTCTGATAACTTTCAAATTATTATCTAATGATCATTTCTTAAAGTTTGAACCATGAATATTGGTTTTATTTCCTCAACTGGACTGCACATGTAGCGTCTCCATATTATCCCTAAATGTTCCTTTTTCATCTGTTCTCTGCACTCTTTAAATCCAGAAACATGCCATGCATGCATCTCTTGCCAGTTCCCAGCATCACACCTAACACAAGAAATAGATAACTACTTGATGAATAATGAATTATAAATTCTCTGAAGAAAAAAAACTCATTGTTTTGCTTCTTTCAATTATATAGACATTCAAAAATATTTTTATGGATTTAAAAATGACTTATTTAAAATATTCATGATCTAATTTTTACCTAACTTGGAAAACACATTGAGAATGAAGATTCCTCTGAATATGGGCTGTGATATGCCCTGAAAGGTGAAAAGTTTCCATACTTGAACATCTAAGGAAAAGTACATAGTTCACTACAAATATGAATAGCAAAAAAAAAAAAAACCTCATGGTCTTAAACTTGTGAAGAACATACATATATATTTCATGGGAGAGAGAGAGTCTTATTATTGATCTCTATGCAACAATTTTATCCTGTTAGATGCTATCTAGACAATATGAATTTGTGTATTAAAATGATGAGAGTAACAATCAAAAAGGTAGAATCTAAAAGACCTGGGAGCATAGCTCAGTGGTAAACCATCTGCCTTGTGTTTGTGAAGACCCTGAGTTCCATTCCAGTACAAGGAAAAACAGGAAAAAATAGAAATATTCTGTTTGAGTTTAAAATCTGGAATTCATTAATAGCAAAAAGGACAGACTAGATTTTTTAACCTTAAAATGGTTACAGTTTTACAAAGTTTTACAAAAGAAATATAAATGCCAAGACCCCAGCCCTAGGTTTCATTACCCTGGAGTATGAACTATATGTCTTTTTAGTCAGTTCTCTGGGTAATTTAATATACGATTAAGTTTGAGAATCTTAAATCGAAAAATGCCATAGATCTAATCCAAATTCTATCTAAACAGTTTTTCTGAAATGAATTATGCAACTTTTGAATCATGACATTAAAAAACAGTAAATAAAACTAAATTCTGTAATACAGATTTCAGGCTTGCATAAGGAAGTTAGGCAGAAAGTCAAGAAGAAAAACAAGAGGGAAGACTAAAAAGTGGTCGCACAAGAAAGGAAGCAAATGGTATATGACATAATACAACTTGTACCCAAGTTGCTCAAACAATCAATTCAAAACAGTATTGCTTTAAAATTTCTAGCTTACGTCTGTTCTTCCTTCCCAAATGTTAACTTGAAGTTTAACTTCTTTGATATTTACATGGTAGTTTGATGGATGATATGGGGGAAAATAAAAATGAACCCTTTAAAGATCACTTTATTAAATTATCTTATAAACTCTTTCTTCTAAATTCCCTTGATATTTACATGAGAGATTCCCAAACCTAGCTCATAGTCAGATTAGAGCCAGATTTTTCTTTTAAATACAGATTTCATTACTTGCCTCTAAAAGATTCTGATTTAATAAAAGTGCTCATTATAAGTCAGTTAAAAACAACACAAAATGGGGCTGGAGAGGTGGCTCAGGGGTTAAGCCTCCGCCTTGCAGGCGGAAGGTCCCGAGTTCGGATCCCAGATCCCACGTATAGACGCCAGGCGGAAGCGAGGGCGGCCTGCGCTTCTGGTCCTGGTAGGGTGGAGCCTATGAACCCCGGGACAAAAGGAGGTGGAGGCGTCCATGGTGGTTTGAGAATTCGTC
The DNA here is from genome assembly GCA_023101885.1 of Typhlomys cinereus. Taxonomy (NCBI): domain Eukaryota; kingdom Metazoa; phylum Chordata; class Mammalia; order Rodentia; family Platacanthomyidae; genus Typhlomys; species Typhlomys cinereus. The sequence goes on from JALPQD010000220.1 coordinate 1,131,299, forward strand.
CGTGGTTCTACACATACACAGGCACACACAGGCACACACAGGCACACACAGGCACACACAGGCACACACAGGCACACACAGGCACACACAGGCACACACAGGCACACACAGGCACACGCACATGTGCACAGTTGAATAAACAATAATAAAAAAAATTAAAAAAAAAAACACAAAATGAATAAGCAACCTCATGGGAATTCAGAATTTTGTATCATCAGATATTTTTCCAGACATGCCACTATCAGGGTTACTGATCTAGGCTGCCAGGTAATAAACTCCTGAAACAAAAGTCTGTTCATTTCAGGGGTTTTCAAAGTTAGATTTTTTTCCCTACACAACACTTAAGACTCAACCCAAGAGAGACTCCTTTGACAAGAAAGAGATCAATCTCGAACTAACGCATCTGCATTTTTTTTCAAGCACCATTATGTCATTCTGAAGCATCCAGGGTTAAGATCCTTCAGAATAACACATTTACATTCACAGTCAGTGAACTACTATCAAATAAATCAAAGGATAGCTGACTATAACTCTGTGGCTTTTGTCTCCTTTGATTCTTTTACTTAGCTTGCAATTTGTAATTATATTGATTTGTATTCCTTAGTTTGGTTACTAGTTCCCTATTAAGGCTTCCTAGGAAGTCCTGAGAACAAAAGTTAAAAAGATAAACTTGTCTTACATAGATTATTTTATTCTGAAGCCAGAACTGGATATTGTCATGTCTAAACCCTGACTAAAAGCTACAGCTTCTTTTTCAATGAAATCTTTGGTAAAATCTCAACAACTGTATGCATCTTGGGACTGAATATAGGGCTTAGCCATTCCTCCAACACAATTTCACTAAATTGGCTGAGGTCTAAGATAATATATGACCTTAACATATTGCCAATTTACTGATTACAATCTTGGGACAGGGTAAGTGTTTTGAAATTTCAGAATTATTTAAAAGCACTTCCAGATGATCCTATGACTAAGGATATTTGAAAAATGTTAAATTTTGTTCAACCATCTCATAAATTCTTTCTTACAAAATCCATTGACAGTTAGATGACAAGTTGATAGATAACAGAGGAAAATGGGAGTTTGTCCAAGCACAAAGAGAAGGCAAGATAAAGAGTAGTTAGTTCAATTTTTTTAAGACAAATAAAGCCAGCCATGGAGACATAGGCCTGAGTTCAGGCCAGCTTGAACTACCTCATGAGATAACGTGTCAAAAAATCGAAAGAAAGAAGGGAAAGAAAGCAGGATGAAAGAAAGGAAAGGAAGGAGAGAGGAAGAAAAAAAGGGAACAAAGAAGAAACGGAGAAATGGAGAAGGAATGGGGGGGAAGTAACAGAGGGAAAGATGATCATATTACTTAAAATAGATTGAAAGCTGTTAGTCCAGTATATTATATGCAAAAAATAAAGAAACACTGTTTTGTTAGAACAGTAGTTAAGAAGTAGAGCTTGTAACCATTCTTCTCAAATATGATCATTTTTCTCATTTCAAAAGCTGTCTGACTGGCTACAGGTAAATATACTTCTAGTAAACAAAATTAAAGTACCAATTTTTACAGAATAGGAGGTAAAAATTGGGTCCGTAATAGCCTGATTGAAACATGCTCTGAAGCCAGCGCTTTCCCCCTGAACTTTCTAGTAGCCTAAATCAGAGGTAATTTTGACTTCTCTCTTAAATATCATTGGGAGAAGCATTTTTTAGAGATTGTGTGTTAAGAAAAACTTATCCCCAGGATCTTAAGGAAAATTACAAAGTAAAAAGTAAAGAAGACTATTTAATAGTTGTCTATTTTTTATACCAAAACCTCAATACCACGAAAGTGCACAAAGATGTTGTAAAGGTAGGAAAACTTCTTACCTTCCTGCCTTAGAAGGATAACTAACATCACATTATGACTTCACAGTTTTAGAAAGTAAATCCAACAAAATTGTGCTTCCCTAAATTAACCATACTAAATAATCACACATCTGCTGTTTAAAAAAAAAAAGGTGCAAATTTCTATACTTTCCCTAGAAACTTGAAAGATTCTTACATCTTACTTACCTTGCAATTTGTAATATTATTAGTTTCTATTCTGTCTGAGATCTTAGGTCTATGAATCATCACCTCCTAGAACTAACTTTCAAAATCAGTGGTGGATGCTGTTTGAATTCTGCTAAGACACAGCAGCAGAAGCTGGTAAGGGACTGACTGACCATTTAATGTTTAAACAAATTATGACTCTGTAACTATCCCCCTTGGGAGCATGCTAAAACTACAGAGTGTCATAACCACCTACCACCCAGAGTAGACTCCCTAACTTAATGTTCCCAGATTTCTGTCCAGGCTCTTGCATCTCAGATTCAAAAATTGAAGCTGGGATGCGATGAAGTACAATTGATTGAAAAGCAGGGAAAGGGACCCCTGATTGCCCAGGGCGAGCGAGAAGTCTCTGAATGTTCAGGGAGCCAGAGGGGAGGCAAGAGAGATCCAAGTCTAGTGCCAAGCTTTGGAGGAAATGGAAACTTTTTATTGGTTTCCTCTCTGACTTTTAATGGGTAGTCCCTGGTGGGGCCAGGTTTGAACATCCCCATGGAGGGTTTTGAGGTGGTCCCCCACTGGGGCAACTATATGTTGAATAAGGCTCCAGGTCTGCTCTCCCTGTGTTGTCTTTCGCATAGGCTTGTGTCCTTGCTTAATTTCCTCTGGTCTCCCTCTCTGTTCTCATGGCTTATGGAAATCAACTCCCCATCATTAGGGGTGGATGAACTACCCTTCAATTAATGCAACTGCATAGTAAAGCATGAGAAATTTTGTTCTGATTAAAGTGCATGTAAACAGAATGAAGACTACAACAGACAACTTGATTCTGAAAATCAAAGTCTCTGACTTTGCAAAATCATAAAGCCTGAAATATGGTCACTAGGAATACTGGAGGATTTCTCATACAGCCATGTTTTCCTAGAAAGCAATTTCAGATTTGTTCCACTACTCCAACCAGAAATTAACTGAATTTGTCACACTATTGTGATGAATAATTAAAGTTCCTCATCACCTTTCAGCTCTAGGAAATGCCCTAATTTTATATCAGTTGGCACTCCAGACCTCTGCTTCCAAATATAATCACTCTTTTATGGAATCCTGAAACACCAGCTTCCACAAGAGACTTTCCCACTCACCTAATTAAATTGTCTCAGTAGGAAAAAAAAAAAAAATATATATATATATATAAAGCAAGGTCAGGCTCAAAGTGACATGGCTAATTTGGCACATGCATCTGAAAACTCTAAACGCCAGGACCCTGATAAAACTGTAACTAGGTTTTCTTTTTTTAAACACAGCTGTGCTAACTCAAGTCAAGGCTGTTATTGAATTTTTAATGAGGAGGTTAACTTAGGAACTTTGAAAGCAAAAGCATTTAATTCCTTTAATATACCTTTCCTTATCCTGAGAAGATATTGGCTTGTCCCCAGGAAATCTCATGGTTTGGTTTTGTTTGTTTGATTTGTTATTGTTGTTCTTGGTTTATTTTGTTTTATTTTAAAGAAGAGATGAAACATGGTTTGCTTTTTACTTTGAATTTGCTTTTGGCCATTTAGGTTAGAGAATACATCTGCAAATCTAGACAGTCTCTTTAGTTGTACTCCACATTCATAAGTGCATTATTTTGAGTATGGGTGAAACCCAAGCCTTTGTTCAAAGGCCTGTGTGTTGATCTTTGGTGTCCCTTGACACTTGCTGGTAGGATGTTACAAAGCCAAGATGGCTTTGTGAGCCTACAGTTCCTTCCTGACATTTTCGAACAATGCAGCACAGCCTTTCTAATGTGACTTAATCCTACCTGGAAATGCAGGTAACCAAAAAAAAAAAAAAACAAATATAGCTCTAATTTGACATTACAGAAGATGTCTTAAAGAGAACTCAAAAAGAAATAATGCTTTTTCACTAGTTTTAATCTACAGCTATACTGTTCATCAGCCTTCCTAATGAGCTATATCTTTAAATCTCTTTTTAACATGCAAAGTTCAAAGTAAACACTATTTATCTGAGACTTTTAGTGAGTTTATGTAGACATGTTTATATTTTACCTTTTACATTCACTTGATGTGACAACAGCTTCCTTAGAGTTTAATGCCAGGGATACTAAAAGCCTCCTAACAGTCAATAGAGGGAAGCGAATGCATTGCTAAGAGGACTTTCTACCCTCTCCAAAAATGGGGAAACTAACAAGAGATGCTCTTTCTACAAAGGAAAGTCATCAGGAAGTGCTATTCTAGCAAGAAAACTCATTTTTACTACAGCTTAAACAATATTCTAAACAGAAAACCCTTGTTCAGATTCCTGAAATTCAAGAAAGCTACAAAATGGAGGCAAAAACATAATGAACCATCCACCAAAAAAATTAAAATTTGATGTTGTATTCATAATTATGAAAGAAAATTTGCCAACTAGGATAATTAGAAGTATTCTTAAGGACTTGAATATAAAGACCATGTGCACTTTGAAAAATAAAGCCAAGATGTATTTGGCAATACAACCTGTGGGCCTCACATTTTTACATGATATAATCAATTGATCACTCATTACCATGTGCCATTTCCCCCTTTCTACCATTTGGAAAGGTCTTTAATATTCATTTAGCCAACATGTCTTGTAAGTCTTTGATGCTGCCATTCAGAATATAAAGAGAATAAGAGCCCAGGACTTTCTGTGTAGAATCTGTTGACATGTAGAGAATAATAACAGTCTCTTGGGTTCAGTGCTAGAACAGGCTCAGATGCTAATTAAAACTTTGAAACAATCAACTCCTATCATAGGATGGAAACACAGATTTATTGTTGCAAAGCCCTCACTGAAGTAGGAGGGTGGGGTGAAGTCTCAAGAAGTCTCAGGCATTTCCAGCAAGAGACTGTGGCACTACACAGGCAGAGGAGAGACATGAAAGAGGATGACATGTTCAGAGATGATAAACATTTCCATATATATATGCAGACATGTGTATGGCCCTGTGTTGGAGGGTTGAAAATTGAGATTGGGCAGAAGATCAACTAATGCCAGATTTTTAAAAGGGGTTTATATATATTCAGTATTCCATTCAATTGTTATTATGTGTATATGTGTATTTGGGGGGGGAGGTAGTACATGTGTGGGAGATGATAAGATTCCCAGTCCTTGATGCCCCCATTTTCAGGACAGAGCTTCTGCTTAATGGCCGCTGTCTCCCAGGGATGCTTTTTTATTGCATTATTTTTGCCTAGTTATACAAGCTCAATAGGTACCCCCCTTCTCCCTCCCCTTTCTTTCCCCTTATTGTCCCCCTATTTTACTCTTCCCCTCCTTCCCATTCTTCCCCCTTTTCTCTCCTTCTCCCCGCTTCCTTCTCACTCCTTTTTCTTCCCTCCTCCTCTCTTGGTGATTCCTGATTTCTCCCTCCCATCCTCCAGAACATCTGTTTATGTGGGTGTTGAATTTCCTTCTGAGTTCTCTACACTAGTGAAGGTTCAGGATTCAGTGACATAGCTTGGGGCCCCTTCTTGGGCAGCCCACCAGTATGGGAACTCTATTATGTCTGTTTAATCCCTTGCCTCTAAGGATTCTACTGCCTGAAGCCTTCTCCCCTGTGATCCATGCTAGACTTTGGGGGGTTGTTAGTATGTCAGCCGCTGTGCAGGTCAAGCAAGATCCAATCACATTGTGGGTATATCCTGGCTCCTGCAGCCTTAACGTTTGTGAAGTATCTTGCGTATCGTTGGTTCTCCCTATCTTTAGGCTCTTATGATCTTGCTGTCCTCTCCTCTGCAAGGTTCCCTGAGCTTTAGGATGGGAAGACATTTGGTTGGTCTGGTTCCAAGTGAATATTGTAGGGTCTTTGGTGTTCCTAATTATGGTTTGTTGTTGTTTGCAGTTTTGCTGTTCCTGCACTGCCCTGGCTGCATCCTGATTGGTTGTCGAGGTCATCTCCTAATCAAAGATAAAAGACTGTTTAAACAAAGATGGAAGAATAGGAGTAGGACATAGCAGTGAGAGGGGCCAGTGACCCAATGCTTTTAAGAGGGTGGGCTTGTCTCATTGTAGCACAGGTTCAGGATCAAAGATTGATCCAGGCCACACCTCCAAACCCTGCCTTCTCAGCCTACCCACAACCCTGCATAAAACCTGTCATTTTCTCTCCACTCTTTTTTTTCTTTTTCTCTTTCCTCTTCTTTCCCTCTTCATTTTCCTGCTAATCATCTTCCTGTGGTTTTCATTGGTCCAGCTGTTCTGGAACTCCAATTAAAACTTCCATCTAAGTCCATATAAGTTAAGGCCAAAGTAATCATAATAGGACTTTGCAAGACCTGCACAATGACCAACATATCATTGACTCCTCAAAGTCTAACATGGATCAAAGGCACTAGGATCCTTAGAGGCAAGGGATTAACAGCCACAGTAGTGTTCCTATACTAAAGGGGAACATAAGAAAGAGCTCTAGGTAATGCTACTGAGTCCTTATACCTCATCAGAGAGAAGAACCCAGAGGGAAGTTTGACATGCTCACTATAGGATGCTCCAGGGATGGGGGGGGGGGAAGACAATGGGAGAAAGGGAGAGAGGGGGGAAAGGAAGGGAAAAGAGGGGAGGGAGCAAGGGGACCCAGGGAGGGGTAGAGGGAGGGAGGGGAATGGGGGTACCTATCAAGTTTGTATGAGCGGAAGAAATAAATTAATTAACTTAAAAAAAACTTCCATCTAGTCCATGATGTGGCATGTTTTTGAACTAACCACCTTACATTTATACTTTAAGGGTAGAAATCAACTTTGGATATTATTACTCAAAAGCCATCCACATGCTTCCATACCCACAAGGGTGTCTCACTAGTCTGGAACTAGCCAACTAATCTAGACTGGCTGACTATTGAGTCCCCCAAAATTCATGTCTCCAAATATGTATCACCAAGCCTGGCTTTTTAAAGATGTTTTCTGGGAACTAAATGCAGGTGTTCATGCTTTGCAAGGAAAGAATATTACTAACTGATCTACTTCTCCAACCCCACAATGACTGTTCTTTCAACTTTATCCCAGTGAGTGTTGGCAGCTAAAGAAAACCTATATATAGGTGCTAGGCAAATGGCTGTAGTACTGACAATCTGCTCAGTTTAAGAAAAAATGTGACATTGCTTTGAACTTCAGCACATCTGTGAATAACAGTTTGAAGAATCTTTCTCTTTACACTCAGTGTGACTTTACTACAAACTATAAAACTTGGGATGTTTCAAGGACAACAAATAACTATACTGTCTAGAAGCTAGAATGTTTAAATTCACTGGCATCTGGTGATTCCATTCTTCCAGGTCTGCAATCAGTCTCAGTTCCACATTTTTATCACTCTCTATCCTGACTTACACAGCTGTGGTCTGACTCCAGTGAGTCCTGAGTCAAATACTTCTTGAACATCGCCTAGAGTCCCTTCTTAAGGCAGCTTAGGTGAATGTCAACCTCACGCTCATCTAAAAATAAAATAAAAATGCATAAATATACATTGGATGCTTGAATACTGCTCTGTAAACACTCAATGCCAAAACAGAACACAACCGTAAAAGTGCAGATTGCAAGGGCTTTTCAAGGTCTAAGAACACTGATGGAAGAAAACATTGGTTTCCGCTTACACCCTCCTGGAGAGATGTTTATGTTTAGTCTTTTCAAAGGCTGAATCACGAATTTCACCCTATTCCTTACCTCATTGCCCTACACACACACACACACACACACACACACACACACACACACACACAGAGTTCAAGGTTCATTTAGATCACAACAGCACAGCCTTTGATATATTTGTTGACATATTCCATTGGTTCTATCTTTAGAATACATCAGAAATATCTGACTGCTTCTCACCATTTCTATGCGTACCTCCTGTATCACAATTTTGTTATTTAAAAAAAAATCTGAAGAATGATTAACAGAGGTGGACCAAAAGGAGTACCATAATATGCCTATAATTGGTAGGACAAGGCATTGAAATAACTGAAGATTGAAAAGACACATTGTGTATTAACTTCCTTTTTTGTATTTAATCAACATAAATAAGTATTTCACTTACTTCTACTTAGACTTTGTATATCTTTGAGAGGCAACTTTTCTTCATGTCTGGACTTCATGAGTTTTGGCTTAGTGAAATTACTGCTGTGGCTATTTTTTCAATATTTTGTTTTTATTTCATTTTATTATGAGAGTGTGCTGGCTTAGTGGTTAGCAGACATTTGGATGTCAGTTATGACCTCAACTATGAGGACTATGGGGATCAAACTCAATTCACCTGGCGTGAGCACTCAGGCATCTTTACTCACTGAGACATATGCCCCCCCACTCCACACGGTTGTCTATTTTTAATCATCCCTATATTCTCTAATATTCTCCTTACTTAGATAAACATACTTATATATCTTTTCCTGATTTTTGTCCTGAGCACCAATCTTGTATTTTTACTGTCTGTACCTCAAATACAGTATCCTTAAAGTCACAATTTTTCTAATTGTTGTGTCTTCAAAAACATCCCATTCACATAATTCTACAGCAGCAACTTTGCATCCTTTCCCCTGGCATTACCTCGACGATTCCTATCATTTCTCTCTTTGTGTCATCATATGAAACAGAGCAGAGGAATATTTCTGCCTCACCATATCGACTACCAGAACCATCAAAAGAAAGGACCCAGAGAACTTAGAACTTACCTAGGAATCTCATGCTGGTAATGAAGAGAGTAACTTCACAGAATAATAAAAATTTGCCAGGTCTGATACTAGCCAAAGAGGGAATTTGTCGCCCCAAAGAAATTTCATCCATCTCTTACCACCTTATAGGGAAGATTGGGACCAGCCAATAGTAGATGGAATAACATCTCACTGTTAAGAGCAGTTCTGCATAGCTTTTGCCCCTATTGAAGTCCAGATCACCCAACATTGAAGTCCAGAGCCAACATTGTCAATGCCTTCTCATAGGAAGTGAAGAAATGGAACAGACTGGGGGGGGGCGGTATTTCATCCAAATTGCCATCCAGTCTGCTACACAACAGAGTAGAGACCCTGGGTGTGGCTACAGACTTTTTAAGGCCTCAGGTATTGCTAAGAAGTTGCTAAGAAAGTAGGATATTTGGGGAGGGGGAGGTAGTTTCCTCCTGAGGGCATAAAGCTAAAAGTTTGGTTTGCAACTACGTTCACTCAGAGGATTACATTCTGCAACCTTCTTTCTGGATTTCCATGATTCACTCTATTTACTAGACATTTTGATGATCAAAGAAAGAGGCCTCCCTCCACATGGTATGTAAAATAAAAACCAAACTTAGTAAGGGAAAACTACACACTTGGGCCAGACTCACTGGGTAAAATCAATGCTAACATTAAAGAGAATTTTGAGGAGGAAGCATACATTTTGGATTGTGTTGGTTATGAAAACAGAAATAAGTCAATGTGACCATTCTAATTTTGTTTTTATTCTGTTTTGTTTTCTGTTTGAGACTCAAAACTATAACCTAGCATATGCTAGGCAAGCACTGTAAGACTGAGCCACTGCCCCAGTCTACTGTAAATACATTTACATTAGTCATAGAGATAGAAATGAATTAGGGTTCCACCACTTATATAGTAACCATGAAGCACTGTATTCATTTCCAGAAAGGAAGGAAGGAAAGAAGGACAGAGGAAGGGAAGGAGGGAGGGAGGGAGGGAAGAAAAGAAACAAAGGAAAGAAATGAAAAAATAAATAAAAGTTAGTGGGTTACCAGAAGTATAGAACAAAAAGACTCTTACCTAGTTTAGCTAAAGTAAAACACAATTCTTCTTTTTTTATAAAGAAAGAAGTCTATTTGACTTGATGTTATGGAAGCTGAGAAATCTAAGAGGTTCAAGGACCCCCATACTACCTTCTAAGGTGGCAGAAAAGCAGAAGAGTAGGCAGATATGTGTAAAAGATGCAAATATGAGAGACAGTGTCACATTGCACAAACTTCTCTGGAGCTAAATAATCCAGTTCCACAGAGGGAGGTTTCTCTCACCTTCCAAGAATTAACCCAAGATTATGGCATTGACCTTTCATAAGGCCTGAGTCCTCCTAACCCAGTCACCTCTGACACCCTGTTACATGGTGGGAGTGGGGGCTGGGGGAGACAAACCACATTCAAGCCATAGCAAACTTCCTATTACAGTTTTTTCCTATTTATACTTTGAATAACCAAATTCTTTACCATTTGTGACCTGTTGTGGTCCAGCCTGACCTTGTGCCTGCTCTGCTCTTCCTAGACTCTTTTTTTTTTCTTCCACTTATATAAAGTTGATAGATACCCCGTTCCCTACCTCCCTCCTCCCCTCCCTGGATCCCCTTACTTCCTCTTCCTCTTTCCCCTTCCCTTTCTCCCCTCCCTCCCCCTCTCCCAGTGCCCCCTCCCTTCCTGAAGCATCCTGTTGTGTGCTTGTCAAACTTCCCTCTGGGTCCTCTTCTCTGATGAGGTGTAAGGACTCAGTAGCTTTGCCTAGAGCTCTTTTTGTGTTCCCCTTTAGTATAGGATCACTATTGTGGCTATTAATCGCTTGCCTCTAAAGATCATAGTGCCTGTGATCCATGCTAGACTTTGGGGGTTCAATGATGTGTTGGGCATTGCGCAGGTCACGCAAAGACCTATTATGATTACTTTGGCCCTAACTTGTATGTAGTATCTTGCATATCATTGCTTCTCCCCATCTTTAGGCTCTTACAATCTTACCACCCCCTCTTCTGCAAATTTCCCTGAGCTTTAGGATGGGGAGAGATTAGGCTGGCCTGATTCCAGATGGTTGATGTAGAGTCTCTGATTTTCTGAATTATGGTTTATTGATTTTTTTTTTCAGTTTTGCTGCTCCTGCACCGCCCTTGGCTCCATCCTGATGGGTACTGGATGTCACCCCTTGCAGTCCTTGATGGTGGCTTATTTTCTCTGCTGTAGCATGATCCCGTCTCTCCTTGTTTCTGGTGGGGCCCTCCTTCCCCTTCCCTCCCTGCTTATAATCTTTGCAATTACTGTAGGTGTTACAGAGATTTGTCTTTGAGTGAAAACACAATTCTGATAAAAGTATCTTGTTCTGTGATTTCCCAGGTCACATAGGGTGAAGTCTTGAGGCTGTATCTCATACCTGAAGTATCCTTTCCCAAATCTCTGCTATGACTATTCTTCCCAAAGATCTAACTAACCAGAATGATGAATTAACTCCACAAGTAATAAATCACTGTGAATGTAGTCCACACTACTACAGAGAAAATTGAGCTCTTTACCCGTCTCTGATATAAATCAGTACATATGCCAGAAAACACATCTTTCACAGTGCCTCTAGGTTCCTCATGTCAATATGTCTGCTGCTATCCTGGCCATCCCAACCACTGCCCAATCTTTAGGTAGCTGAACCTCTGCCAAGAAAATGAATGAAAAGTATTCCGTAAATGTGCAAAATGCTTAATATCTAAATTGATTGGTCTCTTGAAAGGAGGAAAGCCCATATATCAAAAAGTAATTTGTGACTGATGTTCATAACAGAATATCTCTTGATGGTTCTGATGGAATAGAAATATTTAACTAAACTAGAGAACCTAGTTTGGTTCTGCCTAAGTTTTTTTTCTTGCTCCCTGCCACCTGCATATTCATCTTGTGTTCCACCAGCCCCTGTAAACTTGATTCTACTGAGAGTCTCCATTCTTGTTATGTAATTCCTCAGTAGACATTTGACTATTCATTTCTTGGAATTTTTAATAAGACAGTTTGTTTTTTTAATGAGTTTGAGAGAATTTTAGGATGTAAGATGCTGCCTTCCATCACATTCTTTACACTCTTCTATTATTCGTCAAAATAAAGTGAGAACTGGGTATGGTGGCACACGTCTTGAATGCTAGCACTGGAGACTGTGGAGGATATGGAGCTCCAGGTCAGCCTGAGTTGCATGCTGAGACCTTGTTACATCAAATAAAACCGAAGACGAATCCAGTTCTACAATTCTCCACAAACTGGTACTACTTTATCTTACCAATTTGCAAATTACACTACAGTGTTCTCTAATGGAGCACTGGAGTCACCAAAACCATGAACAGGTGTTACCCAGGCATGCCCCATTCCTACCCTTTGACCTCACATTCATCAAAACAGCCCTCACCTAAACCATGAAGGTGAGTGATAAGAAAACAGCACTGGAAACTAATTACTCAAATGGAAACCTGAGTTAAATTACTCTAAGACCATCTGAAAGTCATTTGTAGAAGGCTAAGAAAACCAATGAGAGTTAATATTCTCTGAGGAGCTTCCCAAGTGAAATAGAAAGCACATTTTATGGCTGAAAGTAGTATGTGATTAAGTAGAGAAAGTTCATGAATAAAAATATTGAATGATATGTAAAAGGAATACGTAAATACAGATAAATACAACTGCCCATCTGTCAGTTCTCAATTCAAATGCTAGATCTCCACAAGTTTTCCTGACTACAGCCAACGCCTTCCCTGTTCTCAGATCAGCATGCTAATTTCCCTCACCTGCTATCCTACGTGCTAGGCTTTATGTATGTGATGTATATTGGATTGTGACCTGTCTCCTGCACCAGCCTGTGATCACCAGTCATGGAGAACCTGTGCCAACTGTTTATTGGCTGCTGAAATTCCAATAAAAAGTCTAGTATCTGAAGTCTTAGTTGTTGTCAATAAACATATCTGAATAAATGATTAGCTGCAAATGTTTTCATTATATTTTTGTCATCCACAAAAAAATATGTTAGTAAGAGTAGAAAAACCCCCTATTGTACTAGCAGTATTTTTTTAGGAAATGGCATGTGATACATTTTAAATATCAGCTTCACTGAGCTAAGAGATAACCCAAACAACTGGTAAAGCATTATTTCTGCATAGCTATGAGGTTATTTCCAGAGGAGATTATCATGTGAGTGGGAATGCTATTTTAACAAACGTTCTGTCCTCACTGTCAAAGATGACTCTCAGTGCATAGAGAGGAAACACAATGCAAGGAAAAGGGTCTGGAGTGATGGCTCAGGGGTTAAGCCTCTTGCCTCTCAAGAAGAACCTGAGTTCAGATACCAGATCCCATATAAGGAAGGCTAGGCAGAAGTGGCAGTTGCCTGCACTGGAAGGCAGAGCCTGGGAAACTCTAGAGCAAAGCAGTAAGGAGGTAGAACAACGGAAGATGATTCCTGAAGTCATCCTTGGGCCTCCATAGGCACACACATTTTTCTCTTCTACACACATGTATACACACACACACACACACACACACAAATAAAAAGCAAAGCAGGGAAAAGTAAAAGTTCGTCTTGAGTTGAGTCATCCACTTTTTTCTTACTTTTGGAAGCAGCCGAACTGCAGAAATTATACTGACATACACTCCCACTCCTGCCCTCTGGTTACCATGCAGCAAAGAAAGACAGAATTACACCACACCACACTTTTCCTGCTTTGCTAGCAGATGCGTGGACCTCTTAGCTTCCCACACTACATGAGCCATTTCAAGTGTGTGTGTGTGTGTGTGTGTGTGTGTGTGTGTTTTGCATTGTATTACTCAGGGTTGCTCTGGAGAACCCTAATGAATACAATGAAAATGTTAAAAAAAAATACCCTTTGAACCTGCATTTCCTGAGTACTAAAACAAAGATTAAAATAACCAATGTTACTTTTCATATATGTTTACTGTCCCGGCGACCCTTGCTTCATAACAAGCTATCTATATTAGTTACTTTGGCACTGCTGTGACCAAAATATCATACAGGAATAACTTGAGGAGAAAAAGTTCCCTTGGACTCACACACTGAGTCATCATGGAAGAAAAGACATGCAGAACAGCCCCCGTCTGGGACAGCAGGAGTGTCATATTGGGACAGACGCAAAGGCAAAGAGAAAGCAGGTGGGTGGCAACCAAGGTTGAGTATAACCTTTAAAGGTCCACCCCTAGTGACCCACTTCTGCCACCTAGGCCCTGCCTCCTCTGGGTTCCACAGCCTTCCAAAGCAAAGCCACCAGGCAAAGGAACTCACGTAGTGAGCTCACGTAGGTCATTGCAGATTTAGACCACATGCCACCCAAAACTTAAGACACATATTGCACACCCAGATCCTTTAAGTTGGGAATCCAAAGGAAGCCGAATGCAGCTAGTGGTGTCTACTCACAGATGTGAGTCTTTCCTGGAAGGACGCAAAGGCTGAGGGAGACTCAAGTCATAAGCTGAAGCACTCCTGGGCATCTTAACTCAGTGCTGTGCTGCATTTTCCTCAGAACGAATGGCCTCCATTTTGTCCAAGATTATAACAGAGACAGAAGGCCTAGGAGGGGCTAGAAAGCACACGTGCCCACCCGCTTCTCACGCATGAAAGCTGGGAGGGGCTGGAGTTCCACATGCATGCACACTCGTCCACACATGCGCCTGTGCATGTGCCGCCGCGTACCCGCAAACATGGGGTGGGAGGGCCTCAGGGTACAAGCTGAGGAAGATTAGTTGAGGGGGTTCCATCCCGGCGGCCACAGGGCAGGCCGGCAGCCATGCTGTGGTGAACTAGCTGCCTGTGAATTACACCTTCTCCTGTTAGTAACCCCCACTCCTGCTCCAGTAAGCAAGCCCAGGAAACTGATTGGTTTATCATTTGGTCAGTCATAGCACTCCTGTCTGGGGAGGATAGACAGTTGTATGGTGTCGCCTCAGGACAAGTGTTCACACAAGGGTCATATATTAAGAACTATGACCCTTGACCACAGCTGTGCAAATGACTGGGGCACCTACGAGTGGACTTCTGTTATTTTAGTCTGCACTATCTGCATGTCACAGCGGTTGAGTTCCAAGAGTATCAAAAGTAATGCAGGCAGGACCCACAGCATCCTTTGTGATTGAGCTTTAAAAGTCACACAGCCTCCTTGCACCGTAGAGTTTCAAGTTCACAACAATGGAGTTATAGTCTCCACTAGATAGAGTCAAGTTTGCATTGTAAGAAGAGCATCTAAGATAGAATATAAACAATATTTTTAGAATATAAAGCCATCCATGGTTGCTCTGAGGATCAAGGAGAATAACGGAAAAACATATAAAATTTCATCTTTAAGAAGTTTATTGGGGGAGGGGAATGGGAAGATGGGTCAGTGGGTGAAGGACTTGCTGCACAAACATGAGGACCTGAGTTCAGATTCCCAGCACCTGTGTAAAAAGCAAGGCCTAGCAGCATAAAAAACCAAGGCCTAGCAGCATACGCCTAATATCCCAGTACTAGGAAAAAGAGACTGGAAGATCTCTGGGGCTCACGGACCAGGCAGTCTAGCCAATTGGTAAGCTCCAGATTCGGTGATAATTAGTGTCTCAAGAAACGAGGTGGAGGACAATATTAGAGGAAACTTACCATCGACCTCTGGCCTCCACAGATGCACAAGCAGGCACATTGGCCTGTACACACAAACACACACACAAAGAGTCAAATATGTCTGAATCTCCACACCTTGCTAATCAATCAAAATTTATAAATTATGCATTTCTGAATCTTCCCCTAGCTCCTATTAGCAACTTTATGTTCTTGTAATAGCTCTTAATAGAAATTCAAGTCCCAGATGAAAACTCTAAAGCAATGGAACAGTGCAGGGACCTATATCATCAATTGCAAGAAAAAAAACAGTAGTCAAAACTATCAGCTAACATGTACTAGGGGTGGAGAGATGATCCGGCTGGTAAAAAATAAAAAGCCTGCGCATACAAAACTGGCAATTTGATTTTGATCCCTGAGAGAAGGAAAGAATCGACTCCTAAAGGTTGTCCTCTGACCTCCACAGGCACACTGCAGTTTATACACACACACACTCACACACACACATACACACACTAAATAAATATGAATAAATGTAGAAAATTTCAAAAAAGCCAGAGTTAATACTAATAAACTATAGGCCATAATATAGTTTTTCTTTCTTCTTTCTGCTTCTTTGTGTTTTCATGCTGCCTTTCTTGAAAATGTGTTTTTATGGTAAAAATTGCTTAAATGTTCATTTATTTCTCTTCCTTTCTTCATATTTCTTTCTCACCTGCTTGTTTCCTCTCATATAACTTTGACAGTAAGGTCATGATAAAATTTATTTGCTTTCTTTATGTTACTATTTAAAAATTATGCACACAGAGGAATACAATGTATCCTAAGATCTACAGTGAGTCAGACATTGTAGCACATAACAGTTTTCTCAGCGCTTGGGAAGCTGAGGGCAGGAGGATCTTCATGAGTCTGAGGCCAGTTGAGGATACACAGTGAATTCAACAACAGCTTAGACCGTAACAGCACACTCTGTCTAATATTAAAAAAAGAATGGAGGGGGAGAGAGAGAGAGAGAGAGAGAGAGAGAGAGAGAGAGAGAGAGAGAGAGGATGATGGAAGGAAGGAAGGAAGGAAGGAAGGAAGGAAGGAAGGAAGGAAGGAAGGAAGGAAGGAAGGAAGGAAGGAAGGAAGGAAGGAAGGAAAAAAGAGAGGGAAGGAAGGAGAGAGGGAGGGACTGAGGGAGGGAAGAAAGATTTATGACTAGAAAACTAGAAAGACACATGGAAATTCATCATACTGGAATTTTACTGCCATACATCTGCTCTGTCTTTATTTGTACTTCAGGCAGTCAGACAACTTAAATCATAGAAGTCTCTGCTTGAGTAAATATACAATAAATATCATTTGGGTGCTAACAAATTTTTGTGTGTCTTATTTTGGTTTCTCCTCCTCTTCTTTTTCCTCCTCCTCCTCTTTCTCTTCTTTCTTGCTCTTTTTTTCTTCCTTTAGAAAATTCTACCATTTTAAGGACTGATGCGTCCAAGAACTCACTGCAGTGAGACTTGTCCTTACCCGACCTGCACAATGATTGACACACCATCATGCCCCCATAGGCTATGGAGGAACTTAAGAGAAATGGGAACAGAGAGTGGAAACCTTGGGGATCAAAGCTGGATGAGTGAAGGGAAATGCCCCATTAGTGGGGTGGCCCGAAGAGAGGCAACTTGGTATGCCACAAGAGGCCTGAACATCCATAGGAGTAGACAAGCCAGAGGGACTCCTGAGATCCATAGAAGCAGACAGGGAGTAGGATGGATTGATGAAGGGAAGGGAGGAAGATGGGAGTGAGAAGGGATGGAGAGAACTCAATATGCTTCTAAAACTAAAAATAAAATAATCGTTAAAAGAAAAGAAAAAACTCCAGCATTTTTAACCACAAAAAGCACTCTGAGGTTGTATTACCTACCAATTCTCAAGTCCACTCTCCCTAGCTACACATGGTGACGCCAACATCTGTCACAGAGAAACTTTTGAACACATAGGTTGATGATGCCGTAGGTGCTTGCATGGAAATAAAATAATGAGATTAAGTCACATAACACAAATTAGAATTAAATGGCTCATAGAATTTCCAAAGCAAATTCAGAAAAGCCCTAGAAAGAAAGGCCCTTTCAATTAATAGTCATAATAGTGTTCCCATACTAAGGAGGAACCCGGAGTGGGGGGCACTCTGGGCTATGTCACTGAGTCCTTATACCTCACTGTAGTGGAGGGCTCAGAGGGAAGTTTGGTGTTCACACAGGGGGATGCTCCAGGGGATGGGAGGGGCAAGGGGGAGGCACTGGGAGAGAGGGAAGGAGGGGGATGAAAGGAAGGAGAAAGGGGGAAGGTGCAAGGGGGACTGGGGAGGGATGGAGGGAAGGGGAGGACCAAGGTGCATATTGAGCTTGTATGATGGTGGAAAAATAAATTTAAAAAAAAATCAAGGTACAGGCCTTAAGTACAAGAAAGAAAGAAAGAAAGAAAGAAGAAAGAAGAAAGAAAGAAAGAAAGAAAGAAAGAAAGAAAGAAAGGAAGGAAGGAAGGAAGGAAGGAAGGAAGGAAGGAAGGAAGGAAGGAAGGAAGGAAGGAAGGAAGGAAGGAAGGAAGAAGAAAAGCCCTTTCCTGGAACACAAATTACTAAGGGAAAAAAATTCAGTGTGGATGTGTGAAAACATTTTGCTGCTTTCATCTCAATTATGCTTCTTTTAACTTTGTTCTTAAGTTTAAAGCATATTTTGTTTCCAATGAAAGGGGATATGAATTGTGCATAATTTCAGAAAACGGAAAATGGCCAAACTGATGTGTAATAGGACACAAGAGCTTTTTCAGAAAACAGAATCACTGGTGGTATTGAGTTCTCTTGGATATGTTGGCCACTTTTAGTGCAAGGCTCAAATTTTTTCTTACATTGCTATTACTTGCAAAAGAAGACAAGAATCTTATAGACTCTCCGTGGAAGTTGTCTTTTTTCCTAGTAATTTGTGTTCTCCTATTATTATGCTTAAAACCATAAATCCAGTCAAATGCTATGTAAACCAAATTAGTCTTTCAGTATTGATTAGCAAGTATCATAAAACCATTAGAATTTTCATTGAACAACTTCCGAACTTTCTCCCAAAGGTGAGAAACACTCAGTTAACATCATATATTAAGTGTGAGATTGCTCTGATTTTAGGATTATATCTTCTTCCCATTAGAAAAGGCACCCTACCAGGGGTCTACCACAGAGCCTGCCAGTGGAACTTTCCAAACTTATCCCACCAGGGACCACCAATCAAAGGCCAGAGAGGAAACCAAAAGAAAGTTTCCATTTTTCAATCCCCCAAAAGTTCATTAAAGGGACACACAGGGTCCAGAATCTTCAGAGCAAAACTTGGAGTGGTCTTGCCTCCCTCTGGCTCCTGAAACAGCCAGAAACTTCTTGCTCCCCCTGACTCTCCTAAGCAATCAGGGGTCCCTCCTTTTTCTTTACTTCCCAATAAATCTTACTGAAAGCATTTTTAAAAAGAAACAGTAATACCTGAAAATGAGGGAAACTCTTTCTGTGTATATTTTTCTGACTTCACGTGAGGCCCAAGTAGTCTCACACTGAAACTGGAAGCCAGCTATTCATGACCACATTAGAAAATGACTCAGTTGCTTTTCAACAAACTGCCTACTTTAGAAAAGAAAAGGCATGGGTTTCACCATGAAATTTGTTCTGCAAATCTGATATAATCAGAAGGCTTCATTTAGGCTGTATTCATAGCACAAATCAGCCATTTACATGTAAAATTCCAGGTGATCTTACTGATAAACTGACAATTCAAAACACAGAATTTATTCCTGTAAAACATAAACTCCTATTATTTTAAAGACGTCTTAGTAGATTCAAGTTTTCACTGATTTTTTAAAAGTAGATCGCCAAAATTTTTTTCAATACATCTTCCATCAGTATATTTAAAAAGCTCATTATCCATTCTTATCTCAAAAATTATGCACCATGTGGAACAAGCAGAAATAAAAAAGCAACTCCAAGCAGGAGGATGCTGTTGCCTGACTCGGCCAACAATACAGACTTCCCAGTACTCTTGATATTCCTGATATTCCTGCATCCCAAAGGCAATGGAGTTGAGCAGTTGAAACCGCAAACTGCAATTTGTCAAGTTGGGTCTGGTCTGGGCCACTTAATAACTATGCACCAGGCAGACAACCACTCATTCTCTCAGTCTTCTCATCTATAACATGGGAACGAGTAGGGATCAACAAGATGCCTCATTGGGCAAGGCATCTGCTCACAAACCTAGTGACCTGAGTTTGAGCATCCCTGGAAGTCCATATAGTGGAAGAAGAGAATTGACTTCCAAAAGTTGTCCTTTGACTTCCATCCATGTTCTATGGCATTCATACATGTTCTCTCTCTCTCTCTCTCTCTCTCTCTCTCTCTCTCTCCTCCCTCCCTTCTTCCTTCCCTCCCTCTCTCTTCCTTCCTCCCTCCCTCCCTCCTTCTCTCTTTCTGAAAATCAAAATGTTCAAGATTGGTAGCTACCTTTGTCAGGTTCTCCATGTTGTGTTATACTAATGCAGGGGAAAGAGTAGAAGGGCAGTGTTTGCAGAAGAAGAAAGAAAGACAAAGATCTTCACCTCCTTTGTAACAACTCACTCTAAGAGAGCCAATCTGTTCTTGAAAGAGCTAATTCAGTCTCAAGAAAAAGAAATATATCCATGCCATTGCCCAACACCATAATATGGGGACAAACCATTTTAAAACCATAGTATATGAACTTCCAGCATTTTCTTCCCCTGTCTACCATGGAGTTAGGTCCAATCAGGCTACCTCCTTCTCTTTCCTTAGACACTACACTAGCTTCTGCCTTCAAAATTCTACTATGTTGGATATTCTTTTGAGATATCTTCATGGCATCTACTCTTTCTCCCCAACTCCTATTCATTCTTCAAAAACAGCTAAACCTCCAAATCATTCACAAAAACTTACTGTATTACCAGAAATCCACACCAATCTGATCTGTTTCACTCCTACCCTAAGGCGAAGAGACACTCTGAAGTTATTCATTAAAGACTTTTTTTTCTCCTTTTACAAGCATGTATTCATCCCAGCTTCCCCCCTCCCTTCTCCCCTCCATCAGCTCTTTTCCCTTCACCATTCTCTCCTTCCCTCCCACCCTTCTGCCCGTGTGCTCCTATGGACCCCAGGGTTTACTCTGACCTGTCTACTCCTGTGGGGGCTCAGGCCTCCGTGGTATATCAAGTTACCTCTCTTCAAGCTACGCCATTGATAAGTGCATTCCCTTCACTCATCCAACTTTAGACCCAAAGGTTTCACTGAAAGTGCCCATTCTATGGAAATAATAACATCAACCAACAGAGTACTTTGATGTACTGTCTTCCTATCCACAGGTTTATTGGCTGTCTTCTCTATTGATTTTTTTCCTTCCACCCCCCCCCTTTTTTATAGGTTCTGTTCTAGTTTACAGTAATAGGGATGTGTACCCTTCTGACAAGCAGGTCTTGAATCCAATCAGAATACTGTTGGGTTTCTCTTTGATACTCATGCCACTATTACACTGGTGGTCACCTGTTGCCATGGTGATTTATATTGCCACTTACAGATCTCATGCTGTTGATGAGGCTTGTGGTTATTTCTCTCCCCCAATAGCTTCTACAGTATTCCTTGGTACTGTATAAGCTATCCAATGAAGAGAAAGTCCTTAGACCAGTTCCTAGTTGATCTATTTTGCCCATGTTCTGTGATCCATTTGTGTTACATCTTCAGTAATAAGTTCATATTGACAGTTTTTGGAGAGCAACAAAGAGCAATGGCAAAAGTCTATAATGTTTGGGGGCTTTTAAGACCTCTCTGACCACATTAAAAGAAGTTGTTTAGGTCCTTTAACATTGTCTCAGTCACTTTCTCACTGCTGTGATAAAACATCATGACAAAAGCAACTTAAGGGAGAAAGGGCTTATTAGTTTGACTCACAGTTTCAGAGGGACAGAATCCATGGTGGCAGGGAAAACATGGAAACATGCAGGGAAAGCATGGTGGCAGGGGCAGGAGACTGGCTCACAATGTATGCACATTACAAAGCAGAGAGAGACAAATGCATGCATATTTTCTGGTGCTCAGCTCTCTATTTTACTACACTTCTTGGTCCCACCCACAGTGAACTGGGTTTTTTTCCCACACAATTATGCAATCAAGACAATCTCTTACAGGCTTGTCTAGAGGTCAACTTTAATCTAAAGTGTCTTTCTTGGGTATGCCCAGAAGCCTAACACTTTAGGTATCAGGCTGATAATTAATATTAACCATCACAATCACCTAATATCCTGAACCTTAGTATTATGGTTTATATAACAAACTCCAGCATGCCTATGTTGAGCCTTTCCCCCCAAACTATTAGCCTGCTTCTCTAAGGATCAGGCTTGTTTTTGCATCTTTTATTGAAGCTGTAGTGGGCACAAAACAAGCCCTATGTAGATTGATTTGAATATTTATGATCTCAGCAGGCAGGGATCATCATATATGCATCTTTCACATCAGGCTGTGTCTTGTAGCCAAGAATACAACTGTGAATGTCTTCTGGAAAGGCTAATGAAACATAGCACAAAATTAGATCATTGATACATCTGGACAGGGGCCAGAGAAGCATATGCAGCCATGACAGGAACTGGGAGTTCAGGCTGTGTTCTTGAGGTCCTACAGGGAATTGCAATGGAACAGGTCCACCTAGGGCTGTCACACTACTCAACTCTGTCAATCATGACTGTCTCCAGCAGCAGCAAGGTGCCTCTTGTCACTAGTTCTGTGAAAGGACACAGATGTTTGAGTTTTTCTTTCCAATACTTGCCCCCTTTTTGACTGAATGGATTCATTGGTTTGTTATGTGAAGGTGATTCCCTGGGAAAACAGCAGAGGAATGTTCAGTTCAATCAAGCCAGCCTTGCCCAGAGGACTGCAGCCCTCCTCACCTGCAGCTTCCCTCCTTCACCTGCATTAAGATCTCCCTACCTTTCCTACCAGCAAGCCTGATCCCCCAGCTTCCCTCCCACTCCCACCTCCCTCCCCTTTCTTACCTCAACAGTTTCCCAAGAAAGTTTTAATTTCCTAGGAAGCCCATACTGTACCAGGCAGGCAAATAGCAAGTATACCCAAGGTTGTTTTATAAGTGAAAATAGGATTTGTATAAAAATTCACAGACATGTGACTTCGATTTTTATTACTTTTTAATTCCTTGACAGTTTCGTATAAGTATACGATGCATTTCAGTCATTTTCACTGCCCTATGAATCCAACCCATCTCCCAACTTCTCCCACTGAAATCCTCTTGTTTCCAACCAGTCTTCCTCCTATTTTCATGCCTGTGTGTATGTGTCTGTGTGTGTGTGTGTCTGTGTGTGTCTGTGTGTGTGTGTGTGTGTGTGTGTGTGTGTGTGTGTGTGTGTGCATGTGTCCACATGTCTGGGTTCTACTGAGTTTCATAAGGGTTTCCTGCCTTAATATGTGCCTGGGCACTTACTGGAACATGGACACTAGCTATGTCACTGAAAATACCACTGAAGGAAGCCAGCATTCCCCCAGAATTCCCCCAGTTAGCATTAACCCTCAACAGTCCCTTAGGGAGGGGTGACACCTCGTGGGGTCTTCCCCTTTCCATGATGAAATGACAACTCCAATCCTGTGCAGGTAAACACAACTGTAGTGAGTTCATGGCACAATGACCTCATCGTGCCCAGAAGGCATTGTTCAGCACCCTCCCCACCCTTTAGTCCTTAAGTTCTTCCTGCCTCCCCTGTTCTTCAACGTCCCCTGAGCCTTGAGCAAAAAAAGTGATATAAATGTCCTGTTTAAGACTCAACATTCCGCCTGTAGCTTCCATAGACACACACGCACACATACATGAATGACACAAGTTGAAAAAAATTAATGTTGTTGAGCCATAGTTACTAAAAAAATCTCATTAATATCTCTGCATCATTTCCAAAATGGTTTTGGAGACACTATTTCAAATGTGTATTTCAAGACTATACCATGTTACTACTTTCAGCACTTGATTTTGTGTTTTCTTTGTACTACTGTATTGCGTTCTATTTTCCTGTGCTTAACTCCCTTTCAAGTATTAAATTAGGGGCTGCGGAGATGACTCGGGGGTCAAAGCCCTTACCTCCCAAGCAAAAGGACCTCAGTTCAGATCCTCAGATACCACATAAAAATGCCAGGTGAATATGGCTGTGGCCTGTAATTCTGACCCTGGAAGGCAAATCCTAGGAAACCCCAGAGCAAAGCAGTATGGAGGTAGAACAATCCAGGATGATTCCCAGTGTCACTCTTGGGCCTCCACAAGCACACACACTCAAGTGCCCTCTTGTATACTCACATGACCTCTTAAGTCATTTTGTGTTGAGTTCACCAGCAACATTCAGAGTGACTCAAAGGCAGCTACATCATCAAAAAGTTCACCAAGGCAGGAGTAATGAGTCCGGAAGGCTGTAACCCCGAGAGTTTTGCAGGCCTTGCTCCTGAGCATCTATCTGCTCCAGCTCAGCTCCCCAGGAAGTCCCTTCCCCCAGCAATTGCTTGCTGCTTCCCTGACTTTTGGCAGAGATCTCATGAATTTAGTGAATTTCAAGAACTCCTGACACTTACGACCTATTTACTTTCTGAGTCTCAAGAGCCTCCTCAGGGATGGGATGTCCCAAATTGCTACTCAACAACCTCCTTAAATTAGACCGAGAACAGCTCAAGACATCATATTGAACCTGGAGGAAAAAAAACGCCAAGAAAGACGCTCCCCAGTAACAAGCAATCAGGGTGATCTGTTTAAGCTATATCCACTCTGTAGTATATACACCTAACACTTTTCCTTTATCTTTGTGACACTTCTTCCTGTTTACTCTCTTGGAACTCCAAGGTCAATTTCTTAAGTTAGGAAAGTTGTGTTTATCTGTAAGTCTCAAGTGTAAGCTACTCCTTAAGTCCATGGATAAGCCATCCTTCTACTCCAGAAGTGTGCATAGTAAAGTTACCTATTTATTTAATACTACTCAACAGACGTTATACCTCAAAGTCAGAAATATTTTTTAATCTGTGTATCTCCAGAAATTCTCTCAATAGTGATCAATATATGCATGGTGATGAACAAATGAGTAGGTCAATGAATCGAAGAATAACAGAAGGAATACAGAGTTTGGCATTGGTTAATTTAGGCGTAAGACAGCTGCTGTGTTGAACCCTGCTGGGCCTGAGAGCTTTGGCAAGTGGGCAGTAATACTGAATGCCACTTCTGAATCTGAAACCTTCCACACAGTTCTCAGCTACTGATGCTATTTTATAAGATTCTGGACAGTTTGGGAAATAGAGTCTAGGTTACCTGGAGCTAGATCTATGGGAGTATGTTATCTGCCTAACTTTCTGGTCCACCGTGATGTGAACTGCCTCTGACACACACTCCAGCTGCCATATGCTTATCTCCTTCATCCTGCCTTCCTTGACATGATGAACTGAAATGAGACACCAAAACGAATCTTTCCTCTCTTCAGTTGTTTCTGTCAAGGATTTCATTACCAATGAACTAAACACCGGCCATGAGCAAAGCTGCCCAGAAACACCTGGGTAAACATGATAGCCAACAGGGGTGATACTAAGACATGTTCCCTGTTGATAGCCCCTCTAGAAATGGAAAGACTTCTCAAGAAACTCAAAGTCTCCCTGTTCTTTCTGCCTCCAGAGTTAAAGAATAAGCAATCATGCTCTGTTGATATTTCCCATTTAGAGAATTTCCCACTAGATTGGACTTTCCTGTTTATGTGATAAGACCTTAGAGAAACTGCAACTGCATTAGATACAGCGAGACACATTATCATCATCACTATGAAGATAGTAGCAATACCACCTTTACACGTGGCGATAAGAAGTTAGTGGGAACTTTTCTGAAAAGGTGGAGATTAGAGAAGAATACTTATAATCTCTGTGGGGAAATCTGCTCCCTAACCTTGAGTAAGAGAAAGGAGATAGATCCTAACTCATCTCTCAACAGTGTATAAACCTCAGTCGTTTGAAATGCAGTCATGGCGTTTCAAGCTTATCACTGAGCTGATTCTCACACAACACACAGGGTGAAATGAAAATGGCTCTGTTTTATAATGAGAAGGGAAGAGAGGACCTTAATATCTTCCTTTGAAATCCTATTTAGAAATTTCTCACTTGACATCCACTTCTCAGAAAGTGCTTGCCATCCTGATCCTTTCAAATGGCATCTATCAGACTATTTTACAGAAATTAAAAAGCCCATTAATACTCTAAAACCAAATAACAAAATGAAATAGTCATGTCATTAGGCCTGATAATTTACTTATTATATTTCTTCTCTTATTCTATCCAAGAATAAAAAAAATGAGGTTTTACACAATATTTTAGTTTAGAATGTAAGAGCCTATGTCAAAGTCCAAATAAGTCCACGGACATCTATTAGAAAGTTTGTACTCAGAATCTATTAGAAAGTTTGTACTCAGAATCATTCGCAGGCTACCAGAGCCACGTAGCTCACATGCAGAAAGACTCAGTTTCGTCTTTTGAATTAGTGAAATGAAAGTATACAGAAAATTCTTGTAGATGCAGAAATAAATTTTGAGGCAATTCTAATGTTATTTAAACACTATAGGTTTATTTCCTCTCAAAACAAATAAGAATGGGATTCTCCATAAATGTTCAAAAGTGATATGAACAAAGTTCTCTAAAAATTATAGTAAAATAATTAATTTTGAAGAAATATCTGAATGACAATAAATATACATCTTGGAGCACTGTGGTATTGACAATACTGGTGTTTGTGGGTGTTAAAATTCCAGAAAAAAGAACAAAAATGTAAATAAAATGAAATAAGTAAAAAATAAAAATAAATAAATAAACTAATTGCACACCTAAGCCAGGAAGTTCAGACTTATGCACTGAAAGTTCTAAGATCTATAACAAAAAGTAAAATAAAGCTGTTGGCAATCACACTGGATTTAACAATGACCTTGGCTAAGATACCAGATGCACAGACAAGAAGAGAAAGACAGGTAAAAATAGACTACATTAAAAGTGGATAATATGTTAATCATTATGCTATTATAAATTTTGCCACAGCTAAATATAATACAAAGAGTGAAAATGTTTAAAAGATTCAATTATTAGAACCAAATAACATAATCAGGCACAAACTAGTATCTCTCCTATAGAATTTCTTGCAAGTTTCTCAACTCATTAAAAGAGAATATTATATGCAGTGTTATTTAACCTTTATTTGATCACACATTATTAATTGGCAGAGTTCACATTGGTGTTACTATTTGGCAGAATGCTTTGGAAAACATTGCTTGGGGGGATACTGAGGAAATAGCACACAATCAGAAAGAGAACTTTAATGCTTAAAAATGAATTTATTAACAGTAGAAACTATGCAACATGGACGAGAAGGAAGAGTCATAAAATTGATGAATGACAGAGTTGTGCATATTTAACACCTCCCTGAAGTGCTGAAGAATAAGTTTTGAAAGATGAGTTCACAAGTTTTATTCCTTTGGAATGAAATTTATTAATCTTGCATCAATTTTCACCTATCATTTTCTAAGTGCCTCCCATATATGCCTGTAGCATGAAGACACATCACTTGTATTATCTAATTTAACTGAATACTCCCATAACTCAGTGACAACTATTTTGTGATCATCATTTTCCAGATGAAGAAAATTATATTAGAAACAATGACCTTGAAGGCTGCATGAAAATAGAAGCAAACTAGTCATGACAGGATAGACACTGTACGGCTCCTCTTATGTCAGACACCTATGATAGTCTAATTCATAAAGAGAGAAACTTACTGCAATTCAATGCAGTTAGTTGACTTCTAAATTTGACCAAGCTAAAAGGAAGGTTTTTCCTGCCTGTAGCTTGCTGCTAGAGATCAGATAAACAAGCAAATATGTTCACATAAGTAAATGCAGTAAGTCCGCTAAGAAAAGAGCACATACAGACTGGAGGACTATATCCATGGGGCTGTGCCTTAGAGTCCATTAGCTGTTCCTTCAGAGTCTCTTCTATTAGGTACAGGGGTCATCTTTTCTCACAATAAGGTCTTTATTACAAAGAAATATCACCTAAAATGAACTCATGAGCTTGAGGATTATCTCAAATTGCGGGTACAACATCTCCATGTGAATGGTTAATAGACACCTTGAATTGACATGTTCAAAACAAAGNTTCTTGATCATAGACGCACAGGCCATCTCACCTGTTCCTCTAACAAATACCATGTGCACAAGCATGGAATAATTTTAGTGAGTGCAATCACATGTAGTACTAATGTTTACTAGTTTTATAATGTACAGCGTTCAAGTGGAGAAGTGGAATCAACTTCCTCCTGTAATATATTCCATTATGACTTTTCTGAGGTAGTGTTAATGATACCTTTGGCTGGAAGTAATTCCTATCTCAATCTTCCAATGGCTTATTTATTTTTATTGTGATATTCGCTGCTGCAACACAACTTTATCAACTATTGAAGATGATAATTTTCTCCATCCTCAAGACTCATTGAAGTGGCAGACTTAGTTTAACTTGTGTCAAGCAGTAACTTGGAGAGATCTATATCATGAAATGCCTATAAAACCTTGAATTTCTTCCAGGAAAATGTTTTCTTCTGACTGACGCTTTATTTTGGCTGCAAGTGATTTGATAAGCAATAAATATCCAATACAATTAATTTAAAAAATTTGGCTCCAAAGTCAAATCTGGTTGGTTTCTTTGCAGAGGAAATATTTCCAATACACCCTTACTTAGAGAAGTTTTAAATACCTGTTTTTAGTTTCTCCACATAATATAAAAAAATCATACTCCACAAAGTTAGGTTCCAGAAAATAATTAGACAGAGGCAAGTAAATCCTTCCCTTGGGGGAGGGGAACAAAAAAAAAGACATTTTTCTTGTCTAGTCCTGGATACATTACAGATGAGGTGGGACAAATGTGCAATACTATTCCTGATAAGGAAATGTAGCAATCGTATTTCCTAGGAATGATGGGACAGAACTCCAAGAAGGAAAAGATGTTCCTAGCACACACAAAAAAATTACAATAACCATACCATTACCCTTGCCAACAAGAAAGACAGCATGTTCAAGGTGCCACTTTATAGGGCAAATTAATTACATTAATATGACCAACCATTTATAGATAATGTTATGCAATTGTGAGTAGACAGAGGAAACAGTACACCAGGACTCAAGAAGGGAAGTTTGTTTGACCAGCCAGGATGTAGCAGGACCTCTGTCCAAAGCCCAGAGTGTCCTGCTTCTTAAGCCTTAGGTATTATCTTCTTTAGTCACCAGGTGGTTTGCAGGGCATTTCAGCAATATCTGACTGATAACAGGGTTACAGAGAAGCAGCTCATAGAGACCTAGAAGTGGCTGAAATCCAGCAAACAATTACAGAAGCAGCTAAGTACAGCCTGATGGAGAGTACTGATTGCAGGCTTGCTCAGCCCCTTCCACGATGGCTGTGGATGAGATAAGGACACTTGGGGATTCTCTTAACTTTTAACTGAACTTTTAAATGAAAGAAAATTGCTGTTTGCCTTTTAGAGGCTAATAGGCTGTGGGAGGCGTTGGGGTGCAGGACCTTGTTAGCAAGTACAGGAGAAAAGCCAAGCACTTCCATCCCAATACACTAAAGGCCATTTGCTAATTCTTCCATGCCCACTGAAAAGAAAAAAAAAATTTGCTGAGCATCTGCTGTTTATCAAGCAGGCATTCCTCCAACACTAAGGATGTGGCTTTTAAACCCAAAGGGAGCACACCTGCAATCACGGGAAATTCTACTGCAAGAAGGTAGCCATCACCCCAAATGACTCAAAGGATAATTAATATAATCAATACTGCTATGTGCTGTAAGGAAAATGAAGGTGGGTGAACCAAAGATGGCTTAAAGGGCCAGTAGGATCTTGATAATGGGCCAAGGAGTCCCTGATTGCTTAACTCTTGGTAAGCACGTGGATGATGTGAGAGAGTGCTAGGAAGCTCTCTGGCATACGTGATTGAGGCAGAAGTAACAACTCTCCAAGGCCCAAGTAAACAGTGTGATGGTGGCACCACAGGAGGTGATGGTGGTGCATATGCAATGTCGCAAGTGGCTAGAGATGAAGATAAAGAGGTAAAGGACCCTCTGAGTCGTGGCTAGCACTTAGGTTTCATTCTGAGTGAAACTGTGAGCCTTTTCTTGGCAAAAGTGAATATACAGTAAGCTGAAAAACCTCCTCAGTATAATAATTATATAAAAATAAATCAAGGGCTAAGAGGGTAGGCCTGTGATAGCTTGCCTAGTATGTGGACTTTAGGTTCAATACTCAACACTGTCATAGAAAGACAGTTAGGCAAATGGACAGGAAGGAAGGAAGGCAGGAAGGCAGGAAGGCAGGAAGGAAGGAAGGAAGGAAGGAAGGAAGGAAGGAAGGAAGGAAGGAAAGGAATGAGGAAGGAAGGAAGGAAGGGAAGGAAGGAAGGAAGGAAGGAGAGGAGAGGAAGAAAGAGAGCAAGAGGGCGGAGGGAGAAGAATGAAGAAAGAAAGAAAGAGAGATGGCGAGGAGCAGCAAAGCCCTCCCTCCTCCAGCACAGCACGCACTCCCTAAGAAAGCCAGCACGAACGACGAACGAAAGAAGAAAGAAAGAAAGAAAGAAAAGAAAGAAAAAGAAAGAAAGAAATTGGTAGATAGACAGACAGATAGACACAGCTGATAGAATCCAAAACAGCAATATCTGCAGCAGTTTGCCAGGCGTTGATGAGGGTTTCATGTGTTTTGTATTTCTGAGTGCCAGGCCTGTGCTGGGAAAGCTGAAGATGCATGAAACCCCCACTGGAGCAGAGAAAGGATGAGGAAGCTCTGATAAAGCCACCACACTCCTTCAACAAGCCGTTTCCAAGCCCAGTGAGGAAGGAAGGACACCCACAAAGATGAAATCATCAGTACCCAGAATTTATTCAGCTGTATTTGTTATGAACTCTATGATTCAATGTGAAATGCACTCACAGAGATGACAAGGCTGGAGAACTTTAGATAACAGATTTCCTCAGGACAGAGGAGGGACCTGATATCCATGACGCCATGGGACACATGAGTTTTCAAACATGCAATCCTTGGGAAGTCTGAGCTTTCACATCTCTTCACTATTAGCATATATATGCCTTTAATAGAAAATGACATTTATCATTGAGAGAAATGAAGCAAGGACTCTTCTTCAGTTTGTACTGTCTAGAATGATAAGCAACATGCCAGTGAGAAATTGATAGACCATCTTCATTCATTAATATTTATTTGGTTGAGGCCTTGTTAATCACAACCCTGTGATTTAGCCAGGGTGTCTACATATAGGCACTGTAGGCTCTTTAGGCACACTCATGCACATACACACACACCTACGCAACTGAACATACCCAACATCACTTAACTGATAATTTTAAAGGGATAACAAAACCAAAAAAATCACCTTTAGGAAATGATTCAGTTGAGACTTACAAGGTTAACACATACAGACGTCAGGCCCACAAGTTGTTATTACCACTTTCTTATGGGATGCTTTTGCAGAGCCGAGGCAGTGAGATAGACGTCATGACTCAAATGATGTTTTGTGCATTAGTTGCATTTGCATGCATTATAGTGCCTCAGGTCGTTTTGCTTTCGAGGTTACCACTTTCTTGTGGGATGCTTTTGTAGAGCCAAGGCAGTGAGATAAACATCATTATCATGTTCACTTAATCCATTCCAGGAAAGTTTGAAGATCACCAGCAAAGTTAGTATGAAACCAAAGAGAAATAAGCAATGAACTTAAAGCGACTATAGTACCAGGACCTGGACATCTCTCCAGTGTGTCTCACAGACAGATGGTCTTTCTAAGAAAAGATTCAGGAGGTATGATGCTTATCTTTAACCATAGCTGTTCGGTGCAGACAAATCACTTTTGTGTCCTCCCTTAGTACTCTGAAAGATGGTATTTCTCAATTTCCCTTGAAAGATAGAATCTTGCAACTGACTTCGGATCAATATCAAGTAGCCAGGGTTGGAGAGGTGGCTCAGGAGTTCAGCCTTTATCTCAAGTAAAAGGACCTGAATTAGAATCCTAGATCCTATGTGAAAACACCAAGTAGAATTGGCAGTGACCTCTACTTCAAGCCCTGGAAGGCAGAGCCTAGGGGAACTCCAGAGCAAAACACAAAGTTGGTAGAACAATCCAGGATGATTCCCAGTGTGCCTTCAAAGTCACATAGAACGCCCTCTGTTACACACACACACGCACACACACACACACACACACACAATATCAATCAACCAATCAATCAACCCAATAGTCAAAGCAATATATGCTTCTTCCAGTTCTGACCCTTAAGAAAACCCATACTCCCTTTCTTCATTTCAGAAAACCCTGTAGAAAATTAATTTCTCATCATAGAGAAAAGTGGAACTGTCTACATGAGAGAGCCCTTAGCTCTTAGCCATACAGATCAGTCCCTTCACATACTCATCATCAGGAAAACCAATAAGAAACAGTCACCTGCATTAAACCACTGAAATCTGGGACTTGTTCCAGTACTTGGTGCCATGACTAGCACCTGAGGCTACTGTAGTAAGTCAAGACTAATTTCATTAGTGATTGCACTAGGAAAATCAGAGTCTTGACATATCTTAAAATTAAATCAATAGAGTTTGTTGAGGGATCCCATTTGGATGTGAAATTAGAAAAGGGTCCAGAGGCACCAGATATGGAAGCCAAGGCAGAGAAATTATGAGTTTGAAGCCAGACTGAGCTACATAGAGAAACACCATCTCATAATAGATAACAGGTGATAGATGATAGATAGATAGATAGATAGATGATAGATAGATAGATAGATAGATAGATAGATAGTAGATATATCGAGAGATAATAGGTAGGTAAATAGATAATGGATGATAGAGATTGATAGATGAAAGATAAATAGATAATAGGTGATAGACTCATAGATGATAGAAGATTGATGATAGATAAAAGATTATAACTGATAGATAATAGATAGATGGATGGATAGATAGATAGATAGATAGATAGATAGATAGATAGATAGATAGATAATACATTAGATGGGAAGAAGGGAGGAAGGAAGGAAGGAAGGAAGTGAAGGAGGGAGGGAGGGAGGGAGGGAGGGAGAGAGAGAAAGAGAGAGAAAGATAGAAAGAAAGAAAGAAAGAAAGAAAGAAAGAAAGAAAGAAAGAGAGAGAGAGAGAAAAAGAGAAAGAGAGAGAAAGAAAGAGAGAGAGAAAGAAAGAGAGAGAGAGAAAGGAAGGAAGGAAGGAAGGAAGGAAGGAAGGAAGGAAGGAAGGAAGGAAGGAAGGAAGGAAGGAAGGAAGGAAGGAAGGAAGGAAGGAGAGCTGTAAGTTGCTGAATGAACAATTGAAAAGATAGGATGAAGCTGTCTTCCCCTGAGCTGGGGAACATTCTGAAAGAATCAGACTTTGGGGACAAAGATATGCTAAGTTTAAGAAATGGGAGAATTGAGATCCAAATATAAATGTCATGTTGGGAATTGGGTTTACAGGACCCTCATTTTGGGCAAGGTCTGTGCTGGAGATGTAAATTTTACAGCTGTCAGCTTCACATTCAAACCACAAGACAGTCTGAGATCTTCAAGATAGTCTGGGTTGGTGTAGATGGAAAAGGGACCTATGCTGAGTCCAGTGAACTTCCATATATCAAAACTTTGAGAGTTTAAGAAAATATACTGATAGATAATTTGGAAAGGAAAATCAATGAGGTGACAGGAAACTAAGACAAACTGTAACCCAACAAAGGGATTCAATACTGGAGTCACTACCTTTTTCAAGCACAGACAGTAGCTCCTTAAAGAATATTGTTATCATCTTTTATTCTTTACACAATATCAGCAAATAATATTAATTATAGACTTTAGGCATTAACTATAACTTAATTTAAGGAGAGTTGAAGTGTCTTCGCAAGGGACACACAGTAAGAAAGATGTTGTACTGCATCCAGGAACTCACAGCAGTGAGACTTCGTCCTTACCAGACCTGCATAATAACTGAAATACCAACATTGCACCCTCCCACCCTCCACCCCCTCCCACCAACCCCCCCCCCCACTGTAAACTATCAGGAACTGAAGAGAGATAAGAACACACAAGGGAAACTTTAGGGACTAGAGCTGGATGACTGAAGGGAAATCCTATTAGTGGAGTGGCCTGAAGAGGAGCAACTTGGGGTGTCACAGAGGTCCGAACCCTCACAAGAGTAGACAAGCTACAGGGAACCCTGGGGTTCACAGAAGCAGCCAGTTAGGAAGATGGGAGGGAGTGGAATAAATTGATGAAGAAAAAGGAAGGGAATGGGAGGGAGGGGAGATAGAGGGAAATAGAGATTAATACTCAATATGCTTGTAAAACTAAAAAAAGAAAAAAGAAAGATGCTATGGAGAAGAGAACAGATGAAATTTGCCTTCAAAGCTACTGGTTAATTAAATGGTACTTTCATCAATGCCCCCAAACAAGAGACTTTAGCATCTAAATGATAAAAGAGTTTTCCAATTTGTGAGGAAGGCAGTTAGTTAGGAGATTCACAAAGTACTTGTTATTAAGCATTATGATTTCTAACTTTGGAAATTTTTTGATATATCCTGTTTTTACCATGTTGAAAAACTTATGAGAATTGTTTCCTAAACAGCTGGTTGTTTTAAATTCTACTATAAATAATCTTTTGAATTCCAGCGAGTAGGCAATTGCTTCCTTCATTTCCCTGTCTTTGCTAATAGCTACTATGAAGTTTTCAAAATTTTGAATATTTCAAATTTTTCCTTACTGGAGTGTAATATATTAAGAATTTGGCACTAAATTTTAAGCTGGTGATTTCCTAAGGAATTAATGCAGCAATAAACCAGCATTGTAAAAATGTCCATCATCAAAGAAATGTTATTACTATTTGCATATGCCCCAAGACACAAAGGACATGAAGAACCTACAGAAACTGTCAAATGACAAAGTATTGAACAAAATAAAAGACAAGCCAAGATTTTTCAAAAGTCAGAAAGATATAGATATATCTGAATTATAAGAACAAGCTCCTGACCTGATGGTGCACATCTGTTATCCAGCACTCGGAGGCTGAGAGAGAATCATAAGCCAAAGGATGGCCTGATCTACAAGTAAGACCCTGCCTAAAAAAAAAAAATAATAAAATTAAGCAATAGGATACAATTTAAGTTAGTCAGGGTCATCTAGAGGAACAGAACTGATTTCATTCATATATATATAGATATATAGATATAGATGATATAGTTGATGTAGATATAGAGATAGAGATATTAGATTAGATTCATTTACAAGGTAAAATTAGAGTAGTCCAACAGTAGCTGCCTGTAGCTGCTCAGTTCTCATGCTGAATATTCAGCAATTCCAGTTGAATGCTGAAGACCGAAGGACTTGCAAAGAGACCTTGAACTTCAGTCAAGCTGAAGGGTCCAAAATCAGCTGAAGAACAGTAGCAGCAGCGACAGTGAATAAAGACGGCAGCAGATCAGCAGCACACTCTATACAAGTGGACACAGGACAAAAGAGAGGACAAGTTCCTCCCCCCTTGCCCTTCCTATTATCTGATCCACCACTGGAAAGCACCACCCACTATGGACTGCGTCTTCCCAGGTTTGTTCAGTTCTTCACATTCGTGCCCAAAATTCAGCCTACAACTGACAAGTTGACACCTGTATCTAATTATAACATAGTTCTAAATGGCATGGATACTGAAAGAAAATACTGCTTCAAATTAGGCTTCAATCTTCTTCTTTACCAACAATGTCTCCAAAGAAATAATACTTAATCCTGAAGTCTCCCACAAGTGTATAGTCTTCATACGAGGGTCACTTAGTAGGTTGGTGACAATCACAACTGTTTTCCTCCAATCATGCAAGAATGTGTGGCATTACAAAATTATATATACTTTATAGCATTATTAATTGGGACTCATATGCAAAAGAAAAGTACAGGAATTCTACAGGAAGTCCAAAACTATATGAAGCACTATATAGCTCTTTGACTCTCTGGTTTATTTCACAGAAAGAAATGAATATTTTTAGTGTATCATAGAGAGATTGGGGAGATGACTCATGGAGTAAAATATTTTCTATGAAAGCATTAAGACCTGAATTCATATCTCCAGTATCCATGTAAAGTCCAGGCAACGTGTGTCTGTAAACCCAGAGCTCTGGGGATGGAGACCAGATGATCCTTGGGTGTTGATGGCCAGCTTAGCTGACTCAGTGAACTCCAGGTTCAGAAAGTAAGATGGGAAATGATCAATGAAAATACTGAATATTGACCTCTAGCCTCTACATGAGCATGCACAGGTGTATATGTGCATTCAATACATGTGCCCACACTCCCAATAACTCTTCTCTCTCTCTCTCTCTCTCTCTCTCTCTCTCTCTCTCTCTCTGTGTGTCTCATACACACACATACACACACACACACACACACACACACACGCAGTGATAGACTGCCTCTTCCCAGATAAGTTGGTTCCTCACCTATTTGCCTACAGTCAAAACTGTATTGCTGTATCCCTTGAAGCTCCTCAGTTATTACACAGTAAATGGAAAAGAGAGTGTTTCTGAAATCAGAATTTCCCCTTGTAGACCTCTAAAATACTGCCATTAAATGCTCTAACCATAAAGTCTTATTTTATAATGCTAAGCATGAATTTTCAATTCCTTTAGTTTTGCC
This sequence comes from Typhlomys cinereus, assembly GCA_023101885.1. Classification (NCBI taxonomy): domain Eukaryota; kingdom Metazoa; phylum Chordata; class Mammalia; order Rodentia; family Platacanthomyidae; genus Typhlomys; species Typhlomys cinereus. The sequence continues at coordinate 1,167,385 of JALPQD010000220.1, forward strand.
CACATATGAATAAACTCAAGCTAATGTCCACAGTTGGCCCAAAAGCAGAAATGCTCTCTTTTTTAGTGCCTATGTAATCATCATCACCATATTTTATTTTATTTTATTGATACATATCACAACCTAGTTTAGTAGATAATAATCAGCTCCCTTTAGATTTGAGTTGCCTGAATTTTCTAGGATAAAACTTTCTCTAGTATTATGTTATCTAGTGGATAAACCTCAAATCCATATTTGTTCTGAAAACCTCAAACTCTGCCTTTATTTTATAATATCCAACATTGCTTCTCATCTTCCATAGTGTCTTTTGTTTGCAAGTGGAAACAATATTAGCTACAACAGAAAATATTTTTTTCCAAATTGGAACTTGATAAAAGCCTCTGCTCCTTCCACACAGCAGCATGACTATCAAGTTTCCAGACCATATTGTTTAGAAAGCTAAATTAACTATATTTTTGGACCTATAATCTGACCTAAAGTGGTCCCTCATCTAATTTGTGAAGGCAGAACTAACCTTGAAATGCATAACAATTGGTGATAAATTGAAATGTTTCTTTTTTTTAAGGAAACTCTTTCAGAATAGTCAAATGAGATGGATATACTTTCAATTTACCTTCTTAATTCTATTAAATAAGCACCTTCAGCTGTTTCTGACAGAAATAAAAAGTTTGTTACAAAAGTTTACATAGACCTTTATAGAATAAAAATAAACGATGAATATTTCACTAACATGTATGCTTATGCATGTATGTGTTTGATTCTATAAGACCGGAAACATCATTTACCTTAGAGACTAGGAACCAACTAAACTAAAACTATCATGTTAACATGAAAAAGGATGTTGATCAGTGAATTTTAAAATACCAGTGACCAAACTTAGTTAATATCACTTCAATATCTGAAAATTAAAGGTGTGGTGAAATTAAGTGAAATGATTGCAAAGTCAAACTAAGCATCAAATTCCAAAACAGGACAGAATCTATACATGCTTAAAATTGGAGTGAGTAGATAGAACATTCGTCATGACATAACATCTCTGAAGTATTATAGAAATTTATCGCTCCTTTTCCTTCTGTATTGCAACTGTCTCAAAAAGTGTTTCTTCTGTTCAGATCAGTCTAAAATGGCTATATAATTTCTAACATGAATAGTTAAGATATCATATACCCTTCATAGCAGCATCTCTTATTTGACTTGAAATATTTCTAGTCTCACTGTAATTTCATTATAAATGCATCTCTAATTATTCAAAAACATGAAAGCAAAGTCTCTCTAAAAATTTCATGATGGGTTTTGTATTTATGAATCTTTTTCCAATGTGAACACTGAACTGTGTATGACTAAGGGATAAGTGCTAAAGGAAAAACTTGAATATTAATGAATATATTACAATTCAATTATTAGAATGTAGTCAACCATACTACAGAATTCCATTTTCTAACAGAACAGGCTATGTTCTAAGTAGTCCCCCCAATGGAAAAATAAGTTAGTTGCATTTTTTTAAGTTTCTTTCAATAACTGTGTCTAACAAGAACACAGAGATTATTCAGAATAAATAAAAGCAGTAACCCAATAAGGTAGGCAGAGAATTTAAAATAGGTTATTTCCTAAGGGAATTTTGATCTTAGATATTTAAGCCATGACTTCTGTGGTTTTTAGAAAGTACAGAAACAAGAAGCACTGTCCAAGCCACACCTAAGGAAAGGTGCTGAGATTAACTACAGAAGAGGAAAAAGGGATTGAGTTATAACAAGTATTTGGAAACGAATAAAGGCTAATTTTTAGTTCCTAAAACTAATGCCTGATCACTTTCCACAGATTAAGAAAACATCACAAATATCAAAGGCAGTAAAGAAATCTACATTGTGATGACAGTGATGATGCTGGAGAGAGAGAGAGAGCGAAAGAGAGAGAGAGAGAGATTGAGAGAGAGAGAGAAAGGGATGAAGATCTTAAACGAGAGGAAGGAAAACCAGGTTACCTTCAAAGGAAAGAAAAGGATATTGACGGGCTGGAGAGGTGGCTCAGGGGTTAAGCCTCCGCCTTGTAGGCGGAAGGTCCTGAGTTCGGATCCCAGATCCTACGTATAGACGCCAGGCGGAAGCGGGGGCAGCCTGCGCTTCTGGTCCTGGTGGGGCGGAGCCTGTGAATCCTGGGGCAGAAGGAGGTGGAGGCGTCCATGGTGGTTCGCGAATTCCTCCGTGGTTCTACATATACACAGCACACACACACACACACACACACACACACACACACACACGCATATGCACACAGTTGAATAAATAATAATAATAATAAAATTTAAAAAAAAAGAAAAGGATATTGACACCTGGTTGATTATATGATTAACAGGAGACAATGGAATATACATATGCAGAGAGACATTAGACTGCAGAATTCTAAGCCTAAAGGAAAGAATAATAAAATTAGTTGCCTTGGAATCAATTGCATTAACCTTCTGGCACAATTAAGTGAGTTTGGCAAATCACTACATATGTGGTACCACTGCTTTAAAAAAAAAAAAAAAAAAAAAAAGACATTTCCATCATCCCAAGTGCTGTCTCGTGCTCCTTTGCAGTTCATTCATCTTACATCACTGGAGAAAGACAACCACTAACAAATAACACTTATTGCTCTTTTTCTTCTCCTTTTTTCACGTGAACAGCATCATACGGTATTCATTTTGTGTGTGTGGATTTTTTCACTTAGTAAAATAAGTTTGAGGTTAATTCAGAGAATGAATCAGTAATTCTTTCCTGTTTCTGAATAGTGTTCACTTATTTGTGATTGTAATACCTTTTGTTGATTCATTGACACATTTAAGTTGTTTCTACTCGTTGCTACTGTAAGGAAAGCTCTTGAAGTCTTCATACCTTGAATTAGGTACCTGGATCAAATGGAAGGTGTGTGTTTACTTGTTTAATTAAGTGACAGTCTTCAAAAGTAGCATAAATGGAGGACAAACCAGTTGTTTCATATTCTCACTCATTCCTGTATTCACAGTATTTTTTGTAATATTATTATTTTTTCTACTTTTACGAGCATGTTGAGTATTCATCCCAGCTTCCCTCCCCCCCCATATCCCCTCTTCACTTCCCCATTCCCTCTCACACCCTCACACCCTTCCGCCTATATGCTTCTATGGACCTCAGGGTTCACTCTGGCTTGTCTACTCCTGTGTGGGTTCAGGCCTCCATAGTGCAACAGGTTACCTCTCTTCGGTAAACCTAAAGTTTCCACTGTGAGTTCCCATTATATGGCTATAATAACATCTACCTACAGAGCAGTTTGATGCACTGTCTTCCTACCTATAGGTTTATTGGCTGTCATCTCTACCATCTATTTTTTTCCCTTTTTTAATGTTTTTGTTCTAGTTTACAATAACAGGGATGGGTACCCTTCTGACAAGCGGGTCTTGAGTCCAATCAGAAAGTCTCCCTTGTACTCATGCCATTATCACCTGTTGCCATGGTGATTTATATTGCAACTTACAGATTTTATGCCATTGATGGGGCTTATGATTATTTCTCTCCCCAGCAGCTTCTAGAGTATTCCTTGGTACTGTATAAGCTCTCCAGTGAGGATATATTCCAGTTGATACATTTTGCCCATATACTGTAATCCATTTGTGTTGCATCTTCAGTAATAGGGTCTTACTGACAGTTTTTGGAGCGCAATGGCAAAAGCCTATAATGTTTATGGGGTCTTTAAAACCTCTCCAACCAACATTTTATCAGTAAGTACCATATTACTATTACTTCTAGTATAATTTTGTCCCTGGGTTCTAAATGGATTAGCTCAAGGCTTTTATTATTTTTCCCTGTTTTCCTCATTCTATGCTCCTCTGCATAGGGACTTCTCATTCTTATTCCTTTCTTTAAAAGACATTTTTTGACATATTACTAGCATAAGATGTTCCTTCGGGGTTGCTTTCCACCATCTTTGGGGTTTTTTTTTCTATAAATCCCTCTGTCCTTCCTGTTGGGCTACTGCATCATGCAGCAGCTCCCTTCTAAACCTCTGGTAGTACGTGCCCTTCCCGGATCCACCACAGTGCCCCTGACCAAAACCCTGCTCCCAGCCTAAGTGCCCTTTCTGCAACTCAGAATGGCTCCCCAGGCCATTCTTACTCGTGTGCACCTTCCCGCTGGCAGCCCCCAGCATTAGTCCATTAGTAGCGAAGTTTTTTCCTTTTATGGTAGATATCCATAGGTTTATAATGTTTGCCACGCCCCCTACCATCCCTCCGGGTTGCATTCTGTATAAGCCTGAAAAAAGTGAAAGTTGTTGCTCCATGCATGCTGAGACAGCCATTCTGTTCAGTTCGCTCTGGAACAAATCTCTAGGGCAAACACAGGTGAGGTCTGTGATGTTTGCTCTAGCTCCTCGCTGAGAGGGTCCCTTTCCCTTCACTTCCTATCTTCCATGTCCCTTCTGTCTCCCATCCCCTCATTCCCCGCTGTGTACTTTTTCCAAATATTCCCTTCCTCGCCCTTGTCCTGAGATCCTAAATCTCCCCTTTAAAAAGTTTCATCTAGGGGCTGGAGAGGTGGCTCAGGGGTTAAGCTTCCGCCTTGCAGGCGGAAGGTCCTGAGTTCGGATCCCAGATCCCACGTATAGACGCCAGGCGGAAGCGGGGGCGGCCTGCGCTTCTGGTCCTGGTAGGGCGGAGCCTGTGAATCCCGGGGCTGAAGGAGGTGGAGGCAGCCATGGTTCCCGATTCGTCCGTGGTTCTACACACACACAGACAGACACAGAGACAGACAGACACAGACACAGACACAGTCAGAGAGAGAGAGACAGAGAGAGAGAGACAGAGAGGCACATGCGTATTCCCACTCTTAGGTCTTTTTTGAGTTTTCTGGCTCTTACAGTACTTCCAATTCAAATACATTGACAAGGATATCAGTTCAATCATCTCCATATTAGAGAGAACATGCGATGTCTAACTTTCTGTGAGATATCTTACTCAATATCAAAGTTTCCAGTCCCATTAAATTGCCAGAAAATTCCATAATCTCATCCTTTCTGTGGGGCTGAGTAATATTTGATTGTGTATATGTACCACATTTTCATTATGGTTCCTCTATTGATGGGCATGTTGGCTGATTCCATCTTTTTTTGCTATTGTGAATAGAACTGCAATAAGTGTCTTCGTAATAAAATAGAGTGTTTTGGGAATAGTCCAAGAAGTGGTATAGTTGGGTCATATGGCAGTTCCATTTTTAACTTTCTGAGGACCTCCACACTGATCTCCATAGAGGCTGTACCAGTTTACACTCCCACCAGCAGTGAATAAGTGTCCCCTTTTCTCCATAGCCTTGCCAGCAATCTCTGTTGTTTGTGTTCTTGATCTTAGCCATTCTGACAGGTATAAGATGGTATCCACGGGTTATTTTGATTTTCATTTCTCTGATAATCAGGGAAGTTGAGCATCATTTAAGATATTTGTTTGACATTTCAATTTCTTTTTGGGTGAAGTCCCTATTAAGTTCCAGGGCCCATTTTTTAATTTATCCACAGCAATTTTATCATTGGAATTCAAATAGCATTTGGAAATATACATCCAGTGCTATCTCTCATGATTTTAATCTTCATTTTCCAAATGATATCAGAGAATGTTCCTTACTTAGTGACTACCGTTTGCTTAAGTATCTCTTCAAATCCATCAGTTTCATCCTATTTTATTTTATTTTTTTATTTCTCCCACTCATACAAAGTTGATAAGTACCTCATTCCCCTCCCTCCTTCGACCCCCTCCCTGAATCCCCTTGCTCCCTTCACCCTTTTCCCCTTCCTTCCCCCCCTCCCTTTCTTCCAGTGCCCCCCCCCCAATTCCTGGAGCATCCTTTAGTGTGCATGTCAAACTTCCGTCTGGGTCTTCCTCTCTGACGAGGTGTAAGGACTCAGTGGCAATGCCTAGAGCTCTTTTTTGTGTTCCCTTTTAGTATAGGAACACTATTGTGGCTGTTAATCCCTTGCCTCTAAGGATCCTAGTGCCCTGTGATCCATGCTAGACTTTGGGGGTTCAATGATATGTTGGTCATTGTGCAGGTCATGGAAAGTACTATTATGATTACGTCGGCCCTAAGTTGTGTGGAGTATCTTGCATATCATTGCTCCTCCCCATCTTTAGGCTCTTACAGTCTTACTACTCCCTCTTCCACAAATTTCCCTGAGCTTTGGGATGGGGAGAGATTAGGCTGGCCTGGTTTCATTCATCCTATTTTATAATTAGAATAGTTTTTGTATAAACATTACATTCAAGTTCTTTTTTTTTAGAAATGTGTGCTCTTATTCAATTTTATTCATTTATGCAGCTTGACTTTCATGTCTTCTTTTATTATTTTTTATTATTTATACAATTGTGTGTGTGAGGTGTGTGTGTGTGTGTGTGTGTGTGTGTGTGTGTGTGTGTGCACGTATGTGTGTAGAACCACAGGCGAATTCGGGAACCACCATGGACACTTCCACCTCCTCCTTGTTTACTCTGCCCCAGGATTCACAGGCTCCGCCCTACCAGGACCAGATACGCAGGCTGCCCCCGCTTCCGCCCGGCATCTACGTGGGGTCTAGGATCCGAACTCAGGACCTTCCACCTGCAAGGCAGAGGCTTAACCCCTGAGCCACCTCTCCAGCCCCCGACTTTCATGTCTTAATCATTTATTTTGGGCACCAATTTTTTCTTAGGTCAAATTTTTGTCTTTTTTTCTTTTTGGTTCATGTTTTATGTTTCATATCAAGAAACAATTTCCAATTAAAAGTTGTAAAAAGACTTATCCTATAATTTCTCCTAGAGTTTTATACATTAAAATTTTCCATTTAAATCTATACCTTATTTCAAGCTATTTTTGTGTATAGGGTAATATAGAGTTAATTAATTTCTTTTTCTTTTCCATAGATAGCAAGTTGTTCTGATGCCATTGTGTTAAAAAAACAAAACTACAAAAAAATTTTATCCCAAAATATCTGAAGACCTCCCCCCACATAGATTTCTTACCTAATTATACACTTACCAAACATTCCAAACTTTTAATGTGCTTGAACAGGCAAGGAAGTTCACTAGTTTTCATTTTCTCATTTCAACATATCAATTCTCTTCGATGAAATAGTAGGAAAAGAACAGAGCTGTAGTCTGTAGGGCGACTATGTGAGATTGAAATAACTTTTGGCTTAAAAAAAAAGATGGTGATAAAGATTACTCCAAATGAGACAGTCAAGTCATTGACATGAAGCAATTTCCACTGTGCCCCAGATTCCAAAAGCAAAGTCAATACTGAGCACAAGGCTTTGTTAAAATCTCAGGAGAGGTGTAATTGCCTGCTGGGTTCTAACAATGTACATCCATTTTCCAACATTAACTAAAACTTGTGCCCAATTCATTCTTAGAAAAATAGGCCAATGGCCATTTTAAAAACAATATTGTGAATCAGTCATATAAGCTTCCAATCATCCAGACATAAACCTAGGGCTATTTCTTATTAAAGAAATGCTTGGGAGATGTTACTTTTGTTGCCTTTAAAGTTCAATATTATTCAAAGTAGACTCTAGGATTTTTTATTTAATTAATGTTCTTTTCATTTTGCTTTATTGTTAACTATTGTCAAAAAATTCAGTTTAATTTTTCTCAATGTACTTGTGCATATCAGCATTACCTATTAGGAAGTAAAAAGCTGGTCTATGGCTTAGTGTAAGAGTGCTGACAAGACCTATATCTAATCTGTTTTACAGAATCTTTAGGGAGGCGTCTTGCAAGAGTATGCTGGGGGGAAAAGGATGAATTCCAGAGACAAAGGAAGTTGATGTAAGAATCTGAATCACATCAAGAACCATCAGATGATATAGGCAAAGACTGATGCTTAGTAGAATTTCAACAGCAAAATGACAGCAGGGGTTAGAAAAATTCAGGCCATCAGTTTTTGCATAAGGCTGAAACAGAACATCTCAGTGACTGTCTCAAACACCTGCATAGAGGCACCATGCTCAGGTAACATCTGCAACTGGATTGCACACAAATGTTTCACACATCCATGAGGGAAGCATTCATTAAAGGTACTCTGGCGGCCACGGTCTGGCTCAGTGTTAGATCTCTTGCTTAACAGGAACAAAGTTCTGTGGTCCATTTTCCATACCTCAAAAGAGAGAGGAAATGTATTCGTGTTCTACACTAAGTCAGGAGTGGTAACATTCACCTGTAATCGCATCATTCTGAAGACTGAAGCAGGAAGATTAGGAGTTCTAGGCTAGTCTGGTTTAAATAATCAAAAATGAGTAAATAAGGATGGAGAGGTAGCTCAGTTAGTAGAGTGCTTGCCACACAAACATGGGGACCTAAGTTCAATTCCCAGAACTCATGTAACAATGCTAGGCATGGGGCCAGAAAAATAGCTCAGTAGGAAGTAAGGTGACTGTTCACAAACCTGGTGAACTCAATTCAGTCCCAGAAACCTACCCAGTAGAAGACGAGAACAGACTTCTGAAAATTGTCCTTGACCTCCACTTGTGTGCCAATACATGTCATCATGCATTCTCTCTCTCTCTCTCAACAAATTTTCTTTAAAAAAGAAAATTTGGACTTTGTAATTCACAACTGTAGTCCAGTGTTGGGGAGGTGGAGGCAGACAGATACCTGAGCTCATTGGCTGTTGGTAAGTCTCCTGGCCACAGAGAAACCCTGTCTAAACAACAACAAAAAAGTGGATGGCACCTGAGGAATGACATCCAAAGTGATCCCCTGGCCTCCATGCACAAGTGAATATATGTGTGCACACACATGCACATACATGCACACACACATGCACATACATGCACACTGTGGCAGTTGCTCTTCTCGGTTGCCATGGGGCAATATTCAGATACTTAAAGGAGAAAGACTTATAGCTGCAGAAGGGATATAGTTCACTACAGAGGGAATTGCAAGGCAAAAGGCGTGGCAAGAGGCAGAAGCAGGCAGATGATCCAGGTCACTGAAGCTTTCGAGAAGGCTGAAAGAAAAAGAGCAAACTGCCAGAGGAAGCAGGGCTGGGCCGCCAAACCTCAAGGCCTGTCTCCTAAAGGTGCCACTACCTTCCCAAGCATTGACATCAGCTGAGCATGCAAACATGTGAGCCACAGGGCACAAGGAGGGAGGGCAACCCACACTCAAACCATGACACGCACGTGTAAATATAAATAAGCAAATAGATAATAGCACAAAGGTACACTGGCTGGAGCTAACTGCCATCTCCTAGGTGATTTTGTAAGACTGACAATCCTGATATCAACCAGAACAAAGAATACAAATTGCAGCTTGTATGAAATCATCAGCACTCCTATCCCACCCCAAACAGAGGAAGAATTTTCCACAGAGGCTACCCCAGAAGAGGAGGTGCAGAGCTGCAGGAGCATGTTCGTCCAGATCTGACTCCCAGAATCTCAAAACCTTCCTTGCCTGGAAGCAATTATTATTAAAATAGCCATGCTTGTTGCTACTTAGTATTCAGGGAAAAGCAGACAGTTGATTCAAGTGTTTGCTTGGACTATATACATGGTAAACAGTGCTCAGAAAATGTCTCCCAAAGCAATCTTGAGTTTTTAATTCACCACTAAAAATGTTCATATTTTGAAAGGGATACCATGCAAAGTTGCCACTTAAGATTTCAATTTTAACTTCTGTAACATAGTTAGAATCCAGTTGCATATTAACAGTAAAAAAAAAATTGGGTCACAGGTAATAAATTCTATTTTTGCAGTTTGAAAATCTTATATGCTAAAAGCCCAAATTGACAGCATAACTTAATACTCTATTTTGGTAACTTTTACATATCAACTGCATTAACTTAAGGTATACCCATATATAAAACAATGGGTATTTTTCTACCATGGCTAATTTAACATTCTTCAAATGTACTAGAAGTGTAGGGCTGTGACAGGGGATTGAACCTAGGTAGGAGGTCCTAGGTTCAATTGGAAAGGAAGAAGGAAGGGAAGGAGAGAGAGAGGGAGGAAGAAGGGAGGAAGAGATGGGAGGGAGGAAAGAGGGAGGAAAGGAGGGAGGGAGGGAGGGAGGCAGGAGGAAGAGAATAGGAGGAAGGAGGAAGGAAGGAAGGAAGGAAGGAAGGAAGGAAGGAAGGAAGGAAGGAAGGGAAGGAAGGAAGGAAGAAGAAGGAAGGAAGGAAGGGAGGGAGGGAGGAAGGAGGGGGGGGGAAGGAGGATGGAGGGAGGGAAGAAGGAAAGAAAGAAGTAAAAAGAGAGGAAGGTTTGGAGGGAAGGGGGGGGAAGGAAACAGGGTTAATGATAATTTTGAAGTCATGAAGTCTTTGTTCTTAGTAACACCTTGGCCTAGCCTGTTCTTTAGTGATTTCTTTCTTCTATGCTTTGCTTTCTCACTAATAAGAAAAAAGTTTCATTTTTATTTTACTTTACTTAAAGTTATTTATTGGTGCTAGGGTTTGCACCCAGTGTTCCATGAATGCTAGGCACATTTTTATTGAGCTATATAACTCCAATCCCCAAAACACAATCTTAACACTTAGCTCAGATCTAAGCAAATCAACTAACTCTGTGAACTACATCCTTCAGCTATAAGGTGAACTGTGAATACTGTCCCCAGAGACTTGTTATATGGAAGAAAAACTGCTAAAGCATTTAAATGGAAAGAACTATATGCAACATTAAATTATTTCTTATCACTTAGGAAATGATAGTGTATAAATTACCTAAATATATGAGTGTTGATATAATTAGCTGATAGAATTATCTAGTCAATTCCCATGCTAGTAATGGTTTCATGCACTTACACTAATTTAAAAAAAATTGTTCTAAGAGACAGTCTCCCTGCATGTGTGTTGGGTAAGTTCTTGGTGGAGGTATATATTCAGTAGGCATGAGTGGACAAACTCATCTTACCTAATGGCTGATCAAACTCAAATTTAGGTGGACTTGTAAACTAAGGATGTGACTGACCCTTGTTTAATTGGCTTGCTGGTCCACCTTCTCCCCCCCACCAAAAAAAAACAAAACCCTGATTTTGTATAGTTTCATATTGTTACTCATATCCTAGAGGGCAACAACATTTCCAGAGATTTTTTCCCCTAGCAATTATAATTTTTTCACATGGAAGCCATGTTTCAGACTTTCATTGCAAGACACCTTGCAACTTTTTCTCCTTTAGACGCCAATACCAAATTTGAAGGTGGCTCATTTAAACACTTTTTACTAGTTAGCCTCATCATCTAGTCAAAATTATACAGTCTTGATTTTTAATACAAAGTTTTGTCTCTATCAGGCAAAATGACATACTCAGCAGTCTTAAATGCCACTTTCAAGCAACTAAGCGGTAAATAAGTAATAAGATTTGCGTTCATAATTTCTGCCTGCATAAAGGAATTAGAAAGCAAGAAGCAGGGGCTGGTGAGATAATTCTGTGGGTAAAGCGCTTGCACCCCAAGCATGAGGACCTGAGTTCAGATCCCCAGCACTCCCGACAAGAACTGGTCACTGCAACAGAGCCTGCGACACTGGCGGACAGAGACAGAAGGATCCCTGGGAACTGCAGGCCAGACAGACATGTCTAACCAAAATGGCAAGCTACAGGTTCAGTGAGAAATCCTGCCTCAAAAAAAAAAGTAAGGTGGGGTGAGATTGAAGAAGTACCTGACATCAACCTTAGTGCTAACAAAGAAGCAGAGAAGGCCAGAGAGAAGAGATAAAGGACAAGATACACCTGCAGAGGCATCTCTCCCAGGGACACGTGTCCCTCTGGTGACCCATTCAGCACTGCAATCCATCTGTGAATGAGCTTGGTACCCTGGTGACCCAAACAATGCTGTAACTCACCAGCCTGGACAGAGTCTTCAGCCCATGATCCTTCTGGAACATTTCTTCCAGATTGCAGATGACAAGTCAGGGAAAACGAAATGTGGAAGAAGAGAAATTCATGTTGGAAGGTTACTCAGAGTGATACAGTCATGGTTTCCTTATGCAACAGATTTACGAGACACCATAAGTTTGCCAGGCCTGTGCTTGATTCAGCCTTGAGTTAATAGTCATTGTAAATAAGATAGACGGTAACAAACATACCATGAAATACAAGAATATCATGATCAAATATGATATGTGCCCTGAAAAAAAAGTTCCCACAAAGTAATGGAATTGAGAAAGGCTAGAAAAGAAAACTGTAATTTAGATAAGGTGTCAAACTGGTCATTCTAAGTTGGTGACATTTAATCAGACTTCTACAAAGTGAAGACACAGGCCTTCTGGCTTCATCTTGGAAGAAACAGCACATTCAACAGCAAGATCCCTGTCCAGAAATGAGTTTGGTAAATGTGAGGACACTTGGAAGGTCCATGAGCTCAGAAATGAATTAAGAGTCAGATGGAAAGAAGGGAGGAAGCAGAGACAGAAGAGAAAGGCATCGTGGTCCATGGGAAAGCATTTAGGTGGTTCTGAGACTGGGGACCAGCAAAGCTGTGCCTTCTTTGAGAGTGTCTGAAAGCACAAGCACTTTGGATTCAATGAGTGTCAACTGATGGGTCACCTTGGTCAAGAAGAATCTGTACGCTGGAAAGAAGACTCAAGGTAAAGCCTCTGTCTCCCAAGTAGAAGCATCTAAGTTTGAATCCTAGATCCCACATGGTTCCCACATTAAAAAAAAAAAAAAAAAGCACCATGCAGAAATAGTGGTGGCCTGTATTTCCAGTCCTGGAAGACAGAGCCTGGGAAATTCCAGAACAAAGCAAAGAGGAGATAGTACAGTCCAAGGTGATTCCCAACGTCACCCCTGGACCTCCATAAGCACACACAGTGCCCTCTGATACATACACACGAACACACACACACACACACACACACACACACACACACACACACAGAGAACAGAAATAAATAAAAATTAATTTAATTTTAGAAACTCATTTTAAAAGGATAAAAATTAATCAATAAATCTTAAAAATATTTATTTATTTAATTGTGCATGTGTGCATGCATGTGTGTATATGTGTGTGTGTGTGTGTGTGTGTGTGTGTGTGTGTGTGTAGAACCACAGGCGAATTCGGGAACCACGATGGACTACCTCCACCTCCTCCTTGTTTACTCTGCCCCAGGATTCACAGGCTCCGCCCTACCAGGACCAGAAACACAGGCTGCCTCCGCCTCCATTCTGCGTCTATAGGTGGGGTCTAGGATCCGAACTTAGGACTTTCCGCCTGCAAGGCAGAGGCTTAATCCCTGAGCCACCTCTCCAGCCCCAATCAATAAATCTTAAACCTCATTTTAAAAAGAGAATTTGTAGTCATTCACACAAGAGACGCTGGTGACCTACCTAAACAAGGCAGAGGGAGAAAAGCTGGCAACGCTGTCCAAGTTACTGCAAAACTTAAACATATGCTGGAAAATTGTAGATTCACTGGAGAGAGAGAAAAAGAAAGACCTCGGAATACCAACTGCTCCCCTCTTTTCCCCCTCCTCTTCATCTTCCTCTTCCACATAATGCATTAAATCCAGTTGTTTACATAGCCTCCACCATTCATCGAAATAATCTTTTACAGGCTATCATAACTTAACAGATAGGGAGACAGACATTCAGAGAAACTGTCCCCCTTCTTTGGTCAAAAGCTCAAGGTTCATATCCAGCTCTCATCAAAGCCCAGGTTCTTCCCAGTACACCCTTGAGGTCTCCACCCCAACACTTGTCCTGTCATAAGTCTTTCTTTTACTTTAGTGACACATGCTCAAATCTCTCCATGACACTGAGTAATCATGAGTAATTATTTTATCTTCTGTTTACTGGAGCTTTGATTAACAAGCCTACTTACCTAACAATCTTGTGACATGGTTTAGCAATGTGACCTCTATTCTACTTTCTTATTATCTGCCTTGGGAAGGAATACACCTATTCATAATTATTAGGTGGCAGCCTATTTAGAAAAGCATTCCACATTTTGTCAGTTCAAAGTATGTAGTTGTCAGGCTGGAGAGATGGTTCAGAGGTTAAGACTCTGTCTCACAAGTAGAAGGTCCTGAGTTTGTATCCCACGTCCATGTAATAAAGCCAGACTGAAACAGTAGGTGGCCTGTACTTCTCCCCTGGTGGGCAGAGGCTGGGAAATGCCAGAATAAAAGTAAGAAGGTGGTAGAAACAATCCAGGATGATTCTCAAAGTCACTCTTGGCCCTCCACAGAAACACAGTGCCCTCACACACACACACACACACACACACACACACACACACACACACACAATAAATAAAATATCTTTAAAAGTACATAGTTCTATATTGATAAAGAGAAATTGGTGTTATATTTCAGATTATCAAATCATTTCTTAAGGATGCTGTCATGGTTTGAATGTGCATTGCCTCCTACAGGATCATGTGCTTGAATCCTTAGTTGGTGCAAACACTCAAGATGGTGCAGGAACTTTAAAAGATGTATTTTGCTGGAGGAAGGCATGTCCCAAAGGTTTGGCAGACTTCAGGTTTGGCAGACTGGCCTTGCTTGCTCTTGTTTGCTCCTGCCCTCTCTGCCACCAGATGGCAGTGGTGATGTGAACCAGCCTCCAGCTTCCACTCTCACTCATTCCTTCTGCTGTGGGATTTTCCATAATGCATTATATCCCTTCTGGACCCCTATGCCAAATAAAGACCTCTTTGTCCCCTGAATTGCTTAAGTCTGGGTGTTGTCTCACAGCAGAAAGAAAAGGAACCACCACGGGTACTGAGAAGGAGTAAAGCAGCCTCTTGTGACAGACTGGGTAGGGCCTGAGTTGGAGCTCACAGGCAGGACCGGATGTACCTCTGTTCCACCCTGTGCATCAACACTGGTGAGGACACTCTGTAACTGTGATGTATGAAACAAGATCGCTGTGTTACCTGGACATTGGCAGAAGGTGAACATTGGGCAACGTCACGTTAATGATTAAATACTCCTGGCTAACAGGAGTGAACATCTTGCCCTAGTCTGATCTTCTAGATAAGATTATTTTTAAGATATCTGTTGTTGCAGTTTGAATGTGAAACACTCACACATGCCAATGTGTAACAACACTGGGTCCTCAGTTCATATCGGTGACTTGTGAAACCTTTGGGAAACATGGCCTAGCTAGTGGAGGTGGGTCACCAGGTAAGTGCTTCAAGGTTATACCCCCTTCTGGTTCCAGATCCAGCCCTCTGCTTCCTGTCCACCAAGCTGTGAAGAATCCAGTCACCATGAATTTTGTCATGCCTTCCCTGCCATGATGGACTGAGATGCCCTTGTACTTGTAAGCCAAATAAACCTTCCCCCCTCGGGTTGCTTCTGCCTGGTATTTGTCACAGCAAAGAGGAAAGTAATTAATACATCTGTTACAAGATGAACTTTGCCCTCCCCCCATTTTGTATACTGAGGTCCTAATGTAAGCTCAAAATGTGATCATATCTGGATTATTAAGTGGACAAGCCATCAATAACAAGACTTAACCAGGGCTCTCAGAATCAAACTCAGGTCACACAGCTACCTTTATCTGCTAAGCCATCTAGCTGACTCCTGAGTGGTGCTCTTTTTTTATTTATTTTTCCCCCAATCATACAAGCTCTATAGGTACCCTGGTCCTCTCCCTCCTTCCTCCCCTCCTCAGTCCTCCCTTGCATTTTTCCCCTTCCTTTCACCTCCCTCTCCTTCCCCCAGTGCCTCCTCCTTACCCCCCTCCCATCCATCCCCTGGAGCATCCTTTTGTGTGAATGCCAACTTCCCTCTGAATCCTCCACTCTAGTAAGGTGTAAGAACTCAGTGGCATAGCCCAGAGCCCTTTCTTGGCTATTATGACTGTTAATCTCTTGCCTCTAAGGATCCTACTGCCTGTGATCCATGATACTCCCTGGGGGGTTGTTGACATGTCAGTCATTGGGCAGGTCATGCAAAGTCTGATTATGGTTACTGCGGCCCTAACTTGTGTGGAATATCTTGAATATCTTTGGTCCTCCCCATCTTTAGGCTCTTACAATATTGCTTCCCCCTCTTCCGCAAGTTTCCCTGAGCTTTAGGATGGGGAAAGATTTGGTTGGTCTGGTTTCAGGTGATTAATGTAGGGTCTTTGGTGTTCTGAATTATAATTTTTTGTTGTTTTCAGCTTTGCTGTTCCCGTACCACCCTTGGCTCCATCCTGATTGATATTCGAGGTCACCTCCTAACCAAAAATAAAAGGCTGTTTAAATGAAGATCTTACTGTAGAGAAGACTCAAAGATAGGTGGAATAGGAGTAGGAGACCACAGTGAGGGTATGTCTGTGTCCTATTTGCAGGATGGTTACCATCTATCTGTGAGTCTCTATACCCTCCCTGATGGGTGAGATCAAACCTCTTCAATCGCAAGTGACCAGGAAAGGAAGCGAGAGTGAGCTGCACTAGATGTCTCACTACTTACATGCAATACTCTACGGTGACCTCTTTTCTCTACTGAAGCCTGATCCCCTCTTTCTTTTTTTCTGGGGGGCCCTCTTTCTCCTTCCCTCCCATTCACAATCTCTGTAATTACGATAGGTATTACAGAGATTCATTTCAGAATATGTCACTAAGTAGTTTGGTACTAGGATCCACCTATTAGTGAGTACATTTGTGTCTAATTTTCTCTGTCTGGGATATTTCACTGAGTGATGTTTTATAAGAAGTACACAGGACTCAGAGAACAATGAAGAACAGGGGCTGGAAGAACAAGAGAACCAGTCTAGGGGAGAAGCACCTCTAAACAGTGTCTCATGGACATAAGGCCTCTATATTCATGAACTTACTGGAACTACCTCTACCTATCCAAGACCCACACAAGATTGGGTCAATCAGCATGACATCATGGGTGAAGGATCTGCTCAGGTGACCCCCTCACTCTTACTGACTACTAATGGTTAAGGCTGGCCGAGATAAAAGGGTCAGTGATGTTGCCACTAATGTAACGCCTTCGCTGCAGTGGGTGCCAAGGAACATGGGATATGGGCAGCCCTTTTTATATACAGTGGGTCACATACACAAGAAAGGACATAAAAATAGGAGAAAATATGTTGATAGGAAGAAGATCCTCAGTGGGAGAAGGAAGGGAATAAGGTAGGGTAATGGAGAAAATGACAAAAAAAATCCATTGTATGAAACTGATGAAATACTTTAAAAATGGGATTTGATCACACCTTGCATAGTTAGGATAGTGTAAGATGTGTAAACAAGGGTCATCTCCCAGCTGCAGAGAGGGAGGTCTTAGGAAAAACCAGCCCAAGGGCCTCTCAGGCTTGTGGCTTCTAGAAATGTAAGATGATAAATTCCGTTAAGCTGCTCAGCCTAAGTATCTGCTGTGGCAGACTGAACAGACCATTCTGCCGCATAAGCATAGACGATTCAGTCATCCCCATTCAGAGCCCCGACTCTGTCATGAGTATGAACGCTCCTTTGCTAAGTGCTCGTGAACACCATCACTGGTTATTTCTGCTGATCTGCAACACTTTTACTGATCATCCATGCAATTCTAAAACAAATCTAGGAAGATCACAATATAACCAACTACCCCACGGCTGTAGACATGACTCAAGGATAAAGCACTTGCCACAGATGTGTGAGGAGCTTGGTTGGGATCCCCCAAAACCCACATGCAATCCAGACAGACATGGTGGCTTCCTGCAACATCGACATCCAGGAGGCAGATGTTAGTCCCAAGGCCTGCTCTCTGGATGATACATTAGCAACTGAACGGGCTGTTGAGGGACTCCTCCCCTGGAAGGTTGAGTTTGCCTCTTGTCTGCAAGACAATGACAGGCCTCACTCCCCCCTTTGGGAGTAGAGAACTTCCAGGTTGTTTGGATTGCTTTTGTTTCTCTTAGAAACTGGCTGGGCTGTTCCTTCCCCAACAATTTTGAGGCATACATTCCTTTCTCTTCTATCAACAAGTCGCCATGCCTGTTAGCATACCTGTCGACATGTCTGGTCCCACAACAAGTGGATGTAACCAAAATGTATGCACTTTACATAATCTTGTAAGAATTTGGCCCTGCTCCTTGATTATAAAACCCATGTATGTTACAATAAAGTCGCTGGGATGATGGACATCCTAGGCTCCCTCTGACCAATGCCTGATCAATTCCTACTGCTCCCACTTCTGTTTTCCTGCACTTAAGTCTGGGTTTACGCTGGTTCATGGGCCCGGACAGCAGACATGACAGATTCCCAGAGCAAGCTGACTAGCAAGCAGAGCTGGAATTGGGAAGCCCTGTATTCAGCAAGTGACCTGGGCTCAATAAATCAAGTGAAAAGTGACTGAAGATGACACTCATGTCAGTTTCAGCCCCGCACACACAGGTGCATGCATGGGGCGTGCAACCAGGCTCTCACATGGTGTGCACACACACACGCACACACACACATACAACTACTCCCTCTTCTTCTTTTTACACTCCCACCTAGCAAGAAAGTAAGTCCCTAAGGTTGCATCTTGAAAATATCCTCAACACTCTTTGACAGGTCAGCTTTTTTAGCTATTGGGTCAGGTGCTTTATGGAGCTTCTATTGTATAATAAATGTTTCAGCAATGCTCTGAGTCACATGTTTACCTTCTTCGGTTTTAAGACAAGCCTACACAGACAAGTCAATGCCAAGACAAAAATCTCAACTGGTGTTTAAATCCAATACTCATCCAGGATTTCCATATGATTTTGTAACTCCAGAGGACATTCATAAATTTATGGAAATTACCACTTGTTGTGATTTGTAATCTGAAGTAGATCCAGACTTCAGTGAAGAGGATTCCAAAGCAGTAAGTAAACAAAGACAGGAGACCCTCAGCAACTTTTTCTATGGTTCCATATGCTACCTAAAAAGACAAGGTGTTTGATAGGAGAAAACAGTTACAGCATATTGATATGTAAAGTGTTCTTGCAGATTCACAGAGGAGATAAGCTATTTAAACCTTTCATAAAATGAGTAGTCACTAAAAACATTTTTGAAAGGATTGTGAATAAACAGCTTTACAATTTTCTGTTATATCCTCATTAAAATCCTGTGAGACTAAGGAGGGAGGAACAGCCCCCAGCAGTGATGTGCTCTGATGAAGAGCTGTTATCTCCCACCTTGCTGAGGATAAGGAAATCATTGCTGCAATTGTTGTTTCAAAGACAAAACCATTCATTTCCCCCACTGCTTACAGCACAGCTTCTTTCATATCAGACATAAAATATGTCATTTCCTAATGGAGTGCCCTTTTCTTTGATTGACTTCCTTCTGGGCTTCTTGAAAAGAAATAAAATGACTCTTGAAATATATTTTTTAAAATGACATCAATTTTCTGATAACAAAGGCATCAATTTCCTGATTAAAAACAATTTTATGGAGCTGGTGAGATGGCTCAGCAGGGAAAGATACTTGGCGTGCAAGTCTGATGACCTGAGTTAGATCCTGAGAACCCGAGTAAAGAACTGAATGAAACCAATTATACAAAGTTGTCATCTGACTTCCATGTAGAGCTATGGCACACAAATACACACACACACACACACTATACACACAGTAATAAAAAGTAATCATAATTTTATTATATATGCCTATATGTTTAAGTGAAAATCATAATAAATGATTCTTGTAACATCAGTAATTTTTTTCTTTTTGCATATGTTATATGTATTTGTGTGCATGCGCACACATGTATGTGGAGGCCAGAAGTCAATGTTGGATGTTTTCCTGAAATACTCTCCACCTTACTTTTTTTTGCATGTGTATAAATGCCAGTGTACACATGTGTATATGTGTATGTACAGGTATGTGTATATTAGAGGGCACTGTGTATGCCTTTGGATGCCCAAGGGGAGTTTTAGGAATCATCTTGGATTGCTCTTTATCGCTTAGCTCTAGGATTTCCCTGGCTCTACCTTCCAAGGCTGGGAGTGCAGGCCACTGACATTTTTTTAAGTAAGATCTGAGATCCAAACTCAGGTCCTTCTATGTTGCAGTCCGCCTGCATGGTTGCTGATAAATGACCATCACACAGCTTAAGGGAATAAGGAGTTTACTTTCTTACGACAGTCTGGTTACAGTTCTCAGTCCAGCTTGACGGAAAAGCACACACCAACACCAGGGCTGAGAGAACTGGCCACCATAACGGCTGAGAGATGGACAGTCCTTACTTGCCAGACTAGCATGTCTGGCCAAGTGAACAGAAGGATGCCAACTCTCTCAACCAGCTCTCTCTGATTTATCCGGGGCCTAATCCCACCCACCATGGGCTGGGTCTTCCCCAGCAGCTAGACAATCTCCTTCAGGTTTGCTCTGGGCTTAACTCAACCATCGACTCTCTACACCTGTGCCCAGAGCTCAAACCCTCAAGAGTCAAGTTGACACCTGTGCTTAACTACGACATTCTACTTCCTAGACTGAGTCTTATCCCTTATTGTAGTTCACCTGCATTGTTGCTGATAAATTCACCATCAAACGACTTAAGGGAACAAGGAATTTATTCTCTCTTACAATTTCTGGTTACAGCTCTTTATCTAACATGGCAGGAGAGCCTCGCAGCAACACCAGGGCTGAGAGAACTGATTATGCCATATCCCTGTAACGGCTGAGAGAGGGGCAATCTTTACTTGCCAGATCAATATGTCTGGCCAAGTATACAGAAGGACGCCAACTTTCTCAACCAGCTTTCTGTGTTTTATTCACCTATCCACTGAACTTTCCTATTATCTAGACAATCTCCTGCAGGTTCACTCTGGGCTTATGTATTAATTCTCTACAAATGCCCTGAGCTTGAACCCTCAACCATCAAGTTGACACCCATATCTAACTATGACAACCCCTGAGCCATTTCTCTAGTCCCCTCCTTACTTTTGAGACTGGATCTGTCATTAGACTCAGTGGATTGGCAAGCCAGTGAGGCTCAGGGCTCCTCCTACCTCCATCTCTATAGCCCTAGGACACAGGGGTGCATTGCCACACCCAGCTTTTATGTGAGTGCCAGGAATCAAACTTAGGCACTCATGCTTAGGCACCAAGCAATTTACCAAGTGAGCCATCTTCCAGCTCCAGCTTTTTCTTCTGAAGTTCTTCAAACATTGTCAGCGGAGATGGGTTAAAAAGTATCTGATGTATAAGACTGGCAGCCTGCATTTTCAGAGCACGCATAAAAGTGGAAGGAGAGAACCAACCCTGCAAAGTTGTCTTTTGACACCTTCAGGAACGCTATAGCATGAGCAGGCATGCACATACACATCACACATATAATAAGAGTAATAAGAATAAAAATAGCAATGATATAAACAGATGATCCAGGGGATGGGAGGAAGGGGGAGGCACTGAGAAAGGGGGAGAGAGGAAGGGGGGTGAAAGGAAGGGGGAACGGAGGAATGTAATGGGGGACTACAGGGAGGTAAGGAGGAAGGGAGAGGTTGGAGGGGAGGGGGGTACCTATTGAGCTTTTATGATTAGGAAAAAAATAAGATGTGGGAGAAAAAAAAACAAAGAATAAAATCCTACTATGGAAATGGAAAAAAACAGCAGTGATAAATAAAGCATTGTAATTAAATCTTTCAAATATGCAATTGATAAGTACTAATTTGATTACTCCACTCTGTGTCTTCAGGGTACATAATGTGCTAGAAAAGCCCTTAGAGGCCTGTGATCCATTCAACCACTTTCTTACATGGGTTACTAAAGCCTCCAAGCCAACAGTCAACTGGTTTTTAAGAATACCTGTGCATGTTGCCTATTTGATAATGTTGCAGTTCAACTGCATGTTTGCTGATAAAATCACTATCACATGACTTAAGGGAACAAGAGGTTTATTCTCTTTACGACTGTCCAGTTACAGTTCTCGGTCCAAATTTCAGGAGAGCATGCACCATCACCCAAGGGTGGAGGAAACTGGCCATACCATATCCACGTAACAGCTGAGAGAAGGACAATCCTTACTTGCCAGACCAACATGTCTGGCCAAGTATGCACAAGGATGCCTCCTTTCTCAAACAGTTCCCTCCATTTTATTCACCTGCCCAGGAACGAGTCCCACCCACCATGGGCTTGGCCTTCCCCATCCACTAAACAATATCCTACAGGTTCACTTTGGGCTTAACTCAGCTACTAATTCTCTATAAATGTGCCCAGAGCTCAAACCCTTAACCATTTTTTAAAATTTATTTCTTCCACTCATACAAAGTTGATAAGTACCCCCATTCCCCTTCCTTTCTCCACCCCTCCCTGGACCCCCTTGCTCCCTCCCTACTTCCTTTCCCCCTCTCCCTTCTCCCAGTGTCCCCTCCCCACCCATTCCTGAGCATCCTTTAGTGTGTGCATGTCAAACTTCCCTCTGGGTCCTCCTCTCTGATGAGGTGTAAGGACTCAGCATCATTGCCTAGAACTCTTTTGTGTTCCCCTTTAGTATAGGAACACTATTGTGGCTGTTAATCCTTTTCCTCTAGGATTCTAGTGCCTGTGATCCATGCTAGATTTTGGGGGTTCAATGATATGTTAGTCATTGCACAGGTCATGCAAAGTCCTATTATGATTACTTCGCCCCTAAGTTGTGTGGAGTATCTTGCATATCGTTGCTCCTCCCCATCTTTAGGCTCTTACAATCTTACCGCCCCCTCTTCCGCAAATTTCTCTGAGCTTCAGGATTCAAACTCTCAACCATTAAGTTGACACCAGTACCTAACTATGACAGATATCATAAGTAAAATTTCAGATCTAAGACTTGGGCATACTGTTGCCTGTAATAGAAATCTGCTGGCCAATTAAAGGCCAGTCTGGGCTAGACAACAAGAACCTCTCTCTAAAAACAATCAAATTTGAAGTGAACAATAAAAGAGAAAGAAAGGAAGACACACACAGAGAGAGAGAGAGAGAGAGAGAGAGAGAGAGAGAGAGAGAGGGAGAAAGGCATTAATAAACACTAATTTCAACATTTGCTCAACTTCCCAATGTGCACTGAGGGCTATTCTTACACCATGACATACCCAATGTAGAGAAGATCAGCAATAGCATCAGATGTCTTCAAAGAAGGAAGACAAGAAAGCAGGAAGGTAAAGTTTTGGGAAGTCAGATGAGGCAGCTTTGCGAGGGCATTTCAGAACTCTCAGCTTTCTGCAAGGCTCTCTGGCTTCTGCAAAGAATAAATTGCCCCAGTGAAGCAGAGGATGACATGGCAACACAGCCGCTTAAGACTAAACAGGTGACAAATGCTTGATGCCTAGAAATCAGCAGAGATCAAGGAGCAATCGAGTCACTGAGCACCCGGAAGCCTGGCTGGGTCTCCATTCACCAGAGAGCAGAGGCAGTAAATGCAGGGCAGTGAGCCAATCCGAGCTGCTAGGACAACCTCCTGGCTATGAGTGACAGCTGCTTCCAGCTCTAAGTCCTTTCTTATCAGATAATAACATAGGGAGAGCAGCCCTAGAGGTCTCTGCAGAGCGTGAATGCTCATTTGAAGGCGAGTTCTGGAGGTTTTTGCTCCTCTGCAGCGAATCAGCTGCAGAGCTGAGCAGAGACAATTAAAAGACTGGTGTGAAGGGTTTCAGCTTCTGCTGACTCAGATGAATGGAACGGGCTCCTCTTTTTTTCTATTTTAAGTAGGTCATTTGGCTTGGTAAAGACTTGAGGTCTCTATGTATTGGTAAAATGCTCACCAAATTGAGAAGGAAAAGTCTCTGAACATCCAAGCTGACCCTAAGGTTACGCAGCTCTTATGAAAGCCAAAGTGTGTTTTTGTCTCTGCTATTGACTTGAGTGCAGTTCTGTCCCCTTTATCTTTCCTGGGTAGGTGAGGGATAACATCAGGCTACATTTTTCAAACCTGCTTTGCACAGCACCTAGGCAATTTCTAAGGAGGAAGAGGCACGGACTTTTTCAAGCACACATAGTAATGCTTGCTTAATAGACTCAGTTAAGAGTGAGTGTGTGTGTGTGTGTGTGTGTGTGTGTGTGTGTGTGTGTGTGTGTTGACCAAACCCAAGGCGTCACAGGTGCTGGGCAAGCTCTGTATCACGAGTTAAAGCCCTAGTCATTTGTTACCTGTTGCTGCCGTTCTTTTGAACAGCCCGTTGATCAGACTGGCCTTGAACAAGTCTTGCATTCTTGTTCCCATGATCTCTACCACCCAAGGAGCTGAGATTACACGTCTATACCACCAGTCAAGCTTCTCAAATGACTTTTAGGGTCCTTATACTATGCCCAACTACCAAGGACACTAAATAGACTTCAGGAACTGCCACAAAAACTCCTGGCACTTCTCATATTTGGCTAAAGCAATTCACTCTATATAAGTCAAATTTATAGCCTAAAGCTCAGAAAGCATCAAAATCACCAAAATGTGATATTTTCTAATAACGGTTCAACAAACATGTTCTCATAAAATAGAATTCCACAAAAATGGTTGTTGAATCTTTCTAAATTACAACAATAAGTAAAGTTATATCACCTGTCCAAGACACACTTATTTCTCCAAACCAATGTATCCTTACCATAAAATACAGATTAATAGTCTTTGTTCACTTACTGTGAGTGCTGGAGTCTAGTTTTACAAACATAATAAGTGGTTGTCCCTGCCTTCCCTTTCTTCCTCTTCCCTCCCTCCCCACTTTCTCCCCCCCCCCTTCACCAATCCATCCCTCTCCCTTCCACTTCCTGCCTGTCTGTTTGTGTGGACCATAGGGTTCCCTTCAGGTTGTCTACATTGGTATGGACTCAGGTCTCTGTGGCAGACTGAGTGGCCCTTCCTTGGGTAGACCACTGACTGATAGGGGCACTCTCCTTCACCTGTCTAATCCTAGCCCCTACATTTCGACCTGTAATTATTTCTCTTGAGTTCCTCACAAGTCTATGGGCGAATGTTGATGTATCAGTCATAGTACAGGTCTGATAAGGGTACATCTCATTGCAGTAAGTTTCTAGGGGCAGCAGCCCTATCTTGAGTGGAATGTCCTGACAGGCCACGGACCTCCCCACCTTTAGGCTCTTACCCACTAAGTTAAATAAAGAGAAGGACAAGAGTGTTTTTCCTGTGCCAGTCATTTTTAAGAACACAGGAGGAATAACACATTTCCAAAAATATTTCTATCCGGCTTTCAACTTCTAACAGGCATCTACTTTGAAAATGACATATTCTGCTTCTTTCCTCTGAATTCATTGCTCGCACAACAACTATGAAAAGCAATTTTGCAGCATGCAGATGCGAAACCCAGCCTGGTCTATAAGTATTCTTAAGGACGACTAGTCATTTGTCTATCAGTTGGTCTACACAGACTTATTCATGCTCCACTGGGAACTCGGCGCTCACAGTTGCTGATATTTACACTTAACCTTCTGCAGAACAGGACCATTCTCTATGCTTGCCATTCACAAATTCACTGGGCTGCGCAAAAGCTTTAGTGACAATTTTTCCCGCTTGTTGGATCTCGGCTTTGTCTTGATTGTCACTACCTGAGAGAAAAGTGGAAGGGTTTTCTCATTTAAAAGGGGAGGGGGTAATATCCTGAAGAGATGGCTCAGGAGTTAAGAGTCTGCTTTGCAAGCAGAAGGTTCCGAGTTCAGATCCTTGCCCCTGCTTTAAAATGCCAGGCAGAAGCCTGCATGTCCTGCCTTGGTGGGCTGAGCCTGGGAGATCTCAGAGCAAGGCAAAAAGGAGGTAGAAGTAATCTAGGATGAGTCTCGAAGTCACCCTTGGTCCTCCACAGGGGCACACAATGCCCTCTGATACATACTCACACACACACACACACACACACACACACACACACACACACACTCTCTCTCTCTCACACACAAATAAATAAATAAATAAATAAATAAATAAATAAATAAATAAATAAATAAATAAAATCTTCAGAACCATTAGGCCTTGGCTGATCTAGCTACAGTTCAGTAGTAGACTTGCCTAGCATATGAGGATTTAATTCATGACACCACATAAAAATAAACGTGAGGCTGGGGAGATGGTTCAGCTGCTCCTCACAAACAAATGAAGCTGAGCTTGCATCCACAGATCTACATAAGAACATCAGGTGGATATGGTGGCAGCCTGTAATTCTGGCCTTGGAAGGAAGAGACTGGGAAATCCCAGAGCAAACCAATAAGGTGGAAGGGCAAACCAGGATGACTCCCAGTGTAACCCATGGGCCTCCACAGACACACTCACTCATGTATACTCTTGCGTACATATGTATGCATTCATGTACCCCATGCGCACATATACATAAATAAAAAGTCACGAACTCAGAGAAAGTTTTTGACTCATTTCACAGATATAAATATGTATGAGGAAAAACCCAAATCCTCTCATAGGGATTCAGAAGTTCCTGAGAATTTGTGTTCCTTCAGTTAACTCCTGGATCCTAGGCTCACTCGTCCATGACTTTTGGAACGGATTTATTTGCCCAGAATGGTACTTGTCTGACAGCTCTTTGCTTCTGTGTTCACATAGTGGACAGAAAAACACTTAGCTGCTGACTGGCACATTAATTGGCTGGACTCTGATTTCACTGCAGTTGGCTTCCAGTACTGTGCTCTATTTCTCTCCTTTACCTAGGAGTCAAGATTTGACACAGCTTGAGAAAACCCCTTTCTCCTTCCACACAATCTTGACCTTTTTGTCAGTGTTTTTCCCTTCTCTGGAAGATAGGTACAGAGACTTGTTCTCCATTGCTTTATGAATTACTGAGTTGAGGCACCCCTAACTTTATCTCTTTGCTGGCTAAGTTGTTTTTTCTCACTGTTTGCTTGGCATCGCCCTTTTTTCATGACCTATCTCAAGAACATGGAAGGGTCACTGAGAGGCTGCCTGTCCATGTACCTTCAGGTCTCCCAGCCTTGGAAATGAGAACAATAAATATCTTTCATGAATCCATAGACATGCTAACCCTTCAACCAAGCTGAACCTCCTCCTTAGCCCTCTAGTAATTTGTGTTGTGTGGTTGATTGACCTGAAGGAATGATATGCTTCCTAGACTCAAAGTTCCACTCTAATTCAGAGTTCACACAAAGTTGATCTCCTATTCCTGATAAAGGTGACAGGGTTCAGGACATGCTAGCCCCAAAAAGATACTTGGCAAATGTGAACAAACTGGCAGATGCAGGAAGGTTGCTTGTAACTTTTACAACCTTATCTGGAAGCAGGTCATAAAAGCTGGGAAGGATGCTCTGATCTTAAGATACGGATCCTTTGGGTGAGATGTGCCTTCCTTGTATCTGGAGGAGAGCAGCATTCTTACCTCTACAAATCAGGAATACAGCAAGAATCTGAATAAGAAGAGCTTGCTGTGTTGCCTGGTTTGCTCTACATCAGATGAGGCCCCTTATAAGTTACTTTGCTCATTGCTGTGAATACATTCTTGACAGGAAGCAACAGAAGGAAGCAAGGCTTGTTTTGCTCAAAGTTCTAAGGTTTACACAGGCATGCAAGGGAAGGCATACCAGCAGGAATATGAGACAACTGGCTCATTGTGGCCACCATCAGAAAGCACAGAGAAGACAGGAAAGGGGTGGCAACCTCAAGGAATACTCCAGTGACTGGATTATTTCAATGAAGCCCCCACTTCAAGGTCTGTTCTCAGCTGGGAAGCAAGTGTTCAAATTGGAGAGTCTGTGGTGGACACAGTACATTCAAATCACAATCCTTTTTTCCACTTAAATTCTGCACAGCTGTCTTTTCCTCATTAAACCTGACATTGAAACATATAGGTTTACCTGGGCCTAGTGGCACATAATAAATACACAGTAAATGTATTTAAATACATAATATATGTATACTGCTAAGCTCTGGGAAACTGAGGCAGAAACATCCACCTTCAAAGCCCTGCCCTGATGATTACAAGGAGTTCAAGGTCTGTCTGGTCAACTTAGCAAGATAGTCTCTCAAATAAAAAAATTTTTTTAACATTTTTTATTGTTATTTCTGCTCATACAAACTTAATAGGTACACCACTTCCCTCCCTCCTTCTCCTCCCCTGAACCCCTGCTCCTCCTCCCCTCACCCCTCCCTCCCCATCCCTCAGTGCCTCCCCCCCAATCCCCAGAGAGTCCTTTAATGTGCATGCCAGACTCTTCTCTGGGCCCTCCTCTCCGATGATGTACAAGGACCCCGTTGTATTTCCATGAACCCTTTCCTATGCTCCCCTTAAGCATAGAAACACTACTGTGGCTGTCAATCCCTTGTCTCCAAGGATCTTGGTGCCTTTAGCAGATGCTAGACTTTGTGAGGTCAATAGTGTGTTGGACATTGCACAGGGCATGCAAAGTACAATTATGATTGCTTCGGCCCTAACTTGTGTGGTACTCTTGCAAATCCTTGCTCCTGCCATCCTTTTGCTCTTACAATCTTACCGCCCCCTCTTCCGCAAATTTCCCTGAGCTTCAGGATGGGGAGAGATTAGTCTGGCCTAGTTCTAAGTGGTTTGATATAGAGTCTCTGAAGTTCTGGATTGTGGTTTGTTGATTTTTTTTTGCAGTTTTGCTGCTCCTGCAATGCCCTTCACTCCATCCTGATGGGCATTGTATGTCACCCCCCTGGCCAGAGACAAAAAGCTGTTAAACTGGAGTCTTGTTATAAGATGTAATAAAAATAGGAAATCACCGTGAGAGGGGGTCAATCACCCATTTGCAAAATGGTTACTTTTTATCTGCCAGACTATATGCCCTCCCCTTCTGGTGAGATCATACTCCCTCAGTTGTAAATGATCAGGAACGAACGTCTGAGAACTTAACCAGGTGTCTCATTACTTACTTGCAGTCCTTGATGGAGGCCTATTTCTCTGCTGTAACATAGTCACGTCTCTCCTTGTTTCTGGTGTGACCCTCCTGTTTATAATACATAGATTTATCTTTGAGTGTCTCAAGTGGGCTGGGTGGGTTTGGTACTAGGAGCCACCTATTAGGGAGTACATACGGTGCTTACTTTTCTGGGTCTGGGATACTTCACTTAATATAATTGTTTCTAATGACATACATTTCCCGGAAAATTCCAGTAATCATCATTTTTGATGGCTGAGTAGTACTCCATTGTATAGACGTACCACAGTTTCCTTATCCACTCCTCAACTGTTGGACATTTGGGTGATTCCATGACTTTGCTATTGTAAACATGCTGCTGTGAATATGGTCGTGCTTGTGCTATTGAGGGGAACCTCTGCTGCATGGGGGGTTATTCCCAAAAGTGGAATAGCAGGGTCATATGGCATTTCAATCTTTAATTTCTTTAAGAATCTCCAGACTGGCTCGCCAGAGTGGCTGTATGAGCCTGCATTCCCACCAGCAATGTAGGAGAGTTCCCCTCTCTCCACATCCTCTCTAGCACTTGTTGTTGTTTGTATTGTGGATTTTTGCCATCCTGACCGGGTGAGATGATATCTCAGGGAAGTTTTGATTTGCATTTCCCTGATGGCTAAGGAAGTGGAGCATTTTTTAAGATATTGTTAGACATTTTAATTTCATCTCTAGGTAAAGTTTCTTTTAAGTTCCAGGGCCCATTTTTTAATTGGGCCATTAGTTTCCTTGGGTTTAGTTTCTAAGTTCTTTGTGCACTCTGGATAAGTAGAGCTCTATCAGATATGTGGTTAGTGAAGATTTTCTCCCATTCTGTGGGTTGCCTTTGAGCTCGTGTTACAATCTCTTTATCTGAACAGAAGCTCTTTAATTTCACAAGATCCCAACTGTTGAGAGTTGGTAGCAGTGACTGTGCCATTGGATGTCTGTTTAGGAACTGTTGGCTCTAGCCCAATCAGCTCAGAGGAGTTCCCTTATCCTTTCAACCTATGGTTTTATAGTCTCTGGCCTTAATATAATGTCCTTGATCCATTTGGAATTAAGTCTTGTACATGGTGACAAGTAGGTCCAGTTTTATCTTCTGCATGTGGAGATCCAGTTTGCCAGCACCATTTGTTGAAGCTACTGTTCTTTTCCATGGATTTTTTGGGCCCCTTTGTCAAGATTCAAATGGCTGTAATCTTTGTGGGCTTATATCTGGTCTTCAAATCCTTATCCATTGATCTGTGTGTCTATTTTGGAGCCAGTACCAGGCATGTTTTTATAACTATGGATTTGTAGTATAGGACTAAGTTTGGTATAGGTATACCTCCCGCAGTGTTTTTGTTTACTCAGGATGTCTTTGCTATCCTGGGTCTTTTGTGCTCCATTATGAATTCTTGAGATTGTTTGTCAACTTCTTTGAATGAATTGCTTTGGGATCTTTAATTGGTATAGCATTGAATTTGTATATTGCCTTTGGTAGGATGGTCATTTTTACGATGTTGATCTCTGCCAATCCAGGAACATGGGAGGTCTTTCCACCTTCTGGTGTCTTCTGCAATTCTTTCTTAGGGTTTTAAAGTTTTCATTGTAAAGGTCTTTACCTCCTTGGTTAGGTTTATACCAAGGTATTTCATTTTTTTAGGGCTATAGTAAATGGGATTGAGTCTCTCAAGGCTTTTTCACTTCTTTCATTCTGGGCATATAGGAAGGCCTCTGATTTTTGCACATTTATTTTGTATCCTGCCACCTCTGCTGAACTTCTCAATTAGTTTCCAGGAGCTTCCTGGTGGAGTTTTTGGGATCACTCAGGTATAGGATCATATCATCTGCAAATAGAGATAACTGACTTCTTCCTTGCCGATTTCGAATCCCTCTTATGTCCCTTTCTTGTCTTATGGCTTCAGCTAAGACTTCAAGTACAATATTGAATAGAAGTGGTGAGAGTGGACAGCCTTGTCTAGTTCCTGATCGAAGTGGGAATGCTTCAAGTTTTTCCCCATTGAGTATAATCCTGCTGTGGGCTTGTTGTATACAGCTTTTATTATATTGATAAAGGTTCCTTCCATTCCAACCTTCTCTAGGGTTTTGATCATAAAGGGCTGTTGGATCTTGTCAAAGCTTTTCTGCATCTATCGAGAGTATCATGTGGTCTTGAACGTTGGACTGGTTTATATGGTGAATTACATTTATTGATTTGCGTATGTTGAACAACCTTGTGTGCCTGAGATAAAGCCTACTTGATCCCCGTGAATGATATTTTTGATATGTTTTTGAATCCGATTTGCTAAGACTTTATTGAGAATCCTTTGCATCTGTGTTCATCAGAGAGATTTGGCCTATAGTTTTCTTTTTTAAGTGTACCTTTATTAGGTTTTGGGATTAAAACGATATTAGCTTCATAGAAGGAATTTGTAGTGTTCCTTCCTTTGCTATTTGATGAACAGTTTAAGGAGTATTGGTGTTATTAGCTCCTTAAATTTCTGGTAGAACTCTGTGCTGAATCCATCTGGTCCAGGACATTTTTTGGTGGGAAGATTCGAGATTACTTCCTCAATTTCCTTATATGTTAAGGACTATTTAAATAATTCACAACTTCCTGATTCCATTTAGGTAAGTTGTGTTTACTTAGGAATTCATCCATCTCTTTTGTGTTGTCAAATTTCACAGAGTATAAGTTTTGAAATATGACGTATAATTCTCTGGATTTCTTGGGTATCAGTAGTGATAACTCCATTTCATTTCTAATTTTGTTAATTTGGGTTTTCTCTCTCTTGCTTTTAGTTAATTTAGCTAGGGGTGTATCAATCTTATTGATTTTTTCAAAAAACCAGCTTTTGACTGGTTGATTTTCTCTATCGTTTTCCTAATCTCGATTTCAGATATTTCTCCCCTTATTTTGCTAATCTCCTTCCTTCTACTGCTTTTGGGATCAGACTGCTCTAGTGTCTCTAAAGCTTTTAGATGCATTGTTAATTTATTTATTTCTGATGTTTCCATTTTTTTTTTTTGATGTAGGCATTAAGAGCTATGAACTTACCTCTCAGGACAGCTTTCATTGTGTCCCAGAGATGTTGGCAAGTTGTATTTTCATTATCGTTCACTTTCAGGAAATCTTGAATTCCCTTTGTAATTTCTTCCTGAATCCAATTCTCATTCAGCATCATAGTGTTAAGTTTCCAGGAGTTAGTATATTTTCTGTTGCTTGTTGTGTTGTGGATGTCAAGCTTTAAGCTGTGGTGGTCTAATAAGGTGCAGGCTAGAATTTCAACATTCCTGTATATGTGGAGATTCGTCTTATGGCCCAATATGTGTTTTATTTTGGAGAAAGTTCCGTGTGCTGCTGAAAAAAATTTGTATTCTTTGGTGCGTGGATGAAAAGTACGATAGAGATCTGTAAGGTCCATTTCAGTAAGGGTTTGGTTAAGCTCCAAAGTGTCTCTGTTAAGTTTTTACCTGTAGATCTATCCCATGTTGAGAGGGCAGTATTGAAATCCCAAGAATTATCGTTTTGGGATTGATTTCTCGCTTTAGACGTTGTAGGGTTTGCTTACTGAATTTGGGAGGGGCCATGTTGGGTGCATATATGTTCAGTATTGTGAAGTCTTCCTGGTGAATTGTACCTGTGACTAAAATGTAGTATCCATCCGTGTCTCTTATAATTTTCTTTGGTTTGAAGTCCACTTTGTCCAATAGCATAATGGCTACCCCTGCCTGTTTTCTGCTTCCATTAGCTTGTAGAATTGTTGACCAGCCTTTTATTTTTAGGGCGTGCCTATCTTTTGTGGTGAGATGGGTTTCCTGCAGGCAGCAGATTGATGGATTGTGATTTTTAATCCAAGTTTGTAATCTGTGTCTCTTGATCGGTGAGTTAATTCCATTAACATTTAGTGTTATAATGGAGAAACTATTTTTAATTCCAGACATTATTATGTTTAGTAGTTTTTTAAGTATATTGCTTTGCTTTTAATGGTGTTATACTTCCCTTCTGTTCTCCGGATATGCCTGTTTTTTTCTTCAAGCTTGAGTATCATTTCTAGCATTTTTTGAAGGCCTGGTTGGTGGCCATGTATCCCTTCAAGTGTCTTTGTGCTGGAAGATTTTCTTTCTCCTCGATCATGACGGATAGTTTTGCAGGGTAAATCAGCCTGGGTTGACATTTTTGCTCATTCAGTACTTGAGTGTCTCTCCAAGCTCTTCTTACTTTTACTGTTTCGACTGAGAAGTCATTGTTATTTTAAGAGGTTTACCTTTAAAAGGACTTGTTTTTTCTCCCTTGAAGCTCTCAGCACAGTTGTTTTCTTGAATGTGGAGTGTTTTAACTATTATTTGCCGTGGCAAGCTTCTGTTTTGGTCATATCTGTTTGGGGTAGGAATGCCTCTGTATTGGATGGGCCTCTCTTTTTGAGATGAGGAAAGTTTTCCTTGATGATCGCTTGAAAAATTTCCTTAGGGGTGGTATTTTGAGAATCTTGCTCTGGTATTCCATGAATATGCATGTTAGGCTTCTTCAGGTATGTGCCTATAACTCTGAATACTCTCTCTCAAGTATCTTTTTGGCTTTAATAAACCTCTTCCATTGAGCTGGTTTAGTACTCCCCACTTTTATCTTCAAGGTCTGAAATTCTATTTTCTGCCTCGTTAGTCTGCCTGATAAGACTCTCTGTGGAGTTCTGGTGGTGAAGTCTTTAGCTCAGTTTTAAACTCTGCTTGAGTCTATTTTAACTGTTCTATGCCTGTTTTTGTTTCTTGCACTGTTTTTCTCAACTCCTCCAGATGTCTGTTGTGTTCCTCTTCAAGCGATTGATTCAGTTATTTAATTCCTCCCAGATTTCCTCTTTCATAGTATTGAACATGGTACGATCTATTTTGAAAGTCATTATCCTGGGTCAGGCTTTCTTGGCCATTTTCCGTGGGTTTGTTCTGGTTGGAGTCTAACATTATGGGATTAATTCTTTCAGTGGGAGATTTGTTTACTTGAGTGTTGTTTCTCATGGATTTGCACTTTGACTTGGGCATTGTCGTTTTAAGTCTTAAGATCTTCTTTCAATTTCTGTGCGTTTTTCACTGAACTGAATTATTTTGGCCTGGGGTTCTGGGGTGGGGCAGGGGTGGAGCTTACCTAGGTCTTGGTGAGTCCCGGCTGAACCGTGCGCACGTCCCTGCAGCGGAGTGGAGAAAGGGAGGACGGGCGTCGGCGGGGCGCTATTTAACCTGGGGGGCTGGGGCAAGGCCGGCCGCAGGGGGTCCTCCTCCCCGGCCCTGTGCAGCTCCGGCTCCGGCTGCTGGTCGGAGGAGCTGATTCCCTTGGGCTGCCTGGGGCTCTGGGGTGGGCGGGGGTGGAGCTTACCTAGGTCGCGGTGTGTCCTGGCTGGACCACGCGAGCGTCCCGGGCGGCGGCGTGGGGAAAGGGAGCCAAATAAAAATTTTTGAAAAAGCAGAGATACAGCTCAGAGAAGAAACATCTTGCATGATATATAAGAGGCCCTAGATCCAATGCCCATAGAAACATACATGTATGTATGCATATATGTACATATGCATATACATACATACACATATGTATATATGTATATATAAAGAGAGCAAACAAATAATACATGTATTTATTTATATTTAATAACTGTTTCTCTAGGTCTTCAGTTCCTTATGCAAGCACCACATCTTCTAAAACTCATGCTATATAAATCTGTACACTTTTCTCTTGCTAACCTGTCAGTTTTCCTTTCAGATCCAACTAGGGATCCCATGCAAGAAAATCTTTTCTTACCCTACAATAGTAATGTCCAAATCATATATATAAAGTAGCTGAAACTCACATACCATATAGTATTTTTGAGTTGTCAATGAACCAAGAACAGAAGAAATTACTTATTAACTTGTTCATAAAATATTTATACTGCTTCTGCACTGTACCATAACATGCCACATACTCATGTCAGCCTGGGAACTCCCAAAGAGGAAGAGATTGTGCAGACACAGTTAATTCTTGTGAGAGATGAAAATGTATTTAAATAGTTGGAAAAGCTCATTTCAGATTATGAAAGCTGGTATGTTAAAAAAAATCTAGATAACTGCGAGGGAGGCAACCTCAAGCCTAGAGAGCAAGGCAGATCTTCCTGGGGAAGTGATGTTTGAGAGGTATTTGGTTGACAGCAAGTAGCAGTCATGTAAGAATTAAGGCACAAAGAATTTAGCAGCAGAATAGCAGAGGTAAAGTCTGAACACAAGCCTGAAGCAAGTGATTTATTCAGAAATGGAAAGGAGATGTGTGATGGGGGCAGGGTGAGTGGAAAGACTCTTCAGCTTCCAGCGAGAGGAAAGGAGTTAGTGGCATTTTTGTGCCACTGAGACAAAAATACCCAACACAGACAACTTAAAGGATGAAGGCTTCAATTTGGGGTCACAGTTCCAGAAGCTTCCTGCTGTCAAGGTGGAGAGAAAT
The DNA here is from genome assembly GCA_023101885.1 of Typhlomys cinereus. NCBI lineage: Eukaryota > Metazoa > Chordata > Mammalia > Rodentia > Platacanthomyidae > Typhlomys > Typhlomys cinereus. The sequence continues at coordinate 1,202,539 of JALPQD010000220.1, forward strand.
AGCAGAGCGTTCTCTTCATGGCAGACAGGAAGTGTCACAATGTGTCAGGAAGTGCGCTAGTGATAATATACCACTCAAGAAGACCTTCTGCACACTTCCAGAAACTGCCCGAATCAGGCCATCACTTGGGGACCGCACATTCAACCCATGAGCCTATGTAGAACATTTTGGATTCAAACCTTAACAGCTGGGCTCTTAATAATCACCCCTTCTGTTTCCACAGATCCATGGGACAGATCAATAACATTCAGAGGGAAAATGTTGAGCATGTAGAAAATTCTGCTAATCATCATTCTCTAAAACAACATAATGATTTATCTGAAAATGAATTGCATGAAGTCTTTTAAGTCCTCTAGAGGTGATACAACATATATAAGAAGTTATTCATAGGTTCCATATTAATAATATGCTATTTTAATTAATTAATTGTGTGAGAGAGAGAGAGAGAGAGAGAGAGAGCACTCTGTCCTTGTGGAGAGCCAAGGTGACTTTGGGGATCATCCTCAATTGCTTCTATCAGAAGTGTAAGTCACCGCCATTTCTGCCTGGTATTTTTATATGGGACCTGGGATCTGAACTCAGAACCTTCTGCTTGCCCAGACAGAGGCTAACCCCTGAACCATCTCTGCAGGCCAATAAAATACAATTTTATAGAAGGGATCCCAGCCTCTGTAGCTTCCATTCACTGCAGCGTGTTCTCCGTTGAGATGAAGGGACAATTGCACACAGAAAATGAGTTTAGAGTCTGAGCGTCACCTGACAGGCTCAACACTGTTAAAAGAGGACTCCAGTTGTTATGTGCAGGCAGATATGACAGATAAAAAGCAGGCTCAAGGACATGAAAGAAAACTAAGGAGAGACTATTACTCCTCATCCAGTTTTTAAAGTCATTTTTGGTAGCATTTTATCAATACAAATCTTAAGCACAAAAAAAATCATTTTCTAATGGAGCATTGAATTTTAAATCAAAACAGGGGGCCCTTTGTGGATGACCTCGTCAGCTAAGTGTTCTCTGCACTTCTTTGCAGCATTAACTGACAGATCCAGACAATTACCTAAATCTAATGGCTGCTTCATGGAAGGTTTTAGTTCTTGATCCATTTAAGATAAAATATAAATAATGCAATCTTTTGGTTGTGTTTTAATCTGTAGCTCTGGAGCCTTAAAAAAATAGTAGATTGCCTATAATATAAAGTACAATGGAAACTTCTCAGAAGTCACCTGGGTTTTATGAGAAGCAAGAATCTGGGATTGAATAAATAGTTTGTGTTGGAGCTACTACACTTTAATCATGATAACTTCATTTCAAATCACAATTAACAGGCATAGGTAACAGTTTAGAAATAAATACAACTGGGGGAAAATAAGGAATGGATAATGACATGTAGCACTAAGCTAACTGTATCATGCCAGAACTTAGGAACTTGAGGCAGAAGGATCATGAGTTTGAGGTAAGCCTTGACTATATGGTAATTCTCTCTCTCTCTCTCTCTCTCCTCTCCTCTCTCTCTCACACACACACACACACACACACCACACACACAGAATAAATATATATGACACGTGATATAATTCACAAGTCCCATTTTTGTATTATCAATTTTTATTATCATGATTTATCTCTGTGTATGGGAATGCACACTTGCCATGGCACACATCTGGATGTCAGAAGGTAACTTGAGGAGTCAATTCTCTCTTCCATCATGGTGAGTCTGGGCATTGGACCCAAAATCATTGGGTATATCAGTGAGTCATTGTACAAGTCTGAGACTTGTGATGCCTATTTTTCATTAGCACAACTACATATCTAAGTTCTCATGATCACAGTCTGAGTTTGTGTTCTAAAATGGTTTATATATGTGGGTTTGCCCCACTTTTCACTTTCAACTGAACTCCCCCTTCATTGACTAATAACCAGAATATACCCCATTGCATTTTAGTGTTTTTCTTTCTTATTCATGGTAATTGATCCAAAAATCTGATGGTTTTTCAAGGTCTATGACCTTTCTCTGCATAGCCACAGCATTTGAAACTCAAATTATGATGCAAAATAAATGAACATTACCTGATGTGAGAATGCAGACACCACTGAACATTCTGGAAGTACAGTGATGCAGGTAGTCATAGGCACTTAAGGAATCCTATCAAACAGGTTCTACCTATCTCATGGATAACAAATTAATTTATGCACGTTATTCTTACATGTGATTATACAACTTATACATGTTATTATTATACATGTTTAGCAAGTTAACTTATATATGTTATTCCTGCATATGGATAAAAATCATGGTCTTTTCAGTGTGAACTGATGAAGGAGAAACCAACCATGTTAACAAACACTATCAGAATTTACTCCCATGTTACAGCCAAGCCTTAGAGTATTAAGGTAGAGTTTATTAAGGAAGAGAAAGAAAGGAAAACTCTTGGACCTCATCCTTGAGAGGCAAGTTTGATGGCTGGCAGGACGAAGGGTATTTACAGATTTGGGCAAGTGAGAGGAAGTGGACCTGTCTTTTCCTTATTTGTTAGTTTTAGTTTCTTAAAACCTGATTGAAGTTTTTTGGGCTCTCCTTAGTGTCTGATTGGTTTGTTCATATGGGGGACCAGCTCGTGGAACTGTTTCTTTGAGGAATTTAATTCATCTGATATGAGGAGTTAGACTCATATCCTTTCATAAACAAAGGACTGATGGGAGTTGGGTGCCTCATCTCAGTGGGACATTGGAGCCTGCAGAACAACAGGGTGCATTCCTGTAGGATAATCCCAGTAGTGGGGGCAACCTTCAAACACCTTCTCAATCTGTCTTTTCTGTCTAAAAACTGCCTAGGAAAAAAAAAACTATTCTAGTTAAAAATTCCTATTCTAAACCATTTAACAGAAATTATTCTCTCCCTCACCCATAAATCTAAAAGGTCTGCAGCTTCAGTAGCTCCTTGTTCTCATCTCTTCTTTTTCTACGGATCTTTCCAAAAATCTCTGTGTCTGCCATACCGACCAGGAAAAGGCATAACCTGAGTATTACAGTTTTTTAAGCTATCTGGTTATCAGCTACTTTTATCATTTAAATTTGACAAGCCTAATTCTTTTAAAACTAATTCTATCTTTGATGATATACAAGAAAACCCAAACAGTTTTTGTGTATGCTTACCTAACACCACACAAAAGGCTTTCTCCTGATTTATTTCTTCTTAGAAATAGATAGGCCCACCCATCCATTCTTCCTTAAATCCTAAAATTGCACAATGAGGTTTTCTAGTATCCATTCTCAATCATTCTCAGTCTCCGCCCTCCTCTAGTGGATGATGACATGCTTCTTAGAGAGTCTGAATCATCATTGTCCATTGTTCCTGCATTTCACCAGCTCCTTGCAAAAGAGTCTATTGCTGATAGTTGATCTATGAAGTAACATGTGAGGGTTTGTGTTCCTATAAATCACAAAGGCTTAACAGATTTCAACAAAAAGAAGGGCAGGAAAGGCAAATGCAATTTGTGGGTAATTGTACCACACCTGAAAAACCCACACAGATTCATTTCTAACCCCCTCAAAGTCTAGAAACTGAGAAAGCATTACTGCTTTCCCTTGAGTTTTAACTAAGACAGTTCCACCTATGTGGTGGCTGCAGAAATCATTGGATATGGGATCTGACCTATATAAGTCTGAGGGCTTAAGTTCAGATCCCAAGGAGCCCCCTTCCTCCTCCCCACACACAAAGAGAGCCCAGCATTTATGGTTGGCTGCTTTAATCCCAACACTGAGAAGCAAATACAGAATCTTTAACAGGGAAAGCTGGCTAGTTGGCCTACCCCATAGATAGGCTCTGGGCTCAACAGAGAAACCCTGTCTTGTTAGACAGTGGGGTATGGGTGAAGAAAGTGACATCATCTTTGTACCTCATCAGGGGAAGTGCATATTTGCACATGCACCTACCCCCACACACACATACATACACATAAAAATACTTGTATATGCATCACACATATTTAGACATGCAAAAAAAAAAGCAAGTCAAACTTGCATGAGCTAGGGAAAACTAAGTGGAAAAAAAGAATGACAGGAAGGCAGCTAATCCAGCAGCAAAGAGTGAAGTTCTTGAGCTCTGTTCTTGGAACCCCACTCAGTGGGTCTTTGAGATTATCAGCAGCAATTCTGCTTATTTCCATCACTTCCTGTTTCCCAGAAACCCGCTGCCTGAACAAACCACCCAGTGGCTTTGTAAGCAGCATATTCCCTGCATTAAGTCATCTTGGATGAAATATATGTGTGTGTCCCTCCTCCTGAGCACTTTGGGAGTCATCCCTTCTGTCCCTGGGTGAGCACAATAATATGACTCAGCCGTACCCAGCAGACAACCAATGGGCAGAAGATGCCTACAGGCTATCTGTCTCCCAAACCATGGAGAGATGTATTTCTCACTAGATGAGAAAGTAGCGAGATTATACATATATAGCCCTGCATAGGAAAGAAAAGCAACAAGAAAATCATGAGCATTGACATCACAATATCTCTAAATTTAGTGACTAAGCAGGATAGTAACCCTGAAATTAAGACACAGAGAAAAAAAAAGTTCTGACTTTCACGGAATTTTCTTCAGTAAACCATCTGTTACCTATGAGAATAAAACATAAGAAACTTCAGAATAGCACTTTAAGAATAATGAAAGAAAAAAGTTAATATGTCTTTGCATCTTCTGTCATAAACCTGATGGGGAAAAATTCAGATTTAATTTCTGCGTGCCTCTTGAATGTTTAGTGTAGGTTCTGGTGGACACACACTTGTGCACTGAAAGCAAGTGGGAAACCTGAAACAGGTTGTGCGGGGGAGGCTTGGGACCATCTCTGTTCTGCAAAGGCACATGTGCTAAGGGTTTGGTCACCTGCTTCTGCTTCTCCTGGGAGGAGCTTTGAGAGGGACTTTTAAGACATTGGACCTGTTGGAAGGAAGCAGGTGCACTTGGTCTGTGCCCAGGAGAAGCTATAAGGACTCCAGGCTCTTCCTCTGTCTTGCCGCTCATCACAGCAAGTAGCACAGCTGGACACCCATCGGATGGACATCCATCAGCCCACCAGCCATGATGCTCTCCTGACACAGGCCCAGAGGGATCAGGCCATGTGACCCTGGGCTGAAACCCTTCCCCAACCCTGGGTCAAAATTAACCTTTCCTTCTATAATTAATTTAGGTGTCTTGCTTCAGAGATGGAAACCTGATTCTCAGGCCTGGTGCTTATAGGAAGCAGGAAATCAACTGTTATCTTGTAAGTCATGACCAGAATGACGTCAGAACCAGGATTCCTTCTCCCACGCTTCCCTTACTGCTCCTGTTTGCTTCCCCGGAGCACAGACTGTCCTTGTGGCCTGAGTGGATCCTGTCTCCTCACCAAGACCAGGGACCTTGCATTCCCCAACTTGCAACTGAACAAAGCTAGATTCAATCATCACACTTTCCCAGACTGGCATTGGCTGCTCAAAGTTAGAGTCTTTGATGTTCTTGGTTGCCAAAAATGAAAGTAGAAAAAAAAATTCAAGAAAGCTTAATTATTTAAAAAGAAGTGCTTTAATTTAACTAGAAGGTTACAATAGCCTCTCCTTCCTATTAGCACTGACAAAACAACTAGAAGTTGTAAAGAGTGTTACAGTGTTTTTGATGAGATAAATCTCTATTCTCAGCGACATAATTAACTTCTTTGAGAAGCCAAACTGAGTTTAACTCCAAGGACATTTATTTTAAAACTTCTGAAGGTCTAGGACTCTACATTGTCACATTTAGGGAAATGAATTTTATCTTCCACTGAAGTATTTTAAGCCTCACCTCTCTGTGCATACTATTTTGGTTTACATGTTATTTGGACCTATGTTTAAACAATGTTAAGCACATCTTCCCCTTGATGGGGGATCCTACAGGGCCTCCTCTCTAGAATTTCTCCCCTTTTGTGGATCCAAGTTGTGGCAGAAGTAGTCTGCTTGCCAAAGTGACTTGCAATCACCACCGGTCCATAACTAATTACTAAGTTTCCTGCTTCACTGTAGAAAACAAATCTATGCATGTATCTGAATTTATTTCAGTTTTTTTCCCCCTTCATTTTCTTTTGGTGGCACCAGGTGCTCAGATTCAATTCACTATCCACATACACCTTATTTGGAATGTCCGTTCTCCACAGAAAGTAAGGGGGCAGCTACT